>CM048653.1:13541401-14741401 GCA_026413185.1 Pueraria montana var. lobata
CCTTCTTCCTAGGAAGAAGAGGAACCAACTCCCATGTACCACTATGTTCAAGAGCCTGCATTTCAACAATCATGGCTTGTCACCATCCAGGGTTAGCAAGTGCTTCATAAACATTCTTGGGAACAATAATGGAAGACAAGGAGGAAACAAAGGAGAAGTATGAAGGAGACAAACGATTGTAACTCAAAAAGTTGTAAATAGGATGGGGTTTTGAGTAGACAGAATACCTTTCCTAAGAGTAATAGGCCAACCTGAGTTTGCATCATGAGAAGGTGATGATGGAGAAGGATTTGTTGTAGGGGCGACTGAGGAAAAAGGACATAAGTCAAAATCTTTGTGCACTGTAGGAGTAGCTCTTTGTGTCCTGCTCTGGTAGGTAGGAAGAGGAGATGGAGATAATTCAGCTTGACTGTTGACTAAAGAGGGGGGCTGAAGTCATCTTGAGAGAGACAAAGACAAAGGACCCTTCACAGAGGCATAACATTCAGGGAAAGGAATGGAGATGAAGACTCATATTTGAAAAACGAGGTAAAAATATGACCTAAGGCCTAGAATAGGTTCAGAAAGCGCCGACGAGCACAAAAATGGAGGCAAAACTGAGTTACGAAACCTTTCCCAAAGGTTGAGAGAATAGACGCAGTTTAGACCCATTGCCAAACAATAATAAATCGTCAACTTGAGGCTTGAAATGGACCAAGGAGGCTCCGACAAGAGTGGTGGGGGTGACAGGGTGGTGTTTTGATGATAGGTGGCCGGCACGTGGACTACACGCACCTGACAGAACAACATATAAGATCGGTGTGTGAGTGCATGTGGATCGAGATCTTGTCTTGAGACTACTTGGGTTAGGTTCTGCGTGACAATGCACACCTAACCCTGAACTCGCTTAATAAAAAGGTCGCCAACGACTATGGTGGCTGACGAAAGGCACGACGGACGACACGAAGGTGACTAGAAACACAGAGCGGGATCAACCCGCTTTGATACCAACTTAAGTTTTGAATGTGAAGAGCTTGAGTGGAAAAATCCACTTAGCTGAGACTTTTCATATATATAAAAGGATATCAAAGGTCAACAAGTACACTGAGATGAAAGGGTGCAGACTGCAGTACCCTGAACAAACAGCTACAGTAGTAACACAAATAGAGAAAAGAAAGGAATAGACTAGTACATAAGCAAAAAATAATAATAGAAAAGTACATATAAAAACATATATTAATCTAACATAAATAATTAGTTTCCAACTAAATTTGTAATTGTTCTTTGAATTATAAAAACAACAACATAATTATAATTAAAATATCATTAGCTCTTTCTATAATTCCATTTTTTTTATACAATGCTATAATTCCATTTTATCTCTTAAGAAAATGATTGAATCACCAATACATCCTAACACCATCATCACACCCCATTTGCATCATGCATGGCTCATTTCCAATTTTTGTTCATCTAGTTCTTGCAAGTTCATATCAAGACTCATCCAAAACATGCGTTTGATCCATCCCAAGAATCAACTTAACAATATTTCATGTTATATAAAAATTGGAAGCAAGATACTAACATCAAAACCTCACTATTTCATGCATTTGATGGATCAAAACAACAATATTTCATGATATTAAAAAGATGGCAACAACTCAATAACAATAAATAACAAGAACACTTGCATTGAGATTAAATATCTATCAAGATTAAATCAACACAAACATGGAGTGAGAGGACCTTGGGGGCCAAGATCCATCTCGACCCCTCCATAGAATAACATCATCAACATGAAAGAACAACCCCACTTCCTCCATACCTCATGTCTAGCTTCAAAGGGACAAGGGTGATGGTTGATTTCTTCCTCTCCTCCTTCTCCTAGTGTTGGCCCAATCTGTCACTATTTGCACCCGTTTTTTGCTATTTGGAGTCAGGCCACTATTTCTTATTGCACCCCTCATACTGCTAACTACACTCCCCTTGGCAGATTTTTAATTTCTAGTTCCTAGGTCCAATTAACCTTATTATCTTCTGATTCAAACTTTCATAACACATCCACCAATTAACATAATTAATCAAAATAAATAAATTAACATCACATATTTTAATTAACTAACATCAACATGCTAATTTAAATAAATTGAAAGAACACCAACCAAATTAAATACATCCAATAACACACATGAAATTAAATCATGACTTGTAATAATTAAATCAACAACATATCATGAAATGAATTTCATGATAAAAGGACTAACAAGTCCCAAAATCAATCAAATAAGGATTTAACTCAAATTTTATCGCATGTCAAATTCCTTATAAATCAATTAATTATATTTTAAGAAATAATTAAATTTCTTAAAATATATCAAAATAACCAAATTCCTATAAGGTGAAAATCAGGTCGTTACAAATGAGACTAGGGATTCGAGTAGGGATGGCAAAGTGTACCCGGACCCTACGGGTACCCGCAAAAATATCCGCAAGCGGGTCGGGTAAATATCCGCTTATTGGGGCTGGCCCAGGGCCGGGTATTTACCAGCAATTTTTTGCGGGTGCGGGTGCGGGTACGGGTACTATAGTACCCGCCCCGCCCCGCCCCGCACCTATATATATATAATTAAAATAACTTAAATAAATAATTATGTTATATATACACTTTTCTGTAAAAAAAATAATTTTATATTTTCCATAAACTAACACTAATAGTAAAAGATTTATGTTACAACTTACAATAATTTTATATTTTTAATATTATGTTTGGATGCTTTTAATGTTAAGTTTGAATTATTTAAGCATGAATTTTCAATTTATTTATAATAATTTTTTTAATTAATATTTTTATAGCTTCAATGTAATTTTGGTTCATCTATTTTGCACAATCCGCAATTTTGGTCCCCCTATTTTAAAATAAAGACGTTTAGTCTCCCAATTTTGTAAAATATGTAATTTTGGTCCTTCCATCTAATTGAAAGCGTTGACTATTAAGAGTTTAACATTAACCTTAACGTGATCCAAATATAGTGACGTGATACGAGATTATTTATTTAGTTTTTAATTATTTTAAATACTTAGTAGAATAATTGATGAAAAATATATTTTAAAAAAAGGTAATATCATTTATTTGACTACGGCATGCCATATACTTCAACAATGTAGAACTAGTTTAAAATAAACGATTAAAACTTGTGATTTCTATTTTAGGATTCACGACTACCCCAATCATTAAAATCGACCTGACATGTGTTTTAGTGACGTAGATAAACAAATAATTATTACTCAGTATTTAAAATAATTAAAAAATAAATAAATAATCTCGTATCATATCACTATATTTGGGTCACGTCAAGGTCAAGGTTAATCTCTTAACTGTCAATGCTTTCAATTTGATAAAAGGACCAAAATTACGGATTTTGCAAAATTGGGGGGCTAAATGTCTCTATAGAGGGACCAAGATTGCTGATTGTGCAAAATAGGAGGACTAAATGTCTCTATTTTAAAATATGATGACTAAAATTGAAGATTGTGCAAAATAGGGGGACCAAAATTACATTTAAGCCTATTTTTTTATTGATTTATTAACTTCATACATAAGTAAAGTGCGGGTAGCGAGTGCGGGTATGGGTATATAAGTACCCAGCGGGTACGGGGATGGGGATTAAAGTTGCTACCCGCACGGGTATGGGGTCGAGTACGGGTATTTTTTTTAAACGCGGGTATGGGGACGGGTACTATAGGACCCTACCCAGACCCTACCCATTTCCATCCCTAGATTCGAGACAGAGGGATTGGGAAGAGAGGAGAGTGAGGTTGTTGTGTGAGAGGAATGACTGTGTTGCGTTTAAGGCTTGGATAACCTTATAGGTTTTAGTTGTTCATTTGTCTCGGGATTTATGAAAGAAATAGAATGAATAGCTCGGATCAAATCAAATAATTTTGAGGAGGAGAAGACGAAATGGATAGTCGTTGATTTTATACCTTTAAAAACCTTAGAGAAACAACTTCTAGCGGCTTTTAACTGCCAAAAAATGGTTAAACACATTTCAAATGGTTTAGTAAAGCAATTTCTAGCGGCTTTTAATTGCAAAAAAAAAAAAAGACTACAAATTAATTGCCACATCATCATTCAATAGAGAAATTTGATGGTAAGGACCAAAAGCCAAACCAAAAATTATATTTGATACTAAGACTGGTCAAATTTTAGTTTAGAGACTAAAAATGAAAAAATTAAAAAGTTAAGGGACTAAAAACATATTTTGTCCTTAAGGATTTTTTCATTAGTTTTGGACAAGGGATGACAAGGATAGTCTATTATCTGATGGGGAGATAGGGAGATAAGACAATTCAAGCACCTAGATTCTCTGAGATTTGTAGAGGGATCTTAGTGTTGATGGTGGAAATTTGTTTTGAAACTTTATGATAAATCTAAAAAAATTTTAAGTCAACAAATATTTTTATGTGTGAGACTTGGAATTAATTATTAGTTGTGAGTTATTTATTTATTTATTATTATTCAAACTAGCAAAGCCTTTGTTTTCAACGTTGTTAAAATTCCATTTCAATTGTAATCAAGATTTTAATTGGTGTGTAAGATTTTCTATACAATTTGTAAAAATCGAATTGGACAATAAACTTGACTTTAATTGTTTTGATGTCCACATGAGATCTACATGTACCAGTCACATCAACACTCATTGTTAATTCATTCATTTTTATTAGAATTCTATAAGATTTAAAAATGGTTCAATAATTGATTATTTTACTTTCTTAGAGTTTTTTTTTAAATAATTTAGGTTTATAGATGTATACATTGAGAAAGACACGTGGAATGAAAAATACAAGCATGAATTGGAGAGGGACTTTTTTTTTTTTTTTTTACTGGAATAGAATCACTGCATTTTACTTTGAATAAAATCAACAATACGGAATCTGATGAAAAACATGACGACTATCTAAAGATGTGACCACTGACCACCCTAGCAAGAATATGAGCAATCACATTTGTTGTCTTCTAACAAACTCAACACTAATTCTGTACATCTACATTCAGTTATGACAGCCCCAAATTCAGTGATACATTCAACTACAATCTTATTTCATGGTTAAATTTGGTTAAAATATCTACATTAAGTATTGGATGGTCTCTTAAAAAAAAAAAGTATTGGATGGAAGTAAGTGCAATTAATAAGCAAAAAATAAAACAAATATGAAAGTAATTAAGTAGAGCTTGATGAACTGGACCTTACTTGCTTTTAATTTATTAAAAAACTAATGACAAAAGTGGCTGTGGATATTGACGCTGTTGAACGACTCTAAAAAAAATATTAATCTTTCCAGCACTAAAATATAATTTCGCATCCCACTAACCTACTCCTAAGGTGCGTTTCTATCATTATTTTAAAAATAATTTATTTCAATAATTAATGAAATGATTAACAATTTTAGCATTTATTAAAAGTAAAACACATGGATTTTATTGAAGTAAAAATAAAAAAAGTAAAACACATGAAGCAAGTTGAGCTTGATCGATGACCGGGGTCGTCTTTGCTTTTAATTTATAAAAAGGCTAAAGTCAAAAATGGTTCTAAGTAGGGATGTAAATGAGTCAAGCTACTCATGAACTACTCGTCTCATTAAATACTAGATCAAACTCATTTGTTTAATTAAATAAACAATCTCAATCTTGAAATTGGACTCGATTATTTAAATGAGTTAAGTTCAAGCTTTACAAACTCGACATTAATAGCTTGTTTATATATATATATATATATATATATATATATATATATATATTTTGTAGAAAATTGAAATTACATAGATTTTATAATATCATACCACATGTTTAGTACTTATTTTTATTTGTAGACTATTATCTAGTATTAAAATGTTTCATTAATACTAAATTGATAAAGTTAAAAAATAATTTAAGAATTTTTTTTTACAAATTAAAAAATAATTAAGTTATAAATGAATTAAACAAGTGAAGCTCAAGATTTAATTTAAACAACTTAAGTATAAGTTTTTAGTTCAGCTTGTTTAAATAAATGAGTCAAATTTAAATCATCTAATTTCTTGATAAGCCAAACCAATATTTATAGTGCTCAGCTCGACTTATTTACACCCTTATGTTCTGGGTAGGTATATCGCGATAGAAAAAATATTAATCTTTACAGCGCCAAAGTGATTTTAGGTTAAGAGGCTCATATAATAATAAGGTGCAACAGAAAGCTGGTGGTACTATAGATCATCTCTCTGTATTTTGCATTTTTGCCTTCTCTTCTAACACAGTTGACCTCACTCCCTTTGATGGAATTCACGTCTTCTTCATCATCCTCCTCCTCAAAATCCAAACGCCAATGGATGTACGATGTGTTCATCAATTTCAGGGGAGAAGACACCCGCAAAAAGTTCGTTTGTCACCTCCATCACGCCCTTTCAAAAGCTGGAGTCAACACTTTCGTTGACGAGAAGAATCTACTCAAGGGAAAACGCCTGGAAGAACTAATGAGAGCAATAGAAGGGTCTCAGATAGCAATAGTTGTTTTCTCCAAAAGCTATACCGAATCCGCTTGGTGTCTTGATGAGCTTGAAAAAATCATCGAATGCCACGAAACTTATGGCCGAAGTGTTCTGCCCGTGTTTTACGATATTGACCCATCCATTGTATGACATCAGATGGGTGATTTTGGAGCAAAGTTGAAAGAAGGTGCAGAAAAAAGATTTTTCGGAGAACATGTGGGATATGCGTTGTTGAGGTGGAGAACCCACTCACCAAAGCTGCAAATTTCTCCAGTTAGGATGACAGGATTCACAGTTAAATCAATCATTAGTAATACTTTTTTTTATATAGTTTCTGGCTTCTTTTTTTTTTATCCGTAGAAATCGAACATCGGGAGGTTTACAATAACTCACACACACTACGCTGCTCAACCAATTGAGCTAGGCTCCTTGATTCTCGCTTCTTTTATTTGAGAATGAATGAAAATATTGTAACCTTATAATTTATTTTTCGTAATAGATGACCATTATGCCTGTTTTATAATTATTATAGAAATTTAAGGAACGATGCTGAACTAGAGGAGGAAATTGTTAAGGACGTTCTTACTAAACTAGACTACGAAGTCTTGTCTATTACTAAATTTCCTGTTGGACTAGAATCCCACGTGCAAGAAGTGATTGGATTTATTGAAAATCAATCCACCAAAGTCTGTATGATAGGGATATGGGGAATGGGAGGAACGAGTAAAACTACCATAGCCAAAGCCATCTACAATCGAATTGATCGTAGATTCATGGATAAAAGTTTCATTGAAGATATTAGAGAAAATTGTCGTCAGATAGAAGAGGACATGTTCATTTACAAAAGCAACTTCTTTCAGATGTCCTAAAAACAAAGGTCGAGATACAA
Source organism: Pueraria montana var. lobata (assembly GCA_026413185.1). NCBI lineage: Eukaryota > Viridiplantae > Streptophyta > Magnoliopsida > Fabales > Fabaceae > Pueraria > Pueraria montana. The sequence goes on from CM048653.1 coordinate 13,548,795, forward strand.
AGCGTTGGGATGGGAACAACTATGATCGAGAACATACTTTCTGGAAAAAGGTTTCTCATTGTACTTGATGATGTGAATGAGTTTGGCCAATTAGAAGACCTCTGTGGAAATTGTGAATGGTTCGGTCAAGGAACTATAATAATCATTACAAGTAGAGATGTACGCCTACTGAACCAATTTAAAGTTAATTATGTTTATAAAATGGAAGAAATGGACGAAAATGATTCCTTTGAGCTTTTTAGTTGGCATGCTTTTAGAGAACCAAAACCAAGAGAAGACTTCAATGAACTTGCAAGAAATGTGGTTGCTTATTGCAGAGGACTACCACTAGCACTTCAAGTCATTGGTTCTTTTTTATTTGAGCAGACGTCAAAGGAAGTATGGGAAAGTATATTGTCAACACTTGAAAAAATTCCCAATGATAAAGTTCAAGAGAAATTAAGAATTAGCTTTGATGGTTTAAGAAATCACATGGAAAAGGATATATTCCTTGATGTATGTTGTTTCTTTATTGGTAAAGACAGAGCCTATGTTATGGAGATACTAAATGGCTGTGGACTATGTGCTGATAGTGGAATTCCAGTTCTCATAGAGCGTAGCCTCATAAAAGTTGAAAAGAACAACAAACTTGGAATGCATCCTTTGCTACAAGAAATGGGAAGAGAGATAATTCATGAAAATTCAAGAAAGGAACCTGGGAAGCACAGTCGATTGTCGTTTCATGAGGATGTACTTGATGTATTGACTTATAAGACTGTAAGTACATACTTTATATACAGTTTTGAAACTTGACAGTTTTTGCCTTTTCATGTGCATTACATGTGTGGTTTGGCTGAGCAATAAGTATCACTTTCTAGTGAGCTAACAATAGTGATTTCCAAATTTATTTCTCTTTGCTCTAATCCTCACAGGTAGGGGTGTGCAAAAAAACCGGTTCGAACCGAACCGGTTTCGAACCGAACCTGAACCGAACCGGTTTGGAGTCAAACCGGTTTCCTTAAAACGAACCGAATTGGTTTTCAAAACAAGTTCGGTTCAAACCGAATTATTTTTGTAAACCAATTTGGTTCACTTAATAACCGAACTATTTTTCTTTCTTACTTAAAACCAATTCGAAACCAGTTCGAAACCGGTTCGAAACCGAACCAGTTCTTTAAAAACAATTCGGTTCCGAACCGGTTCAACAAACCAATTCGCAAATATAGATTTAAAAACCGAACCTACTAAAACGGTTCGGTTCGGTTTTTTTACCGAACCGGTTTTTGAACACCCCTACTCACAGGGGACAGAAGCTATCGAGGGATTGGCTCTGAAATTGCATTTCACTAGTAGAGATTGCTTTGAAGCTTGTGCTTTCGAGAAAATGATAAGATTGAGACTGTTGCAACTTGAGCATGTAAAACTCGATCAAAATTTTGGGTACCTTTCTAAGCAACTGGGATGGATCTGCTGGCAAGGGTTTCCTTCAAAATACATACCTAACAACTTTTATATGGAAGGTGTAATTGCGATTGATTTAAAACACAGTCGTCTTCGACTTGTCTGGAAAGAACCCCAGGTATTTATTTTAAAACTCATAGGTTAACTAAAATAGTAATTGTTTCCACTTACCACTATTTCATTTTTTATTTTCTTCTCTAATCTTTTATAAAAAACTATCTTGTTGTAGGTTTTGGGGAAGCTAAAAATCCTCAATCTTAGTCACTCCAAGTACTTGACAGAAACCCCTGACTTTTCAAAACTACCAAAACTTGAAAAGCTCATTCTCAAAGATTGCCCACTTTTGAAGGGGGTACACAAGTCTATTGGAGATCTCCACAATCTTCTTCTGATAAATTTGAAGGACTGTAAAAGTCTTGGTAATCTGCCAAGGAGAATTTATAAGTTGAAATCTGTGAAAACTCTCATCCTTTCGGGTTGTTTGAAGATTGATAAATTGGAAGAAGATATAGTGCAGATGGAATCCTTGACAACTCTAATTACTGAAAATACTGCTGTAAAACAAGTGCCCTTTTCAAAAGTAAGCTCAAAAAGCATTGGATATATATCTCTCTGTGGATTTGAAGGACTATCACATGATGTTTTTCCTTCTATCATTTGGTCTTGGATGTCACCAACAATGAATTCCCTATCTCACATTCGTTCATTTTGTGGCACTTCATCATCTCTAGCTTTCATGGTTATGCAGAATAATAATTTTGGTGATCTTGCACCAATGCTTAGCAGCCTTTCAAATCTTCGTAGCATTTTGGTGCAATGTGAGACAGAGTGTCAACTATCTAAGCAAGTAAAAACAATTCTGGACAACGAATATTGTGTAAATTTTACAGAACTAGAAATTTCAAAGCATCAGTTAAGGTCTTATTTGATTGGAATTGGAAGTTACCAAGAAGTGTTCAATGCTCTCAACGATAGCATATCTGACGTTCCTTCTTTTTACCTTTGTCTACTTACCTTCACTATTCATTTTAGCTATTAATTAAGAGAACATGAAATAATCCTAATGAAGTATCTAAAAAAACTTCAATACTCACCTTCTTTTAGCACCTTTCCCTTCTATAACCACATTGCTTCATTTAGAAGAACCTAATTTTAACACTCAACAAGCCAAGCGATCATGCTCATATTAAGCACTAGGAAATTGATTTCCACTTTCTTCCAGCTACACTTGCTTCATGTTTGTTAGATTCCCATTGATCATCATTGAAGTATAAGTTGAAAGACCTGTATGATGTAAACAAAAATGCATCCTAATGATCTTCTGTTGATTTATACACAACAAAACTATTAACCAAATTTGTTTGAATTAATTGCCATTGCTATCTTTCAATTTATGCAATATGTTGTTATTTGATTAAAAATGGCCATTTTGTAATCTGGAATGATAAAATAATGATTGTTGGAGTCCATTTGAATAGCTCAATTACATAAATGACTAAGCTTTGCTTGTGCCACAGGGATTGGCAACCAGTGAGTCTTGTGATGTCTTTCTGCCAGGTGACAATGATCCTTATTGGTTGGCCCATATGGACGAGGGTCATTCAGTGTATTTCACTGTGCCTGAGGATTGTCACATAAAGGGAATGGCTTTGTGTATTGTTTATTTATCAACCCCTGAAATCATGGCAACCAAGTGTCTTACTACTAGTGTCTTGATTGTTAATTACACAAAGTGCACCATCCAGATACACAAGCAAGACACAGTTATTTCCTTTAATGATATAGATTGGCAGGGCATAATATCACATTTGGGATCTGGAGACAAGGTGCGGATTTTTGTGACTTTTGGGGATGGATTGGTGGTCAAGAAGACTGCTGTCTATCTGATGTATGATGAATCAATTGACATAGAAATGGAGCCTTTGCCCGAGCCAAAGGAAAATGCCGTCATTAGATTCATAAAGGAAATTCTAATGTGTGACTTTTGGTAAGTCATATTTCTTTCTAAGGAACAGATCAGGATCCCTTCTGTATATGGCATTAAATTCTAGTGTCCTTGATTGCAATTTATTTCTTTCTATCATTTCCTTGTTTCTGTTTTTTAGTAGCTTATAGTTAGGAAATTAATGTTTATTTTCCCCTGTTTCTCAATCCCTGCATTATGCCTCCTTGGCTGTCCTTGAGTTGTTTATTGTATTTGCTTTCTAGTTGTTATTTATCATAATTGCTTTCCCTTTTTACCTATAACTAGATATAGACCCGTGTGATGCACTGCAAGTAAATAGGTGAACTATTTAAATGGTTGGTGATTAAAAAGTATGTTAAAACATTTTTTTTATGAGTTGATGTATTAGTTTTAGATATAAGCTTACTACAACAAACTTCATGGTCTTTGTATTCAAATAATATTGACAACAATAATCTAACATTTAATCTTTCTACCAAAATCAACTCTGTATATATTTTCTTGGTAGAGATTTTATATTTTTGGTAAAGTCTTGTTAAACATATCTTTCTTATTAGTTATTAGATGTTTTGAAGACATGAATGAACAATATGTTCACAATGGCTATGTTCGACAAAACTGGCTGAAAAGCTAGTTGAAAGCTAAAAGCTGGTAGTTGAAAGTTATTAAGCTAGCTTATTAAATCATAAGTGTTCGATAAAACTATCTGTTGAATTAGTTGAAAAATTAATATAAAATGATAGAAATGGACATATTATATGATATTTTTATATAAACTTTAATTTTATTTTATGGATAAGAATATATTTTGAGGTGTTATAATTTTAGTTTTTAAATTAATTTTAAACTCTTGTAATTTTTTATTTATGGATAAATTATTTTCATTACATTTTTAGTTTCAATTATTACATTTTTTCATATTAAGTATTTTACTATTAATCTTACACTATATCTTAAAATATTTTTAATCGAGTTTAAAATACAGAAAAATACACTTAAGTAGATACTTAAGTAGAATAAATAATGAATAAAAAATTAATTGATAAAAAATTAAAAATAGTTTACCTAGAGAAAAAAGGAGAGCGAACAAGAAGATTGGAGAAAAAAAAAAGAGAGCGATGAGCATGGTGATACATGTAAATGTAGATTTGATTCTTGTTTGGTAAATCTTTTAGAGATTTGATAGTTATATTAGATTTTAATTTGAGTTTTTAAATATTTTAATCTTAACCGTCTAATATTTTTAATCTTAATCTGATGATTATTATTAGTTGTTCTTGTATTCTCACATAAGAAAGTGTTATCGCATGAGTCGTACTTATATAATAATAATATGAATTGTATTAAAATAATTAATAATAAAAAGGATATTTTAGTAAATTATACATTATTTTATTTGTATTGTCCATTGGTCATCAAACAAGGTATATGATAAAAAGTTATCCTTTAACTTTTTACATTAAACACAAGCAAGACAAGGCTAATGTGGTAGTCGATACCCTTTCTTAGAGGTATACCTTACTCTCTATACTTGAGAAAAAAAAATGCTTGAGTTTAATCATATAAAGGATTTGTATGTCCAAGACCACGACTTCTCTAATTAACTTGTTTATTTTGTGTGAAAAAGATACTCACAGTGGGTTCTTTAGGCATGATGTATACTTATTTAAGAATAAAAGAATGTGTTTTTCTCAAAGTTCCTTGCGTGAACTCATGATTAGAGAAGCTTGTGAAGGGGACTTGATGGGACATTTTGGGATTGAAAAGACTTTGAACAATTGCATGAGCATTTCTTTTAGCCTAAATGAAACATGATGTTATTAAATTTTGTGCTCAATGCATTGTTTGTCATAAGGCTAAATCTAAAGTCATGCATCATGAATTATATACCCCTTTGCCAATACTAACATCTCCTTGGATTGGCATTTCCATGGATTTTGTGCTTGGCCACCCAATATCAAAGAAGGAGAGGGATTACATTTTTGCTGTTGTTGATAGGTTTTCAAAAATGACACACTTCATTCCATGCCACAAGGTTAATGATGTTTGTCGTGCAGCGGATCTTTCTTTAAGGAAATGGTGCATCTACATACCTAGGAGTATTGTATTAGATAGGGACTCCAAGTTTTTGAGTTTGGAAGACTTTGTGAGAAAAGCTTGGCACCAAGCTTCTTTTCTTCACCACTTGTCATCCTTAAATGGATGGACAAACCAAATTGGTAAATAGGACTCTTTTTCAACTCCTAAGATGACCTATTAAAGGTAATTTGAAAGCATGGGAGGTATGTTTACCCCACGTGGAGTTTGCTTACAATAGGGTGGTGAATTCAACTACTTCTCATTTTCCTTTTAAGGTGCTTAGAATAATGCTTTTACGCTTAAAATACAGGGAGGTTGTGCTATATATATACCAATACTTTTTTAAAATACAAGAGTGTCCAATAACTGTTATACAAATCATAAGGGAAATACAAGATGTAACTAAACTAAGCTACTCCTTCTCGCATGTGACTCAGAACCTCATCATAAAGCATCTTCATCGGTTTCTTGAAAAAGAGGAAACTTAATAGGGGTGAGACATAATTTTTCAATGAGTGCTCTAAAGACTCTATGGGTGGGTCGGACTCTTCTACTTAAAAATCCCATTCATTTCTCTCTCATGGCTTGTCCTTATGGGGCTCATGATAAATCCTTTGTATCTATGATTGGGTCTACACCTTTCGCTCATCAATACTTTCCTTGGAATTCCTTCTTACTCTACATCCATTATACTAATTCATTCTCACTATAATCTTATGAAATCTTTTTCTTTTCATTTTAATATCTCCCATCACAACTCCATCCTTCTAACTCTTTTTTTTTTAATGAATAGGATACACCCTCACATTTATACTTGTCCCGACTAGGACTCATAACATTATTCTATGTGTAACATCTTTTCTACAGACCTCAAATATCCATAATTTAATTAATTAATTATATTATTTCAATTCAAATTGACAGAATTACTAATTGATTAAGTTGCGAAAAACGTTCATTTTTAAACTTTTTCTCATGAATTAAAAAAGTTATAAAAGTCCAATCTCGTTTAATGAAATTTCACAATAAATAAAAATTTATTTGAAACGCGACTCATACACGCAGTTAATATCAATGTCATAATTTAAAAAAACTAAAACATGCACTTTTCAGAATAAACATCATGCCACATATATAAGTATATAAATTTGAATGTCAACCTCAAATGTCAGTGTCTCAATAGCCAAAGTATGGATCAAATACAGTCAAATGGTATAAGTATAAACAAAAGTATATCAAAATGCGGAATTAGGTTAACTAAATACATACAAAAGTTGACTAAATTACCCTCCCATCAAATACATCATAGGAAAATAAAAACTAGTCAAAGCAGTTACCTATTCGTAGTATACCTTGGATATACATAACTACCCAAAACCTAAACCCTAAGAGGAATCCTCAGATGGATGCTCTTCCACATCATCGTCATTTGAAGTGGCATCCATGGCAAATTGATGTAGGATTGATGACCGAGCAACAAAAATCCACACATAGTCACCATATCAAATGGTGGATAGGCATAAGTAGGCAACATAGTCTGTGGAGACGGCGAGTCATACAACCTCATAATGGGCTCCATGTCGGCATCAGGTAAAGACGGCCTAAAAGACGAAGAAGGCAGAGACAATGGAACTCTGACGTACCCCAGAGCTTGGGTCTAGGTAAGGATCTCCACTGGAATCGAAGGAACATGTGTCACCTCAGCAACTGGCATAAACAAGAACTGAACATTCCCACAAAAAGTATCCTCTCCGTAGATAGGATCATGGGTCTAATGACCCTCAAGCGTCTGGATTGGCATCCTGAAGACTAGCTCCTTTGGCAGCAACATCCTCCTCTGAAAAATAAAATGTATGGGTGAGCTTTCCATCCTTGTCATGTCATAAACAAATGGACCTTCTGGTCCCACAAGCACACACAAATAACCACACTTTTTAATTAAATATGAACACCACTTATTGGGTCATCCTAAATCTCCATCTAGGTTTTCAATCACACTGGGCCCACTGCTTCTTAACCTCCTAAGTCACAAAGGTCTTGCTGGTATGGAAGTACATGTCCTGTTGGTACAACACAAGACATTCTCAACCATAACATGGATATTCTCGATCAAGTTAGGGACATCGAGCCAGTTATGTGATTCCCCTTGCCCAAAGGTCTCACAACTTGACACCTTATATCCCCCAAAGAATCCTTCCTTCGAGATAATATCCTCAAGTACTGACTGTAGTCGCCCCAATCATCTTATTGGATACACTCCTCACCTGTCACTCCTCTCTAGGGTGAATATTCCATCTCGGCAAAGCTTAATTTTGTTTGATACCATCCACGACGAATCAAAATATACTTGGGCATAGTTGTCCGTTCATCAGTACAACTTTAAAACAAACATTGCTTTAGCATAAATAGCCTCCCAAGCCTAATCCATCTTTGCTCATGTTGTTTACACCATTCTTCTCCATATCTTGCCCAAAGGCAACCTTCCTCATACTTGCCACAAAAGCCATCACATCTCATTCAACTTCCATACCTTACCATGTAAGATATGATTCACGTATTGGACTCACGTGTCTAATTTAAGAGAGGAAGAAAATCTCTTTCCTTGTACTCGTTGTCAAGCACAATCCTTAACATTCCATACCATGCAATTTACTCAAGCAAGAGTGATACACTTCAAGTTAACTTCACTCAATTACCTTTCCACGACACATAATCTCTTTATAGTTTTCATTAAATCTTATGAACTCTCTTAGTCTTCACAAGTATCACTCTTCACCAAGTTTCACACTATAAATCAAAGTATTATACTTTTTCTATTTCACTCTCCACTCTTAGGTCTCAATCATTATTAAACCTCATGATTAAAATTACTAAGTGTTAGTGATATCTTTAGTCTATTGCTTACTGAACTTTAATCCTAAGGTCCATTATGTGTCACCAACCTCACAATCACTTTGTCACTCACAAGTATGATCCATGACCCTAACTTAATAATTTTTCTAAGTCCAAAACTACTAAATTCATATAGGTACTTACATGGTAAGTTAAAAGTATCATAACTAATTACTCGTTTTATATCCAATTGGCCACAAATTTTTAGGACAAGTCCCTATACTAAAATAGAACTTAATTCCTTCATTAAACCTCACTTAAACTTAATATTTCTGAAATGTTTAGGGGTTGCAATAGCAACCACTCTTTTCTTAGATTTTCAATTCAAATGTCACTAAGCAACTCGTTCAATCTGCATAATAAGGCCCTTTAGACCTAAACATTAGGTTGTTCTAAAATAATAAGTGTTTACCGGGGTCAACCAATAATACAAATATTTAGGGCTGTTCATAGTTCAGTTCGGAGAGAAAACTGAACCGAACTGAACTGAACTAAAAAATAATTCTCAAGGACTGAATTAAACTATTTAATCTTTAAAACTAAACTGAACTGAACTATCTTATAAGTTCAGTTAACTGTTTATATAGTAAAAAACTGAACTGAGCTAGTAACAATAGCAAAAGTTCAAAAAATACACAATTAAATGTATAATAATTACTCTCTTAGTTACATGCCCTGCAACTATATTCACTGCATCAAATCTCAACCATGAAAATTAAATTACATGTATTAAATTAAATACTAAAATATAATGCAAAAAAAAACTAAATCATTGGATGTTGACTGTAGGATCCTGCAGTTATTTTTTGACTGCAGAGGATCCTGATCCATATTCTTCTGTTGCTGCAGATGCTAGGGGCACCTTGTTTCCTAGACCTTAGTTTTGTTTGGTTGTTTCTTATTTTCATACTCATAAAAAAAATACATAATAATTAAATATATTTTTAACTGAACTGTTATTTACCAACAGTACAGAGCAGACAGAGCAGTCTTGAGTGGTATGTACTCAGTAGACTGTATTCACATACATCTAATCTAAAATAAATACATATATTTACAAGAGCAATAAATAGAAAAGAATTATATAATCCTAAATATTCAATGCTTTATTAACCCCTATTGTTTGGTTTTTCAAACAGTGACTAATTCATGATCATAATACTCACAACATAACTCTAAATACTATCATTATTTTCAACACAACCAGCGTTAACAGTTCAGTATCTCCATAACATTCGTGTAACCAAATCCATGGGCAATTACACAACTTTCAACAGAATTGTAGTGTTAAAAAATCCTGGTATATCTATAGTAACCTGAATAATTTCATCATGGAGATTAACATCGAGCACAGCAGGAACAATACCAGCCAATTACTGAAACAGTTCTTATTGCCTTTTTTTATTTTTTACTCTTAACAGTTCAGTTCTCTAACATGTGCACTGGACCATTCTCTAACAGTTCAGTTTTTTAAAACTAAAATTATAAAATAGTCCAGTTCAATTTTTTTTATAAAAGTAGTTCAGTTTTTTAGTTCAGTTTAAGTGCAGTTCTCAGTTAGGTTCAGTTCAAACAGTTTATTTTGACACCCCTAAATAAGGATGTATTTACGTTTGTGAGTGTGGGGGCCATTGTCCCCACAAACTTTTAAACTTATATAAAATATATATGTATAATTATAAATTACATTTATAGTTTAAAATATAGTAAAAAAAAGTCAATTCATAATATGAGTATTGCGCTCACAAACCTATTTCTAGTGTCACTATAGTCTCGATTTTTAATTCTCTCAATTAAATATTCTCAATATTTTTTTTTTCTGTTTTTGTGTGCATTTCACACATTATCCCAATTAACATAAAAAACTCTCCCAACTATTTCAAAACCACTTTTTTTTTTTTACCTTTATATGTATATTTGAACTTCTTAATTATCTATTACTTACAATCTACCATGTGTTATATTTGTCTCTAAATTGAATTTTAATATTTTTTTAAAAATAATTAGCAATAGTTGAAAATAATATTGTGATACAATTTAAATTGTTCATTATAAATCTAAAATATAAATTATGTATTTAAATATATTTATTTAGGAGAAGGATCAAACTACACTAATGTAATTTTAAAATAGTTACACCAATTCTCACTCATTGATTTTATTATAATCTAATAGATTATATGAGAATGACTTCTTTAGGTGAGAATAAGAATGATTATCCCAAACCTTTAGTTAAAGTAGAAAATTGAAATTAAAAGACTTTCTTAAACAGTTGGGAACCCCCTAAAGATGGTGAAATAACGGTGAACTGTGATGGAAGTGTTATAGATCATGATGGTTCGAGTTCATGTAGTGGAGTTATCAGGGATGCAAATGGTTCATTTATTTGCGGCGTTATTGGGTTCCTGTAACATTCTAAGTGCTAAATTGTAGGGTATTTTTCATGGAATCCACATTGCTTGGGAGAGGGGATATCGTCGTATCAAGGTGTACTCTAATTCCCTGAATGCAATTAGACAGTTGCCTAAAGGATGTAGTTTTAATCATCCTTGTTCTTCATTGGTGAAAGGGATTCATGATATTCATAAACACAATGGTAGGATCATTAGAAAGCATGTCCTTCGTGAGACTAATCAAGTGATAGACTTGCTAGTAAGTCATGGAATGGGTTCTTTTCATCAGTTTCAAATTTTTGATGTAGGTCCTGATCTTATTTGTAATGCTTTTAGAGCATATGTTGCTTGTACTGCCTTTCCTAGAGGTTTCTAGGTGCTTATAAATTCTTCATTAAAAAAAAAAAAGACTTTCTTAAAATCGCCATCGTCACTATCACTACTAATGTCGCTGCCACCACTATAACACCCTTATTCTTATATTCATTGTTTGTTTATTGACTTAAATACTTTTTTAGTCCTTGCAATTTAACACCTTTTTGCTTTTCGTCCATGCAAAAAAAAATGGTTTTAGTCCTTGCACATTATGTTTGTTTTATTTTTCATCCTTAAAACGATTTAGATATCGCTTTGAAAAGTGAAAAAAGCACTATCTAGAAAACTTTAAGGACGAAAACAAAACAAACATAATTTGCAAGGACTAAAACAAAAAAAAATTGCAAGGACAAAAAACAAAAAAACGTAAAATTGCAAGAACTAAAAAAGTATTTAAACCTTGTTTATTTATTTATTGTGTACTTATTTTTGAACAACTGAATATGTTAGACCTTAGGATGAATTGATACCCTTAATTTGTTTTGATTTATAACAAACAAAGGTTTTATAAGAATAAAAGAAATCTTGTTGGTGAGACGAAAGACGATAAATATTTTTAGTAGCATCTTATGATCATACGATGCAACCACTCTTATTAAATATTTTATATTGAGCTCTTCTTTGGTTCTATAGTTTGCGTACATATCATGATCTTGGACAATGCACTTATAGTTCTCGAATAATGCCTTAGATGTTTCAAAAGAAAGGTCAACGAAAAAGAGATCACCTAATCTCTTAAAAGGTGTGCCAGGTTAAAAGAAAGACAATATTAGTGTACGTGTCTGAACAAAAAGGGAATATGTTCACTACAACAAGAGATCTTGTATGAGAAAGAATAAATAAGTTATATAATTTATCATATCAGTGTGACTAGTTGGTCAAAGATGTTTAATACTACATTTAATGAACTCAATGACCACTTCTCTCTTAGAAGTGAAGGAAGATAGAAGCAAGAAGAAGACTTGTGAGACAATGGCTACTTTTTGAAGTCTACCTATATATACCAGAGATCCTTGCACAAGAAAGATATATGTGTTCATATTAAGATCTTGAATAACACATTTATAATTCTCGAAGAATGCCTTAGATGTTTCAAAAAAGAGGTTAATGAAAAAGTGATCACCTAATTTCTTAAAAGGTGTGGCAAGTTAGAAGAAAGAGAATGTCAATATATGTGTCTAAACAAAAAAGAAAAAGAAATATGCTCCCTAATTAAACTTATGTTTTCAAAAACATCTTATTCAGTTTTCATAAAGGTCTTATAACAAAATATCTTGGTTTAAAACGTCTTTGTTTGGATGTCTTTCACATATTGTTTGTTGATTAGACGAAGTTTTCATCTTTTGAAAAAGGATTTGCTAAAAATTTTTCGAGACAATTCAACCCTTTTCTTTTGTTTCCCTGTGTTTTACAGAATAGAAATTTCAAAATTTTGAGAGACATGGATAAACTCATAATAATGAGTGTTATTTAGTTGTGATTTCTAATAATTTTTCAAATGGGGTCAAACAATTGCAAAAATGACCAAATTGTCCTTACACGACAATATTGGGTGAAAATTCAGTATTTGTTTTTGTTTCTCTTCTTCCACTCATAAGGTAATGTTTTATTATTTTTACCCTTTTTTACATAAAGTAGGTTTTATTATTATTACTATTTTATTACATAAAATGATATATAATAGGTTTATTTTATTCTATTACTTTTTTAGATATATTTATATTACACTCTTTATTTTAACTATTATGCTATTTACAATATTTATTCTATTACTGTTAGCTTTATACTTCAAGATATTTTAACTATTACACTAGATAATTGCCTTATATTCCTACTTTTTGTAGTAGTTAAGGGTAATTATTCGACATTTTTTATGCTTTTGAGCTTTGTTTATCCTCATTTTAGTTGAGTTTTGAATAAAAGTTTGGTTTAGTTAGAAATTTTAATTTTTACCCTTTTTTACACTTGATCTTTTGGTTGTTTAGTGTGTTTTTAGGAACTTTGTTGAAGCTTGGAGAAAGCTTTGGTGATGTCCTGAGAGGAATGATGCATCAAGGATCAATTGGGGTGAAGTTGGGAGCCTTGAAGGTCTTGTGAGAGCAAAAGAACTTTGTTGGAAGCCTTGGAACATGCTTGTGCAACCAAACTGTGCACCTGTGCAAAGTCTGAAATTCTAAAGTTAGTGCTTTGCACAACCGTGCAAATCTATGTGTAAAAATTGCACATCCTGTGCATAAGCAGCTGAGAGAAAAACCTCTATTTTTCTGTTTTGTTTTAATTTGGGCTTCAACTCTTTTTGGCCCATAGTCTTAAATAGGAATTTCTGTCCTAGTCCGGGGTATCGATACGTTGTTACGTAGAGAGAAACAAGAGATCCGACGATGGTTTAGAAGCTTTTGGCTTGGTTCTCCATGCTTTCCTCATCTCTTGCTTCTTCCCCTATGGCTATGCGTAGCTAAGTCCATTCTTCGTTGGGGTTTAATGTAATCGAGTCTACTTCCATGTAATTACTCTTTTATTATTCAATTATACATCGTTATTGTTCCTCTTCTATGCGTAATGCTTGTTTTTGGCTTGATCACCCGAATGCATGATTCTATATATTCAATTATAATTGGGAAATTTAATTGAATTACGAATTGGAGAGAACACCCAATACTTTTTATGCCTAGGGATAGGGTAAAAAGGATTGGGTATCGTTAGAACCCCTATTCCTAATACAAGTACTTTGGTTACACTAATTCAAGGGATTGATAGTAGAATCAAAGGACTTAGGTTCACTCACTTAAGGGATTAAGGTTTGAATAAAATTGTGGGTTGATAATAACAAAAGTTTATTTGAATAAGAAAATTAGTGATTGCATGTTAGGATGACTTGGTGAAGTTAAACCCCGACGTAACTCATTCAATGATTTAAACACAATTTTCTGCGCACACTACGTATTTGGTGAATTTACCCACATTCGAATTCTATTCTTTTTCTCATTATGCACTTATCTTTATTTTGGTTACTTAATTTCTCAATTCTCGTAGTCCATTTAATTTTGCCATTATTTACCCAATTATCGTACAAGTCCATGTGGATTCAACACTCTACTTACCCTTTGTTACTTGAACAATTTGGTACACTTTTTCAAAATCACAACATTAACATAATGAAAGTATGATGTCTACTTAAGCATATGCTAATTTTATTTTATTTTAAACTTAATTGGAAATATTTTAAGATATAATATCAGATTAATAATAGAATATACAATACAACAAAATATGATAATTGAAATTAAAAAAATTTAATTAAAATGATTTATAAATAAAAAATTACAAGTGTTTAAATTCAATTAAAGAAACAAAATTATAAATACTAAAGATGTATATTTTATTAATATAATATAATTAAAATTTATATAAAAATATCATATATATATATATATATATATATATATTTTCTGTTATTTTATGTTTATTAATTACTTCAACATATAAATTTACAAAATATTTGTAATTCAATAAACTAGCTATACAATTTTTAATTACAAGGTTTTAGCTGCTAGTTAACTTTTTAGTTTCTAACTATTTTTTTTACTATTTTTACCAAGCATAACCTTAACAGGTGGAGTACCACAGTATCTTTTTTCCAAAAAAATTATAACTTTTACAACAAATGCTATAAATTGCTATAGATTTTTTTTATTATGGAAATAAATTGCTATTGATTAAGTAATAAAACTCATAAAAGTTACATTATTCCTTTGTTGACTAGAAATGAAGGAGACGGAGACATGCTATATCAACAAAATTTATAATTCAATAAACCAGCTTAAAAATTTTTAGTTACAACTTACAAGCTTTTAGTTGCTAGTTAACCTTTTAGTTTCTAACTAATTTTTCAGTTTTTAACTAATTTTTTAACTATTTTTACCAAACATAATCTGAGTACCACAGTATCTTTTTAAAATAAAAAAAATACAATTTTTACAACAAATGCTGTAAATTGCTATAGATTTTTTTTCTACAGAAATAAATTGCTATAGATTAAGTAGTAAAACTCATAAAAGTTACATTATTCCTTCGTTGACTAGAACATAGAGGAGACGGAGACCTGCTACATCAACAAAACATACTACCTCACGATGATGGCTGTCAACCTGAGTGCCTATCACAATCACAACTACGCCAAGAATCAACCCTCTTTTTGTTTTGCTGCTGTTGTTAGCTGCCCAATGTGCTTTTGTAGTCTTGTTACGGTGCTTGACAAAGGGGAAAAAAAAAACTTTTTGTTCAGATAAATATTCCGTTTGAAATGAGTTCTACCACAGACTTCTATTATTTAGACTATAGTTTGATAAACTTTTTTACGAACACCTTAAAAAATATAAAGATAAAATATATTGATTTTAATTATTTAATTTCTGATTTTTATTTCTCCTACAAATATTTATAAATAAAAAAATCATCTAAACAAGACCTAGTATATACCTTTTATGAAAAATGCTAATAATACATTATAAAATTATGAGTGAAAAAAAGTGTGCTCCTAAGTGACAGGAGTAGTACGAGTTTATCTAACACAGACTCTTTATTTAGAGAATTCACATGAAAGGAAATAAACTAATAATATTGGAATGAAAAAAATGTACTCCTAAAATTTCTCAACTTTATTACTTGTTGTAATGTTTATTATTTTATTTATAATTTTAAAGTAGTACGAGTTTTGATTTGAAAAGGAATAGCCCCACAATGTAGAATTTAAATTTGAAGAAAATTACATGATATGTTACCTCAAAATCAACCACGCCTCCACCGTAAAGACCTGTACGTTTGCTCTCCATGGTGTTGATATACAAAATAAAGCTGAGGAAAAATCCAACAAAGTAAATCCTCCACATTCTCGACGTACCATAGCCTCCATCTTTTCCAAAGAATAAGGGGAAGGATGACTAGTCCAAGTCCAAAACTGAATCCCAACTCAGCACTTAGAAAATTCCAATCAATTGAACTGTGTGCTTCATAAACTAGAGATGATAGTGATGTTGGTGACCCATCATCAATACAATTCTTGGTTAGTGGAGGTCCACATAACCCTTCATTCCCTTCAAAGCAATCTGCTTCAAAGGATTGAATTTGAGTTCCCATTGGAATTTTCCCCACCAAGTGATTGAAGGAGAGATTCAAAACTGAGAGGAAAGATAAACTTGCAATCTCTGACGGAATTTCTCCACTCAAAAAGTTACTTGATATGTCCAAGGACTCAAGTTGTGTCAACTTTCCCAAAGATAATGGTATGTGGCTTGAAAAAGCATTATGTGACAAGTTAAGAACAATCAATGCTCTAAAACTCATAAGCTGATCTGGTATTGGACCTTCAAAATGATTTGATGAGAAATCCAATGAAGTGAAGAAAGCTGGAATTTTGACATACTTCATTTGAAAGCCTTTGTTGACAACAGTTGCTGAATCTAGGAAGGCTCCCCCAACTTGGAATTGGTAGGCATTGACAAAATAAGAGAACATAGTGTTAATTGCCAAACTAGGCAGAGCTGCTAGCATTTTGGCTAATTTCATAGCAAGAACTTTGTCGATAGAAGCCATTGCATCCTCAAAACGCACAGAATGATGGAAGTCATATATGTCGACAAATAAAATGCCAGACTTTTCTTGTGCTTCACCTTCATCACCCATCAATGCTATCCAACTTTGCAAAAGTGCTTGTGGTAGTGCACCAGTGAAATTATTGAAGGCTAGATCAACAATATGAAGCTTCTCCCAAACACCAGAGTTATGCTGACATTCAATGGAACCATGGAGTTTGTTTGACCTTAAAATCAGCACTCGAAGGGTGGAAATATTCCATAAGAAGCATGGAAATCCATCACTCAACATATTATTTCCCAGGTTCAAGACTTCTAATTGTTTACAATTGACCAAAGATTTTGGAATGATACCTCTCAAGAGATTCCCATTGAGATTGAGGAATCTTAAATCACAGGAACTTGAAATTGTATTAGATATCGAACCTGTTAGTTTGTTTCCACCTAAATCTAGTACCCTGAGAGTACTGCTTCTTGAGGTCAAACACTCGGGTATGGAGCCATTGAAGCTATTATGGGAAAGATCAAGCATCCGTAGAATAGAACCATTACAAAAGGATTGAGGGATTTTTCCATGAAAGCTATTGTTTGAAAGAGAGAGGAAATATGTGAAGCGAAGGCACTTTCTAATGTCAGGTGGGATAAAGCTGAATTTATTGTTTGAGAAGTCCATATGGACAGCACCTCTTATGAAAGTAGGAATAGACCCACGAAGTTGGTTAGAGTGAAGATCAACCATCATCGTGCTACAACTAAGATTTTCAAAGGGTCCTTCCATATCAATAAAAAAATTGTTTGAAAGGTTCAGATGAGCCATATTTTCAAATCTCCAAATCCAATTGGGTATCATTCCTTGAATTTGGTTGTTAGACAAATCTAAAGCAATCAGTTGGGATTGATTTCTCAAGAAAGTAGGAAATTTCCTCAACTTGCAGTTACCCAAATATAGATTTGTCATACTAGGAAATGATGAAAGGCCATGACTATCATTGAAAGTGGTATCAACTGACAAGTTGTTGCCTGAAAGGCCTAATGTATGTAGATCTGGCAAGTTCTGAAATATCTAGCCTTATGGAGCCATTCAACTGATTTGAAGAAAGATAGAGGTAAACAAGGCTTCTAAGATGAAAGAAAGACAAAGGAATTGGTCCTTGGAATTTGTTATTGCTTAAATCAACAAACTGCAATGTGGAGAAAGATGCATTTTGGAATTCATCCAATACACCATCAAAATCATTGTGAGAAAGAATAAGCTCTTGTAGAAATGGAAGTGAAAAGAGAACTGAGGGTACTTTTCCATTGAGGGAGTTATCACCTAAGTTGATGCTAATGAGATTTAAAATTCCCTTCCAATGAGTAGATGTAATTTGTCCTGTGAAATCATTTTGGAAAAGGGATAAATATTTGAGGTTCTTGGACTTATTGAGAGACGGAAGAGGACCACTGAAGTTATTGAATGACAAGTCCAAGTGAACAAGTTGGGTGTCTCTTGATAATGAAATAGGGAGTGTTCCATTGAATTGGCAATTAGATAGATCTAATGTAGACAAGTGCTTCAAATTGGAAATAGTACCTGGTAACTGCCCAGAGAAATTTGTATTGCTAACATTCAGGGTTTGAAGATGTCCATCTAGTGGGAAGCTTGGCAATGAACCACAAAGATCTTGATTATCCGATACATCAAGGACCTTTAGTTTTCGCATTTGGAAGATATCCTTTGGAAAAACATCAGTCAATCCACAACTACTAAGCTGTAGGGTGGTCAAATTTGAGATATTTGCCAAGGATTTTGGCACAGGGCTTGACATATTATTCAAGCTCAATTGAACCACTGAAAGTGACTGAAGCTTTGATAGTGAGGAATTAATTGGCCCAGAGAGGTTGCAGGATGACATACTCAGAACTTGAAGTTTGTGCAATGAAGATATGGCATGGCACCACTCCTTTCCAATTGCAGATACCTTTACACCATCTAGGTACAATTCTGCCAGTTCTGTGAGGTTCTGCAAAAGTATCCCTATATTTGGCTTCTCAAGTTTAAGAGTATGTTGTGAGGTAAATGATGTAGACAAGTCAAGAGTAGATAGCATGGTTAGATGAGCAATCTCAATTGGAATTTGCCCCTGAAATCCAGCATTTGACAAGTTCAAATACCTCAAATTCTTTAGCAAGCCAAACTTTGAAGGAATCGAAGAATGGATGTCATTTTGTGCCAAATTCAACCTTTGCAAATATTGTAGGTTGAAGAGACCTGAATTGTCCAAGCCTCCAGTGATAAATTCTTCACTCAAGTCGAGACCAATTACACGTCCCTTGTTGCATGCTACTCCATTCCATTGACAACAATCACCACTTTGATTCCAATGAACTAGTTTTTGGGATCTGGAAAGGTTGAATATAAGGTTATGCTTCATACTGAGCAACAAGAATTGTTGATGTCCAAGACAGTGGCTTGTTGCATTAATATTGATACTCAGGCTTATGAAGCATGAGGATATAAAGAAAGGCAATAAGGCTAGTTGGAGTCTCATTGGTGGTGATGGTTTGAATGCACCTTATGATTATAGGTATATCAATAAGGATTAGAAATGGTTTGGCTTAGAATATTTAGTTATTTACCACTTATTTATAGTGCGCTAGGTCATCTAATTCTATTTCTAATATGAACGAGTTTGTTTCTACACCTATAATTCTCTGAAAGCAATTTTACTTTCTTAATTTCTTTAGTCAATGTTCAATTTTTTCAACCACAGTTAGGTATAATAACATGATTCCAATTTCTTAGGAAAACAATTCCATATCAATCAAATCAATTTTTAAAATATTTTTAAGTCGGAAATTTTAAATGCCCGTATTTTTTTATATTTAATTTTTTTATATTATCAACAAAATAATTTTATATCAATTAAATTAATCCTTTCCAAATATTTTTAACTTATAATTTTAATATTTTACCAAAATTTTAAATTGTATTTATAATCAACTTAATATTTGTTAGTTTTGGGAAAAGTTATTAAAATCTTTGTGTTTAAATTCACACACACACATAGATAGATAGATAATAAAAAATAAAACAATAACTAACAAAGGTTAGTCTAGTTAGTAAGGATTGAGCTTATATTTCATAAGGACGTGAGTTTAAATTTTACTATCAATGTAATGATCTTGTTGGTAGATAATTTGCAAGTATCTCTATAGACGTTCTTTAAATCTCAAGTTCTAACCTGATTTGAGCTCTAGTTCCAACTTATCTTAACTTTTCTTTTAGAAGAAAAAATAAATGTTAAATTAATTTGCAGATCCTGAATTATTTGATAATTTTTAATTAGGTCCCTAAAATAATTTTTTTAATTGGATTTCTAAACTTGTATTTATTTTTTAATTTTTTAATTAGGGACGTAAACTATTTTTTTTCAATTGGATATTTGAACTTATATATTTTTTAATTAGGCCCTTGACCTAATTAAAAATTGTCATAGTTCATGGACTTAATTAAAAATTGTCAACCTCTGGAAGTTCTAAACTCAATATTCTTAATCTCTATAAGTTTTTCAACAGTATTCTCAAACACCAGAAGTATCAATCCTCTTCTCCTTCTGTTTGTATAATTTTTAATTTACTTTTAAATTAATATGCAGGTCCTTAAACTATTTGTCATTTTTAATTAGTTTCCTAAACTATTTTTTTCAATTGGAAAATAAAAATAAATACAAGTTCAGAAACCCAATTTAAAAAAATAGTTCAAAAACCTAATTAAACCAAACATTTATTTACGAGATCTACATATTAATTTAACAAAAAAATAAACAATAACAAAATTACTTTGACTATCAGTCTATAAGAGGAAAACGAAGGTAAGACTGATGCTAGTTTTTAAGCGTTATTCTTGAATAGGACACGAAACCGATTGTAGACATGAGTTGACAAAAGAAATTGAAAATTGGATCGCTTACATGCATGACTTGATTCCAGACCAATTAGTCATTAATCAAAACAAATTTTGTAGTAAAGACTTTTCAAACACGAAATGCTACATGGATGACTTTGTGCATCACTTCATATGCTGGCCTGCTGAGACTTGATCAAACGCAAGAATTCACCGTAAAATAACGAAGTTTAAGTGGAGAAAAGGTCATGAAGCAATCTAGCATGCATACAAAATATACAAAATTGATTCAAAGTTCAATATTACGTATACGAAGGGATTGAGAAAAGTTGACTACCTTAAGTTTTCGTTTGGTGTGTGAATTTATGTTTGTTTCTCCTAATGAGTCAAAATTAAAGTTTGCTTGTTTAAAAATTTGTTTATAGCTTACTTATTTGGCTTAAATGTTATTTTAGTCCTCCTATTTGGTATAATTTGTAATTTTGATCCTCCTGTTTTAAAATTGAGACTTTTAGTCCCATATTTTGTACAATCCGCAATTTTAGTCCTTCTGTTTTAAAATTCAAACATTTAGTCATCAAATTTTGTAAAATTTGTAATTTTGGTCATTCCGTCAAATTGGAAGCATTAATCATTAAGAGTCAGTCTTAATCATTTATTTAAACTAGTCTCACATCATTGAAGCACATGTAACGTTGTAATCACTAAAATTGCATATTGTGCAAAATAGAGGACTAAATGTCTCAATTTTAAAATAGGGGACTAAAATTGCGGATTATGTAAAATAAAGAGACCAAAATTGCATTTAAGCCTAGTTATTTTGATATTTATAAAAAAAATTTAATGGATTCATGATATTCATAAACACAATGGTTGGATCATTTGGAAGCATTTCCTTCCTGAGGCGAATCAAGTGATAGACTTGCTAGTAAGTCATGGAATGGGTTCTTTTCATCAGTTTCAAGTTTTTGATGTAGCTCCTGATTTTATTTGTAATGCTCTTAGAGTAAATGTTGCTTGTACTACCTTTCATAGAGGTTTCTAGGTGCTTATAAATTCTTCATTCACCAAAAAAAAAAAAAAAAAGACTTTATTAAAACCATCACTTTCACTGTCACTACCAATGTCGTTGCCACCATTATAACACCCTCGTTTTTATATTCATTGTTTGTTTATTATCTATTTTGTACTTATTTCTGGACAATTAAATATATTAGACCTTAGGACGAATCGATACCCTTAATTTGTTTTGATTTATAACAAACAAAGGTTTTATAAGAATAAAAGAAATCTTGTTGGTGAGACAAAAGACGATAAATGTTTTTGGTAGCATCTTATGATCAGACGATGCAACCACTCTTATTAAATATTTTATATTGATCTCTTCTTTGCTTCCATAGTTTGTGTACATATCATGATCTCGGACAATGCACTTATAATTCTCGAAGAATGCCTTAGATGTTTCAAAAGAAAGGTCGACGAAAAAGAGATCACCTAATCTCTTAAAAGGTGTGCCAAGTTAGAAGAGAGACGATATTAGTGTACATGTCTGAACAAAAAGGAAATATGTTCACTACAACAAGAGATCTTGTATGAGAAAGAAGAGATAAGTTATATACTTTATCATATCCGTGTGACTAGTTGGTGAAAGACATTTAATGCTGCATTTAATGAACTCAATGACCACTTTCTCTCTTAGAAGGACTCAGACGAAGGAAGATATAAGCAAGAAGAAGACTTGTGAGACAATGACTACTTTTTGAAGTCTGCCTATATATACCAAAGTTCCTTGCACAAGAAAGATAGTATGTGTGCATATTAATATCTTGAATAACACACTTATGATTCTTGAAGAATGCATAGATGCTTAAAAAAGAAGGTTAATGAAAAAGTGATCACCTAATTTCTTAAAAGGTGCGCCAAGTTAGAAGAAAGAGAATGTCAGTATACATATCTAAACAAAAAAGAAATATGTTCACTAATTAAACTTGTGTTTTCAAAAACATCTTATTCAATTTTCATAAATGTCTTATAACAAAAGATCTTGGTTTAAAATGTCTTTGTTTTGGATGTCTTTCCCTATGTTTTATAGAATAGAAATTTCAAAATTTTGAGAGACATGGATAAACTTAATATTGGGTGAAAATTCAATATTTGTTTTTGTTTCTCTTCTTCCACTCATAAGGTAATGTTT
This sequence comes from Pueraria montana var. lobata, assembly GCA_026413185.1. Taxonomy (NCBI): domain Eukaryota; kingdom Viridiplantae; phylum Streptophyta; class Magnoliopsida; order Fabales; family Fabaceae; genus Pueraria; species Pueraria montana. The sequence continues at coordinate 13,571,611 of CM048653.1, forward strand.
TATTATTTTTACCCTTTTTTATGTAAGGTAGGTTTTATTATTATTACTATTTTATTACATAAGATATATTGATAATGATATATAATAGGTTTATTTTATTTTATTCTATTACTTTTTATATATTTTTATATTACACTCTTTATTTTAACTATTATACTATTTACAATATTTATTCTATTACTTTTAGCATTATACTTCAAGATATTTTAACTATTACACTAATTAACATAATGAAAGTATGATGTCTACTTAATCGTATGTTAATTTTATTTTATTTGAAACTTAATTCAGAATATTTTAAGATATAATATCAGATTAATAATAGAATATACAATACAACAAAATATGATAATTGGAATTAAAAAATTTAATAAAATGATTTATAAATAAAAAATTACAAGTGTTTAAAGTCAATTAAAGAATCAAAATTATAAATACTTAAGATGTATATTTTATTAAATTAATAAAATTAAAATTTATATAGAAATATCATATAAGCATATAGGGGATGTTTCAAATGAGAACACCTCTTAAAATGAGAAATGAGAACAAATAATTTTAATCCTTAGATTAAAATTAAAAATAATAAAGAGCTGAGATTAAAACCCAATTGTTTAGTAGATCACGTGTCATATATATATATTTGTTATTTTATGATTATTAATTTCTACAACATAAAATTTTTCAAAATATTTATAATTCAATAAACCTGCTTAACAATTTTTAATTACAAAGTTTTAGCTGCTAGTTACTTTTCAGTTTTACAATTGACCAAAGATTTTGGAATAATACCTAGCTCTCAAGATATTCCCATTGAGATTGAGAAATCTTAAATCACAGGAACTTGAAATTGTATTAGATATCGAACCTGTTAGTTTGTTTCTTCCTAAATCTAGTACCCTGAGAGTACTGCTTCTTGAGATCAAACACTCGGGTATGGAGCCATTAAAGCTATTATGGGAAAGATCAAGCATCCGTAGAATAGAACCATTACATAAGGATTGAGGGATTTTTCCATGAAAGCTATTGTTTGAAAGAGAGAGGAAATATGTGAAACGAAGGCACTTTCTAATGTCAGGTGGGACAAAGCTGAATTTATTGTTTGAGAAGTCCATATGGACAGCACCTCTTATGAAAGTAGGAATAGACCCGCGAAGTTGGTTAGAATGAAGATCAACCATCATCGTGTTACAACTAAGATTTTGAAAGGGTCCTTCCATATCAATAAAAAAATTGTTTGAAAGGTTCAGATGAGCCATATTTTCAAATCTCCAAATCCAATGGGGTATCATTCCTTGAATTTGGTTGTTAGACAAATCTAAAGCAATCAATTGGGATTGATTTCTCAAGAAAGCAGGAATTTTCCTCAACTTGCAGTTACCCAAATATAGATTTGTCATACTAGGAAATGATGAAAGGCCATGACTATCATTGAAAGTGCTATCAACTGACAAGTTGTTGCCTGAAAGACCTAATGTATGTAGATCTGGCAAGTTCTGAAACATATCTAGCCTTATGGTGCCATTCAACTGATTTGAAGAAAGATAGAGGTAAACAAGGCTTCTAAGATGAAAGAAAGACAAAGGAATAGGTCCTTGGAATTTGTTATTGCTTAAATCAACAAACTGCAATGTGGAGAAAGATGCATTTTGGAATTCATCCAATACACCATCAAAATCATTGTGAGAAAGAATAAGCGCTTGTAGAAATGGAAGTGAAAAGAGAACTGAGGGTACTTTTCCATTGAGGGAGTTATCACCTAAGTTGATGCTAATGAGATTTAAAAGTCCCTTCCAATGAGTAGATGTAATTTGTCCTGTGAAATCATTTTGGAAAAGGGATAAATATTTGAGATTCTTGGACTTATTGAGAGATGGAAGAGGACCACTGAAGTTATTGAATGACAAGTCCAAGTGAACAAGTTGGGTGTCTCTTGATAATGAAATAGGGAGTGTTCCATTGAATTGGCAATTAGATAGATCCAATGTGGACAAGTGCTTCAAATTGGAAATAGTACCTGGTAACTGCCCAGAGAAATTTGTATTGCTAACATTCAAGGTTTGAAGATGTCCATCTTGTGGGAAGTTTGGCAATGAACCACAAAGATCTTGATTATCTGATACATCAAGGACCTTTAGTTTTCGCATTTGGAAGATATCCTTTGGAAAATCATCAGTCAATCCACAACTACTAAGCTGTAGGGTAGTCAAATTTGAGAAATTTGCAAAGGATTTTGGCACAGGGCTTGACATATTATTCAAGCTCAATTGAACCACTGAAAGTGACTGAAGCTTTGATAGCGAGGAATCAATTGGTCCTGAGAGGTTGCAGGATGACATACTCAGAACTTGAAGTTTGTGCAATGAGGATATGGCATGGTACCACTCCTTTCCAGTGGCAGATACCTTCACACCATCTAGATACAATTCTGCCAGTTCTGTTATGTTCTGCAATAGTATTCCTATATTTGGCTTCTCGAGGTTTTGAGTATGTGGTGAGGTAAATGATGTAGACAAGTCAAGAGTAGATAGCTTGGTTAGATGAGCAATCTCAATTGGAATTTGCCCCTGAAATCCAGCATTTGACAAGTTCAAATACCTCAAATTCTTTAGCATGCCAAACTTTGAAGGAATCGAAGAATGGATGTCATTGTAGGCCAAATTCAAATTTTGTAAATATTGTAGGTTGAAGAACCTGAATTGTCCAACCCTCCAGCGATAAATTCATCACTCAGGTCGAGATCAATTACACGTCCCTTGTTGCATAACACTCCACTCCACTGACAACAATCACCACTTTGATTCCAATGAACTAGTTTTTTGGATCTGGAAAGGTTGAATATAAGGTTATGCTTCATATTGAGCAACAAGAGTTGTTGATGTCCAAGACAGTGGCTTGTTGTTACATAGATATTGATACTCAGGTTTATGAAGCATAAGGATATAAAGAAAGGCAATAAGGCTATATGGAGTCTCATTGGTGATGATGGTTTGAAGGCACCCTGTGATTGATAAGGATTAGAATGTTTTAGATTAAGATATTCACCACTTATTTATACTGCACTAGGTCATCTAATTCCCGTTGCGTTGGGTACATGTTAATTTTTTTAGAGTAAATTACACGAATCTTCCTGAGTTTTACATATATTACACCGACATTCCCCTTTCTTTTTAAACATTACTTTTGACCCCCTGTAGTTCAAAAAAGCAGGGGTGTCGGTGTAATATAAGTAAAACTCAGGGGGATCCGTGTAATATAAATAAAACTCAGGGAGGGTACTTGTAATTTAGAACAAACAAATATGAGGTTTTTTGTATGGTTGAAAAAAGCAGGGGGTCTCGGTATAATATAAGTAAAACTCAGGGGGGGTCCGTGTAATTTACTCTTTTTTTTAATATTATGGTAGTAATTTTTTTATGGAATCGAAGACAGGTACCGGGGGTTTACAACAGCTCACGCACCCTGCTCAACCAACTGAGCTAGACCCCTCCGTATATTATGGTAGTAATTTAAATAAAAAAAGTGATAAAGAGATTTGTGAAAATGTTGGTATAACATGTTGGGGGAAAAGCCCCTTCACGCACAGTGAAGATCTGTTGGCACCTAAAAAATAGCTGCAAGCGATAAGAGTCAACTGAATGAAAATAGCTGAAGGGGTTAGCTGATGGTAGAGCCGTCAAAATGGCCCGGCCCGACCCGGCCCGACCCTGGCCCGTATGGGTCATGGCTAAAAAAGCCCACAGGGCCAAACAACCCGCATTAAAAAGCCCGCAGGGCCAAAAAGCCCACAAAGCCCTGTGGGCTAGGGCTAGCCCATGGGCCTTAAGTTTCAATACTATGACATACTTTTTTTAATACTCAAGTTAAGGTCAGCCGAAAACAACCCTAATTGAGGTCGGCCGAAAACAGCCTCGACAGAGGTTGGCCGAAAACAGTTTTGGTCGAGTCGGCTGAAAACTGTCCCGACAGAGGTTAGTCGAAAACTGTCCCAGCAAAGGTTAACAGAAAATGCCTTGGTTGAGATAGACCGAAAATAACCCTAGCCGAGGTCGACCAAAATAAATCCTAGCCGAGGTTGCCTGAAATAGTCCAGGCCGAGGTCAGCTGAAAAAACCCTGGTCGAGGTAGGATGAAAACAGTTTCAGCCGAGGTCGGCCAAAAATTTCCCTTGCCGAAGTCGACCGAAAATTGCCACGACTAATTGTTGATTGAAAATGCCCCAGCCGAGGTCGCCGAAAATAACCCTAGTTGAGGTCGGCCAAAATTAACCCTAGTCGAGGTTGTTCGAAAATAGCTCTGGTCGAGGTCAGCCAAAAATAGTTCAGCTCGTGGCCAGCCGAAAATTGTCCCTACCAAGGTCGGCCAAAAACTTCCCCGACCAAGGTCGACCGAAAATAACCCTAGCCAAGTTCGGCCGAAAACAACCCCGGTCGAGTTTACCAAAAAATGCTCCGTCCAACATCGGCTGAAAATAACTTTAGCCGATGTCGGTCACAAATAACCCTAGCCGAGGTAGGCCAAAAATAACCCTAGCCGATGTCGGCCGAAAATAACCCTAGCCGATGTTGGCCAAAAATAGCCCTGGTCGAGGTCGGCCTAAAATTACCCTAGTCGAGGTCACCAAAAAATAACAATGACAAAGGTTGGTCGAAAACAGCCCCGGTCAAGGTCGGTCAAAAACTGCCCTAGCCGAAATCGGCCAAAAATAACCCTAGTCGAGGTCACAAAAAACAACGATAACCAAGGTCGGCAAAAAACAATCGCGATTGAGGTTGGTTAAAAATTGCCTTGGCCGAAATCAGCCTAAAATAACCCTAGCCGAGGTCATTGAAAACAACCCTGACCGAAGTCAACCGAAAATGTCTTTGCTAAAGTCGGTCAAAAATAGCCTCGGTCGAGGTCTACAAAAAATGCTCTGCTCGAGAGCGAACGAATAGCATGACTTGTGGGGCTAACCCCTTAAGCCCTGGCCCTGGCCCCATATTAAGTGGGGCTTTGTGGGTTAGGGCCTTTTAGGGCCCTTATTAGAAGGGCCAAAAGCCCCTAGGCCCATTATGATGGGCCAAGTGGGGCTGGCCCTAGGGCCTAGGGCCAAAATGACAGCTCTAGCTGATGGTTTCATTAGGCTCAGTTAATTGGGGTGTCAACTGAAGAAGAAATAGGCGATTGAAATAGCTTTAGCAGAATTAGCATTGGCAAGCACAGAATTCGACTGTTTTTTCAGCATTAGCCGACGAGTAGTAAATTAGCTAAACATGGACAAAACTTATTTATTCTAGAAGTTTTTTCAAATAAGTTTCTGATAATTTTTTAATTTTGTTTCGAGTCTCTGATAAATTTTTTTTTTGCGTTGAGTCCTTAATTTATTAAAAATTTTGTTTTATGATGACATGTCAGTCAAAATTTTTAAAATACGATTTTTGGTGGCTCAAAAATTGCCAGTATTCATTTAGAAAATTAAATTACAATTTCTGACAGTTTTAAAACTGCCAGAATTATTTAAAGTAAAAAAAAAAAATAGATCTGGGTTTCGTCTTCTCCTTCATCACTGCAATTTCAATTTCAGATCCAACACAAAATTTTTCTTGACCTTTTACAAGAATCAATTAAATCATCAATTTACAAGATCTCAGTCAGTTGTAAACATGAGTGCCTTAGATCTGAAATCTCAGATCTGGAAATCGCAAATCTGAAACAGGGGTGCTTCTTCTTCCCATCCTCAAACGCACTGTTGGGTCCCTGCCGCAGGTTCCTATCGAATCTGGGTCCATTGTTTTCATGCAAAACAATGTCTTTCTAGTGAATGTGTGGCAAGTGCTTTTTAAACTTATACACTTATGTATATTTTTATTTAATTGATTTTGGCGGTTCTCAAACCATCAGAAAATGTAATTTAAATTTTGAAATAAATAGTGGCGGTTTTTCAGCCGCCAGAAATTGTATTTTAAAATTTTTAATTGCCACGTCAACACTTAACTGACGATAGGGACCCAAAAGAAAACTTTTTTTTATTAGGAACTCAACGCAAAGAAAAAATTTAATAGGGACCCAAAGCAAAATTCAAAAATTTATCAGGGATTTAAAAGTTATTTAAGTCAATATCAAATAAAGAGGATGGTGTTTTTAAAATGTAAAGATCATGGTGGTAGAAAGTTGTTAACGCCTAAAAAGTAGGGAGTCATAACTAGATTTCAAGTAGCGCACAATTAGATGGATTAGTTGAACTCACACAGATTAGTGATGTAATGGCCAAGATTAACTGAGTCACTGTAAAAATCATAGTTATCAGACCCAGCTCGGACCGGCCGGGTCGACCCATTGACCCGGGAACCAGTCACCTAACCGGGCCGAGTCACCAATCGGATCGGTTATGCAATCGACCCGGTGTGACCCGGGTTGACTCGGCCGGTTTGAGGTTGACCCGGTGACCCGTTGACTCGGCGGGTCATGAATTTTGTTTTGTTTTTTTTTGTTTTTTTTTTACAGGAGAACAATAACACTCATATGAGAAAATTTAATTTATATCTTACACTTATGTTATTTATAGATTTGCTTACTTTTTTTTACCAAGCATAACCGCATGTTAGGATTTGAGATGATAAAGCTATTGTTACTTCCAATTTGGCCTTTTCTCCTTGGCTTATATTGTTATCTACGAGTAAAATTTGTATTTATCTTATCTCATCCAATATACTTACTAGTTTGAAAAATGATTATTTTTTATCAGAGCAATAATTGGATGAATGAAAAAATTGTATTATCTAAATAAAATAGGTTTATATATATATATATATATATATTGGATTATGTATATCGGTGTACGACAATGATAGTTTTAACTTTTAATAAATAGATGATAATGATATATTTTAAATTATAACTTAAGGTTGCGTATGTTGCATTTTAGAAAAAAATATGCTGCTCAAGATTCTTAAACAAGTTCATAACTATGCTTCTAAATGTGTTGAATTTTTGTTAAACTTTAAATATTTAAGGGTATAAGTTTATAAGCTATCTTTTCTGCACACAAAAAAAAGTGTAAAAGTTTACAAGTTATGAAATTATTAAAAAAAAATTATTAAAAAGTTTACAGGTTATGAATTTTTTATTATTTTTTAATACAGGCCGAGTCATGCGGGTCAACTATTGACTCACCGAGTTGACCCCTGACCCAGTGACCCAGTACCCCGGCCGAGTCGATGACCGGGCCGGGTCTGATAACACTGATAAAAATAGCTGACCAAGGTCCAAGCCACGAATGAAAAAACGTGGCTGATCAAGTCCATAATAATTTAAATAGGTTTTGTACTTAATTTTAAAAAACTCTACTGTTGTTCTTCCTCCCTCACTTTCTGCATATCATTATGCACCATCAACTAGATTATATTTCCTAGTTACTTAGAGATCTGCAACATAATGTCGTTGACTCCCATCTCCTTTTGTTATTGGAAGACTGAAGGAATAGCTATCTATTCAGGTTCTAGGGTGGGTGACCCTGTTATAGTTGCACTGACTCGTCTTGACAGGTCAGCCTCCCTCTTGCTAGTTGTTTTGTCCTCTAAAATGAAATTTAGAGGTAGTTGAGATGTTTGTACCATGACAGCCGTTGCAGGGTGGTTGTGGTACTCGTGGCGGTTACTGAAGTAATAGCAACTACAACAGCTGTGCTTGGTTATGCGTGAATTCCAGTCGTCCTTCTCGTAAAAAGGGATGAATCCATGGTTGAAAGGTGTTGCCCAAATCATAATTGCATACGCTAGGGGTGATCTAGTGAAAGCGAGGGAAACCTCAATTTAGATGTAACTAGAGTCTCATTGGGCGTGCCAATATTTTGGTGTGAATTCTACAACTGGCTAGTCGTGAGGACGACTAAGTACCAATAACTAATTCATTTTCAAGCAACTAACTCGAGTGAGGAATTTTGTTCCTTGAATTGGTTCATAGTCCACTTGTAAAAGCTTCTTAGCATTCGTAAAATAGAGATTTCTACACTAAACTACACCTAAGGGTAATTGTGATAAAGGAAAGCTAAAAATGGTTGGGGATTGAAAGGAAAATCGATAAATAATGCAATAAAGGAAAATTGTAAATGAGTTAATAAATGGCTAAAAAGATAGATTTCATTTATTGGTGGAGGCCTGTTTTACATTGAGAATTCAAATATTTGAAGGGTTGTCAACTAACAACCATTCCAAAGGAGATAATCACCCATTCCTCACGCTTTTAGGAGAAGGTGTTCAACTTGCCTAAGTGTTATGGAACCGCCTACTAACGACTCCCATTATTTGAATTTCCCTCTTAGTGAGTGTTCTCCATTGCTAGGCCAAACCAAAATCCAACCTCATTGTGCCTACCGCAGGCGATGGCCATCAACTAAAATAGTCATTAGTCGATGGCAAGTGACTATCCCGGACAATAATCATTTTAGTGCTAACAGGACTAAAACAAAAACATATAAAATGTAAGAACTTAAAATGAAACGTACCGTTTTATTTTTCAAGAGAAAAAAAAAGAAATAAAAAATAAAAGAAGAAACAACCTCTCCTTTGTTGTTTTAAAGCACCCGAGAACTCCCCCCCCCCCCCCCCTTCACTTCCCCGATTCTTTTCTTTTTAAAAACAAAACCTCACCTCTCGTAGCTCCCTCTCTCCATCCCCATCTTCATCACTTTCTTCTCTTATTCTTCCCACTCTTTTCCCTCCATTGTCTTAAAACTCACAAATTCCTTACACTCTTGTGGCACATAAGCATGGGGAAGGTAATTTGAGTTGAAATGAACAATCCTTATCCCTTAAATTTCTCTATTTGAAGCTTGAGGTAAACCCATAACCCATAAAGATAGATGATTATTTTTATGACATAGATTAGTAATGGGTTGTGAGTGAGGTGTTGGAAATTTAAATATTAGGATTCTTGTGATTTCCTCAAAAATCCTAGGCATTATAAATTTGGAGATTTTGTCTAATATCTTATTCTCTTGTTCTTAATGCCTAGATTCTTTGGAAAGTACAGTGGTTGCTCCTCCCAACGGCGTTGGAAGATATTGACTTGGTTCTCTTTGGTTGTGAGTAGCTAATCTACTTTGTGGCACTTTTATTTGTTTTTAGGAGAAGTAAGTAAATTTCCAAATAAGCTCTTTTTGTGATGTTGGTTTCTTCGAGTACATGAGAATGAAGTATAATATTTATTTTACTTGCTTGGACTTGATTCTTTGTGGATTCTTAATAGTTTTGATAATGTATTTTAAATGTGGAAATTGGTTTCTCATTGTTGGTTTTGTGATTGATTAGCGTTTGCTACAACGAAGAGACAATGTAGCCTATGGATCGAGTGTCCATAGTTCCTATAATTACCGTTTGCTACAACGAAGAGATAATGTTGCCTATGAGTTGAGTGCCCATAGTTTATATAGCTTCCTTTTGCATCATCGAAGAAAGAATGCAGCCTATGAGTTGAGTACTCATAGGCCCTATATTATCGTTTGCAACAAAGAGATAGTGCAGTCTACGAACTAAGTCTTGTAGTTTTATAAATACTGTTTGCCACAAAGAAGAGATAATGTGGTATATGTGCACATAGTAGAGTGAAAGTTCATATAAAGTTTGTTATTCTTTATTATGATTTTAATTACATTTCTAATGAGTTCTCAATGAAATACTTAATGGTTTTGAAAAGTTAGTTATGTTGTATTTCATTTTTGTTAATGGTCATTTAAGTTCCTTTTTAATGTAAAAATTTGTGCTATGTTTACTTTCTCCTTCCTGTCCACTTTGTTTATTATGCTCTCACTAAGTCTTTGTGACTTACCCCATTCTTTCCTTTTCCCCTCAGATTCACAAGTGGTTAACTAGCGAACATCCTAGGATTTGTTGATCTACCCAAGAATTTGTTCATCTTTTTGGTAGGCCTCTATTGCATATGATAAAGAGTATATTTTGGTAACTCTAGTATAATGCAACTATCGGGATAGGGATAGAAATAGATATAGAGGAAATCCCTTTATTTTGAGAAGTAGATGATCCTACCATATGGATATGCTATTGATGTAATTATGATGTTTTGAGAAGCTACGAGATTAGTATGTGTGAGTATATTATTACTAGTTGATGTATTTGGATATATGTATGTCAAGGGCTTAGGTTGTGATGTGTGGTCTTGATAACTAACTGTTGGATTTGGATATATATATATATATATATGTGTCTGTGTGTGTGTGTGTGTGTGTGTGTGTGTGTGTGTGTGTGTGTGTGTGTGTGTGTGTGTTGTTGGGGTTTCATGGTCTATAATTTTAAAATTTTCTAAATATACCATGAGTGGAAAACACCCCATCCCAAGGATCACGCATTACTCGTGAATCTCTAAGGGCTTAGAATTTTACCTTTGTAGCGTGCTTTCAAGTAATGGATTGCCTTTGATCACCAAGCGTAGAAATTACGATGCCTCTACTTAGTCCACGTGAGCAACAATCGAAGTGGTTTCTTGGTGCTAGCCGATGGTAGACGTGTTAGGATTTGATGTGACACACTACTCTCTCTCAATAGTGAATTTTTCATGCGTCATGTTAGATCAACCTCTCAGATAGTAAATATTTCATGTGTCATGTTAGATCAACCTCTCTCATATATATAGGAGATTAATCTAACACAAATCTCAATCATATATTATCTTATCAGATCTTATTTGGTTAGATATACAGATAATTGTCTTATCAAATCTTATTTGATTAGATAATTAATTAAATCATATCTAATTAATTATCTTATCATATTTCATCTTATTTAAATAAATCTCATTTAATTAGATATGTTGATTAATTAATTAAATTACATTTTATTAATTAATCATGAACTAAATTAAATCACATTTAATTTATTCATCTGTTCCAATAAATTACTCTACGTGTATCTATAGGCTCTCATTAGACTGACAATAACATTATCTCTATAATATTATAGACATTGATTGACATCTAGCAATGCATCGCTACCACCCATCCTATGAGTTAATCAGTGATCCGATTTCAACCTCTACGACAATCATTTCTACTGTGCAGCCTTTGTCCCTTCGTCCAAATGTCTCGATTGAACAGGAGGCATAAGAGTGTCATTCTCGTTAAGTCCAATCATTTGTTTCTTGATACCCAAGTAGACGCCTAAATACAAACGGGCCTAATAACTCATATCAATCCATTTGCGTGTGGTCACGCATATTGCACGTCTCACTCTATCGGGAGGCCCATAGACATAACTCTTGTTATGTAGGAGGGACAAATCCTATCTACACCACTCACATTCCTCAACATGATTCATTGCAGACCTAAGTACTACTTTGATAATCACCCTGTTACATATGACGTTTGATAGCATTAAAGCCTACAACTCCTACATGTAGGAATCGTAGTGACTTCAAGTCGAAAGACTACTATCACCTTATGGTCATCATGAGAAGCGCTTATGACACTTACATAACTATTGTGAAGCCTTCTCATAGTGGGTCTGTCTAGTACAAATATTATGTCTAATATTTATACTTACGTGCCAGCTTGATATCCCATATCCATGACCTGTCAGATGTGGTCATCATGCTGCTCACACAATAGTCTTGATGCATCATTGTTGTCCTGGTTAACAATGATACTTCGACTAAAGACACTTTAAGAATCGCGTTCTATTATTCAATGAATCTCACATCATCGAATAGCCCGCCTATTCTAAGGACATTATTATATCATACAATAGATAACATAATAATTGAAATGTCTCATATATAAAATATATATAAACCAAAGTCATAATACAAATATAGTCTAAAATGGATTGGCCACTAGGGCTAACTCCAACATATATATATATATATATATATATATATATATATATATATATATATATATATATATATATATATATATATCCCCTTTGGGTTCCTTTCCATTTGTGTTTTAGTGTGGATTTACTCTCAGGCTAGCGGCCAGGCTAAGGGAACTTTAGTCTATGCACCGATCACAGTCTAATAGGTGGGTCGTGACATAAAACATATATTATTTCTAAAAAGTTAATGGTAGAGACATAGACTAATTATATTGATGGAAAATCAATATAGGACACAAACCATTACAAATGTACCAACATGGTGTGGCTGGTTGGTAATAACCTTATCCCTTAAGCATGTGACCAGGGGTTCAATTCCTGGCTTGTGCATATGAAAAAATATTTGTTGGGAGAGGTCAACTCCTTAAATAGATCTTAGTACCTCGAGGGATTAGTCCTTGACTTTCGGCCAAGGAATACCCTGGTTCACCCAAAACCACAACAAGTGTTGATAAGAACTAAACGCAAAGAAACACCAAAATGTAGGGACTTAACACATATATGTTTGGAAGTTTTTGAAGTTGAATGAATATGTTTGGTAAAACTAGCTTACAAGCTAATTGAAAGCTTATGAGCTATAAGCTAAGAGTTGAAAAGTTGAAAGCTTATAAGCTAACTGATTTAATAGTTAAAGTAGCTTATAAGCTAGTCAAAGGACTCAAAAGCCTTACTAAACACACTCAAGATTTTCAAACGCCTGTACTTTTTAATTTTATTTTATTTTTTAATACCAACAAATAATTTATATCAATTAAATTAATCTATTCTGAAATATTTTTTTAACTTGTAACTTTAATATTTTATCAATATTTAAAATTATATTTATATGCATAGGAATATTCGTTGATTTTAATAAAAATTATGGAAATCTTTGGGTCCAGTTCACACATAAAATTTGAAACTTTCAATATTTATCTTAATAAAAAAAATCACGAATCGCAAGAAATCAAACAATAAAAAAAGGTAAAATATGTTTTTGGTCCCTCATTTTATCTTGATTTCTGATTTTAGTCCTTCATAAATTTTTTTACTGTTTTTAGTCCCTCATAAATTGTTCTGTTCTATTTTTAGTCCCTCATAAATTGTTTTGTTCTATTTTTAGTCCCTGACGTTAATTTTAACTGTTAAGTGATGACGTGGCAGACATAAACTGTGTGTGTGAAAAATTCCTAATTAAGTTTCTAGTGACTTTTAACCGCTATAATTTTTTTGGCGGTCAAAAATGTTTACTTTTGTAATATTTCTTGTGATTTCGGAAAATCTGTTGTTTGAGGTTTTGATTTTTTTAATTATTTTTTTAACATTTCTGACAGATTTAGTTTGCCAGAAAATTTGCAGTAGTTAAAAACCGCTAGAAACTTAAACAGAATTTTTTCAAGCACAAATTATGCTCGTCACGACATCACTTAATAGTTAAAATTAATGTCAGGGACTAAAAACAAAAGAAAACAATTTTTGAGGGACTAAAAACACAGAATTTTTTTTGAGGGACTAAAAACAGAAATTTAGATAAAATGAGGGACTAAAAACATATTTTACCCTAAAAAAAATTACGTTGACTAAAAGTGGTAAACGATGGCATGACTGGTACCGGTTTGTAAGGGTTATTCTTGAATAGGAATCAGGCTGTAACTATTGGTTGACAAAAGATTTGAAAATTGAAGCTACCTTTTGAAACATACTTGCATTAGTTCTAGTTACATGACTTTTCCGGACCTATTAGTTAATGTTAAAATCGTAAATCCATTATTTAAAAAAAAATCTTTTCTAAGCAAAAATTCTCAAATATGAAATGCTACTTTTGTTGTAGAAAAGTGCTGCATGCGACTTGATCAAACATAAGAACATTCACGATATCGAAGTTTTAGTGTTGAAAACGCGCGACATGAAGTTTTGAACAATCTAGCATGAGTAGCATCATGGGTTGATTGATTCAGATTTAGAGTAAAATTAAATATGAACCAATTATTTTTAATTAGATTGGTTCAGTTTGAGTGTTAAAACTTCTTTTGTCAGTCCGAATCAGATCAATTGGTTTAATTTGAATTATCGGATCATGATAAAAAAAAAATTAATTTTTTTTTTCAAATTGTTATCTTCACTCATTGTTTATTTTATATAAATATTTAATTTTATATTAATGAAAGGTAAAAAAAATTATTGTTCTTTAATGACTGATTATTTATTTTATTTAACATTTAATTTTTCTATAGTTATCATTGACTTATATCATTAATTTGCTTATCCAAATTAAGATACTTAATTAGTAACACTTAATAAGATTATAAGAGTATCTTTAATTAACGCATGTATTTTTATGGGTATTTTATTCTAAGATACAATATCTTAATTTTTCTTCCCATTGAAACAAGTCTACATAACATAAAGGGTTTCTTAAAAATAAACTTTGTATCGTATATAGGACATGGTTGCTTAAAAAATAAAAAATCATAAAAATATCTTCTATATGTATTAATTAAAAAATTGCATTAATATTTTAATTTGAGACAAAATTAAGTGCAAATAAAAAATTATAAAAGTATGAGTTGCTTAACGTTTTTACCATTGGAAAAAAATTTATGCATGTGTTGCTTAAATATGATGTAGCATTGTATAAGGACGGACACACTTGCATAGTTGGGGCTTGGCTCCCCTATTTTTTTTTATTCGAAAATTTTTAATATATAATATTTAAATATTTGATTGATTAATTTTTTTATTTGAAGTGTTTGATTATAGAAATAGTAATATTTAAGTATTTTATTTATTTTTTATTTTTTATAAATTATTCTATTTATTTGTTATATTATTTATTGTGAAATCCACAACATTCTTTCTTCTTTTTAGACAAATATATTATTTTTAGAAATAATTATATTTTTTACACAAAATATTCAAATATTATTTATTTTTCTTTTATAATCTATTATTATTTTAAATGTTATAAATGATTAAATTTGAGGTTTACTATCTTTTTAGTCCCTAAACTTTTTAGGATTTTTGTTTTTGGTCCTTAAATTTTTTGTTGACTGGTCAATGTTCCTAAACTTATTTTCCATCCATACTTTTAGTCCTTGTTGTCTATTTTTGTCGTTAGACATTGATGTGGCTTGCCACGTGTAAATATTGGTGACATGACATTTATACGTCAACCATTAATTAAGGATTTACTATCTTTTTAGTCCCTAAACATTTTAGGATTTCTGTTTTTGATCCTTAAACTTTTCGTTGATTTGTCAAGTTGTTAAACTTATTTTCTGTCTATATTTTTAGTCCTTATCATCTATTTCCGTTGTTAAACATTGACATGGTTGTACACATCACCAATCATGTATTGCCATGTTGTCTAAATGGTGACGTGGCATTTACACCACGTGATCTTTTAGCTATGTTGTCTATTTAAGTAACAAAAAGAAAAATAAAACCATACAAATTCATTTCATAGAAATAAATGAATATTGAATATTAATCTACTCATGGCTAAATGAATTTGTATGATTGCAATGAAGTAAATCAATACTGAATATTCATATATACAAATTAAATGAATTTGTATGCTTTTACTTTTCTTCTTGTTACTTAAATAGACAACATGGCTAAATGATTACTTGGTATAAATGTCACGTCATTGTTTAGACAACATGACATCATGCGATTGGAGATGTGTACGACCACGTTAGCATTTAACGATGAAAATAGACGACAAGGACTAAAAGTATGGACGGAAAATAAGTTTAGATGCCTTGACCAGTTAACAAAAGTTTAAGGACTAAAAACAAAAATTCTAAAGAGTTTCGGGACTAAAAAAT
Source organism: Pueraria montana var. lobata (assembly GCA_026413185.1). Classification (NCBI taxonomy): domain Eukaryota; kingdom Viridiplantae; phylum Streptophyta; class Magnoliopsida; order Fabales; family Fabaceae; genus Pueraria; species Pueraria montana. The sequence continues at coordinate 13,587,287 of CM048653.1, forward strand.
AGTAAGTCCTAAATTAATGATTGACGTGAAAAAGCCACATCACTGTTTTTTACATGTGGCAAGCCACGTCAACGTTTAACAGCAGAAATAAATGACAAGGACTAAAAATATGGACCACTTAAATTGTTTTAATATTTTTTTTATTGAAAATTGTTTTAATATAAGATACTCAAAGTGAGTATCTTAAATTGATAATATTGAAGATCAAAATAAATAAAAGAAGAAAGAAAAGATACAATAGAAGAAAAATTAATTTCTAAAAGTTTAAAAATAGTTGATTGGTTGTCAAATTGGTTCAAGTTAAAAAAATATATTCAAAAACCAAATTTATAATTAATATGATTTAAATTTAAAGTTAGAAAAATAAATTAACTTAATCAATCTAAATTAATATAATTAGTCTAGATTGAATTATTGAATTCATCATGTGAATCTGATCGGATGAATATCTTTGATAGTTGATAAAAGGATTGAAAATTGAAGCTATCTTTTGAAACACGGTACTAGGAGTGCTAGTTAAATGACTTTTCCGGACCAATTAGTCAATGTTAAAATTCTGATAATTATTCAGAACAATTTTTTCTAAGCAAGAATTCTGAAATATGGAATGCTACTTTGGTTGTACATAACTGCTGGGACTTGATCAAACGGAACAATATTCACGATAACGAAGTTTTAGTGGAGAAAACGTCATGAAGTTTTGAACAATCTAGCATGAATACAAAATTAATTCAAAACTCAATATTACGGGAAATGAAGGGATTTAGAAGTTGACTAAGGTTTTGGTGTGTGAATCTAAGTGTAACTAGTAGTATTTTAGTACGTGGAATGCACATAATAAATGTTTATTTTATATAATTAAATTTATAATAAATAAATATTTTTGAATGTATAAATTATATTTTAGATTTATGATAAATAATTTATAGTGTGATATAGGATTATTTTTATTAATAACTTCTTTTGAAAACATGCATATCAAAATTTAATTTTAAAAAAAAATGAAAAGAATACATTGAAAGATAAGAAAAATTTCTAAAAACGCTCTTGTTGATGAAAACTCTTGAAAACATTTTTGTTAAAGAATAGCTCCTAAAAATATTCTCATTTAAGAAAGTTATTTTAATTTATATAGAGAGATTTTTTTTTAAATCAAAATTAGTTTAAAAAATTATAACTTAGTTGTATTTATCTTTATAAAAAAATATAAGACTTAAATAACTCTATAAAATAGGGGTGTTTTGATTTTGGTACCTAAGGTTTTTATTATTATTTTGATACCTGAAAAAAAAAATATTTTTGAAATAGTTACTTGCCGTTAGAGAATCTCCGTTAGCAGGTGACGTGGCTAACGGAGCACCACATCATCAAGTCCAGGTCATTTAAAAATTCCTGACTCAACAGCTAAGTCATTTTCACAGTAGGTACCTTTTTCAAAAAAATAAAAATTTGTCAGATACCAAAATAAAAAAAATATAGGTTAGGTACCAAAACCAATAACACCCCTATTTTATAGGTACCAAATAGTTATTTAAGCTTAAAACAAAATAATAATAATAATAATTATCGTCGTCATTGCACACCACATAAATTCTTCGCTCCAACACATTCTTGTGGAGTGGCTTTTTTTTTTTTTTTTTTTTTCCTCTTTCTTTTTCAAGGCATTATTCTCCATTTGGTTTCATACATGTTCAAGAAGTGAAAGTGATGGACATGATTTTAGCTTTGTGGTAGTACTTAAAAGTAGAACATTATCTAGTAAATTTGGCTTCCATTGGAGAAGTCTTGGGGATTTGAGGAGTATCACGTCGGGGAAGAGGAAGAAGTGAGCGAACAATTCGTATGGTGCAATGAAGACGATAATTATCTTTTTTTTCTTTTAGGCTTAAATAACTTTTTGATACCTGTAAAATATTGGTGTTTTGGTTTTGGTACCCAACATTTTTATTATTATTTTGGTACCTAACAAAATTTTATTTTTGAAAAAGGTACCTACAGTGGATGACTTGGCTGCTGAGTCAACAATTATTAAATGACTTGGACTTGATGACATGGCGCTCCATTAGTCACATAATCAATTAACGGAGATTCCCTAATGGCAGGTACCTATTTCAAAAATAAAAATTTGTCAAGTACCAAAAAAAAAAAGCTTAGGTACCAAAATTAAAACATCCCTATTTTATAGGTACCAAAAAGTTATTTAAGCCAAAATATAATTTTAAACCAAGTGGTCCAAGGTTTGAATTCTGGCCTTGGGTATGGAATAAACTATGTTGGGAGGGGAATACCCATCTTGTGTGCGCTCACGGTCTCCGACAGAGATGAGTCAATGCTTCCGGCGGTGAATACTTTGAACCAATACCATGGTTAGCCACAAAAAAAATGATAAGTTTTTTTTTTTTTTACTAGAAACTCATAATGATAAGATAACATCGGAGGATAAAAATAAAAAAAAACCTTAGGTACCAAAATTAAAACATCCCTATTTGATAGGTACCAGAAAGTTATTTAAGCCAAATATAATTTAAAACCAAGTGGTCCAATGTTTGAATTCTGGCCTTGGGTATGGAATAAACTATGTTGGGAGAATACCCACCTTGTGTGTGCTCACGGTCCCCGACGGAAATGAGTCAATGCTTCCGGTGGTGAATATTTCGAACCAATACCATGGTTAGCAAAAAAAAATAATGATAAGTTTTTCTTTTTACTAGAAACTCATAATGATAAGATAACATCGGAGGATCAAATCTTTAATAATGGAAGTGGTATAGTTTTCTTAAAAAAAAAGTTGAGATGGCTTGTTTTGAAAATTAGAGTTAAAAAAGTGATATGTAAATATAAAAAAGGTTTAAATATGATTTTAATTCCTGTAATTTAGTCTCTTTTTATATTTATTTTTGTAAAAAAAATCAATTTTAGTCTCCAATGTTTTTCAAATGTTTCAATTTTTGTTATTGTTGTCAAGGCCATTATAAAAAACATTAAAATGGCGTCATCGTCACATCAATATGACACCATCCTGTGCCACATCAACAAAAGATGACATTATGCTGATTTCATCACACACCACGCCAGCATATTGCCATGTTATTAGTGCCACTTTATCATGACATTATAGGGACTAAAAATGAAAAAAAAAAAAAAGAATTTATAGGGACTAAAAATGAAAAAAAAAGGAACTTATAGGAACGAAAAATGAAAATAAAAATACATGGACTGAAAGAAAGAATGGGACATATTTGTAAGCACAAATACATATTTTAGGCTAAAATATACAAATAGTCCCTTAACTTGTTTTTTATTTCTAAATTGGTCCCCTAATTGTTAAAAGTTCTAAATTGGTCCCCTTACTTATTTAATTAATGACATGTTAGTCCTTTCAAAAAAAACTTATTATTTTGAATTTTTGGACACAATTTTTTATTATTTTCGATTTTCGGACTCAATTTTGAACATTTTTCCGATTAATTCAAGACGTGAAACTTGTCCTGTAACACCAAGGGTATTACTGTAACTACCCTTAAGATTTCTAAAGACATAAAAATTAAAAATATTTATACATTGATATCATGCAGAAGCTAACTGATAAAATATACAAAATAAAACCAAATGTAGTACATCAGTAAATACAATACATCCCTAGTAACACGAGTATCATACATTACAAAAAAGGAATACAAGAAGCATAAACGCAACTAAACTACGTCTTCCGTAATAAGGCTCCAAGCTTCATGGACACTCATCATCACTTGTTTCTTGAAAAGAGGGAACTTAAAGGGGCCAAACATAATGTCTCAATCAGTGCTCTAGGGCTCCACAAGTGAGTTGGACTATCCTACCCAATCACCGTGTTCACTTATATCTCGTGGCTTTACTCCCATTGGGTCTCTAGTCAATCATTTGGCTTAAGGTTGGTCCGACAACTTTAAATCATTCATGCTTCTCGTTGGCTTCTTTCTTATCTTAACAACTATTAAATAAGCTTGCTCTCATTATCGTCTTAGGACTTCACTCTCATTATTAACACTTTCCTATCACAACTCTATCTAGTTAACTCAATATCCCTCACTTAGATTATTCTATTATTTCCTTTGATACTTAGAGTCACCTACCAAAGTCAAGTATAAGGTTACTACTATTCTAGTATATCCCTAGCGTTCACCTCACATCACTATATCCTTAATTACTGACACACATTCTGACACCAATACTCACTGATTAGGACTCACATAGTACTATTCTAAATGTAACTCTTATCAAGCCCTTAACCTTGCTATCACGTCTAATCCTATTACAAGTCACAACAACAGTTTTCACATATGAACAACATATCACAATCTTGGATAGAATCATTCGAACTTCACACAAGTACAACATAGTGTACACATGGCACACACATCATAAAACCACACAAGCCAAACGAACTACCAATGATGCACATATGCAATGTGATGTCTTTCATTCCATTCTCATATGCATGTTGTACCATTTTCAAAAACACTTTGTTAATGTAGCCTAAGAGTCCATGCAGTTGATGAATTGCCACACCATAGGCAACCTGGCACTATCACTCTCACCAGGATGATACCGCCGATGACGTGTCAGGGTGTTCTAGCATCGCAAGGATACTCCAACGTATGGGATTAGTATGAGCTTAAAGGAGATTCCAAACCGTTGCACCCCCAAGGTCAAAGTCATATGCCAACTCATTCATGAGTTCCTCGGTTGGGTTCATAAATGTCCTTCACTTCTGTTAAAGAACGTCATGTGCATTCTCAAATATATCAACAATGCACCAGGCCGCAGACTTCTATATGAAGATAAAGGCAATGCCAAGATTGTTTGTTACTCTGACGCTAATTAGGCAGGGCCACCATCAGATAGGAAGTCTACCTCTGGCTATTGTATTCTTCTTGGGGGGAATTTGATCTCATGGCGAAGCAAGAAGTAGAATATAGTTGCTAAATCCAACGCCAAAGTTGAATACCGTGTCCGAAATTACATGGCTTAGACAACTTCTCCAACAACGGTAATTTGATGACACCCAGGACACGAAGCTTATTTGTGATAATTAAGCCTCTCTTCATATTGCATCTAATTCGGTCTTCCACGAGTGAACTAAACACATCGAGATAGATTGTCATTTTGTGAGGGAAAATGTGCTCTCAGGAGAAATCACCACCAACTTTGTTAGCTCTAGTGACCAGCTGGCAAATATTTTCACTAAACCTTTCAAGAGGTCTCGCATGGATTATATTGTAACAAGCTCAATGCATATGACATATATGCTCTAGCTTGAGGGGAGTGTTAAAGATATGATTAGACTTATTGTAAATAGGGAAATTGTTCATAATTGTATAGCAGATTGATAGGGATTTCTTTCTTTCTTACCCTTATTATTTTGTATCACTTCATTATAAATAAATTAGCTTGTGTGTGTATCAAACACACAATTCCTATAAACACTTCACTGTTATAACTTCAAAGCACATATGCACGACATAATGCATAGTTCATAGACAATATGCACATGGTTTATTTTCGAAGACCCTTGGAGATACCTATCCCATAGGGACTAGGTTCACCTAACATTTTCACAATATATACACATAGTGATGTGTAAAATATGTTCGCTTAAGGGCAAGCGTACCCTATGCAGTAGTAACAGTGGACTTTAAGTCCAAATATCGAACCCAAAACACTAATGGCAGTTCCCTAATAATTCAAAATTGCGTTAAACTAAACAATTCAAATTGGCAGTTTGAGAAAGGATGTTTAATTACTTGTATAAAAACGGAGTTCAAAGAATGAGCAATAACAGATCAAAAGATTTTCAGATAAGGAAGACTAGGGTTGTGATTTCAACTTTGCAATAAAATCCCCTGAAAGCTTATTTTAATTGAAATTCAAAAGTCAATGATCAATTGCTAATCAACCCCCTTAAATTAATTAATAGACAATTGCCATGTACTGTTAATGTTTTTTTCCCAAATTTATTTCCTAGTTGATCATATAGGAATCAAATTAACGAAAAAGATAAATAAAAGAGAGGACGATTAAATATAATTAATCCGATTAGAAATTTACCAAACAAGTTTGATCATGCATGTTTGTATAAACCCAATTATTTCATAGTTCTGCCAATTGGAAGTAGATGGTCACTAACAAGCAATTGACTAAAATTAGGATTGATCAGTTCCTATGACAAACAAAGCAATGAAATAATTCAATTGATAAAGGGAACAATAGAAATTGAATTAAAATAGCAAAAGGGGATTACATGCTCAGTTTGCACCATATCCCTAAGAAAAGTAATTAGCCAACCATAGGCACAGGAAGGCACAAAATTACAATCAAAGCCATAAAGAACGAAAGAGAGTAGAAACTTTACAAGTTAGGACCCCATTACTTTCCTCACGTTCTTTCCAAGCCTAAGTCTTTTTGTTTGCCACTGACTCTATCAGAGAACACTATTTTGGAAACAAAGTAAAAGATACCCAAACTCTCACTTCCAATTTTCTATTTATAATACAAAAGTGTAACTTTCATGCGGAAGTCAGCACGATCATGTCGTGCTCTGGGGAGCACGGCTGTGCTCTTTGAGCGGGCTAATTATAAATTCAAATATTCAGAGGATAGCACGACCGTGCTCTGGGAGAACGACCATTCTCGGTAAAATGATGACGTTGAAGGCTCCTTTTGTGCAAATCAGAGCACAACCATTCTCTAAGGAGCACGGCCGTTCTCAAAAAATGATGACACTGATAACTCCTTTTGTGCAAATCAGAGCACAGTCTCGAGCATGGCGGTGCTCACTTAAGCACGGTCTCGAGCACGGCCATGCTCAATTCATTGAGCATAGCTGTGCTCTTTGGGAGATGCCCAGATATTCTTCAAGTGATCCTTTTTAGGCTTTTTTCATGTTTATTCTCTTGGGGGCCTTCCTGTTTCACACTTAGCATAAAAAATTGAGTTTTGACAAAATAATTTACATAAAATAAAGCATTTCGGGGCCAAAACTCATGCCCATTACGTACAAAATATGGTTTATAACATACTATGGCATATTGATAGGCCAAATTCTGATAGGTCTTTGAAGGTTTATGTCAGAAAAAATAGAAGGCGGTTATAATTTATGTATGAGGCAGTTATATTTTTATGTGACAGTAGATAGTTATTTTCTACATGTACCAGTTATTGTTTAGTGTTAGAAGAGTGCAGTTATTGTTTGACATTAATAGGCAGTTATTTTATTAGGCAGTTGGGTGTGTTTTACTGAGATATGTATGTTTGGCAATTGTGGGTGGGTATGTGTACGAATTTGCTTGTTTTAGAGAGAAGAACTCTGTTAGGGCTTAGGCCTGTGTTTGTGGGATTGTGTTGTAATTTTGGTTCTACTCATAATTCTTCCAATCATTTGATGATATTTTTCAGGTTCCACAGGGGCTGCCTCCTAACCGTGAAAGAGACCATACAATTCCATTGTTACCAGGTACTGGTCCTATTAATGTAAGGCCATACAGATATGCCCATTGCCAAAAGAATGAAATTGAGATATTAGTAGATGAGATGCTAGAAGCAGGGATCGTTCGACCTAGCACTAGCCCTTATTCTAGTCTAGTCTTATTGGTTAAGAAGAAGGATGGGAGTTGGAGATTTTGTATGGATTATCATGCTCTTAACAAGGCGACTGTACCTGACAAATATCCAATTCCAGTAATTGAAGAGTTGATAGATGAATTGCATGGAGCTTGTTATTTCTCTAAAATAGATTTGAGATCAAGATACCATCAAATTAGGATGAGAGTAGAAGACATTCCCAAGACAACATTTAGAACTCATCATGGGCACTATGAGTTCTTAGTCATGCCTTTTGGCTTGACTAATGCCCCTACAACTTTCCAAGCCATTATGAATGCAATATTCAAGCCATATTTGAGACGGTTTGTCTTAGTTTTCTTTGATGATATTCTTATTTACAGTCGATGTTGGCAAGATCATTTATTACATGTAAATATGGTATTGGATATTCTAAAACAACACCTTCTATTTGCTAACAAGAAGAAGTGTAGTTTTGGAAAAATCTCAGTGGGATACTTGAGTGACGTTATTTCTTTTGAAGGGGTCGCAGTGGATCAAGAGAAGATCAAAAGTGTTATTAAATGGCCTATTCCTAAATCAGTAAAAGATGTTAGGGTTTTTTTGGGGCTGACTGGATATAGGAAATTTGTGAAAGATTATGGGAAGATAGCTAGACCACTCACCAATTTATTGAAGAAAGGAACTTTTTTGTGGACTGAGGAAGCTACCAAGGCATTTGAGGCAATAAAACACAAAATAGTCACTATCCCAGTATTATAATTGCCAGATTTCAGTAAGATTTTTGCAAGAGTGTGATGCTTCAGGTTGCAGTGTCGGTGCAGTTCTTATGCAAGAGGGTAGGCCAATTGCATATTTCAGTAAGGCATTATCTGCTCAAACCTTGCTAAAATCCACTTATGAGAAGGAGATGATGGCCCTTGTGTTATCTATTCAACATTGGCACCCATATTTGTTGGGAGACAATTTTTAGTATATATAGATCAAAAGAGTTTAAGACACTTGTTGGAACAATGGGTGACCACTTAAAATCAACAAGATTGGATAGCAAAATTGTTGGGGTACCAGTTTGACATTATTTATAAGCCTAGGAAAGAAAACAGAGCTGCTGATGCTTTATCTAGAATGGTGGAGGATGGGACATTCTTAGCTTTAACAAGACCTATACGGTTAGATGTAGAAAAATTAGAACAAGAGGTCCAAGCTTATCTGTCTTTGAGTAGTATTATTGCTACCCTCCAAAAGGATCTCAATGCTTATCCTGGCTATACATTAGAGCATGGATGGTTATTCTACATAGGTAGGATGGTTATACCCTCCACATCCTCTTGGATTCCTGTGTTGTTAAGAGAATTTCATGCTACATCAGTTGGAGGACTTTCGATGCATACAGAACTTATAAAAAGCTAGCAGCTAACTTGTATTGTCCGAGGATGATGACATCAGTAACTAAGTATGTGGCTGCTTGTACTGTTTGTCAGCAACAAAAGTACCAAGCAGTGGCTCCTACTGGATTACTACAATCCTTGCCCATTCCCAAGGCCATTTGGGAAGACATTAACATGGATTTCATCACGGGTCTACCTAGATAAAAGGGATTTGATGCTATATTAGTTATAGATGACCGCTTGTCAAAATATGCCCATTTTCTATTGCTGAAACACCCTTTTACTGCATAAATTATGGTTGATTTGTTTGCTAGAGAGGTGGTGAAATTGCATGGGCTTCCTAGTTCGATAGTGAGTTCAGCTCTGCGTATGAGTTCTGCTTATCAAAACAGATGGACAAACGGAGGTACTGAATAGGGGATTTGAGACTTATTTACGTTGTTTTACTTGTGAGCAACCTAAGCAATGGGCTTACTGGTTGCATTGGGCAGAATATTGGTATAATACTACATACCAATGCTCTGCTGGGTGCACTCCTTTTGAGTTGGTGTATGGCAGAAAACCCCCTACATTATTGCGCTACTTACCTGGGGTGACTTTGGTGGAAGCAGTGGCTAATGACTTACCTATCATTAACAATGTGCCCAGAACTGCATGACACAATCAGCCAATAAACATAGGAGGGATGTGTCTTTTAAGGAAGGAGATTGGGTATATTTAAAATTACGACCACACCGTCAAAGATTAGTGGCTGGGAGGGTTTGTCCTAAGCTCTCTGCTCGATATTATGGGCCTTTTCAGATATTGAAGAAAGTGGGTGCAGTAGCCTATAAGTTACAACTACCTGAAGGTTCCAAAATTCATCTTGTGTTTCATGTTTCATTGCTTAAAAAGGTTGTGGGAAAGCACCCTGTTCATCCTACCTTACCTACTGATTTAGAGCTAGATGGACCAACCATAGAACCGGAGGAAGTTCTCAACTCTAGAAGTATTATTCGAAATGGCCAGCAAGTTCAACATGTTCTTATTAAGTGGGTGGCTTAACCCATAACAGAGGCAACTTGGGAGGATAAGGATATTATCCATGGATAATTTTCGTATTTTAACCTTAAGGACAAGGTTGCTTCAGTACCGGGAGGCATTGATAGGCCAAATTCTGATAGGTCTTTGAAGGTTTATGTCAGAAAAAATATAAGGCAGTTATAATTTATGTATGAGGCAGTTATATTTTTATATGTGACAGTAGACAGTTATATTCTACATGTACCAGTTATTGTTTAGTGTCAGAAGAGTGCAATTATTGTTTGACATTATTAGGCAGTTATTTTATTAGGCGGTTGGGTGTGTTTTACTGAGATGTGTATGTCTGGCAGTTGTGGGTGGGTATGTGTACGAATTTGCTTGTTTTAGAGAGAAGAACTCTATTAGGGCTTAGGCCTGTGTTTGTGGGATTGTGTTGTAATTTTGGTTCTACTCAGAATTGTTATCAATAAAAGTATCCTATTTGTGTGTACAATTTCTTGAGTCTAACATATTGCATTCACATTTACATTCCATACACATAGGCATTATGCATCATGGCAAGACATTCGTAACAACGCTCACACGGCACATCATCCATATATACATATAGTTGCCAATCACAACATTTCATAAACATCTTATACATATTTGAAAGCAAGCAAGCATACCAGGTCTTAAGACTTCATAGATAACATAACAAAAATCAAATGCATTTAAACATGGCTCAAGGCATCAACAAGACAACACATTCGTACAATTCAAGCAATAGTAATCACATAAGGAGTGAGCATGAAAAGCAATTAAATAACATGCCAAACCTTTAATTGGGCTAAAAAGTACTTGTTGTCTAAGGGGTTGAGCATAGCACATGCAATGCATGCTTAGCCCACTCTGACTGTTTAGGGGGTCAAGCTTAGCGTGCCTATCGCATGCTTAGCCCACAGGACCCTCGTGCTTAGCACGTGTAGCTCATGCTTAGCATGCTAGAAAAGAAACTCCATACTTGCTCTCTGAATGTCCCCGTGCTTAGCATGCTTATTGCATGCTTATCCCACTCCTCCAAAGGTTCTAACCTTGCTCTCAGTGAGTCCTTGTGCTTAGCACACTTGATGTGTGCTTAGCCTGAGGATCAGATTTGCACCTAAACATTATGTGCATTGAGCATGCACTCATCATGCTCGCCCCTCAAACATAAACCCAGAAACTCATTGTGTCGAGCACACTCTCAACGTGATGAGCGTGGGCCCTTAATTAAACATGAACCTAGGAGTCATGCTCATTGAGCACGTGTCAGCAGGCTGAGCGCAGGCCTGTGATCTGCAGCTTGTGAGAATCACAAATCCTCATTCCCGAGAGCCATCTATGGCTTTCAATCACTCCCAAGTGTACCAAAACATTCTCAAACACTTCTATTGCCTTCCTAGCCGATTAATAGACTCAATAAACCCCTTAATCATACAACTCTTCAAAATCCCTAAATCTTTATAACTAGGGTTCCAAGGGAAAATCATACAATCAAAGAGATAAGGGAGAGCAAAGGGGAAGCACTCACCTAGACTGAGACACAAAGAAGAGCTCTGAGCATGGGGCTCCAAGCTCTTTCCTCCTTCTTCTCTCTTCTCTCATCTCTCTTCTTTCTCTATCTCTAAGAACTAATAACCCTAACACCTTTCTATCCCTTCTCATAACACTTAGGTGGGTAAAGGTTTGGCTGCCCCTTATTGGGCCTTAGGCATTCTCTTAGGCCCTATCATCTTATTCTTACTAATTCCTAATGCTAGAGCACAACAAAACAACAACCAATATAATAACACTGACAATACAACAATAATACTAACAATGATATTAATAATAGAATAACAACAATAGTACTAATAATACTAATAATAATGACAACATATATAACATGATAATAACAACACCAATATAGTACAATATAACAATAATAACAATAATGCTAAATATAATGTGGTAATAAAAATAATAATCACAACAGCAACAATTATAGAAATATTAATGATAATTAAAAAAATATTGTATAATAATATCAACGCTAAATATTATACAATAACAACCAATGATGATAATAATAACAACAACAACAACAACAACAACAATAAGTCATAATCATGATAATAATATTGACGCAAAGTATCATGCCATGACAATAATAATTACAACAAGCATAATATAATATCAACACCAATTATGATAATAATAATAACAGCAACAACAACAGTAATCATGACAATATCAATAATAATGCTAATGATAATAATAACAAGGCTTAAATGCAATTTTGATCCCCCTATTTTGCATAATTCGTAATATTTGTCCCATATTTTAAAATTGAGACATTTGGTCTCTAGTTTTGTAAAATCCGTAATTTTGGTCCTTCCAACAAATTGGAAGTGTTGATAGTTAAGAAATTAACATTGACTTTGACATAGCCTAAATATGGTGATGTGGCACTTTTTTTAATTATTTAAAATAGTGAGTAGATAAATTGATGAAAATATATTTAAAAAAAAGGTAAAATCATTTATTTTAATGGCTAAGGCTAGTCGTGAGTCCTAATTTGAAAATTACGAGGCTCAATTATTTATTTTAAACTAGTCTCACATCACTAAAGCACTTGCCACGTCATAGTCAACATTAATCTCTTAACAATCAACGCTTCTAATTTGATAAAAGGAAGAAAAAAATTACGAATTTTACAAAACTAGAGGACTAAATGTCTATTTTAAAATAGGGGACTAAAATTGCGAATTGTGTAACATAGGGGAACCAAAATTGCATATAACAACAACAACAACAACAACATGTCCCATTAGATTAATCTACATGAAAATTATGAAACCAACTAATGTTCGGACCAAAAAGAGATATAAATAAGGTGAAAATTGCATAAAAAATAAGTCCCATGAGCAACCGAAAAACTAAAAATGAGGCACACTTTTCTGATTGCTCATAAGGCTCACTTTTCACAATGTTTATGGCCCCTTTTTGTTTTGAACATTAGTTGGTTCCCATAGTTTTCATGCAAGTGAATATGATGGGATAAGTTTCACATCTTGAATCAATTGAAAAAAGGTTCAAAATCATGTCCAAAAATTGAAAATGATAAGCTTTTCGAAAAGACTAACGTGTCATTAATTAAATAAGGGGATTATTTTAGAATTTTCAAAAATTAAGGGACCAATTTAGAAACAAAAAACAAGTTAAAGGGCCATTCATATATTCTAGCCAATGTTTTGGCCTTAAATATAATGCATAAATTTAATTTAAAATTAATATAAAATTCGCTCAACAAGATGTCGATATTGCTCGCCAGGAGATCGTTGTAGCTCGCTAGGAGACCACTCATGTTCTTCAAATGCTTCAATAGTTGTCTACATGAGTGGAGGCAATGGAGCATGGCCAACAATAGGGGTCTAACAATGCCTTCATGCTGAGAGTGGGGCACTAGGCGATCATCCCTACTATCACTCGGATTTAGATGATAGGTCTTTAAAGATTTTATTTTTTTTATACTTTTCTAGTTCCTTTTTAATTCTTGTACAATTCATGATTCATTTCTTTTATGAATATATATATATATATATATATATATATAGAGAGAGAGAGAGAGAGGGGGGGGGGGAGTACGACTCCTGTGAGAACGCTTTCCTATATGAGAACAACTGATAACAACCATCAAAAAAAGATTAAAAATAATAGATGGTTGATATTAAAATATTTAAAATTCAAATTAAAATCCAATGTAACAATCAAATCTCCAAAAGATTCACCAAACAAAAATCAAATCTATAAAAGATCTCAATTATCATTTTCTAAAATATCTTAATTAACCCATCACCATCACCACCATGACCGCCGCTGCCACTGCCATGACCACCGATGCAGCCACCACCGTAGCCATGACCATTGTTGTGCGCCACCACCTCCATGACTACCACCACCTCCGCTGCCATGGCCTTCATCATCGTCGTCGCTGCCGCCACCACCACCGCTGTCGGTGGTGGTGGTGGCCACAGCAATGACGGCAACGAAGGTCATAGCGGCGGAGGTGGTGACAATCATGGTGGTGGTGGTAATGGTGACTGCCACCACCACTGCCGTGAGCGGCAGTGGTGGCGGCAGCAACGACGACGACGAAGTTCCTGGCGGTGGAGGTGATGATAGTGATGGTGGTGGTGATTGTGATAATTAAGATATTTTTGGATGTGATAAGATTTGATTTTTTTTTTTTAGTGAATCTTTTAGAGATTTGATGGTTATATTATATTTTAATTTGAATTTTAAATATTTTAATCTCAACCCTTTATTATTTTTAATGTTGATCTGATGGTTGTTATTAGTTGTTCTCATGTTCTCACAGGAGTAGTACTCTCTCTCTCTCTCTCTCTCTCTCTCTATATATATATATATATATATATATATATTGTTCTATATATTATTCTTATTCAAAGTAAAGATGTTATTTTAAATTACATTTCTACAATTATGTCTAGGTTTTGTACATAGTATACCTTTCAACAAAAAAAATTAATAAGAAAATGTAAATAGCATTGGCTTAGTTGAAGCTAGACCGATACTAATTACAACACAAAGTTATTGATGCTAGTAACGTCACACCTACAATTGACGCAATTTAGTGTTAGTAAAAAAGATGACTCTAGATAAAAAAAAAATGTATCGGCTATGATGTCAATGCTATTAGGGTCTATTTATATGTGAATGCTAAGAGAGTTGAATTAGAGTCGGTTTAGCATTAGTAGAAATAGACACTACATCTAGCATCAACCTCTTTTTATTTAACTTAAGCTTCAACCTTAGCATCGATTTTGTGGCCGATGCAAGTTAGTGTCAATCAGAAAGCTAACTCAATCTATTAACTTCAGGTGTTTTAACGACAACCATGTCATCGATGCTAAAATGTCATATAGTGTTGATGTTCACGTCCAGCATCAGCTCTTGATCAACACTAAAACTTGAATTTCTTGTAGTGTTAATGAAGGATTCAAGCACCTAAGGTGAGGCTATTCTTGGATTTTTCTTTCTAGGGTTCTTGGGGTGAGGAATCCAAATCCTACAAATGAGGTAACTTGATGTATAAAGTGATTTTAGTGAGAGCATTCAATCGATTTGATTGGGGATCGACTAGATGTAACTTTCAAGTGGATGAGAGTTTGCGCACTTTTCTAAACCCTATAATTCTTTAATTCTTCATTGATTGGATTTTTTTAATTGAATTAAATTGAGCTAAATTGTGAATTATTGAATTGTTATAATTGTTGATATCAATTGGGTATTAAATTTCTCTATCATTTTTTAATTGATTCATTCCATACATTTGAGGCTTTTCTTTGTTTCAATCACATTACATTATAAGGAGACATAATCATTTCATTGCACCATTTATCGGTTGTCGAAGTTATACATATTCATTCACTGCCATCTAATCACAACTTTGAATGTTGTTTTCCATGATCCTTAATAAGTGAGATAATAAACGTTTTGATTAAAACAGATTTTGAAATTGTTTTCCAATAGGGCTCACATTTCGCAAAAAAAAAAAATAGTACTTAATTCACCTTTCCTCTTGAGTATGCAAACCCATTTTACTTCTGCAACCATGATGTATTTATTTATTTTAGACCATAAAAATGTGATTTATTTGAAATTTTAAGTTGTTGTTTGGTATTGATTAAAAAGCGATTTTACTTTAGTTTTATCATTTAAGTGATTATTTGAGTTAATAGAACCATGGTATGCTTTTATAAATTCATTTGGCATGTCTTTAGACTTCTTATAAACATTATATTCTGTTTTAAGTGTCTAAAAGTATTATTTTTTTGTACTTATAACTTTATATGAATATTGGGTTGTATGGAAAAAGTAAAAATATAAAACATTCAAAATGCCTAAGCTTTTAAGCCATAAAATTCTTAATGAAATTTGATGAACATCTTATGGATTGGAGCTTGAAACTATGGAGTACACCTACTAAGTAACCACTGTATATGGGCTACAAACACATTTACTTGGAACTTCAAGATTCAAGACTAGAATCTTAAGTTTGGCCTTAATGACAATTTTAATGAGTGAAAAGTCCTAACAAAAACTTAATGACATTATTTAACGTTATTACAATGGATATAATATGGAAACAAAGTTTTTAAGAGTATAGATGATTAGTCATAAATTTTGGAAAAAAAAAATTGTTTGAAAACTTTGCTAAACTAGCATAGTTTTGATATAAAAATTTTAATGAATTAGTATAAGGATAAATATATAATTTTATATTTTTAATATTAATTACATAACATTTCTAAACTAAAATGTTTAAAATAAATTTGTAGACTTTATTTGGTATTTTTAATAAAATTTGAGAAAAACTAGTTAGATTTCTATTATTTTGTGAGAAAAATTGAATTACAAGTAAATCTGACTTTTTCTAAGAAAATTATTTTCTAAGTTGAAAATAATATATTTTAATTTATTTAATGTTAAATATCCTATTTTAGTATTTTGGAATTGATTATGTATTTTCACCTATTTTAGTCAATTATTCCCTTACAAGGATAAAAATGTAATTTCACCACAATATGATTTTATAAACTTTTGGTAAAAAAAAATTCTAATAGAATGAAAGTGTTGGAGTAATTTTTTTTTTTAATTTCTAAGTAAAAATAATTTCATTTGAAATTTATTCCTTGTTTTATTTAGTTTACTAGTTTTAGTAATATTAAGGGTAATTTGGTAATTTTCTCACTCTATATCAAATAATTAAATTATATTTTAGAAGTGATGAAAATAATCCAAATGATTTTCAATTAAACACCTTTAAAAATAATCCAAATGATTTTCAATTAAATACCTTTGAACATAATAGGCCAAAATATATTTTTGATGGAAATGTTCCTGTTGTCCATATTTTGAGCTTAGACAAGGAGGATGAGGACCCATCTCAGACCTCCTAGCTGTATATGTAAAGGTGTTTTCAAGGTGGCCAACAAGGGAGTGTGTGTTTTGTATTAGTATCTTGGTCCCCTAATTTTTTTATGTATTTCTTTGTTGGGCATTTTATTCCTGCACACATACTACAGCTTTTTGAAATACATTTCATAATATTTCATTTGGGATTATGGTTTGTAAAGCCATAAGACACATCACATTACTTCACTATTTGGTATGCATGTTTCATATTATTCAACATTTATTTTGCTTGTATTTTATTTTAAAATGAAAATTCTAATGTATGTTCCTATCATTACAAAACGCAAACAAATTTACTTATATTTTCTTAAATGAATTAAAGGAAGTTGTACTTAAAATTGAATTATTTCACAATCACATTAGTTAGTGTCATGTAACGATAACGGGTTGTTACACATATAAGTCCAACATTACCCACCAAAATTGTTAAATGAGACAGAGTATTGATAGTTATGTGAGTTAATTTTCAAGGTGAGAATTTATAAAAGCTTAACGGTGTTGAGTGTGTCGGAGTACTAAATATGCAAAGACAAAGAGATGAGTATTTTAATATAAGCATTTATTTTAATATTTAATTAAATGCTTAAATACCTTTTTTGTCCCTATAAATATGTCATTTTTTTATTTTTACTCTATATTTTTTTTTTTTGTTTCTAGTCTCTCTAATTTATCGATGATGTGATATTATACATATGACAACCTTGATAATATGATATTATACACATGGCTACCTTGATGACATGACAATCTTGATAATGTGGCATTATCAACGTCATCAAGGTTGATGAGGTGGCATTATATATTCACATGGGATGCTGTTAGTTGCATCAACACTCTTGTAATGGAGACTGCCAATAAAAACCAAAAGCAGATAATTTGGAATTTGTAGGGACAGAAGATCATTTAATTTTTTTGCGAAAAGGTGTATATTTGCAAGGACCAACAATATATTTAAACCTTTTCATTTTAGTCCGTAGTCCTTGATGACACTATTTCATTCCTTATACAATTATAAATTGTTTATAGAGATTTCTCTTATATGATTTTTTTTGGTAAAATATGTTTTTGGTCCCTATACTTTAAATGAAATTTGATTTTAGTCCCTATACTTTCAAATTGATTATTTTGGTCCTCAAACTTAGAAAACCTGTGGATTAGTCCCTTCCCTTTAACGATGTTAGTGCTATTAACAAATTTCATAGTGTAGCATTTGAAAATACAGTTGTAGCATTTGAAAATACAGTTTTTGGCGGCTATAAACCGCCAATAAGTTAAAAAAAATCAAAACCCCAACACTAAACAACAAAAATCGAAGAAGAAATCAAAACCAAACCAAATCAAAACCAAACCATGTTTTGAGTTCTTGACAATAAGAAAACGATCAAAACAATTTTTTTACAATAAAAACAATAAGATTTCATAAACAAACAAAACAATGGGAATACAAGTCACATACCCACACCAAAACACAAATCATAGTAAGAATTCATCCCAAATCCAGTCAACCCTTGAATATAAAGCTCTCTTACGCTTTCAATCTAAGTAGACAACACAGGATAACATTCATCCTTTTGCAATTACTTTATCTTTCTAACTATTTTTGCAAATGTAAAGGAAAAAAACACAGGAAGGGGGGTTGAATTGTGATTTACAAAATTTTCGCAAACTTTTCTCAAAAGACTATCGTCTGTTAGTTAATAAAAACACGTTTTTAAGAAGCAAACAATTGACGATGTTTTAATATGAGAGACAGACGAAACTTTTCAAAAGAAATAAATCACAGTTCAAAGTTAGATCAAACAAATAAGAGATAACTGAAAGAGATGAAAACACAAGGAGTTTAATACTGGTTTGTCTCACCTCGAGACTATGTCCAGTTCTTGGCAACCTACCAAGTTCCACTATCTTTAACAAAAGATACAAGTATTGTTCACTGCCACTTCTGGCTCAACCCAAGTAGTTTTTACACTAGCCTTTCCAAGCTATTAACCCAAGTATTTTTTCTTACCAAGCCATTTCTGGCTCTACAATAAATCATAAGATTTGTTGATAAGGGTGCACACAAACTAAGCTTATCGTCTTACAGACGGATATACAAATTAAGCTCACAGTTTTTTTCTCTCAGGATATACAAGGTGTTTTGAGAGCTTTTACAATTTAAGAAATTTGAACAAGAAAGAAATGAAGGCTTGAAAGAATGCTTGCGTTTTTCAAATTGTAACTTAGGCGCATGAGATATTCAAATCTTCTGGTATATATAGACTTGTTGGGGAAGTAACCGTTGTCTCTAAAAGGCCTTCTTTCTTGCGTCTAGCATTCGTCTGAAGCAAGGTGATCTGTTGAAGCATTAAATGCGAGCATTAAATGCTTGTCACTAACTAGTCACTCAGAGCTGACAAAGCACTATGCTTATCTTCCTTGTTAGGCACTCCATATCTTTGCTTCAGGGGTCAAATCGCTTTTGCTCAGACAAGTACTTATTACAATTGTGGCACATCTTTTAAGGTGAGAGGAAACTTCAAAAAAAGCTTTGACTCTTCTTGTTTCTTTTATGCACTTCGACAGATCCTAGGAAGGATGTTCGAACATTCCCTACACAAAATCAAAAATGACAGTGCATTAACTGTGCCTTAAATGCTATCAGACTCAGCATCTGTCTGCGTATCGTCTGTAATATACAGACGCAGATTCAACACTTTCGTCTTGTGCAAGTGTTTCAAACGCAATCTTTTAACTTAATATTTGTTTGCATCAAATCAAAATGATTTAGGGTCCTGATTCAACTTATGACTTAACAACAAATATCAGTGAAGAACTATAAATGAAGCCTACTGAGTGTCGATTCTTGGTCCCATCATTGACCTGTGTCTACCAGCACAAGATGGCAACGGCGAGACCTCTGCTGCCACTGCTGCTTTTGGTGGCGACAGTTAGGGTTTGATTAACATCAGAGAAGGAAAATCATAAGCCCTCACCACGACAACCAAAACCCCTTCACATGCCTTCCAGTTGCCAAAACGACTTTGTGCTTCCTCCATCAGAATCGACAACCCCACCACCAGCCCCAGCGGTGATTTTTCCCTCCCTTTTCCTTCTTTCTTCTGTTTCTTTCTTTTTCTCCCCCTTTCCTTCTCTCCTTGCGGCCAAAATAACCACCACAATGGTGGCACAACCCTCCATTGTCTTCTTGGTTCTTCTTCCCTCGCTCTCTTCTCACTCCCACAGGCGCGGATGCTGTCGGCACCGTAGAGCACTCCCCCCCCCCCCCCCCCACATTCTTTCTTTTAATTTAACCAAATCAATATGGTTTGTGTTTATTTTTTTATACAATCTTTGTGGCGGTTTATAGCCGCCAATAAATGTTGAGTTAAAATACATTACACATGTATGTTTTGTGGCTATTTATAGCCACTGAATTTGTAACTCCGTTAACAACACTTACATCATTAAAGGGGAGGGACTAAATCCACATGTTTTCTAAAGTTTGACGACCAAAATAATCTATTTGAAATAATAGGAACTAAAATCAAATTTTATTGAAAGTATAGAGATTAAAAACATATTTTATTCTTTTTTTAATTTAGTCTTTGTTATTTAAGAAACATCAATTATGTTTTCCATTTTCTGTTAATCTTGTCGTTACTTAACAACAAAAATGACTAAAATGAAAAAAAAAATTATAGGAAATAAATTAAACAACATTTTTTAAAAAGACCAAAATGAAAATGACCTTATTTTATAAAGACTAAAGAGTTAATTAAAATTATTTATATTTACTTAACCAAAACCAAAAAAGCTTTTAAAAAAGCTTTGGCCTACTCCATTTAGTAAATAGAATATTTATCTGAACCTAATGTAAACTAGGTTATAGGCATCTAATGAATAGTTTGACTTGTTTCCTTCCCTGTTAGCTTAGGACAAGAGTAATTATTTTTGTGACAAACAAAGTATATATGAACTTTCTTTGGACTAAGTTAAGAATATATACATTTTTATGTGTATTGGATGGCCAATGTTTTTTTTTTTTTAGCTATTTTTCTTCTTGTCAAGTTATTAAGCTTAGCTTCAACAGTGGTAGACCACGTATGATAAGTTATTCAGGTGTGGGTGTAAAAACATATAGTATTTTTATTTTTATTTTTGTGGATATTTGGCATAGAATAAAATTACATGTCTAAACAAAGAATAAAGTACTTCAAAATTCATCTTTACATATATATTATTTAGCCTATCAACGTAATTAATACTATAATCCTGAGAGTGACACATGGTTGTATAATCCACAAAGGTCAAGCTAGTTAGAAGGTCGATTCATTAGTCTAATTAACCATGATATATGCAGCAAAACTAAAAAGTTAGACAAGAAAAGAAATTTTAAAAAGACTGTTATATGAGTAAACAATTCAATTCATACAGAAATACTTCATAAAAAATGTTTCATATACCAAAAAAATTAATCAATAGTTTAGCCTCTTCTAAACCAATACTCTGTGAGTATCCAATGGGACCCAGAAATTTGTTTGACCATAAAATTTGTTAGATAAAATTAAAAAGCCAAAACGGCAAACACAAACAATAGTAATATTTCGCATATATAAAATCAAAACAGATAGAATGTTTATAACAATCAATTAATACAAAGGATAAATATGATAAAGAAAAAGTTTAGAAAAGTTTGGGTTGAAGCGCACAATGCATTATTTTTAGAGAAAAAATGTCCCACTAAACTGGTAAAAAAATATTATGCGTTTCTCTCCAAGATACGTCAACCCATTGGACTGATCGTGTTCAGTGAAGGATCCATGAACCAAAAAATACCGATGCTCCAAAATATTTTTAATAGTGTAGTAGAAATTTTAAAAAATAAACAAAATAAATTAGAGGAACACTGCTGCGTTTATTTATTGATTTTTACAAGAACAACATAGTACGTTTTGTGTGCTATATATGTTATAGCTCAAGGAATATATATATATATATATATATATATATATATATATATATATATATATATTAAATTATAATAAAAATATTTTCCAACAAAATTTACTCTCAAAAGAAACCTTTATTACTTTTTTTTTCATCTCTAAAACTGCTTATACAAATTAAACATATACAACTTTTTCGTAAATTGAACACATTCATGGGCCATGATTATCTAAAAAGCTACTTGAACATATGTTTTCCTACTCTGTTTATCATTGTTGGACAAAGTCCTTATTTAAAAAGGGGACCATCTCGGAAGAGGGAGTACCACAATATCTACTTTTAAAAGTTATAAATTTTAGAACAAATGCTATAAGTTTCTATAGATTGACCTTGTTTAGATAAATTTCTACATAAATACTTATGAAAGAAGAAAATAGTTAAAATCAGTTTTTGTATAAATTAATATTAAACAGTTTTTATAGATTAACTTATATATAAGTTAATTTTAATTTATAAAAAAAATATTTAATTTTTTTATTTTCTTCTTTTATAAATATTTATGGAAGAAGTTTATTCAAATAGCCTAAGACCATCTTTAACAGTCCTGGGGAAGCATCTCAACTCGGGAAGCACAGTTGCTTGCCCAAATTATGCCATTATTTTGTTGCATGATAATTGCTTTAGGAAGCACCAGTGCTTGAAAGCTTTAAAGTAAAAAAAAAAAAAAAAAACCGTTGCAATATTTGCTCCGTTGGAAAAATTTTGTTGTTGCAATTTTGTACTGTTGATGAAAATTTTTTTGACCGTTGCTGATATAAATTTTTTTCCTAAACCATTTCAACGGTTGAATTTTTTTTATTTTTATAAATAGGGGGTGCTTCAATCTTTTTTTACACAACTAAAACTGCTCAAATTTCTCTCATTCTCACTCTCAAAAATTTCTCAACTTCTTCCTTGATTTGTTTTCATTCAATGGATCCAAACCAAAATCCATTCAATATAAATTCGTATTTTAATTGATTTATAAATAAGATAATCATAACATAATAAATAAGTTATTAATAAAATGTAATGATGTAAGTTTTTTGGTGGGACCCATTGGAAGCACCTAAGAAGAGTTGCTCCATTGGAGAAAATAAGTGCTTAGAGATGCTTGTATTGGGAAGAGTAAAAATAAATGATGTGTACGAGTAAGTCCTATTGGAAGCACTCAAGGAGACTTACTCCATTAAAGATGCTCTGAGTAATAGAACTCATAAAAGTTACATAATTCCATCGTCCAAGGAGAAGTACAAGATGGGGGAGACCGGCTACATCAACCAATTACTAGTTACTACTACCTCACTAACGCTGCTGCTTTTAGCTGCCCAATGTGCTTTTGCGGTTTTGTTATGGTTCCTGTTTGACAAAGACCAAAAATAAAAACTCTTTTAGTTGAGATAAATGTTTCTATTTGAAGTTAATTTTTTTTTACACTAAGGATATCTTTCAATAATTAATAGTTGAAGACTAATTTCTTTTGAAACATAAAAATTATTAAAATAAGTTTTGCTTCTTCTAACAATTTTTTTTTCCATTCACATGATCAAGAATCAAATTCTAATAATATGTTTAAAGATTCCAACTACCTTAGACCTTGTTGGTGAAGTAAAATTTTAATATATACTTTTATTACTTAGTCTATAACTTTATAAAAAATGCTAGTAATATGTTATTGCAGGATAAAATTTACTTGAGACTTACTAAAATATATTATAAGAGTTTCGTTACCAAAAAAAATAAATAAATAAGAGTTCAACTCTTCGTTTAGCTAAATTCACATGATATATACTAATACTATTGAATTGAAAAAAGTATACTCCTAAAATTTCTTAACTTTTATTACTTATTTTATTACTTATTTTGTCTTTTTTTATCGATCAATATTAATTGTTAATTTTTATTACTTATTTTGTACTATATTCTCCTTTCAATAACTTTTCATATTTTAGCTTTTTTTTTTTTTTTGAGATTAAAGATCATGGTATAAAGTTTTTTTACACGGACAATCAATTAAAATTATCTATTTTGCCACATCAGATATTGTCATTTAATTAAATTAAAAAAATTAAAAAACCTTAAAAAGGAATTTATATCATATTTGTAATAGAACCACGTACGCAAAGTCAGTGCAGTGATGAGCGGGAATCTATCTATATTCACTTTAAATATTATTATGTACACTAACTTTAAATATCTATAGATACGAGAAGAAGGTAGTAATATTTATTATTTTGTTTATAATTTTGAATAGGAATAGCCCCACAATGTAAAAGGTTAAAGAAAGAAATTTACATGATATGTTACTCACCGCAAAATCAACCATGCCTCCACCGTAAAGACCTGTAGTTTTGATCTCCATGGTGTTGATATACAAAATAAAGTTGAGGAAAAATCCAACAAAGTAAATCCTCCACAAACTTGATGTACCATAGCCTCCATCTCTTCCAAAGAATAAGGGGAAGGATGACCAATCCAAGTCCAAAAATGAATCCCAACTCAGCACTTAGAAAATTCCAATCAATTGAGCTGTGTGTTTCATCATAAGCTAGAGATGGTGTTGTTGGTGACCCATCGTCAATACAATTCTTTGTTAGTGGAAGTCCACATAACCCTTCATTCCCTTCAAAAGAATCTTCTTCAAAGGATTGAATTTGAGTGCCAACAGGAATTTTCCCCACCAAGTGATTAAAGGAGAGATTCAAAACTGAGAGGAAAGATAAACTTGCAATCTCTGCAGGAATTTCTCCACTCAAAGAGTTACTTGATAGGTCCAAGGACTCAAGTTGTGTCAAATTTCCCAAAGATGATGGTATGTGGCTTGAAAAAGCGTTATGTGACAAGTTAAGAACAATCAATGCTCTAAAACTCATAAGCTCTTCTGGTATTGGACCTTCAAGATGATTTGATGAGAAATCTAATGAAGCGAAGATAGCTGGAATTTTGACAAATTTCATCTGCAAGCCTTTGTTGACAACAGTTGCTGAATCCAAGTAGGCTCCCCCAAATTGCAATTGGTAAGCATTGACAAAATAAGAGAACATGGAGTCAATTGCCAAACGAGGTATAGTTGCTTCAACTTTGGCTAATTTGATGACTAGAATTTTGTCAAGAGAAGCCAATGCATCCTGGTGACGAACAGAATGATGGAAGTCATACATGTCAAAAAATAAATTGCCAGACTTTTGTTGTGCTTCACCTTCATCACCAACCATTGCTATCCAACTTCTCAAAAGTGCTTGTGGTAGTGTACCATTGAAATTATTGGAGGCTAGATCAACAATATGAAGCATCTTCCAATTACCAGTGTTATGGTGACATTCAATGGGACCATGGAGTTTGTTTGACCTTAAAATCAACAATCGAAGGGTGGAAATATTCCATAAGAAGCATGGAAATCTATCACTCAACATGTTATTTCCAAGGTTCAAGACTTCTAAATTTTGACAATTGACCAAAGACTTTGGAATAGTACCCCCCAAGAGATTTCCATTGAGATTTAGGAATCTTAAATTACACGAACTTGGAATTGTATTAGATATGGAACCTGTGAGTTTGTTTCCATCTATATCTAATACCCTTATAGTACTGCTTCTTGAGGTCAAACACTCGGGCATGGAGCCATTAAAGCTATTATGGGAAAGATCAAGCATCCGTAGAATAGAACAGTTACAAAAGGATTGAGGAATTTTCCCATGAAAGCTATTGTTTGAAAGGGAGAGAAAATATGTGAAACGAAGGGACTTTCTAATGTCAGGTGGGATAAAGCTGAATTTATTGCTTGAGAAGTCCAAATGGACAGCACCTTTTATGAAATTAGGAATAGACCCACGAAGTTGGTTAGAGTGAAGATCAACCATCCACACATTACAACTAAGATTTTCAAATGGTCCTTCCATACCTATCAAAAAGTTGTTGGAAAGGTTCATATTAAGCATATTATCAAATCTCCAAATCCAATTGGGTATCATTCCTTCAATTTGGTTGCTAGACAAGTCTAAAGCAACTAATTTGGATTGGTTTCTCAAGAAAGCAGGAAATTTCCTCAACTTGCAATTACCCAAATGGAGACTTTTCAAACTAGGAAATGATGCAAGGCCACGATCATCAATGAAAGTGGCATCAACTGACAAGTTGTTGTCTGAAAGGCCTAATATATGTAGATTTTGCAGCTTTTGTAACATATCAAGCCGTATGGTGCCATTGAATTTATTTGAAGAAAGATGGAGATAGCCAAGACTTCTAAGATCAAGAAAAGACATAGGAATAGGTCCTTGGAATTTGTTATTGCTTAAATCAACAAACTGCAATGTGGAGAAAGATGCATTTTGGAATTCATCCAATACACTATTAAAATCATTGTGAGAAAGAATAAGCTCTTTTAGAAATGGAAGTGAAAAGAGAATTGAGGGTAATTTTCCATTGAGGGAGTTATCACCTAAGTTGATGCTAATGAGATTTGAAAGTCCCTTCCAATTAATAGATGTAATTTGTCCTGTGAAATCATTTTGAAAAAGGGACAAATATTTGAGATTCTTGGTCTTATTGAGAGATGGAAGAGGACCACTGAAGTTATTGAATGACAAATCCAAGTGAACAAGTTGGGTGAGTCTTGATAATGAACTAGGGAGTGTTCCATTGAATTGGCAGTTAGATAGATCCAATGTAGATAATTTCTTCAAATTGGAAATAGTACCTGGTAACTGCCCAGAGAAATTTGTATTGCTAACATTCAAGGCTTGAAGATCTTGTGGGAAGTTTGGCAATGAACCACAAAGATCTTGATTGTCTGATACATCAAGGACCTTGAGCTTTTGTATTTGGAAGATACCCTTTGGAAAAACATCAGTCAATCCACAATTACTAAGCTGTAGGGTGGTCAAACTTGGGAGATTTGCCAAAGATTTTGGCAGTGGACTTGACATATTATTCAAGCTCAATTGAACTACTGAAAGTGACTGAAGCTTTGACAGTGAGGAATCAATTGGCCCTGAGAGGTTGCAGGATGACATACTCAGAACTTGAAGTTTTTGCAATGAAGATATGGCATGGCACCACTCCTTTCCAATTGCAGATACCTTTGCACCATCTAGGTACAATTCTGCCAGTTCTGTGAGGTTCTGCAAAAGTATCCCTATATTTGGCTTCTCAAGTTTAAGAGTATGTTGTGAGGTAAATGATGTAGACAAGTCAAGAGTAGATAGCATGGTTAGATGAGCAATCTCAATTGGAATTTGCCCCTGAAATCCAGCATTTGACAAGTTCAAATACCTCAAATTCTTTAGCAAGCCAAACTTTGAAGGAATCGAAGAATGGATGCCATTTTGTGCCAAATTCAACCTTTGCAAACATTGTAGGTTGAAGAGACCTGAATTGTCCAAGCCTCCAGTGATAAATTCTTCACTCAAGTCGAGACCAATTACACGTCCCTTGTTGCATGCTACTCCATTCCATTGACAACAATCACCACTTTGATTCCAATGAACTAGTTTTTGGGATCTGGAAAGGTTGAATATAAGGTTATGCTTCATACTGAGCAACAAGAATTGTTGATGTCCAAGACAGTGGCTTGTTGCATTAATATTGATACTCAGGCTTATGAAGCATGAGGATATAAAGAAAGGCAATAAGGCTAGTTGGAGTCTCATTTGTGGTGATGGTTTGAATGCACCTTATGATTATAGGTATATCAATAAGGATTAGAAATGGTTTGGCTTAGAATATTTAGTTATTTACCACTTATTTATAGTGCGCTAGGTCATCTAATTCTATTTCTAATATGAACGAGTTTGTTTCTACACCTATAATTCTCTGAAGGCAATTTTTACTTTCTTAATTTCTTTAGTCAATGTTCAATTTTTTCAACCACAGTTAGGTATAATAACATGATTCCAATTTCTTAGGAAAACAATTCCATATCAATCAAATCAATTTTTAAAATTTTTTTAAGTCGGAAATTTTAAATGCCCGTCTTTTTTTATATTTAATTTTTTTATATTATCAACAAAATAATTTTATATCAATTAAATTAATCCTTTCTCAAATATTTTTAACTTATAATTTTAATATTTTACCAAAATTTTAAATTGTATTTATAATCAACTTAATATTTGTTAATTTTGGGAAAGGTTATTAAAATCTGTGTTTAAATTCACACACACACATAGATAGATAGATAATAAAAAATAAAACAATAACTAACAAAGGTTAGTCTAATTAGTAAGGATTGAGCTTATATTTCATAAGGACGTGAGTTTGAATTTTACTATCAATGTAATGATCTTGTTGGTAGGTAATTTGCAAGTATCTCTATAGACGTTCTTTAAATCTCAAGTTCTAACCTGATTTGAGCTCTAGTTCCAACTTACCTTAACTTTTCTTTTAGAAGAAAAAATAAATGTTAAATTAATTTGCAGATCCTGAACTATTTGATAATTTTTAATTAGGTCCCTAAAATAATTTTTTTAATTGGATTTCTAAACTTGTATTTATTTTTTAATTTTTTAATTAGGGACATAAACTATTTTTTTTCAATTGGATATTTGAACTTATATTTTTTTTAATTAGGTCCTTGACCTAATTAAAAATTGTCATAGTTCATGGACTTAATTTAAAATTGTCAACCTCTGGAAGTTCTAAACTCAATATTCTTAATCTCTATAAGTTTTTCAACAGTATTCTCAAATACCAGAAGTATCAATCCTCTTCTCATTCTGTTTGTATAATTTTTAATTTACTTTTAAATTAATATGCATGTCCTTAAACTATATGTCATTTTTAATTAGTTTTCTAAACTATTTTTTTCAATTGGAAAATAAAAATAAATACAAGTTCAGAAATCCAATTTAAAAAAATAGTTCAAAAACCTAATTAAACCAAACATTTATTTACGAGAGCTACATATTAATTTAACAAAAAAAATAAACAATAAAAAAATTACTTTGACCATAAGTCTATAAGAGGAAAACGAAGGTAAGACTGATGCTAGTTTTGAAGCGTTATTCTTGAATAGGACAGGAAACCGATTGTAGTCATGAGTTGACAAAAGAAATTGAAAATTGGATCGCTTACATGACTTGATTCCGGACCAATTAGTCATTAGTCAAAACAAAATTTTGTAGTAAAGAAGACTTTTCAAACACGAAATGCTACATCGTTGACTTTGTGCATCACTTCATATGCTGGCCTGCTGAAACTTGATCAAAGGCAAGAATTCACCGTAAAATAACGAAGTTTAAGTGGAGAAAACAGAAAAGGTCATGAAGCAATCTAGCATGCATACAAAATATACAAAATTAACTCATAGTTCAATATTACGTATACGAAGGGATTGAGAAAAGTTGACTACATTAAGTTTTCGTTTGGTGTGTGAATTTAAGTTTGTTTCTCCTAATGAGTCAAAATTAAAGTTTGCTTGTTTAAAAATTTGTTTATAGCTTAGTTATTCGGCTTAAATGCAATTTTAGTCCTCCTATTTTGTATAATTTGTAATTTTTCCTCCTGTTTTAAAATTGAGACATTTAGTTTCCTATTTTGTACGATCCGCAATTTTAGTCCTCCTGTTTTAAAATTGAGACATTTAGTCATCAAATTTTGTAAAATTTGTAATTTTGGTCCTTCCGTTAAATTGGAAGCATTGATCGTTAAGAGTCAATCTTAATCATTTATTTAAATTAGTTTCACATCACCGAAGCACATGTAACATTATAATCATTAAAATTACAGATTGTGCAAAATAGAAGACTAAATGTCTCAATTTTAAAATAGGGAGACTAAAATTACAGATTATGTAAAATAAGGAGACCAAAATTGCATTTAAGCCTAGTTATTTTGATATTTATAAAAAAAATTCTTGAATTATTTTTTAAATTTATTAATTTAATATTTAATATATACTTTTATTCTAGAAGGTGAAGTAATAATTAAAAAAATAGATAAATTTTTACTCATAATGATAAGTTAAGACTGAAAGATAAAATCTTTGATAATGGAAGCGGTATAATTAATTTAAAAAAAAAAAGTTGACGATGGCTTGTTTTGAAAATTAGAGTTAAACAAGTGATATGTAAATATAAAATAATACTATAAATAAAAGTATATTATTTATGTAAATGTTGTACGTAAAATTGTCACGCTTTTTATGTAATATATATTTTTTTACCTCCGTAATACAATTTTTAATTCTTCGGTTAGATCCTAAT
This sequence comes from Pueraria montana var. lobata, assembly GCA_026413185.1. NCBI lineage: Eukaryota > Viridiplantae > Streptophyta > Magnoliopsida > Fabales > Fabaceae > Pueraria > Pueraria montana. Next base: position 13,617,468 of record CM048653.1, read on the forward strand.
ATATTACTACAAACTTAACATATATTAACTTATATGACAAATTTATAAACTGTTATTTTTAAGTCAACAAAATTTAAGTTTGACTTAATCTATACTATAACAATAACCGGTTAATAAGCAACAGTGTTCCCGCGCATCCAATTAGTATTTTTTTTTTCCTTTCTTTGTCCTTTTCCTGAAAAAAATTTCGGTTCTTCAACACTCTTATTGTTTTTTATTTTTTTCTGTCTTTTTACGTTTCTTTTTTTTTCTGTGTTTTTTTTTTTCTTTTGATGCTTTTTTTTATGTTTTTTCTTTCTTTCTTTAAGTTTGTTCTTTCTTTTTTCTTTTTATTTTTCTTTTTTTATATATACACTTCTTTATATATATATATATATATATATATATATATATATATATATATATATTTTGTAAAGTTCATTTGAAATTTTACTAGCCATCAAATCAATCATTCAACTTTATAATAGTAGTCAAATATAATTGAATTGAATTTAATGTCCCAAATTGTATGTATGTAATTAAATTTAATGTTTCTAATAGAGTTCTTTCATAACAATAACCAGTTCATAAGCAACAGTGTTCCCGCGCGTCCAATTAGTTTTTTTTTTCTTTCTTTCTCTTTTTCCTGAAAAAAATTTCGGTTCTTCAACACTCTTATTGTTTTTTCATTTTTTTTCTGTCTTTTTACGTTTCTTTTTTTTTCTTTGTGTTTTTTTTTCTTTTGATTTTTTTTTTTATGTTTTTTCTTTCTTTCTTTAAGTTTGTTCTTTCTATTTTCTTTTTCTTTTTTTCATTTACACTTCTTTTTACTACCATTATATATATATATATATATATATATATATATATATATATATATATATATATATATATTGTAAAGCTCATTTGAAATTTTACTAGCCATCAAATCAAGCATTCAACTTTATAATAGTAGTCAAATATAATTGAATTGAATTTAATGTCCCTAACTGTATGTATGTAATTAAATTTAATGTTCCTAATAGAGTTATGTCGTAATGGTCAATTGTACTCCTTCCGTCACAAAATGACTGATGTTTAAGGTTTTTCACACAGATTAAGAAAAATAAGTATTTCAAGAAAATAATATTCATCAGGGGATAAATTTTACTAAAATATCCTTATTCTCTTTCTTAATTTCAATAAACGCATTATTAAGTGTTTCAAGAACACAATATTTATTAGAGGGCAAAATTGTAATAGATGTTTAAATATTTATTGGAATGTTAAAACATAGTCAATTTGAAAATACTTCAAAGGCTAAAATTACAATCATTTTGGGACAGAAGCAGTAAGACATTATGATTTTTTATTCTTCTAAATTCAAAAAACAAAGGAATAAATATTCATTATGTATAATAAATATAAAATAGTTGTAAAGTATGTAATAATAGTATAACTATTATTATTAATAACGTTGTCTTTTTTAATTTAACGAAAAAAAGAAATAGTAACATATGAAAAATAACATGTAATAATATTAAAACAAACAGTAACACATAACAACAACAAAAAATACAAATCAATACTCTAATTTAAATAATTATAAATTTATATTTATTATATTTTTTAATTTACACATTTCATATAGGTATTACATCACTACTATTATTTGAGAAAGAACAAACTAAAAAAAATTCAACAAACTTAACATTTTTTAAGACAACATCTAATAAATTAAAAATATAATTGTCATCTTCGTTAATTTTACTATAATTATACTTAATATTCTACTAAATATTTTAAAAATTAATTTTATTAATGTACATATTTTTTTTTTTATAGATACTAAATATAAATATTAAAAAAATATAAAAAACTTATTTTTTAATTTTCACATTTCATATAGGTATTACATCAATATTATTATTTGGAGAAAGAACAAATTAAAATAAATTCAACAAACTTAATATTTTTTACGACAACATCTCGTCAATTAAAAATATAATTAGTTATCTTACTTAATTTTACTATAATTATACTTCATAAGCTACTAAATATTCTAAAAATTAATTTTATTATTGTATATATTTTTTTTATATAGATACTAAATATAAATATTAAAAAATATATATAAATACCATATTTTTTTAATTTACACATTTCATATAGGTATTACATCACTATTATTATTTGGAGAAAGAACAAATTAAAATAAATTCAACAAACTTAATATTTTTTAAGACAACCTGTCCTCAATTAAAAATATAATTAGATATCTTCCTTAATTTTACAATAATTATATTTAATATGCTACTAAATATTTTAAAAATTAATTTTATTATTGTACATATATTTTTTTATATAGATACTAAATATACATATATAAAAAAATAACTCATAGGGTTGGCACAGTAATGTAAGATCCCGCTGCGTTCACATCAGCAGCAGCCACACACGACGAGCGAGATTAGTCTCAGATCTAGTGAATTGAAAGATATCCATAGTCTCTGACCTACGAACAATATATATATATATATATATATATATATATATATATATATATATATATATATATATTGTTATGAAAATATAAATTTGGAATAAGAGAATATAGAAAAGAGAAAATGGAATAATTTCCTTGTGTATTCTCACCAAGAGGGAATAACCTATCTATAAGTACAAATCCAATTAGTTTTTTCTTTCTTTCTTTGTCTTTTTCCCGAAAAAAAATTTCGGTACTTCAACACTCTTATTGTTTTTTATTTTTTTCTGTCTTTCTACGTTTCTTTTTTTTTTCTGTGTTTTTTTTTCTTTTCATGTTTTTCTTTTATGTTTTTTCTTTCTTTCTTTAAGTTTGTTCTTTCTTTTTTCTTTTTCTTTTTCTTTTTTTCATTTACACTTCTTTTTATTACCATTATATTTATCAATTTATATCTATCTAACAATATATATATATATATATATATATATATATATATATATATATATATATTTGTAAAGTTCATTTGAAATTTTAGTAGCCATCGAATCAATCATTCAACGTTATAATAGCAGTCAAATATAATTGAATTGAATTTAATGTCCCTAACTGTATGTATGTAATTAAATTTAATGTTCCTAATAGAGTTCTTTCATAATGGTCAATTGTACTCCTTTCGTCACAAAATGACTGATGTTTAAGGTTTTTTCACACAGATTAAGAAAAATAAGTATTTTAAGAAAATAATATTCATCAGGGAATAATTTTTACTAAAATATCCTTATTCTCTTTCTTAATTTCAATAAATGAATTATTAAGTCTTTCAAGACAACAATATTTATTAGCGGGCAAAATTCTAATAGATGTTTAAATATTTATTGGAATGTGAAAACATAGTCAATTTGAAATTTTTTCAAAGGCTAAAATTACAATCATTTTGGGACAGAAGGAGTAAGACATTATGATTTTTTGTTCTTATAAATTCAATCAACAAAACAATAAATATTCATGACATATAATAAATATAAATTAGTTGTAAAGTACGTAATAATAGTATAACTATTATTATTAATAACGTTGTCTTTTTAAATTTAATGAAAAAAAAGAAATAGTAACATATGAAAAATAACATGTAATAATATTAAAAAAATAGTAACACATAACAACAACAAAAAATACAGATGAATACTCTAATTTAAATAATTATAAAATTATATTTATTACATTTTTTAATTTAAACATTTCATATAGGTATTACATCACTACTATTATTTGGAGAAATAACAAATTAAAATAAATTCAACAAACTTCATATTTTTTAAGACAACATCTCCTCAATTAAAAATATAATTAGTTATCTTCCTTAATTTTACTATAATTATACTTAATATTCTATTAAATATTTTAAAAATTAATTTTATTAATGTACATATATATTTTTATATAGATGCTAAATATAAACATTAAAAAAATATAAAAACATAGTTTTTTAATTAACCCATTTAATGTAGGTATTACATGACAATTATTATTTGGAGAAAGAACAAATTAAAAATAAATTCAACAAACTTAATATTTTTTAAGACAACATCTCCTCAATTAAAAATATAATTAGTTATGTTCCTTAATTTTACTATAATTATACTTAATATTCTACTAAATATTTTAAAAATTAATTTTATTAATGTACATATATTTTTTTTATATAGATACCTAATATAAATATAAAAAAATTATTTTTTAATTTACATATTTCATATAGGTATTACATCACTATTATTAGTTGGAGAAAGAACAAATTAAAATAAATTCAACAAACTTAATATTTTTTAGGACAACATCTCCTCAATTAAAAATATAATTAGTTATCTTCCTTAATTTTACTATAATTATACTTAATATGCTACTAAATATTTTAAAAATTAATTTTATTATTGTACATATATTTTTTTATATTGATACTAAATATAAATATTAAAAAAAATATAAAAAACATATTTTTTAATTTACACATTTCATACAGGTATTGTATCACTATTATTATTTGGAGAAAGAACAGAATAAAATAAATTTAACAAACATAATATTTTTTAAGACAACTTGTCCTCAATTAAAAATAAAATTAGTTATCTTCCTTAATTTTACAATAATTATACTTAATATGCTACTAAATATTTTAAACATTAATTTTATTAATGTACATATATTTTATTATACAGATACTAAATATAAATATTAAATATAAAAAATAACACATAGGGTTGGCACAGTAATGTAAGATCCCGCTGCGTTCACATCAGCGGCAGCCACACACAACGAGCGAAATTAGTCTATGATCTAGTGGATTGAAATACATCCATAGTCTCTGACCTAGGAACAATATATATATATATATATATATATATATATATATATATATATATATATATATATATATATATATATATATATATATTGTTATGAAAATATAAATTTGGAATCAGAGAATATAAAAAAGAGAAAATGAAATGATTTCCTTTTGTATTCTCACCAAGAGGGAATAACCTATTTATAAGTACAAATCCAATTAGTTTTTTTTTTTCCTATCTTTGTCTTTTTCCTGAAAAAAAATTCGGTTCTTCAATACTCTTTTGGTTTTTTATTTTTTTCTGTCTTTTTATATTTCTTTTTTTTTTCTTTGTGTTTTTTTGTCTTTTGACATTTTTTTTATGTTTTTTTTTCTTTCTTTAAGTTTGTTCTTTCTTTTTTCTTTTTCTTGTTTTTATTTACACTTCTTTTTACTACCATTATATTTATCATTCTATCTCTCTCTCTCTCTCTCTCTCTCTCTCTCTCTCTCTCTATATATATATATATATATATTGTAAAGTTCATTTGAAATTTTACTAGCCATCAAATCAATCATTCAGCTTTATAATAGTAGTCAAATATAATTGAATTGAATTTAATGTCCCTAACTGTATGTATGTAATTAAATTTAATGTTCCTAATAGTGTTCTTTCATAATGGTCAATTGTACTCCTTCCGTCACAAAATGACTGATGTTTAAGGTTTTTTCACACAGATTAAGAAAAATAAGTATTTCAAGAAAATAATATTCATCCGGGGATAATTTTTACTAAAATATCCTTATTCTCTTTCTTAATTTCAATAAATGCATTATTAAGTCTTTCAAGACAACAATATTTATTAGAGGATAAAATTTTAATAGTTGTTTAAACATTTATTGGAATGTGAAAACATAGTCAATTTGAAAAATTTTCAAAGGCTAAAATTACAACTATTTTGGGATAGAAGCAGTAAGACATTATGATTTTTTATTCTTCTAAATTAAAAAAAGAAAGGAATAAATATTCATTACGTATAATAAATATAAAATAGTTGTAAATTATGTAATAATAGTATAACTATTATTATTAATAATGTTGTCTTTTTTAATTTACTGAAAAAAAGAAATAGTAACATATGAAAAATAACATGTAATAATATTAAAAAAACAGTAACACATAACAACAACAAAAAATACAAATCAATACTCTAATTTAAATAATTATAAATTTATATTTATTATATTTACATATTTCATATAGGTATTACATCACTACTATTATTTGGAGAAAGAACAAATTAAAAAAAAATCAACAAACTTAATATTTTTTAAGACAACATCTAATCAATTAAAAATATAATTAGTCATCTTCCTTAATTTACTATAATTATACTTAATATTCTACTAAATATTTTAAAAATTAATTTTATTAATGTACATATATTTTTTTTATATAGATACTAAATATAAATATTAAAAAAATATAAAAAATATATTTTTTAATTTACACATTTCATATAGGTATTGTATCACTATTATTATTTGGAGAAAGAACAGAATAAAATAAATTTAACAAACATAATATTTTTAAGACAACTTGTCCTCAATTAAAAATAAAATTAGTTATCTTCCTTAATTTTACAATAATTATACTTAATATGTTACTAAATATTTTAAACATTAATTTTATTAATGTACATATATTTTATTATACAGATACTAAATATAAATATTAAATAATAAATATAAAAAATAACACATAGGGTTGGCACAGTAATGTAAGATCCCGCTGCGTTCACATCAGCGGCAGCCACACACAACGAGCGAGATTAGTCTATGATCTAGTGGATTGAAATACATCCATAGTCTCTGACCTAGGAACAATATATATATATATATATATATATATATATATATATATATATATATATATATTGTTATGAAAATATAAATTTGGAATCAGAGAATATAAAAAAGAGAAAATGAAATGATTTCCTTTTGTATTCTCACCAAGAGGGAATAACCTATTTATAAGTACAAATCCAATTAGTTTTTTTTTTCTATCTTTGTCTTTTTCCTGAAAAAAAATTCGGTTCTTCAATACTCGTTTGGTTTTTTATTTTTTTCTGTCTTTTTACGTTTCTTTTTTTTTCTTTGTGTTTTTTTGTCTTTTGACATTTTTTTTATGTTTTTTTTTCTTTCTTTAAGTTTGTTCTTTCTTTTTTCTTTTTCTTGTTTTTATTTACACTTCTTCTTACTACCATTATATTTATCAATCTCTCTCTCTCTCTCTCTCTCTCTCTCTCTCTCTCTCTCTATATATATATATATATATATATATATATATATTGTAAAGTTCATTTGAAATTTTACTAGCCATTAAATCAATCATTCAGCTTTGTAATAGTAGTCAATTATAATTGAATTGAATTTAATGTCCCTAACTGTATGTATGTAATTAAATTTAATGTTCCTAATAGTGTTCTTTCATAATGGTCATTTGTACTCCTTCCGTCACAAAATGACTGATGTTTAAGGTTTTTTCACACAGATTAAGAAAAATAAGCATTTCAATAACATAATATTCATCAGGGGATAATTTTTACTAAAATATCCTTATTCTCTTTCTTAATTTCAATAAATGCATTATTAAGTCTTTCAAGACAACAATATTTATTACAGGGCAAAATTTTAATAGTTGTTTAAATATTTATTGGAATGTGAAAACATAGTCAATTTGAAAATTTTTCAAAGGCTAAAATTACAATTATTTTGGGATAGAAGCAGTAAGCCATTCTGATTTTTTATTTTTCTAAATTCAAAAAACAAAGGAATAAATATTCATTATGTATAATAAATATAAAATAGTTGTAAAGTATGTAATAATAGTATAACTATTATTATTATTAATAATGTTGTCTTTTTTAATTTAATGAAAAAAAGAAATAGTAACATATGAAAAATAACATGTAATAATATTAAAAAACAGTAACACATAACAACAACAAAAAATACAAATCAATACTCTAATTTAAATAATTATAAATTTATATTTATTATATTTTTTAATTTACATATTTCATATAGGTATTACATCACTACTATTATTTGGAGAAAGAACAAATTAAAAAAAAATCAACAAACTTAATATTTTTTAAGACAACATCTAATCAATTAAAAATATAATTAGTCATCTTCCTTAATTTACTATAATTATATTTAATATTCTACTAAATATTTTAAAAATTAATTTTATTAAAGTACATATATTTTTTTTATATAGATACTAAATATAAATATTAAAAAAATATAAAAAATATATTTTTTAATTTACACATTTCATATAGGTATTGCATCACTATTATTATTTGGAGAAAGAACACAATAAAATAAATTCAACAAACATAATATTTTTTAAGACAACATGTCCTCAATTAAAAATATAATTAGTTATCTTCCTTAATTTTACTATAATTATACTTAATATGCTTCTAAATATTTTAAACATTAATTTTATTAATGTACATTTTTTTTATATAGATACTAAATATAAATATTAAAAAATAAATATAAAAAATAACACATAGGATTGGCACAGTAATGTAAGATCCCGCTGCGTTCACATCAGCGGCAGCCACACACGGTGAGCGAGATTAGTCTATGATCTAGTGAATTGAAATACATCCATAGTCTCTGACCTAGGAACAATATATATATATATTGTTATGAAAATATAAATTTGGAATCAGAGAATATAAAAAAGAGAAAATGAAATGATTTCCTTTTGTATTCTCATCAAGAGGGAATAATCTATTTATAAGTACAAATCCAATTAGTTTTTTTTTTTTTTCTATCTTTGTCTTTTTCCTGAAAAAAAGTTCGGTTCTTCAATACTCTTTTGGTTTTTTATTTTTTTCTGTCTTTTTACGTTTCTTTTTTTTTTCTTTGTGTTTTTTTGTCTTTTGACATTTTTTTATGTTTTTTGTTTCTTTCTTTAAGTTTGTTCTTTCTTTTTTCTTTTTCTTGTTTTTATTTACACTTCTTTTTACTACCATTATATTTATCAATCTATCTCTCTCTCTCTCTCTCTCTCTCTCTCTCTCTCTATATATATATATATATATATATATATATTGTAAAGTTCATTTGAAATTTTACTAGCCATCAAATCAATCATTCAGCTTTATAATAGTAGTCAAATATAATTGAATTGAATTTAATGTCCCTAACTGTATGTGTGTAATTAAATTTAATGTTCCTAATAGTGTTCTTTCATAATGGTCAATTGTACTCCTTCCGTCACAAAATGACTGATGTTTAAGGTTTTTTCACACAGATTAAGAAAAATAAGTATTTCAATAACATAATATTCATCAGGGGATAATTTTTACTAAAATATCCTTATTCTCTTTCTTAATTTCAATAAATGCATTATTAAGTCTTTCAAGACAACAATATTTATTAGAGGGAAAAATTGTAATAGTTGTTTAAATATTTATTGGAATGTGAAAACATAGTCAATTTGAAAATTTTTCAAAGGCTAAAATTACAATTATTTTGGGATAGAAGCAGTAAGACATTATGATTTTTTATTTTTCTAAATTCAAAAAACAAAGGAATAAATATTCATTACGTATAATAAATATAAAATAGTTGTAAAGTATGTAGTAATAGTATAACTATTATTATTAATAATGTTGTCTTTTTTAATTTAATGAAAAAAAGAAATAGTAACATATGAAAAATAACATGTAATAATATTAAAAAAACAGTAACACATAACAACAACAAAAAATACAAATCAATACTCTAATTTAAATAATTATAAATTTATATTTATTATATTTACATATTTCATATAGGTATTACATCACTACTATTATTTGGAGAAAGAACAAATTAAAAAAAAATCAACAAACTTAATATTTTTTAAGACAACATCTAATCAATTAAAAATATAATTAGTCATCTTCCTTAATTTACTATAATTATACTTAATATTCTACTAAATATTTTAAAAATTAATTTTATTAATGTACATATATTTTTTTTATATAGATACTAAATATAAATATTAAAAAAATATAAAAAATATATTTTTTAATTTACACATTTCATATAGGTATTGTATCACTATTATTATTTGGAGAAAGAACAGAATAAAATAAATTTAACAAACATAATATTTTTTAAGACAACTTGTCCTCAATTAAAAATAAAATTAGTTATCTTCCTTAATTTTACAATAATTATACTTAATATGCTACTAAATATTTTAAACATTAATTTTATTAATGTACATATATTTTATTATACAGATACTAAATATAAATATTAAATAATAAATATAAAAAATAACACATAGGGTTGGCACAGTAATGTAAGATCCCGCTGCGTTCACATCAGCGGCAGCCACACACAACGAGCGAGATTAGTCTATGATCTAGTGGATTGAAATACATCCATAGTCTCTGACCTAGGAACGATATATATATATATATATTGTTATGAAAATATAAATTTGGAATCAGAGAATATAAAAAAGAGAAAATGAAATGATTTCCTTTTGTATTCTCACCAAGAGGGAATAACCTATTTATAAGTACAAATCCAATTAGTTTTTTTTTTCCTATCTTTGTCTTTTTCCTGAAAAAAAATTCGGTTCTTCAATACTCTTTTGGTTTTTTATTTTTTTCTGTCTTTTTATATTTCTTTTTTTTTTCTTTGTGTTTTTTTGTCTTTTGACATTTTTTTTATGTTTTTTTTTCTTTCTTTAAGTTTGTTCTTTCTTTTTTCTTTTTCTTGTTTTTATTTACACTTCTTTTTACTACCATTATATTTATCATTCTATCTCTCTCTCTCTCTCTCTCTCTCTCTCTCTCTATATATATATATATATATATATATTGTAAAGTTCATTTGAAATTTTACTAGCCATCAAATCAATCATTCAGCTTTATAATAGTAGTCAAATATAATTGAATTGAATTTAATGTCCCTAATTGTATGTATGTAATTAAATTTAATGTTCCTAATAGTGTTCTTTCATAATGGTCAATTGTACTCCTTCCGTCACAAAATGACTGATGTTTAAGGTTTTTTCACACAGATTAAGAAAAATAAGTATTTCAAGAAAATAATATTCATCCGGGGATAATTTTTACTAAAATATCCTTATTCTCTTTCTTAATTTCAATAAATGCATTATTAAGTCTTTCAAGACAACAATATTTATTAGAGGGAAAAATTGTAATAGTTGTTTAAATATTTATTGGAATGTGAAAACATAGTCAATTTGAAAATTTTTCAAAGGCTAAAATTACAATTATTTTGGGATAGAAGCAGTAAGACATTATGATTTTTTATTTTTCTAAATTCAAAAAACAAAGGAATAAATATTCATTACGTATAATAAATATAAAATAGTTGTAAAGTATGTAGTAATAGTATAACTATTATTATTAATAATGTTGTCTTTTTTAATTTAATGAAAAAAAGAAATAGTAACATATGAAAAATAACATGTAATAATATTAAAAAAACAGTAACACATAACAACAACAAAAAATACAAATCAATACTCTAATTTAAATAATTATAAATTTATATTTATTATATTTACATATTTCATATAGGTATTACATCACTACTATTATTTGGAGAAAGAACAAATTAAAAAAAAATCAACAAACTTAATATTTTTTAAGACAACATCTAATCAATTAAAAATATAATTAGTCATCTTCCTTAATTTACTATAATTATACTTAATATTCTACTAAATATTTTAAAAATTAATTTTATTAATGTACATATATTTTTTTTATATAGATACTAAATATAAATATTAAAAAAATATAAAAAATATATTTTTTAATTTACACATTTCATATAGGTATTGTATCACTATTATTATTTGGAGAAAGAACAGAATAAAATAAATTTAACAAACATAATATTTTTTAAGACAACTTGTCCTCAATTAAAAATAAAATTAGTTATCTTCCTTAATTTTACAATAATTATACTTAATATGCTACTAAATATTTTAAACATTAATTTTATTAATGTACATATATTTTATTATACAGATACTAAATATAAATATTAAATAATAAATATAAAAAATAACACATAGGGTTGGCACAGTAATGTAAGATCCCGCTGCGTTCACATCAGCGGCAGCCACACACAACGAGCGAGATTAGTCTATGATCTAGTGGATTGAAATACATCCATAGTCTCTGACCTAGGAACGATATATATATATATATATTGTTATGAAAATATAAATTTGGAATCAGAGAATATAAAAAAGAGAAAATGAAATGATTTCCTTTTGTATTCTCACCAAGAGGGAATAACCTATTTATAAGTACAAATCCAATTAGTTTTTTTTTTCCTATCTTTGTCTTTTTCCTGAAAAAAAATTCGGTTCTTCAATACTCTTTTGGTTTTTTATTTTTTTCTGTCTTTTTATATTTCTTTTTTTTTTCTTTGTGTTTTTTTGTCTTTTGACATTTTTTTTATGTTTTTTTTTCTTTCTTTAAGTTTGTTCTTTCTTTTTTCTTTTTCTTGTTTTTATTTACACTTCTTTTTACTACCATTATATTTATCATTCTATCTCTCTCTCTCTCTCTCTCTCTCTCTCTCTCTCTATATATATATATATATATATATTGTAAAGTTCATTTGAAATTTTACTAGCCATCAAATCAATCATTCAGCTTTATAATAGTAGTCAAATATAATTGAATTGAATTTAATGTCCCTAATTGTATGTATGTAATTAAATTTAATGTTCCTAATAGTGTTCTTTCATAATGGTCAATTGTACTCCTTCCGTCACAAAATGACTGATGTTTAAGGTTTTTTCACACAGATTAAGAAAAATAAGTATTTCAAGAAAATAATATTCATCCGGGGATAATTTTTACTAAAATATCCTTATTCTCTTTCTTAATTTCAATAAATGCATTATTAAGTCTTTCAAGACAACAATATTTATTAGAGGGAAAAATTGTAATAGTTGTTTAAATATTTATTGGAATGTGAAAACATAGTCAATTTGAAAATTTTTCAAAGGCTAAAATTACAATTATTTTGGGATAGAAGCAGTAAGACATTATGATTTTTTATTTTTCTAAATTCAAAAAACAAAGGAATAAATATTCATTACGTATAATAAATATAAAATAGTTGTAAAGTATGTAGTAATAGTATAACTATTATTATTAATAATGTTGTCTTTTTTAATTTAATGAAAAAAAGAAATAGTAACATATGAAAAATAACATGTAATAATATTAAAAAAACAGTAACACATAACAACAACAAAAAATACAAATCAATACTCTAATTTAAATAATTATAAATTTATATTTATTATATTTACATATTTCATATAGGTATTACATCACTACTATTATTTGGAGAAAGAACAAATTAAAAAAAAATCAACAAACTTAATATTTTTTAAGACAACATCTAATCAATTAAAAATATAATTAGTCATCTTCCTTAATTTACTATAATTATACTTAATATTCTACTAAATATTTTAAAAATTAATTTTATTAATGTACATATATTTTTTTTATATAGATACTAAATATAAATATTAAAAAAATATAAAAAATATATTTTTTAATTTACACATTTCATATAGGTATTGTATCACTATTATTATTTGGAGAAAGAACAGAATAAAATAAATTTAACAAACATAATATTTTTTAAGACAACTTGTCCTCAATTAAAAATAAAATTAGTTATCTTCCTTAATTTTACAATAATTATACTTAATATGCTACTAAATATTTTAAACATTAATTTTATTAATGTACATATATTTTATTATACAGATACTAAATATAAATATTAAATAATAAATATAAAAAATAACACATAGGGTTGGCACAGTAATGTAAGATCCCGCTGCGTTCACATCAGCGGCAGCCACACACAACGAGCGAGATTAGTCTATGATCTAGTGGATTGAAATACATCCATAGTCTCTGACCTAGGAACGATATATATATATATATATTGTTATGAAAATATAAATTTGGAATCAGAGAATATAAAAAAGAGAAAATGAAATGATTTCCTTTTGTATTCTCACCAAGAGGGAATAACCTATTTATAAGTACAAATCCAATTAGTTTTTTTTTTCCTATCTTTGTCTTTTTCCTGAAAAAAAATTCGGTTCTTCAATACTCTTTTGGTTTTTTATTTTTTTCTGTCTTTTTATATTTCTTTTTTTTTTCTTTGTGTTTTTTTGTCTTTTGACATTTTTTTTATGTTTTTTTTTCTTTCTTTAAGTTTGTTCTTTCTTTTTTCTTTTTCTTGTTTTTATTTACACTTCTTTTTACTACCATTATATTTATCATTCTATCTCTCTCTCTCTCTCTCTCTCTCTCTCTCTCTCTCTCTCTATATATATATATATATATATATATTGTAAAGTTCATTTGAAATTTTACTAGCCATCAAATCAATCATTCAGCTTTATAATAGTAGTCAAATATAATTGAATTGAATTTAATGTCCCTAATTGTATGTATGTAATTAAATTTAATGTTCCTAATAGTGTTCTTTCATAATGGTCAATTGTACTCCTTCCGTCACAAAATGACTGATGTTTAAGGTTTTTTCACACAGATTAAGAAAAATAAGTATTTCAAGAAAATAATATTCATCCGGGGATAATTTTTACTAAAATATCCTTATTCTCTTTCTTAATTTCAATAAATGCATTATTAAGTCTTTCAAGACAACAATATTTATTAGAGGATAAAATTTTAATAGTTGTTTAAACATTTATTGGAATGTGAAAACATAGTCAATTTGAAAATTTTTCAAAGGCTAAAATTACAATTATTTTGGGATAGAAGCAGTAAGACATTATGATTTTTTATTCTTCTAAATTCAAAAAACAAAGGAATAAATATTCATTACGTATAATAAATATAAAATAGTTGTAAATTATGTAATAATAGTATAACTATTATTATTAATAATGTTGTCTTTTTTAATTTACTGAAAAAAAGAAATAGTAACATATGAAAAATAACATGTAATAATATTAAAAAAACAGTAACACATAACAACAACAAAAAATACAAATCAATACTCTGATCTAGTGAATTGAAAGACATCCATAGTCTCTGACCTAGGAACAATATATATATATATATATATATATATATATATATTGTTATGAAAATATAAATTATGAATTAGTGAATATAGAAAAGAGAAAATGGAATGATTTCCTTGTATATTCTCATCAAGAGGGAATAACCTATTTATAAGTACAAAATGCAACTCAAAAGTTACAATTCAAAGGTTACATGCAACTCAAAGGTTACCAAATATTTAAGACTATTAAATAGAAATGAGTATAGAAGATAGAAAATCAATAGACATCCACCATTATTATAATTATTCATAATATATATATATATATATATATATATATATATATATATATATATATATATATATATATATATATATATATATATTAGGAAAGATCCACTTACTCCAAGAGTAACTCTATCCCCACCATTCATTTTCTTGAAATAGAATAGTTATAATGAGCAACTAATCTTAACCATTAGATTTCAAGAGAATGAATGGTGTGGATGAGGATAACTCTGTTAGAGTTACCTTTGGAGTAAGTTGATCCATTCTCTCTCTCTATATATATATATATAATTTAATCGAACTCGTACATCGTACGGGTTTAAAATCTAGTTATTTAAATAATGGAACTTTATATCAAGGCTTCATCTTATTTATTTAACTAAATAAACTAATTTAATTAAATATATACTAAATAAATTAAACTAAAATTGAATAATTCATAAATAAATCCAACTTAATTATTTACAATTCTACTCATAATATACTATAATAACAATTTAAAAAATATTATTGTCTGATGCGGAATTATCAAGTGTTCACGATTCTTTATCCATTTCTATATCATACGTAATTGTATTTTTTTTTAATTTATAATAAGAAGTTAATAACACTTAATTATATGTCACCCGAAAATTTAACGAAATTATTAACACATGATGATAATCATATGGTACATTCTGGTAAATGACATGAGTCACATGACACATTTCTTTCACCCTTTAGAGGCACGGATTCTTCAGAAACTTGTGACAAATGGCAATTCAATATTCATTAATTTATGCTTGTTAATAATCAATCACTTCAAAAGTACACACATACCAAAAAGAAAATCAATTAGACACAGTGATAAGGAAATATTGTTTTCCCTTTCAGTCACGAATTAATAAAGAACTTTAGCACCATATATACATATATATCCCCTGCTTTAAACGAACGAGTATAAAGCAAAAGACCATGTTCATTGGATTTCCTGATCATATTCACAAGTTTCTCTTCACTCAATGGCTGGTTCAACAAGCATCCTTTAGTGCTTGTCATTTTCTCAAAATCATACACAATTTCTTTCCCTAAGGATTTGAATCTGGTTCCACTTTTGGTGGAGAATCTACTTACCACAAAGTGACCCTTTATGTTTTATCTCATAGCATTTAATTGCATCCTCCAAGTATATATGTTCTTATCCCACACTCAAACTTAAGTTCCGTGCGCAATATATACACACATACTCACACAAATCCACAACAAAAGAGTGTTTGTTTGTTTGATCTATACACAACAACATACACAACCCCTCTCATCACCACACACCTTGTTACCATAATTTCCTCCAAAAATGGTGGTGGAAGAGCTAACAAAAACCAAGGCCTTCATACACCATGTTATCACTGGCCGTTGGTTCATGATCTTTGCATCATGTCTCATCATGGCGATTTCAGGAGCAACATACATGTTTGGTTTATACTCCAATTAGGTCAAAGCCTCTTTGGGGTATGACCAGTCAACGCTCAACTTGATAAGTTTCTTCAAGGACCTTGGTGCCAACCTTGGAATTTTCTCAGGGTTGATCAATGAGATAAGCCCCCCTTGGGTGATACTAGCCATGGGAGCCACTATGAACTTCATTGGCTACTTCATGATATGGCTCTCTATCACTTCACGCATTGCCAAACCCCAAGTGTGACAAACGTGTCTCTACTTTTACATTGGTGCTAAGTCTCTTTCACAAGCCTCTCACAATTGTTTGGCTCTTCGGGTCAATTCAATCCAGGTATTCTTTTACAAGCCTCTCACAATTATGGAGGGAGAGAGAAGAATTGAAGCTTAGTTTAAATGCAGCAGAAATGGCACAGATAAAGTGAAAAGGGAGGAAAACTCATAGAATGTCGAAATATGTTGGAAGCAGAGTGTTGAATTGTGGAAGAAGGGGGTACTTAGACACGAAGCAGAGGAAGATGAGTGGAAGAGAGAAAGGGAAGGAAGAGAACAGAGAGATGATGATAGAAGAAGATGCAGAGAGGAAAAAAATCCATTTTGGTCCCTATGACGAGGTAGCCACATGGAGGACTAGTTGAGTACCTGAGCTGGTACTTAATGTGCTACATAAGCAATCCTAACGGAGTTAACTAACGAACATCTATTGAAGGACTAAGGTGAAAAACAGAATGCTAATTCAAGGACTTCCTCTTTTAATTTCCCTCCTTTCGGGGATTAAAGTGAAAACATTTTACTAAGTTAGGACCAAATTGGTGATTTACTCAAATGAAGTTAAACAACAATGACTTCTTTATATTATTAACCCAGACTTATATTAATCTGTGATTAAGCAATTGGCTGTAGTGTTTTGCAGTAACAAATGTTAAGCTATATTATATTACTGCCAATAATCCTCTCTAATTAGAGCTTTCCTCAAATAATCATTTTGCTATTGCTTGTAGTTGTGTCAGTGACTTTCGTCTTTGCAAAGTGCAAACAATTTTTCCAACAATGTATCAATGGATAATAGTCACCCAGGAAGGAGAAAATCACCTTTGGAAGTTGTTAGAAATCATGGTTCAGAGGGGAGAAAAGAGAGAAAGGGATAAAAGTAAAAAAGTGGATTTGCTCAAATGAGAAAAATCAAGTTTTCATGAGTACATTGTGGCTTATATAGCCAATTCTAATAGTACTAATATCCTATATTCTAATATCCCCTCGCAAGCTGGAAGGTGTTCATAACACTTCCAGCTTGGGATGGACAATACAAGTATCAAATCATAATGAAATACAATAAAACATGCTGGAAATACATCGGCTGAAAGGTATACAATAGAGTAAATCAACCAAAACCAACAGGCACAAGCTTAACTATTAAGCTTCTGCCATAACACAAGGCTTAGCCACTTAACAGAAACAAAACATGCTTAACCACCAAGCAGAAACTATACCTCAAAGTTTAACCACTTGGAAGAAGCACTAAGTAATGAGAAATGCTTAACCACCATAAGGCAGAGGCAACAAAGCTTAACCATCCATGGCAGAAGCAACAAAGCTTAACCAACATGGGCAGAAGCTAAGATCAGGAAAAAAAACACAGTCAACCAAAGTAACTCAAACAATCTTCAATCAGTAAATCAAAATCTACTGATTTAAGCCCCGAGCCTAGATCCAAAGAAGCCAGCATATCAACAAGACCAAAGTCCAGTGGCACAAATGAGAAAAGTGGAAAAACACTTGCAAGATGAGTGTAATTTTTATTGTTCCATTACATGCAAGATCTCCATGCTTCCCGTGGAAACCCAAAACCATGGTCAAATAATGTTCACTAAAATTTTTGAGGCTGAACTATAAGAAAATAACAAAGAGGAAAAATACCAAACACTTGGTGTGCATCGCATGCTATAGAAGAAAATCACCAAACATTTGGTGTGTAAGAGAAGCTACATCCTGAAGAGGAACCTCTAATGAACCGAAAGCCATAGCAGAAATAGCAGAGCATTAAACAAATTTTAAGTCTCGCAATCGCGGTAGCCTTCGGAAATCAACACAACAACAATGCATAAACCAGATCTTGTGTTCAAAACAAGATCCGAACCAAATTGCCATGAACAGATCAAAGAGTGAAGAGAGAAAACCATCTACAAACAGCAACAGATCTACGCTCTTCATGATATCAGTCTTTATCTTCTTGAAATTTCTAATGATGTGAGAACACAAAGTGTGTGCAATTGCAAGGGAATCGACGAACTGATTTAATCAAGCAAATTGAGCTTATCAACAAAATCATCACCAAGAACGAGTATCAAATTGTAAGAACGAGAATTGCTACTTGCAAACAGGACCAAATATGATGGACGCAAACCAAAAAAATGCAAATGAGAAGTCAAACTAAGAAACTGAGTGTGGATTTTCTGGTTTTCAGAAATTGGGAAAAACTGAAGTGAAATCAGAAAAGAAATTTTTGTTTTGAAACAATCTATATAATCAAAGATGAGAGACGTTTCTGTTATAATTTTCTCGGAAAAAAAATGAAGGAAAACGATAGGTATTGAGTGACATTGGAAGATATTATTCAGGGTGGTTGGTATAGCTCTGATACCATGTTAGAAATCATGGTTCAGAGGGGAGAAAAGAGAGAAAGGGATAAAAGTAAAAAAGTGGATTTACTCAAATGAGAAAAGTCAAGTTTACATGAGTACGTTGTGGCTTAGATAGCCAATTCTAATAGTATTAATATCTTATATCTCTAATAGTAGTCAATCCCTTCAACATGAACAAAATTTATGTGCTTACTAATAATGATATTCAAATGATTTGTGTGAGCCATATTATTGTCATTACAAAACATAAAATCCACTATAATCTCTCAAGTGAAATATTTATTTACACACTGTCAGTTTTGATGCCATAAAAAGTTGAGCAGTGACTCACCTAAGCAAGGGACCTTTGGCAACACAAAGTTCTGGTTTCACCACCTGAATTTTAGTTATTTGAAGTTTGAAACAAAATATCCTCAGAAACTTCACAATACTCTTAACTGTTTTCAACAATGTTATAGTTCCTCTATGCATGGATGTACAGACTATATATGATGGGAACTATTGAATTAGAGACTCAGTGATACAAATAACTCTACATGCATGTAGCTTTAAGATTTATGTGGATAGGATTGCAGCCAAGAACAACTGCTGGAGCTCGAACATAAAAGGAAAATAAGAGAGCAAGAAATTACAAGAATGACCAGAACATTCTAGGAATAATGGAGAAAACAACTCCTTTTTGTTGTGAGTCAAAGGAAAGGAAAAGAAAAAGCCCAAATGCCTTAATTAGAATTTTCTTTATGAATCTTCAAAGGCATTTTTATGTGGCTCTTGAGAATGCTCTGTTAGTAAACTAGCCATTAAGAAGGTTTATAGCAAGAGGAAGAATGATAACAGAATATTTGAGTCATAAAGATTTATTAGCAGTAATTGTTTAGAGGACAAATAATTTTAATAAAGAGGGTAGAAATAAATAGGGAAGAGAGAGAGTATGTCTCTCTATACCTGGGTTGTATTTATTCCAGCTTTCGCCTTATTAGAAATTGCACAGTTACAAACTCTCCCTCTTCCCCACTTATTCCACACTCTTTATTACAATTATTTGCCCATTAAACAATTAATGCTATTACTAAATCCTTATGACTCTAACATTCTGTTATCACTCTTCCTATTTCTGCTATAAACCTTCTAGATGGGTGGTTTACTAACAGACTCCATTTCCATGTGAATTGATTCATCATACATGAGATAGGCAGCTGTCTTCTTGACCACCAATCTATGCCCAAAAGTCACGAAAATTTCCACCTTGTCTCCAAGGCCCAAATGTGATATTATGCCCTGCCAATCTTCTTCATTAAAGGAAATTACTGTGTCTCGATTGAATATCTGGATTGTCCACTTTGTGTAATTAACAATTAAGATACTAGTAAGACATTTGGTTTCCATAATTTTAGGGGTTGATACATAAACAACACACCATTCCCTTCATTCAACAATCCTCTGGCACAGTGAAATACACCGAAGGCCCCTCACCTGTATAGGCCAACCAGTAAGGATAATTGTTACCTGGGAGAAAATCATCCTCATTGGTTGCCAATCCCTGTAGCATGATACGTAAACAGATGCTTAAGTCTGATGAAGCATTTACAGGCATAGTAAATACACTATCGTTTTGTAATCTGTTTTGCAGGAAATGTTCATAGAACATCTTCCTAGGATCTGTCGAAGTGCATAAAGGGAAACGGAAAGAAGAGTCAAAGTATCGGAAGTTCCCCTTGCCTTAAAAGACGCCCTACAACTAGCAATGAGTACTTGTCTGAGCAAGCGATGTGATCACTGCAACAGAAGGATATGAAGTATATCTCAAGAAAGATAAGCAGAAGGCTTTATTAGCTCATAATGGCTACTTGGTGACAAGCATTTAATACTCGCATTAAATGCCCTTCAACCACTTTCCTTCATACACTGGTCAGACGCAAGAAAGAATACCGTTTAGAGACAATGGTTACTTCCTTAGCAAGTCTATATATAGAAGAAGATTTGAAGTTCTGAACACACAACACATGAACTGAATTCATAAATCAAGCATTCTTTCAAGCCTTCATTCTTTCTCTTGTAAATTCTATTTGTAAAGCTCTCAAACCACTTTGTGTATCCTAAGAGAAAAAGATTTTGATCTAAACCTTGTATATCCGTTTGTAAGACGATAGCTAAAAAGTCTGTGCGTCCCTTACAAAAATGAATCTTGTGATTTGTTTTAGAGCTAGAAGTGGCTTGGTAGTAAAGAATACTTGGGTTTTTAGCTTGAAGAGGTTAAGTGTGAAAAACTACTTGGGTGAGATAGAAGTGGCAGTGAACAATATTTGTAACTTGTGAAAGTTAGTGGAACTTGGTGGTTTGCCAAAAACTGGACGTAGTCTTGGGGTGAGACGAACCAGTATAAATTCTTGAGTTATCTTTCCTGATCTTTTATTTCTTTTAACTGCTTGAACTGACTTTGTCTTGTGATTTAAACTTGTTCTTTTAAAAAGGCTTTCATCTGTGAGTTATCGTTTGTTAAACATTTTCTTCAAAAACGGTTTCTTTTGTCTACAGACATTACACGTTTTCTTATAAAAAGTTTGCAATTTTTTTTATAAATCACAATTCAACCCCCCTCCTTGTGATTTTTGCCTTTACAACCTCGGCCGAGGTCACCAAGGTCAGTCAAAAAAACCCTAGTCGACGTTGGTTGAAAATATCCCTTGGCCGAAGTCAGCCGAAAACAGCCTTAGCCGACATCAGTCAAAAATTACCTTGGCCGAAAACTACCCTGGCCGATGTCGACCAAAAACATCCCTAATCGATGTCGCCCAAAAATATCCTAATCGAGACTAGCCGAAAATTGTTCCGATCGACGTCGGCCGAAAATAACCCTAACCGACGTCGGCCAAAAACTTTCTCGGCCGAGGTTGGCCGAAAATACTATAACTGAGATCATCCATATATAGCCTTGATCGAGGTCGGCCGAAAACTGTCTCGATTGGTGTCAGCCAAAAATAACCTTAGTCGACGTCGGTCGAAAATAATCCTAGCAGACGTCGGCCGAAAACTGTCTCGACCGACATCGGTCAAAAATAATCCTAGCCAACATATGTCGAAAATAACCTTAGCCGATGTCGGCCAAAAACTTCCCCGGTTGAGGTTGGCCGAAAATAGCGTAGCTGAGATCAGCCATAAATAGCCTTGATCGAGGTCAGCCGAAAACTACCTTGACCGACGTCGGCCAAAAATAACCCTAGCCAACATTGGTCGAAAATAACCCTAGCCGATATCGATTGAAAATAACCTTGGCCGACGTCAGTCGAAAATAGCCCTAGCCGACGTCGGCCAAAAACTTCCCCGGCTAAGGTTGGGCGAAAATACCATAGCTGAGATCAGCCATAAATAGCCTTATTGAGGTACGCTGGAAACTATCTCGACTGACATCGACCAAAAATAACCCTAGCCGACGTCAGTTGAATATAATGCTAGCCGACGTCTACCAAAACAACCCTAGCTAACGTCGTCGAAATTAACCCTAGCCAACATCGGCCAAAAACTGTCTCGACCGACGTCGGCCAAAAATAACCCTAGCCAACATTTATCAGAAATAATCCTAGCCTATGTTGGACAAAAACTTTCCCGGTTGAGGTTGGCCGAAAATACTCTGGCCAAGATCAGCCATAAATAGCATTGATCGAAGTCGGCCGAAAACTATCTCGACCGACGTCGGCCAAAAACAACCTTAGTCGACATAGGCCGAAAATAGTCGTAGCGAGGTCGACTGAAAACAGCCCTGACCGAGGTTGGCCAAAAATTGCCTTGGCCGATGTTAGTTGAATACTTCCCAGGCTGAGGTTGGCCAAATATACCCTAGCCGACATTGGACGTAAATAGCCTTGATTGAGGTCGGCCGAAAACTGCCTCGGTCGAAAATAATCCTAGGCGAAGTTGATCGAAAACAACCTTGATTGAAGTCAGCCAAAAATAGTCCTAACCAAAATCGGACAAACACCAATTTATGGTTTAAAACTATATTTAGAACCAAATTGATTTTGACTGTAAACTAGTTTTAAAATCGCTTTTAATCGGTTTAAAAAAAATCCAATCCAAATTTTATCCAATTAAATGGATATGAATTTAAATTCAATCCATTTAATTGGATTTGGATTGGATATGAATTGAATTTTCAAAAATCTAATCCATGAACACTCTACGGATAAATCAGCAGTTTTCTTGAGTGCGTGGCTTCACCTCGACAACATTTGTTCTACATGTTCTCCTGAATATGTTATTTCCACAGCTGCTTTTAAAGCGTCTCCAAAAGCACCTGTCTGGTGACGTACAACGGTGGGTTCAACATCGTAAAATATGGGCATAACTATTTGGCCATCAGCTTCCCGTCATTCATGGATTTTTTCAAGCTCACGAAGACACCAAGTAGATTCAGTATAGCGTTTGGATAAAACAACCAACGATAACTGAGACCCTTCTATTGCTTGCATCAGTTCAGCTTTCAGCTCCATTCCCTTGAGTAGCTCCTTGTCGTCAATGAAAGTGTTGACCCCAGCTTTTGAGAGGGCATAATGGAGATGAGAAACGAACTTCTCTCGAGTGTCTTCTCCCCTAAAATTTATGAACACATCGTACAGCCGTTTGGGTTTGGATTTTGAGAAGGATGACGAATGTTTCGATTTTGAGAAGGATGATAAAGGTTTCGATTTTGAGAAGGATGATGAAGAAGACACGAATTCCATCAAAGGAATTGAAGTCAACGGTTAGAAGAGAAAGCAATATTGCAAAATACAGAGCTAGAGATGATCTTCAGTGCTACCACCTATGTGTTGCATGCACCTTATTATAACCAACACAAGTGCTCTTAGCCTAAAATCACGTTAGTCGTGGAAAGATTAATATTTTTTTTAGAGTCGTAGTTAAGTATGATCCAAAACCACTTTTGTCTTTAGCATTTTATTAAATTAAAAGCAGATAAGATCCAACTCAACTTGCTTCCATATTTGTTTTATTTTTTCCCTCTTGAACCCATTTCACCCTGCTGTAATCATTTTTCAGTGACCTCCACGTTATATTTGTTGAGGGACATCTTTTCTTTCTATGATTGATTATTAGAAGAGTTTTAAGTTACGTGAATCTATTAAATAAAAAGTGAAACTCAAATAATTTAACAATAGATATCAGGTGAAATTCATGGTTATGGTTATATAATAAAGAATAAAAAGAAAAGTATTGACGATGTTCTTCTAATTTAAAAAAACATGTTAGTGCTGGAACATAACAAGTGCCACACCAAAGCAAGTGCTGTTAACATAACACGATAAAGCTTAACATGCGTGCTGGAAAGAAAAGAAAGCGTGGGTCCCACATAAAAAAACATAAATGCCTCCCATGTATTGACAGAAAGGGGACGGGTTGGTATAATAGCTTTTAGTGTCACTGGTTATCGGAGAATGGGCACTACTAGTGCTAATGTTTTAATATGTTCGAGATTATTGCAGGGGAGAAGGAATATAATTATTCCTGCACCATTGATATTAATTGGAAAAAAAATGCAAAAGATTTGGGTAAGTGAATAATATTAGAACAAATTACATTAATATTCTTTGAGATTTTTTCGAATTACACACAATATTTCTTGTTTAATATTTACAACAACTTCCTTTGTAGAGGGTATTTTGTGTAATGTTTTCAAAAAAAGCTCTAATATTAATAATGCTAAGGGTGTTAGTTGAATGGAGCATAAAGACACAATAGCTCCAGGCCAAAATAGAGAGCCCTCAAGGGTGAAAATAGAACTTAACCCACTAGGAGTTTTCATTCCAAGGTAAATGAAAAAGGTGGGAAAATTTTTCACCTAAAAGGTTTTATTTAATTTTCAAAACAAAGGAAATGTTCCTATCTCGTAGGGAACACTAGTAGGGTAAATCTTTTAGATATTTGGATTTGAGTTTACACGCAACAGAAATGTGAATGTCAAATTTTAAATCTATCAGGTACCTGATAAGTAATTTATAATAACAAAAAATAATATAAAGCGACTAGACTGATTGAAGGCCATAACCTATGCAATATGCACACTCCTTGGGTACCTAATTGACATCCAAACTGAACTATGTTAGACGGAATGGATGATAAGGATCAAATTGAACCCTTTTAAAAAATTAGAGGACCAAATTGAACCCAAAAATAATTAGAGGACCAAATCGAACCAAAATAATAAATTAGAGGACTAAAAAACTAATTTAACCATAATTAAAATTAATGAAGAGGTGTAAAAACTCAAATATTCTAATTCTAATAGAAGAAATATTGCAGTAGTGTTGATAAGAACTCCATTATAGAGAGGTAGTGACACTTCAGCAAATAGTCTTACGTGGCGAGTAATACATTATTGAGGTGGCAACGTAACATTCCACGTCTCACAAATTATATTTTACAAATATACAAATAGATTTCCTTTTACCCTGTCTCTCTTTTTATATATCGTATGGCTCTCTTATACTAAGCCACGTGAACTCCAAACTTAACAGTGTTAGATGGAATGAACGGCGAGGACCAAATTAAACCCTTTTAAAAAATTAGATGACCAAATTGAATCCGAAAATAATTAGAGGACCAAATTGAACCAAAATAATAAATTAGAGGAAAAAAACTAGTTTAACCAAATTTAATTATTGATAAATGAAAATTAATTGATATTAAATTTCCAGTTTCTACTTCTGACAACTACTCTCATACCACGACAAAGGAATTGGAGTAGCTGTGTGATTGGGTCCTCAAGTGAAGATCTGAGGCCTTTATCATTCTTTTCTTTCATTGAAGTTGAAAAGATAGGCGGTTCTCAATTGGTTCATCAAGCGCATCATTCTTGGGGATGGACTATATCATTACAAGAGTACCCTTCACTACCAACTGAATTCTCTATGGTATAGTCCACCTTTTCTACTTGGCTTACTGGATATGTATTATATATTATGCAATAACACATTGATAGAAAGATCGATACGAAAAGCCAGGGAGTCCATTGTCTTTTCATAGTATTTACTTTGGGTAGAATTTTGAACCCATCGATAGCAAATAGCTAAACCAAGTTATAGACGTAATTTCTAAGTGATAAGTCACCTAGCAGTATTTGTGGCATGGCTAAGGCCTTTTTTTTTTTTTTTTTTGAAGGCAAAAATGAATTTTATTCAAAAAGGGCACGAAATGTGTCCTCCACAAAAGTTACAAGATAACATAATCAAAGAGGTCAACAACAATATAGACCTCAAAAATGTCTTAAAGGCAATCTGGAAACAAACCACTGGACTATTATACCAATTTGCATATGCAATACTAGCAGAAGCAGGTCCTCTGTATTTGAACCATGTCCATGTCAGTGCCTTAATATGCAATACAACACTAAGAATGTCCAACTCTGCATCCTGAAATACTGCCTTATTCCTCTGTAACCACAAACCCCAACATGTGGTGTGCCAGATCATAAAACGAAAATTTCGCAGCCTCTTACACCTAAAGATCAAACCATGTTGAATATAATGCTGTTGAGCCTGATTGTGCTGTACATGGCAAAAACCTAACCATCTATACACATAGAGTCAAACCTGATAGGAAAAATGGCACTAAAAGAATACATGATTTATATCTTCAACATACTGAGAACAGAACACACTCCAGCCCCTTGATGATGAAGCGCCGCACGTGTTGGCAATCTGTTATGCAATGGCCTCCACGAAAATCCAACACCTTTGATGGTATTGCACCTTTCCAAAAATCTCCAAACAAATAATCCAGCTGCGTTTCTCTCGCCAGGTGTATATCAGATAAAATATCATACGCATGCAGATGCCACATAATATGGCTCCTTTTCAGTTTTTTTCTTTTTTCTCTATCAATCAATATCAGTAGGAATATATTTTTATTTTCAATAAGAGTATGTAACATTGTTCTATCAATTTGCTCTGGTCTGTTTCATTAAAATTAGTCAAGATTATGTTATTTGTTCTTGCAAGCTGAGAATCTAACATAGATGGAAGAAGAACTATGCATGGAGAAAGCGGCAGCAAGGATGAAAGCTGCCAATGAGAGAGCCATTGCTCGTAGAATTGTCAAAGAATCTATGGAACTTATTGAAGATGAATGCCTGGAACTCATGGAGTTAGCTGCATCAAAGAAGGTACTTTCTTCAAAACTGACTCTTGACTATGAAACTATTCAAAATCTTTAATTATATGGAGGTAAATTATTTAATTATTTGCTTAATTTTTCTGCTTATTTGCATTGTCTATCTTATATTTGTTTGCTGAATATTGTGCAGTTTGGTAATTGAAGTGCTCAAATTAGAATTTGTTTTGTCAAATTTTTGTTATGCTCATATGCTCAGCTTCTATTGAAAGCAATGAAGTTGAAGTTTGTATATTCTGCAAATTGAGTTGATACTTGGGAAAGATTGTGTGAACAGGGAATAATGATGTGTTTGCTAGGGATGCCTTGCTGCCTTGGTAAGGTTTAAACTTTAAATTACTTTCTGAATTATTTTATTAATTTATTTATTAATTGTTATTTGGTTTCATTTTATTATACCTAATTGCAGAATCAAAGGAAGGACATATGCAGAGACTACCTGAATTTTGACAAACCAATATTAGAAGGAAGCAACCGCATAAGTTGAGGAGGAATACCTATCACTGCAATTACAAGTAAAAAGAAAATTTTCTTTTGGAAAGCTTTTGACATTTCGGAATATGTTGTCTTTTAGAATTGAAAATGGTTTATGAATTCATTTAACATATACACACACATGAAGATAGATATTATAACTTATTATTGTTGAAAAATTAGACAATGATGAGATAAACACTCTCAATGTTTGGTAAACAGTTTCCTATTTTTTTTATCTCCTAACAATGTTCTTTTTTTTTTTTTTTTTTATCTCTCCTAACAATATTTAAGGACGAAATTCCAAAATTGTATGCATTGTATTTGTATGTAATGTAGCTCAATAATTAAAATATTTTTGGATCATAGTCACAAAAATTTTAAAGCCATAAATTATAAAATCCTAATAAATTGCAAACTACTCTTGATGAATGATGAATCTATTTATAATCTATTAAAAATGAGTCCTGGGTTGAGGTGTTGCTATCTCTTTAGTATTGTTGCGAAATGCCTCTTATCTTCGCAATTTCCAAAATAAGATGAGGTGTCACCTGCATCTCCCAATTCCACCCCTACAGCTTCAGCTTGCACTCAAAAAGTCCATCTTCAATTGACCTACTTACACAACAAGCACTATCCAACACATGGCCAACCCTTCCACATTTTGACTTCTTAACCATAGTGCATAATTCGTTCACTATACCCTAGAACTGCCAATTGGTTCGTGCGCATCAATTCGTGGTTCATTTTCGTATCGGTTTGCCTGAATTCGTGGTTGAATTCGTGAAGAAGATGAACCAGAAAAGATGAAGAAAAATTGCAGGTTGCAACTTGAGAACTTCAGAAAATCATTAACTCCAGCCAAACTTTGAAGAGAATCAATAGCAGAAACGAAAAGAAGTCGGAAAGGAAGAATAACAGACACAAAAAGAAGAGAAGTTTTCCTCTGCAACATAAAAGAAATGTCAAAGAAGAACTCAGAAGTCAGGGGTAGAAGATGAACATTTTTTTTAAAATTAATATATATGAATGTTTCTTTTGTTTTGTTTTTTATAATAAATTCATGCTCGACTTTCAAGGCATGTTGCTGGCTTCCTGCTGGTTTCAAAAAGTTCCTCTTTTAATGGCTATTACTTCCTGCACCCCCTAAAAACCCCAAACAGATCAAACTACCCTTCCCTCTAACCAAGCCGCACCTCCACCCAACCACCCAATACCACCGCCAAACATCACCGCTGGAGCCATCCAAGACCACCTCCACAACCACACGCAACTGGTTGATGAAGGAAATCAAAGAAAAAGACTTTCCAAAATCAAATTACGTAATTCCAGAATACCTTTTCCAGAATGAAGGAAAAATAATTTTCATTCCAGAAAAGGCTTTCCAGAATTACGTAAAATAATTCCGGAAAGGCCTTTACAGAAAAAAAAAAAACAATTTTTTTGTATTCCGGAAACAAGTTTCCGGAATACATAAAAAATTGTACATCATTCTGGAAACAAGTTTCCAGATGTACAATTTTTTTTGTATTCCGGAAACAAGTTTCCGAAATACAAAAAAATTGTTTTCTTTTCCAAAAAGGCCTTTCCAGAATTATTTTACATAATTCTGGAAAGCCTTTTCCAAAATGAATTTTTTTTTTCTAGAAAGGCCTTTCGAGAAAAAAAATTTCATTCTGGAAAAGGTATTCCAGAATTACGCAATCTAATTTTGGAAAGGGTTTTTCTTCGATTTTCGTCGTCGGCCGGTTGTCTGTGGTGTATGGTGGTTTTGGTGGTGGTCTTGGGTGGCTCCAGCGGTGATGTTTGGCAGTGGTATTGGGTAGTTGGGTGGAGGTGGGGCTTGGTTAGAGGGAAGGGTAGTTTGGTTTGTTTAAGGGTTTTAGGGGATGCAGGAAGCAAAAAAGCGAGTGCAGGAAGTAATAGCCTGCTTTAATAACTCACGTTTAAACTTGGGGCTTTGGGCTCTTTTTGTAACAAAAACAAACCTAACGTTTGAACTTTTTTTTTTCCTTCATCACTTTTCTTAGAAAAGTTACATAGGTTATTGAATTTTAATTAAAAGAAAATAAAATAAGTTATAAAAATAAGTCAATATATATTTTTACAGAAACTCAAAAAATAATTAATCTATTGATTAAAATGTAATTGAAAATTATATTGATAACATATTTTAATAAATTCAAATAAACTATCACAAATAAACAATACTACGTGTTAAACTCAATTATCAGCAAATGTTATTGCTTCAATATTTTATAAGAATTGAAATTTTACAACAATAATTTTGAATAACATTGAAGACCATCAAAATTAAAATAATATTTCTAATGATTTAAAAGTAATGATATTTCAAAAGAATCATTATGTGAAAATATGTATGTGTAAAACTCAATTTCATATCTCTAAAATATAACGACAAGTGACTTGTGTGAATTTTCTTTTATAGAGATTTTGTCTTATTTAATATTTGAAGTTATTTTTTATTCATGATATTTTATATTTGACTTTGTGTAATTATAATTTTTGGTTAGATAAAAATAATTATTGCATCATACTAATTTATATAATAGAACCTACTATAAATTTAAATAGCGTACCGACTATGTATACTTCCACGTACCTATACTTTGTAAGGTCACGTATCGTGTACTCGTACTACCAAAGCAAATTACAAATTATATGACTATGTTTTGAACTGACACATCAAAATCCACCATCACCATGCTTTCCCTATTGCACCTCCCACAACACCACTCAGCATCTTTAATTACTTATGTTCCAATGAAACATAATTTTTCCTCTTCCACCCACAGAATCAAACTGAACAAAGAACCCAACCAACATCATTCCCCCACTTGAAATGCAAAGGGACCTCACTTGGAAAATATGATGTGTCACACCTCAATATTCTACCTTACCTTTTCACATCACTTCCAAATGACCCAACCACAACATACATTTGTGTACTTATGCTTTTCTTCAACTCCCTTGGCTGCCTTTGATACAGAGACAGACACATCATTCCATTCTCCAAATTAAAGGGAATGATTACAAAGAATTTTTATTTATTATTTAATTTGCCTCTTTAGTAATTTATTTTTACACTAATTGGTAGCCTCATTATGTTTTTAAAAATATGAATTTAATTACTCTAATGATTTTTCTATTTAATGAAGTATTGTGTCTATTCATAGCAAGTTCCTAAAGATATATATCAAGAATGTGGTAGTTTGCGTAGAAGCTCAAGTAGAAGCCCACTTGAGCATTTGTACTCTTAACATTGCTTTATTCTTTTTGAGAATAATGATGGAATCCTGAATGGTGTTGTTGACAAGTTTTACTTTTGTTCTATAATACTTTACTACATTTTATACAAGTTCTTTGTTTGTCCTGTGAGCAATATATCAGTGTTTCTCCTTAATGTAGCTACTTTTATGATTTGGTTCGTACTTGCTTTGGGCAATTAGTGAAAGCATAACAGTAATTCAGAAGTTTACTGTACTATAATAAAATTCAATATTTTTATAAAATTCTTTGGTTCCAAACTTATGACATCCACCCATGTTTTTTTGTAAGTGACACCCACCCCTGTTGAATATAATAGGTGGAAAGTAAATATTAGAATTTCAAATACGTCAAATTCAGATTTATAAATGTTAGAATTGTGTTATACATAAATTTTTTATTTTTATTCTTTTTTGTAAAATTGAATAACCGAATAATTTTGACAAATGTATTTTTTTATGTATAAATTCAACAACTATTTTACAATCACTGAATTTTAATATTTAGTGTAACATTTTTTTTTTTACTTATTTCTAATATCTTAAAATTATATAATATATATTTATTTATAAACCCGCACAACGTGCGGTCAATATCTAGTTCAAGATAATAACATTGCATTTCTCATGAATGATAAGGGTTCAAAGCATAAGAAGTTTAGAAAGTGCAGGTCATTCGGAAGAGAAGTTCGGTATACCAGCCATAGACACAATACATAACTAACAAGACAACTTGAACAGGAATAAGTCTAAGTCGTCTTTCGACTCTCGATAACAAACTTGGACACAGACACACACATACATACAGCACATAAAAACTCAAAACTACAAACAACCCTCCTCAGTTGCTGTGTCTAGCATCGACCTACTCCGCTTGATTGGCCTTCCTGCATGCAATCCTTCTCGTCTGTCCACTGCTCAGTACAATCAATCAAGGAGCAACAGAAAAGGAGGAATGAGGTTTGTAGCAATGTATAGAAAAGGCTGGAGAGATAAATATGCAGATGAACACATATGAATTAATGTATACATATGTCGCCATATACTTAAGTTAATTTGCAAACAAATGCATGATGCTACTTCACAGGAAGATGCACTCATATTAATTCACAGGCAGATGCACTTGCAAGCAGTAATATACAATCCAAAACACTTCACCACACATACAAATACAATCACAGTTGCACAAACATTGGTTAGGTTCCATATATGAATGTAATGCATGATTCCTATGTCAGTCAGATCTACTCTTTTAATTATGGAATAAATATGCATGGGGTACCCGAAATGAAGATTTATGGCATCACAAACCCGGTATTAGGTATTTTAATGAACTTCGTACGAAGCATTTCGACCTTATGGGTGTTTCTCAGATCTCTATACAGAATAACAATGTCCTTATGGGATGACGAACCTAGCTACGAGGTTGTGATGCATGAATCATTTCAATATCTTCCTCTTTGATATTAGATATGAGATGGACAGAATGGAACCACAAATAAAATATAACCCTTTTTTCTCTATAAAATAAATCACTATAGTTAACTAATAACTATAGCTTAAAACGATAAATTTTTAATTAGTAAAAGCACTTAAGATGTGTTTATCTTAATTTTTGAAACTTAATTTGGTCAATAATAATTAATATGAGAAAATATAGCTATAACATCATAATTTATCCTTTTAAAGCTTTAGAAAGATATATTATATTTAAAGATATATATATATATATATATACACACACACACACACACAAGTTTTCTCTAAAGGATTGAAAATACTAATATCATAGTAATTAAACTTATAAGAGAAAAATGGCTATGCACTGACAGTGTAAAACTATTTTACACTGTCAATCAATCACAAACCATCATTTATGGCAAGTTTGTTGACTTTCACAAAGCTACCTTTTTTTATTTTTATTTTTTGAAGAACACAAAACTACCTTAAAAGTAATGCAAACATTAATTTGTGATTGAATAACTGTGTAAAACTATTTTACAATGTCAGTGCATCACCATTAAACTCAACTTTAATAGCTAAAGAAATTACTAATATCATACTATTTTCTCAAAACTAGGAGAAAATATTACTCTGAACAAATATTTTAGTCTACGAGATTTAAAAGAGTTTTCAATTATCAAAACTTTTCAAATAACTATGGTAGTTGAAAATAGCTCATTTTACAGAACTGTTAGATATGTATATATGTATATGTCAATCATAAAAGCACAACCAACGAGAAAGCACCTATTTCCTAGTGAGGGGCATAGGATACTTGTTTGAACTACTCCACTCACGCACCCTAGAAGCCGTCCCTACACCTAATGAAAAGTTGAAAACTTTGTTCAAAACTCACGAAAACAGAGACAGAAACAGGACAAGGTTCCAGCAAGCATATCATTCATATTCCTGATAACCAATTTCATGTATTTTTCAAATTTCAACTTAGAATTTAATTCCAATGATCGAGCCAACATTTTATGTTCATAAAATTCACATTTATCACACACATTATGATCTTAAATCTTAATCCTCTGTAACGGAGTTCAAGTCACAAGAACAGATTGCCATATGTGGTGTTTCTAGCACAAAACAACTTAATTTCAACTCTAATTCATAATATATCATGGCATCCAGCTAAACCATCAATTAGCTAACTTAATCATCATAAAACATATTCAAATCCTCTTGTAATCACCATACCTCTGATGGTTGCATGTTCATATTAGGTGATTGCTCAATTTCCACAGAATTTGACTGACCATATATTAGATAGATAGCTGTCTTCAGAACTGTCAATCCATGCCCAAGAGCTACAAAAATCTCCACATTGTCACTAGGTCTTAGGTTTGATATTATGCCCTGCCAATCTTCATCATTGAAGGAAGTTATTGTGTCGCGTTTGTATATTTGGATGGTGCACCTTGTGTAATTAGCAATCAAGACACCAGTAAGACATTCCACTGCTTTACAGATTGATGAATAAACAGCACACAAAGCCATTCCTTTCATGCAACAATCACTATCCTCAGGCAATTGAAAATGAACTGAGTGTCCCTGACCTATATAAGCTAGCCAATAAGGATAATTGTCACCAGGAAGGGAAAAACCACTAGAATCATTGGTTCTCAATCCCTGTATCAAATGGAAAAATCAGGAAGGGAAAAACCACTAGAAAAGCTTAATTATTTAAGTAATTATGCAATTAAAATGGACATTTTTTTAGTCTTTATAATGTAATTCCATATTACCAAAGGTGAAATTTGAAAAAAATGATATAATATGGTTGTGTAAAGAAAAAATATAGACAAGGAAACTAACAGAAACAAAGTCACTCAACAGTTATGTATCGCACTCATGAACAGTAAAAATTTGGATATTCTTGTACAGGTTGTGAAACTCTTACGAAAAGAAAAAGTTGCAGAACTGATATGTCAGACATGTTTTTCAACTAGCAATGGGCTAATGGTCATTTTTTCATGTTGGTTCACATACTATGTTTCACACTCTTTAATCCTTATGTCTTTTTACCTTCCATATGCTTTTTAAGTTCCTCACCATTTTACAACTAAAGTTTCTAACCACAGAAAATCAGATTTTTGTTTGGTGTTTGTTGTGACCTCCCAGTTTCCCCTATGTGGATGGTTTTTTCTTAACTGGATCTACTGACTTATCTCTTGCTAATTGAATTCTATCCATCATTTCAACAGTCTGCATTTCAAGTCAGCTTCTACTCCTGTTACAGGATCCAAGTTCTCTCAGGTAGAAGGTTCTCACTAGCCAGTCCTATTCTTTCGCCAACTGGCAGGTGCTTTTCAATATTTCACCATTACACATCTTTGTATCTCTTGTCTGTTGTGAATAGGATCTGCCAATTTTGAACCAATGCCATCCACTCTTAATGGATTTCCTCATAAATGTTTCTTCTCTAATGCTGATTGGGTGGTTATCCAGACACTCACCTCTCAAGCACATGTAAGTTCTATTATTTTCTATGCATGTTGATCATCTCATGATCTCCGTCTCTGGCAAGGATGCCAGAAAAGGTGAGTTCCACGTTTTCTAATCTAAATTTGATCAGATCATACGGATTCAACAGTGCCTGAATTTCTGCTTTTTTGTTGTTATGTCATGACAACATTATTTGTCATTAGACATTAGTAATATCATTTGCTATGACCATATTAAGAATTTTGAAATCAATTTTCACATTGTTCATGCTAAGCCTCATGTTCATTATATTCTCATTGATCATGAAAAACAACATATATTTTAGCTGAAGTAAATATGATTGCATGTTCTCTAAATTACAAGTAAAGATGAATATTAAAAGTAAGGTAAACAAAGAACGAGTAGGAAAGAACCTCTGATATGCTCTTGCTCAGCATATTTATGACTTGGTCGTAGCTTCCCATTCCAATCAAATAAGATTCCATGGAATTTTCTGAAATTTGTGATGGATATGATGTACCTTCCAATTCAGTAAATTTTACATCACATATGGCATCCAGAATTCTTCTTAATTCTTGGGTTAGTTGAAACTCTGAGTCGCACTGCACTAAAATACATCGAAGTTTTGAAACTCCACGTAGCATTGGCAACAGGTCATCACAAATTTTATGCCGTATATCCATGGAGATTTGAGAAGTTGACATGCTCCCAAATGGTTGAGTACTAGATCCAAGATTTGCTGTTGGTGACATCCAAGACCATACGAGAGAAGGAAAAATATTACGTGCTAATCCTTCATGTCCACAGAGGGATATATATCCAATGCTTTTTAATCTTACTATTGAATGTGGCATTTGTTTTACAGCTGTATCTTTTGCAATCAATGTAGTCAAGGATTCCATCTTCTCTATATCTTCTTCCAACTTGTCAATCTTTGAACAACCAGAAATAATGAGAGTTTGCAAAGATTTCAACTGATAGAACGTCCTTGGAAGATTGCTAAGGCTTGTACAGTCCATCAAATTTATCACAAGAAGATTAGTTAGATCCCCGATGGATTGGTGCACCTCAGACAAGCTTGGACAATCTTTGAGAATGAGCTTTGCAAGATTTGGTAGTTTTGAAAAGTCAGGGGTACGTATCAAGTTCCTTGAATGGCTAACATTGAGGATCTGTAGCCTCTCCAGCAACTGCAAAAGTAACATTTAACAAAACTTTGAGAAGCAATGGAGGGAACAACTACTATATATAATAATTAATGAAAATTTTAGGTAATATTTACAAGGGGCTCCTTCCATACTTGTATAATATTGCTATATTTTAGTTCAATAGAAATTACATTTCCCTGATATAAGTTGTCTGGTATGTGTTTTAAAGGAAATCCTTGCCAACACACCCATCTTAGGTTTTTGTTAAGATACTCATAATCTCCATCAAGTTGTACATGATCAAATTGCAAAAGTCTCAATTTCTTCATTTTCTTAAATGCTTTGGTATTGAAGTGAAGTCCACTATTTCTTTGCAACTTTAAAGTCAAGCCCTCAATTGCTTTTGTTCCCTGTGAAAAAAAAAAAAAAAAAAAGAACAGTAAAATTTTTAAAAATAGAAGGGAACCTTTGTTGTTTTCTCAATAGGAAGCAAATAAGCATAGCATGTAGCCTACGGATACATCCAATGATAATAGACTCAACTCAGTCAAGTTACAGTTACAGGGTAGTAGTTGAACTAATCAGCCACCGGTTGAAGTGGATAGACACACTTCACGTTTTAGAACATAACTATAAGACAAGCACTTAACACATTTGAGTAATTAGTATTTTAACTTTTGCATTGTACAAGATAAATGTTTATATTATAACTAAAAATTTATAATAAATAAATATTTTTTAATATATAAATTATATTATAATTAAAATTTATAAAATTTAAACATATAAATTATATTTTTAATTATTTTAAATTTTTAAAAAGGATATTTGTGTCTTAGTATGATATTACTCTCAAGCTGGACTGTAGTCAGTCACATTCAAAAAATGAGTAGTGACTCGAGACAATAAATATTAACATTACTACATTTATAAGTATTACAAATTAAAAATTCAGAAAATACGCTGTATCAATGATATATATAACATCACTGTAACAAGTGTGAGCCGTTGGAATAGTGGTAAACATTCCTTTCTCCATGAATGCACTTTTGTGAGCTTGCCTTTCAAACCGGATCATCCCGTTGGTACCCAGTTTGTCCAATTTAGCAGTCCAATACTGGTTTGTGCACGATGGTCTGAATATTTAGCAGTCTAATAACATTGCATATATTTAGTGCACATTAGAAGGCAAATAATCTCAGGATTGTTAGCCAAAAGTTAGACAGAACAAAAAGATTCAAATTTATTTTTGTGATCATGATATAAAATCATGGAGGAAGTTTCGAAAGTTAGAAAGATCAAAAGTTTCAAAATAATATATGGAGAAAGATCTTACGGTTTTTTCTGACAACACATCAAGTACTTCTTGGTTTAGAAAGATCAGAAGTTTCAAAATAATATATGGAGAAAGTTCTTACGGTATTTTCTGACAACACATCAAGTACTTCTCGGTGAACCCACAATCGACTACGCTTCTCAGGTTCCTCTTCAGAACTTTGACGAACAATTTCTCTTCCCATATCACGTATCAATTCATGCATGTTGAGCTTGTTATTCTTTTCAATCTTTATGAGGCTCCTTTCCACCAGGGTTGTTATCCCAGTCACAGGATGAAGGTCACAGCCTTTTAATATCTCTGTAACATCTGCTCTGTTTTGGCCAATAAAGAAAAACCATACGTCAAGGAATATCTTCTTTTGGTCATAATCTAAACCATCATAGCTTATTTTCAGTTTCTCGTGTACTTGATCATTGGGAATTTTCTTTAGTTTTGACCATAGTCACATAATTCGTGATACTCTTTGGTACATGGTACGGGTTCGGGTACGTGACCTAGCAAAGTATTGGTACTTGTGAGGTATACATAGATAGATTGATTAACATAATTTTTATTGCAAAGTATTTTATATATATATATTAATATAATTTTTCAGTTACAGATTAATCAATAAATTGATTTTTTTTAAGTTTCTACAAAAATATAAGTTAACTTATTCTGATAAGAGATTTAATTTTTAAATTAAAAATTCAATTACTCATATCACTTATCCAGAAAGTGATAGATAGATGTCAAAATAATTAATTCTTTAATTTATTTAAATAAATAATTTTTTTTTTAAACTAGCACCACCAACTCCTCTCGTGCTTTAAATCGTGTAACTTCCCCAGAAAATAACTTCCTCGAAATAACTTCCTCGAAAACAGACTAAGCCACTAACTCGTTTTTGAAACAAGTACTGTACTAATTAAAAAAAAAAATCCTTTCATCTTCTCTCTTCTACTCTTCTTTTACAATATTTTATGTTCGTTAGTGATGGACGATGGCAAATTTGCTTTTCGTAGTTTTCTCCTGGACTGCGCGACTGCCTTTCCACTCTTCTATTTTGATCTTCACTTCCCTGTTAATGGTTCTCTGTAAGTTTCGAGCAATATCTTCCAATTTTTTATTGGTTCGTCTCTTCAATGAATTCAATGACGAATTTTGACGTTCCGGTACGAAAACGTACCACGAATTGGTTCGCACGAACCAGTTCGCGGTTCTCAGTGAAATAAGCGAATTATGTTACTATGGTTTTGACAACACATCTTTCCATTCTTCTTTCTTCCTCTCAAATAAGTAAGATCCAAGGACTTCAAGAGCTAGTGGTAGTCCCCCACAGTAAGCAACAACGTCCTTTGAGAGTTTAATAAAGTCTTCTCTTGGATGTTCTTGTCTAAAAGCATGCCAACTGAAAAGCTTAAGGGACTCGTTTTTGTCCATTTCCTTCACTCTACAAATATGGACTACATGATCAGCTTCAAGGACATTAAGTAGGCGTTCATCTCTGGTTGTAATGATGAGTACACTTCCTTGACCAATCCATTTTCTATTTCCACATAGGGCTTTCAATTGGTAAAACTTAGTCACATCATCAAGTACAACGAGAGCACTTTTTCCAACAAGGCTTTTCTCGATCATAGCTGTTCCCATTGCAATGCTATCTATCTTCTCCCTTGTATTAATTCGGAGACCAAAAAGAAGTTTTTCTTGCAAATCAATACACTCTTTACTATTCTTTACATCAACTTCTCTAATATTTTCAATGAAACATTTGTGAATGAATCTCCGATGAAATATATTGTAGAT
This sequence comes from Pueraria montana var. lobata, assembly GCA_026413185.1. Taxonomy (NCBI): domain Eukaryota; kingdom Viridiplantae; phylum Streptophyta; class Magnoliopsida; order Fabales; family Fabaceae; genus Pueraria; species Pueraria montana. The sequence goes on from CM048653.1 coordinate 13,656,897, forward strand.
GAATTTGGCCATGGCTGTTTTACCCAGCCCACCCATTACCCAGATCCCTACAACACAACCTCTGCCTCTGTGTGAGTGATGTTCAATAAACTGAATCACTTGTTGCACACGGGAATGTAATCCAACTGGGAATTAGGTAATAGACAATAAGTCCCTATTTAGACTTCCAATAACGTCCTCAACAACGTCCTTCACTAGCTCACTTTCGATCCTTCAATAATAATTATATAAAAAAAAAAGGTAGAATGAGCTTAAATCAGGAATGGTCATTTACATATATGGTTAAAATGTGTTTGATTCTAAAACAAAAGAACTAATAAACTAGAAAGAATAGATATACCAATTCCTTGCATCCCAACCAGTAAAATTTCCAACCTCCGTGAGTGCCCTCTGCCAATTTTTGAACATATCGGGCATCCCTTCAAGTACTCTCAAGCGTTCTCCAAAAACACCCGTTTGATGACGTACATTTGATGGATCAACATGGTAAAATATGGGCAGAACCATAGTAACATAATTCTTCAATTTCCTCGCGAACCGCGAATTGGTACTTGCGTACCAATTCGTGGTACTGGTTCTTCCCAATTCGTGGATTAGATGGGATATGTGAGGGGACTAAAAATAAGTTGAAGTGTTGAACTTAATCAGCATGGACTTCAACGAGCATGAGCTGAATTGGGTTTTGGGAAATTGTAAATTAATATAAACACAATTATGATCATATTGTAAACTGCAATGAAGGCAATTATTATTGTCTTGATCCAAAGAAAACATTTATTATCATGAAGAAATAAAATTAAGAATTGATATATATAAAGATGGTCACGTGAAAAGTTAGAAAGATAACATCAATATAAAAAAATTGGCTGAAAATTATCTTAAAAATGTATATAATATAAAAATTAATATAAATATAAAATATTTAACATTTAAAATAATTTGTATTCATAATATTTTATATTTTACATTATATAATTTTTATGTAAATGATTTTTTTTATTAGTAATGTATCATTTAATATATTAGATAATATTGCAAACCTAAAGAGCATACCAGAGCATAGCAACTATGTATATCCCCCACGTACCAATTCTTTGTAAGGTCACGTACCGCGTACCCGTACCCGTACCAAGTACCGAAGAGTATTACGAATTATGTGACTATGGGCAGAACCTTCTGGCCGTAAGTTGTACGGCATTCCAAAATTTTAACCAGCTCATCAAGACACCACCTAGATGAAGTGTAGTTTTCGGACAAAACGACAATGGATATCCGAGACCCTTGTATGGCTCGCACTAGTTCTGGTCTTATCTCCAATCCCCTGGGAAGCTGGTTATCGATGAAAGTGTGGATTCCCTCATTTGAGAGGGCAGCATCGAGATCAGCCACCAAAGTCCTACGCGTGTCTTCTCATCTGAAGCTCAAGAACACGTCGTGGATCCAGTGGGTGGTGGAGGATGAAGACGACGACATTGACTCCGCCAAAGGAATTCTAGACAATACTCAGCTTACACACTGCAACCATTGCTGTGCTTGAATCATTTTTCAATATGTATTAGGATAATAATTGCACATGTACATGTTTTCGAACTCAGCATTAGAATATTAAAGCTATCAGCCGCCTATATTGACTTCATTTTTTTTTTTTTGAGGGCAGAAACGTGAATTTACATCAGCAAACAGAAAATGATCCACTCGGAAAGGAACTTCTTCTGTCAACTATTTCTCATGCAAATCAAGAACTAAATATGCTAATTCATGAGCAACTCTATTGCTTTGTCTTCTTCTCCAATTCCATGGAATAACATGCAATGAATATATTTAATTAGTAATTAGTAATATGAGACAACTCTTCTCCCCTAAAATTGATGAACACATCGTACAGCCGTTTGGGTTTCCATCTTGAGAAAGATGTTGAAGAGGACGCGAATTCCACCAAAGGAATTGAAGAGAAAGCAGTAAGCAAAATACAGAGCTAGATCGAGATGATCTTTAGTGTTACCACCTTTGTGTTGGACCTATTATAACCAAGTGCTCTTAACCTAAAGTCACCATAGTCGTGGAAAGATTAATATTTTTTTAGAGTCGTCTAAGCGCAATAAGTAAGATTCAAAACCACTTTTGTCTTTAGCCTTTTAATAAATTAAAAGCAGGTAAGATCCAGCTTATCAAGCTCAACTTGCTTCCATATTTGTTTTATTTTTTTCCTCTTGAACCCATCTCACACCTTGCTGCAATTATTTTTCAGTCACCTCCACGTTAAATTTGTAGAGGGAATAAACTTTTCTCTTCATGATTATTTGAAGAATTTTACGTGATTCTATTAAATAAACAGTGAAGCTCAAATAATTTTACAGTAGATCTTACGTGAAATTCATGGTTATATAATAAAGGATAAAAAGAAAAGTATCGACGGTGTTCTAATTTAAAACGACTTTTTATTTAAAAAATATGGATTACTAATGATATACACACTTTTTTCTAACATTATTTCAACATCATTTTGTTATAATTATAAAAAAGAAAAACACTTTATTTTTTGAAAAAAAAAATCATAAAAAATGACAGCAATATTACAATATATAAACAATTACCTGTACACAACTGTCATTATTTTTTATTCTAAAACGAAATTTAAATAAATCAATCGCAAATTCAAATTTAAGGGAGAAATGCAAACGCACGTAATATTTGAATCGTGTGAATTAGTCCCTGACGTTTGAAAATGTGGAAATGAATCCTTAATGTTTATAAATGGTGTAAAATACTCTTTTTGTTACAGAAATCCTTAATTCAAAAAGAAAAAAAAATGACTATAAACTGACAGTGTAAATTAGTTTTATGCTGTCAGACAATCACATAATTCACCATGTAAGATAAGTTTGTTAAATTTTATATAATTATCTTAAAAGTCATACCAATGGTGATTTATGATTGGATGACAGTGTAAAATTATTTTACACTATTAGTGTATCACCATTAAACTCATTAAAAAATGATTAAAAAATGACATATGATGTGTACGAGTTATCTAAAAAAAAAACTTAAATATATTTTTATTTCCTCAAATTTGGAATAAATTTACTTTTTATCCTCCAAATTTAAAATTAACCCTTTTAAAATTAGTCCTTATAATTTGGAGAGAAAAAAAAAACTTGGTTTAATCTCTTTGTCTAAACATTCTCTGCCCAAAAGTACTTTTTAAAAAGTTTAAAAATAAAATCATCATCAAACTTTATCGAAATATTTAAGGAACACAGTGAAAAACCCTTTTAATTTAAAAAAAAAAAAAAAAAAAAGAATTGATTTGCGAAGAACACAACAGGTTCAAAAGTCAATTTATACATAAAGAAGAGTCGAAACTCATTTCCATCTCATTCCTAAAACCTCCAAGGTAGTTGTACAAAGTTAATAGATTTTAGACTTTTTTTTTTTTGACAGAAAGATTTTACACTCTTATATTGTACGAGTTTGTTTATATTATTATATAATTTCAATATTTATAGTTACTTTTATCCACTATGACTAGCTTAGTTGTGGGGATTGGATTAGATGCATAAAGATTTAAAGCACTAATGTCCACTCTACATTTTTTTTTAGTTGAAGTGTATTGACAATCTAACACCAAAATATTTAGGATAAAAAATCAATATTTTTTATTTAAAATAATTTATTTTAAGGATATTATAGTAATTTAATACTTAATTTAAAAAAAAAACAAAAAATCACTTTTCTCTCTCCTCTTTTATGAATCATTTATGTATTTTAGTAAAATAATTATGATTTCAACACTACCCACGTCAATTGATTTGGTCTAGTAAAGCAGTTGTAAACCTTTGTAAACACTACCCACGTCAGTAGATGTTTTTAATGAAATACTTTGATCATAATTATAAGTAACATAGGACAAATCATCAATACCAAATAAAGTAATTATTATAGATTTTTTTAATTAATTCTGCCATAAATTCAATTTTTATTTCAAAAACACCATTTGCTTTAAGTGGTTCTCATAGTACATAGGGAATAGAGTAAACAATAAAGTAATGGTACAAAAGAAATTTACTTTAAAAACTGGTGATTGTTGCTTATAATTAGGACCAAAGAAAAAATAAATTTGTTGCTTATAATTAGGACCAGAGGTAGTATTAAATTATTAAAATAACTTTAAAATAAAGGCTAAAATGCATTTTTGGTCCTTCTGTTAGAAGTGTCATATTGAGAATTGAACCCAAGACCTCTTACAAAAAAATTATACAATGAACCACTAAGCTACATGGATTCTTTAGTTAATATTGTAAACAATAATTTTCATATATCATAATTAGACGATTTTTTTATTATTTTTCTTATTTTATTCTAATTATTAAAATTAATTAAATTACGTAAATTAGTATGTAAATTGTTTACATAAATTAATATTAATATGTAAATTATAAAAAAATTATTAATCTGTATAATTTGAATAAAAATAATTTACATAAAAACAAATTTATGTAATTTGTTTAAATTACATAAAATGATTTATATAATTAGAATAAAAATAATTTATATATGAAATAAATATAATATTTTATGTTAATTATACGAATTTTTTTGAGTAATTTCCATATTTTAATTATACAAATTTGTTTTACGTATTCATATATATATATATATATATATATATATATATATATATATATATATATTTAATTAATAAATAAATTATTTTAATTTTACAATTCTAGAATCAAAATAATTTATATATTAATTAAGTTTTTCTAATTAAAAAATATATATTAATACGTTAAATAAATTTGTGCAATTAAAATATGCATATTACTCAAAATAATGTCGTAAAAATGTAATGTGTAAATTATTAAAAAAATTGTAAAAATAAAATAAAAATATTTAATTTATTTAATTTATAAATTATTTTTTTTCTAATTATATAAATATAAATCAATATAATTAAAAAAATTAATATAGAAAAGATTTATATAAATCATTTTAGGTAATTTATAAAAATTACATAAATTTATTTTAATGTAAATTATTATTATTCAAATTATATAAATTAATAAAATTATAATATTTTTGATATTTTTTTTGGTGTGGTAAGAAAATTAAACAAAACTACATATTGATGTAAATTTGTGTAATTTGTGTAATTTGTGTAAATTACATAAAATAATTTATGTAAATAATTTACAAACTAATTTATGTAATTTAATTAATTTTTATAATGAGAATAAAATAAGAAAAAATAATAACTTGTACAATAATAATATATAAAAAATATTGTTTACAATATTAAATAAAGAAACTTTGTATTCTAATGCAGATTTTGAAAAATTAGGAGACTAAATGTCTTGATTTTAAAATAGGAGGACTAAAATTGCAGATTGAGAATTACAAAGGGACCAAAAGTGCATTTTAGCCTAAAACTAGCACGATACCCGTGCCTTCGCACGGGTGACTCGGCTGCTTTTACACATTTTATAGGAAAATAATGTAATCCATATTCAATTTATTAAGGTCATTATTGTTAAAGGAATCAATGTTTGTGTGGTGAGTATATTGTTTACAAAGGTCTAAACTGTATTTTTTGTAGTCAATAAGAACATAACAATAAGATGAAAACCTTTTAGTATGAGCAAATACAATCCGAATTTGTATATTATATATTAAAAAACATGATACCAAGCAAAATAGGAGTAGTCATAGATGGAGTTCAAATTTAGTATATTACAAGCAACAACAAAAAGAGGATAAATTGTTTTGTATATAATAATATAATGTTATATGATAAATTAATCTAATAAAGACATGTGAAAGGATCAAACTTTTTTTTTTTTTAAATTTAGAAAACAAAATTAAAACCAAAAAATAAAATAATTAAAAGACTAATAGGTATTTTAATCTTATCCAATTTTGTAATTAATTAAAAAAAATGTATAAGTAATAATTGTGAATAGGCATGGCAACGGGGCAAGGCGGGGATGGGTATGTTGTTCTCCGTCCTTGTCCCTACTCCCGTCCCCGTCCCCGTCCCCGATCTCTATTGGAGATAAAATTTTGTAATCACCTTGTCCCTGTTCAGGGTTGGGTATATCTGCCCCGTCCCCATTTTTGTTCACTAAAAATAGTTACTACTTTAAAACAATATATTTGTAGATATTTTTTTTGTCTAATTGTTAAATTTAAAACAAATTTTAGATGTCATTGATTTATAACATAAACTCAATCCATTACAATAAAAAAATGTCAAGAAAAATTATATTAACTAATTATATTTAAATTATTTCTTAGTATAAAATTTGAACCTCATAATATGAATATTATTAAAAAAAATATTTATTTATGAAATTATTCAAAATTATTTCATACAATTTATAAGTAAAAATGATTTATAGGATTTCAAAGTACATAAAAATATTGTTGAATCTTTGGTATGCAATTGTGTTAAATACTCAGAGAAAAAGAGTTGTGTCGTCCACAATGATATTAAGTAGGTGAATGATATTTGTGATCTTTACCATAAAAAAATTAAAAACTATTTTAATTTATAATATTATTGAGTCTTTGGCATGTACTTGTGTAAAATACTGGAAGAGAGATCTTTGTTGCCATAATTGTCTCAAGCATAATTGTCTCCCATGAATATTATTTGTGATTTCTACCATAAAATTAAAACTAATTTAAATTATGATATTATTAATAAAGTAATTTAAAATTATTTTATAATAAAATATATTTAATAAATTAATTCTAAACATAGAATCAAATTTATATAAGACATTAATTAGATTTAAATTCATTTTTAGTATAAAAATCTCAACCTTATAATATAAAAATTAATCAACAAAATTTTTATTTATGAAATTATTTAAATTTATTTTATACAATTTTAAAGTAAAAATAATTTTATAGAGATTTAAAGTAAAAATAAATTTAGTTAATTAAATTATAATTAATTTTCATAAGTAATAAATAATTATATAAATTTATCATTTAATTAATATAATAATATATTTTTATATAATATCGAGCATATTATTATATTAAATATTTTAAAATAAATAAAATATAATTTCAACAAAATCATAATAAATTTTTATATTTATGATTATACATGCTAATATAAATTATTGAATATAATTTTTTATAAATAAAGAACATAAAACAGTAATATAACATAAATAAATGAGTAGTTATTATAAAAAAAATTGTGTAAGTATAAAATAATAAAATGAAAAGAAATGAAAAAAGAAAATGAGAGAGGGAAAAGTGAAAATGAGTTATAGGAGTTGTGTTTTTTAGAAAATAGAAGGGAAAAAAATCTAAAAAACAAAGAAAAGGTAAATTAAAAAAATTTGAGAGGAAATAAGAGAAAATTGAGTAGTAATTTTTTTTCTTAAATTGTGACGTGTTGTATAAAAGACCAAAGTTTCCTATTTGTATAATATAATAATGTATAATAGATATAAATAACTTTTTCATTTTTATATTTTATTAACTTTATAGTATTTTTTAATGCAATATAAAGTATCTTCTAAATATGATGATTATTATCAATGATAAACAACAAAATGATTTAATTATTTCAAATAGTTTAAACTTATATATTTTAAACTTAAATATGAAGATAAATTAAAAAAAAAAAATTGATAACATGATTTTATCATTTAAAAAATGACATTTAATAGTAAAAGAGTAAAATAATCAAAGATGTTGAATCAATAAAAATATATATTGATAAATCATTGATTCATATTATTTAAAAAATAATAATAGTAATAATAATAGGATAATAAGGATTTTTTGTCTTATAAATATAAATATGAAAGAGGAAAAAAGATAAAAAGAAATAAAAATTAAAAAGGAAGAGAGAGAAAAGTTAGAAAGAAAGAGAAGTTTTAAAGAATTTTTTTTCACCAAATGGTGACACGTGTCCCAACCAAAACCTACTTACCTTCTTTTATTAAGAGTAATAGAATAGAATAGATAGATGGATAGATATTAAAGGAAAAAATTTTCACTAGATGATGACATGTGTCCCAACCAAAACCTTCTTTTATTAAGAGTAATAGAATAGATAGATGGATAGATAGATTTATTTATTTTTTAATCTTTTGATAATATATATCAGTAGATGTGAATAAACTCTGTCAGATTTTAATTTTATCTTTCCCAATTTGGTGATACAATACTGCCATTTATTGGCTTCCAGTGCCTTTGTAGTGGACTTACACTAAAAAATCACACCCCTGAATCTGATACCCAGCGTCCATACACCTACAAATTTTATGGAATTCCTGCTATCTAAAAATAACACACAAACAGGCCATTCTATGTTCTTTACTTTTTGAGTCAGAAATGGTTTCCACATTCAACTAAATAATTAAATTAAAGCAAATGTAACTTCTTCTATGCAAAATATATATATATATATATATATATATATATATATCAAATGTAAAAATTCATTGAAAGATGACTGTGCTAAATGCCAGATCAGCTTTGATAGTCAACTCCCGAAGTAGTTTTGCTTTAGCAGCCATTGTCATTGCAATCTGTGACATAAACCCAAAATTAAAGTTACTGTTGCTCCGAAAGATGCAAACCATGTACATGCTTGTAATTAAAAGTAAAATATTGTAAAAAATGATTATGCAAATAGAATTTAATTTTTTTATCAGTAAATAGGATTTAATTTAGTAAATAATAGATAGAGTTTAATTTGAATACACTCACCCTGCAAAAAATTTACACATTCAATTTAAGTTAATATGTATGATAAATTTATTACATTTTATAATATTTTAAAAATTATAAATAACATGATTTCTAATTAGTTGACCTTTTAAAATAATAATACAAAGAAATTAAACTGTAATAAATAAGGGAATGCAACATTAGTTAATTATCTCTTTTATCATAGCATACTGTCAAATTAGAACTCTGCACAATTACAACAACATTATCCACAATTACTTGTGCCAAAGTTAGACCAGCCTCAACAGCAGCTCGAAGAGCATGCCAAAGCTCTAGCATGCATAAAATGGGATGTACAACTCATATCATTTACACGAGTTAGTGTACGTGTTTTCTCTATAATCCTTTTTCACTCAAAACTTATAATACATTATAAGCTAATAAAATTGTCCAATAGTAACAAACCTTAAAATGTCCAATACATTAAGGATGCTTTCGAGGCTTGAGTTTTCTAATCTTTTCTACTTCCCTTGTTACCAAGTTTCAACTTAACATCAGTATAAATGGTAGCCAACACAAAATGCTAATCTATAACTTTGACATTATCAGCAGCAGCAAGCCACTAAGATACAAAGATGAGAGTTACACTTCAACAGCAAACAATAAAAAAAGAGAATTTGACATATTAGGAGCCTCCATCATCTCAGCTGACGGATTAGGAGCCTTCATCATAATTGCCCACTCGGTCTCTTCAACAAACAAGTCACCATCCAGTCGATCAGGTCGATTTTCACTAGCCCAAAACTCACTTGGGATAAGACTAACAACCTCAATTTCCGCTGATAACAAGTCGATCTCTTCCCCCAACATGGAATCCAGCAATGATTCTTCAAAATCATTTTCCAAAATGGGGTCAATAAACTGGGGCATATGGTCTTGCGGCTGATCCCTACTTTCAACATCACCCGACATAATGGGATCGATCAATTCCTGACTTGTCTCCCCCTTAAAGGCCTCTCAAAGTGCCTCTGCCACCTTAGGAGAAGAAATATCCCTTTGACCTTTTCCTTTTACTTCGCCTATAATCATTAACGCATGTTTCATTTTCTCTATGGATTTCTTTCTCTGCAACCTTCTCTTCTCATTCCTGGTTAATGATTTGGGTTGTTGCTCCCCTTCTCTTTTGATGTTTCAAACCCAAACCCCTTCTGGATCTGCTGTTGATGGCTTAATCATTCATCTTCCTCAATTATCACCATTTTCTATAGTGATCTTTAGAGTCCCCATTCCATTCTCTATTTTGAATTCAGCTGTACGTTTCCTGCCTTAGGGATGGGGGAATCGTCTATGATCGGTAAACTTCCTTGTGTTTCTTCTTGTAGACACTCATGTCGATGATAGAGTGCCACTATCGGTCTCATTTCGGAAGTTTTCGGGCCTGTCAATCTTCCTCTCCCCATTATGGAAGACATTCCTTTTTGGCATAAACATTTCCCTTTTTGCCTATTCCGTACCATTTAATGAGGAGCCCAGACCTCTTTTGGCATCAAAGATTGCGGTCTACCTAATCTTTCAAACACATTGGTTCGAGATTGGTTAATCGCTATCCTTTCATCTTTCAGCTGCCAGATATTCCGCCCCTTCTTCCTATTTTGACTACAAGAAACCATGTTGATGTCAAAACTGGGGAATGGATTTGTATCAATAGTCATTTTAACAGTGCCCTTATCAGCCAGCCTGAATCTTCCTTCTTTTAAATCCTTCTGAACCATCTGGCAAAACACTAGGCAATTGGAGGTATTATGGCTGTAAAATTATGCCATTTACAATACTTCCTATCCTTTAGCCCGTCTACCGAAGGAATTTTATGCCTTTCAACTAAACGAATCTGTGGATCTTTAAGCAGATATTCAAAAATCTGGTATGCTTTTGAGATATTGAATGAATACTTTACCTTCTCATTCGAGCTCTTAAAGGTTTTCCCCCTTGATTCCCTCAAAGTTGGGCAGGAATAAGGTTTGCCTTTAATGATCTCAGCCACCATGACTTCCGCCTCCTCTTCAACCGGTGTCAGATCATGTTCTTCTGTGTCGATTATCGATACTAAATGTGGTCCTTTGCCCTTGTTGGATCGTCTTCACTCTTTATCCAGAATATAATGTTCCACTCGTGATGCCTTAGCCGATAATTGACTCAAACTAGTACATTCCTGGGCCACTAATTTGTCTTGCAACTGAGAATGAGAATGCATATTCCCCATGATAATCACAACATATTTAGCCTTAGGGAATTGTGCTGGACACCTGTGGGCCAACTTTCAGAATCGCTCTATATAAACTCCATTGCCAATTCATTCATTAACTACTTGAATTCATAAGATCGACAACAGTCACCTCAGGTTGTGATTTATAGAATCGATTGTGAAATGCTCTCTCTATATTCACCCAATTATGTACTGAATTAAGTGGCAAAGAAGAATTCCACGTGAAAGTAGTTCCCGTGAGGGACAACAGAAACAATTGTAACTTGTGGTATTCATTTTGGCTGACTTCCCCACATTGGGCCGTGAATTGGCCTATATGTTCCAAAGTACATAGACTTGCCATCTTCCCTGGAGAAAGTGGTAAAATCTGGCGTTTTATACCCCTTAAGTAGAGGTGCCATCTTCTCCACCTATTCTGGATGTGGTTTGCGGTTCCATCGATTTCAATTGTATACCAAAATACCTTTTCATAGTCTCAACTATTATCCCTAGATCGATCAGCTGTGGATTAGCTGTTGCCAACCCCGTTTGTGGCCCAGCACCTTGCAGAGTTCCTACCAATAATGGGTTCCATGAATACTCTATATTTGGCACCATATTAGCAGCCTGCACATTATACGTTCCTATGTGCGGCATGCCGATATTCCCCACTGCATTCAACGGTCTTCTAACGAAGTTAACTTGTCTAAACATAGCACTGTTCTGATTATGCTGATCAGTAAACAATCCATGCCCCCCGGGCATCTAATTGTTCATCATCCCAATCTGCGCTGAGGATAAAGGATTATTACAAAACATTGTATTGAAATGTGGTACCTGCACGTGATTCGGCTAGCCTGTTGGAACAAGTCCTGCCGAAGACGGAGTTATGTGGACATTAGGCATAAGCGGCACATTCAGCAATCCCATCCCATTCAAGGGCGCCAGAACATGGTTGCCTTGTCCTTGGATAGGTGACACTGCCTGAAACACATTCGGCTGAACCCCTACTGGAGATCCTAGCTAAACAATATTCGGCTGAATCACATTCGGCTGGTTATGCGTCACGGCGCATCCAGAACTCAGCATCCCTTGATGAATCCCCTCATTCTAACTTATCCCCAAACCTAACTTCACATTTCCTCCTTGTGAAAAAAGAAGTTGCCGAGCTTTCCACTAGTTTGGATGACCTAATGTCATCTTTTTGGCATTGTGATACTCATTATGTACCATTGACCTAACAATGTCTGCCAACTACTTAGATACCTGATACATAATATCATGTATGCCCAAATCAATCTATTGCCTGATGAATGACGTTGTCATCATCGTCAGTGCTTCTGTTCCCACCACCGTAGGGTCGGTAGTAGCAATAGTGAGTGACGTGGTCACGTTAGTTGTCGGAGTTACCGGCAGAGATACTACCGGCATTAGGGACATGGGCATCCCTAATGTCATAGACTCAGTCATTTTCTATGCTGGTTCCATCTCTCCAGTACTCCTACCATAGTGTAATTGCATTAACCGGATGGATTCGATCTCAGACTCGAATCTGGCAATCAAACCACCCACTTTGGTCCCATTGGGCATGCTAATTTAGTTGTTGCATGAATTTCAATCAATGTAATCGGCTAAGAAAACAACTTCAACACGATTCCAAATTATCAAACGATTTCGTGAAGAAGGGAAATCTACTTCTTCACTACAGGTTTCCAAACTACTCAAGAAAGTGTTTGGTGTGGGTAAACTAGAAGTTTGAATTTTGAAATTAAATTTACCGAAACTGAAAATAATAACAATAAAAACGCTAAAAAGCTTAAAGATAACTCAGAAAATGAAGGAGATTGATTTGATTTTTGAATTGAAGGTCCTTTCTCTGTTACAATTTCAAATATTTGTAGATAAAAAATATAATACCGATAGAATCTACCCACATCTAGAATAACCACCAAATCTAATATCCCCCTAACCGAAAATCTACTATCCCTATTTTTGGGGCATATCCTTGCTTAACTTCCTCCTTGACCTAGTCTTTTGTTTCAGCAGCCTCTTAATTAATTTATTCTTAAATAAATAAAATGGACACCAAAAATATCTATAACGGGCTTCACCATCCGTTTGGGCCCAATTGACAACCCAATAAATCTAACAGCCCAATGAAATCGGCCTCTGTTACCATTATCCGGTATTTTGGTTACCAATAGAAACAAAAACATATTTAAGACAATAAAAAATATCGAATCCACTACAACAAGAACTAACTATTTACTTCTCATGCTCTCACTACATAGGTCACCTTGTGAAATAATATATGTGGTGTTTGTTTGTTTTTAAGAGAAGAAAGACTATGCATTGACAGTGTAAAATAATTTTTCACATTAATTACCTTAAAAGTCATACTAATGGTGATTTGCAATTGGATGACTGTGTAAAATTGTTTTACACTGTCAGTACATCACCATTAAATTCTTATTTTAAATTTACAGTGCAAAAAATAATTTTATAATAGGTAGAATTGATTTTAGATTAAATGGAAAATTTTACTTCTCCATTAAGTAGAAATAGTTTTAGGAGTATGACTCACCAATTATATATCATATTTACACTATAAAAATAATTTTTATTAATCAATTAAGGAAAAAACTATATATAATCAGCTAAGTGTGTTTGCTTTGACCTAAAACATTTTTCAGTTCTTTTCGAGTTTTCTAAAATAATGTTTAAAAAGTATAATAAGCTCAGCATTTCTTTACTAATAATTTTTTAGTGATCTCAACATTATTTAGAAACACTTTAATGCTCTTTAAAAAATAACTTTTTTGACCAGGGTCCTCTCGTTAAAACGGTAAGAATGTTAAATATTAACAGAAAAATGCAAATAGGATACATTTGTATCTTTTTCTGCGTTAGGTGCAATCACTTTTCTCCCAAAAGCAAAGGCAAATTAGCTCAACGTGGGCCATAAGGCCCCTCACATACTTTAATAAAAAAAAAAAAACCCTTTCAATGTGGGCCATAAGGCCCCTCACATAATAATCATATAGGGAATTCTCCCGAGCATCTTCTTCCGCGAGTTCAGTTGTGAGCACTCAGCACTATGGTGAAGGAAAAATATTTCAGGCCTACCACTGATAAAGAGGAAAAGAAACTAAGAACGAAACAGCAGTGACTTCTTTGTCCTATTATCCCGAACCTTATATTACATTTGTGATTAAGCAATTGGTTGTAGTGTTTTGCGCTAACAGATGTCAAGCTATATTTATATTATCCCCAATAACCCTCTCAAATTAGATCAGCTTTTTCCAAATAATCATTTTGCTTCTGCTCGCAGTATGAAATAAAATATCCTCAGAAACATCACATCAACTGCTTTCAACAATGTTAAAATTCCTCTATGCGTGAAAGTACAGAATGATAAATACAAATTTCAAAATTAGCTAGGAAAAAATAACAGTCATCTAAAGTTTATTTCTTTGTTGTTTAATAAGACACAGTGCCCCTGTATGGAAAGAGTTCCGCAACTCATCCTCACAAAACGTCCTTAACTCCTCACCTCTTCAAAATCTCCCAATCACACCGCATGCGTGCCACATTCTCCATCACCATCATCTGAAACTATGGGATCAAATATTCAAATATTTTCTTTTCTTGTGATATGTTTTGGTTTGTGATGCGCTGGTTGCACAAGCATTGAAAACAGAGGCAAGTATGGTACATGGCCTCAAAATTAAGAAGGTTGCAATAGTATGGTACATTGAGACAGCAAACACTATAAACACTTGGCAGATGATGGAGTGGAGCCGTGCCTCACATCCCTTAAAATTGAAGGTTTGGAAGACAAGTCAAAGTGAAACAGAGGCAATACCTAAAACAAAGGCATGAAAGCACAATCCAAATTCTTTGGATGTGTGATGTGTCTAAGCTAGTTACAGTAGTTGAGAAAAATTAAAATGTTATAATACGAACAATGTATTATTGCTACATATTTAAAGTATATGCGACTGAAAAGAGATGGGATTACTAAATGCTACTAAAGACTAGTCATTTAGAAATGATTGCAAAAAATTCACATCTGATTTTTTAATTCTAAAAGCCTCATATAAAAATATATTTGTCAAAGACAAGAATAAAAACTTATTATCTCTTGAAAATTAAACATAAAATCAAAAATACCAAAGACTTAAAACGAATTTCCACCATTAGTACCTAAGTAATCATAAAGGACAAGTTTACTAAAGCATGCTGTCGTGAGTTGCGTTCAAGAGAAAAGACATGGAAATGGAAGAAAGTTGAGCTTGAGCTTGAAATTACTTGCTTTTAATTTAGTATAGTAAGTTAAAAAGTGGTATTCCTACGCGTCCTAACAGTATTAACGCGCTTGGATGACTCTAAAAAAGACTCTGTTATGTTTTAACGTAAGTTAGCAGCACTAGCTTTGGTGCCACTAAATATCATTTCTCTTTATTTTGCATTCTTGCTTTCTTTATTAACTGAGTTCAATTCCTTTGATGCAATTCATGGATTCTTCATCATCCTCCTCAAAACAGAAACCCCAATGGATACACGCAGTTTCTTGGGATCCTGACTTTTGAACATCTTATTATGAAGTGTATATATGGTTGACTGTCATATACTGTGTAAATATAGTAGTATACATATCAATGCCTTCTGAGACTTATTTCATTTGTCTCATCAAATCAAAAATATTAAACCCATCATAAGATTTTTTTGGCTTTTTTGTAAGTTTAAAGTATTTCATACTAATTTCCCTAAAAAAAAGTACTTCATACTTAGAAAAAAAATTATTTTACTTACACAGTTACAATTTAAATTTAAATACTTTCTTTTCATTTATGTATGTATATTTCTTATTTCATAGTCTTACATTCGAAGATTGCATTTCAAGTTAAATCACAATTTATTGAGGAATGCTAACCAAGTTACACTGATTAACTTTGAAATTTTTTTAAGTTAAATTCACATTAAATTCGATCCATACATAATCTAACAAGGCTTCGTTACAAGTTCAAATTTTTGTCCAAAATCACAAAGTTAAAATTTCTGCGAAGTTCAATTTTAACAAATCAAATATTGAGTCTTACTAATCAAAGTGTTGATCGAAGATATTGGATTGAGATTTTGACTTAATTCGTGCCTTTAAGTTGAAAGTTAAATACTGCTGGTTTATAAAAGAAAAGGGTTGAATATTTTTTTTGGTTTTTGTAAGTTCACGCCTTTTTTTTAGTACCTATTCACTTCGTTTTTTTTTTTAAGTTGTATGTCCCTTGTTTTTTTTTTTTTTGGTTAATATTAGTTCATACTGTTAACGTCAGTCCGTTAAATGTACATGTGGCCAACAGTTCAAAATTAGCTAGGAAAAAAGTAAGTCTTCTAAAGTTTTTTTCTTTGTTAAACAGAGGCATGAGAGAACAATCCAACTTTTTTGGATGTGTCTAAGCTAGTTCCAGACTTACAGTAGTTGAGAAAAATTAAAATGTTATAATACAAACAATGTATTATTGAGGACTATGTAAATGGAAGCTAGCATCATTGTTACATATTTAAAGTATATGAGATTGAAAGAGATGAGATTGCCAAATGCTTCTAAGGACTTGTCATTTAGAAATGGAGGTTGATGCCAAAAATTCACAATTGATTCTTTAATTCTAAAAGCCTCATATAAAAATATATTTGTTAAAATCAAGAATAAAAACTTATCTCTTGAAAATTAAACTTATAAAATCAAAAATACCAAAGACTTAAAACGAATCTCCACCATTAGTACCTAAGTAATCATAAAAGGATTGAACGTGGGGGCCAGGGCCACTGAAAATTGATTGAAGCATGCTATCGTGATTTGCGTTCAAGAGGGGAAAAGACATGGAAATGGAAGAAAGTTGAGCTTGAGCTTGATATTTAAATATACACTAAAGTCAGTCTAAAACTAAAAGTGGTCTTCCTTGGCGTCTTAAAATTAACACGCTTGGACGACTCAAAGAATTTATTATATTTTATCATTCGATATAGCTAACCAGTTTGCTAATTCACTGATTTTAAGTTAGCAGCACTTACTTTGGTGCCACTAATTCACTGAAGATCATTTCTCTCTATTTTGCATTCTTTTTTATTTTAGTTGACTTCAATTCCTTTGATGCAATTCATGTCTTCTTCTTCATCATCCTTCTCAAAACTGAACTCTGCATGGATGTACGATGTGTTCATCAGTTTTAGGGGAGAAGACACTCGACGGAACTTCGTTTCTCATCTCCATTCTGCCCTCTCAAATGCTGGACTCAACACTTACTTTGACGAACGCAACCTCACCAAGGGACGTACACTGCAAGAAATGCTGGGGGCAATAGAAGTGTCTCAGATATCTTTGGTTGTTTTCTCCAAAAACTATCCCAATTCTACTTGGTGCCTTAATGAGCTTGCAAAAATCATTGAATGCCACAAAACTTATGGCCAGATAGTTGTGCCCATATTTTACCATGTTGACCCATCCCATGTACGTCATCAGGAGGGTGATTTTGGAGAAGCTTTGAAAGCACTCGCAGAATTAGAATTAAGATCGAGAGAATCTTTTTTGTCGAGGTGGAGCAGCGTGCTCACCGAAGCTGCAAATTTCTCTGGTTGGGATGCGAGGAATCACTGGTACCTCAATCAATACTTTATAGTTTCTTGCTTCTTTTATTTATTGTTTGAGACTGAATGAAGCATATATTTATGTTTAGAGTAAATTACACAAACTCTTGAGATTTGTTTTCCTTATTACACTCAATACCCCTTCGTTTTTGAACTCTACAAAAAAATCTCTTAATTTTTGGACTTTCTGACCGCCCTCGACCCCTCTTAGGTGGGAAAAACATTACATGAGCCCCTTAAGGGCTCAAAGTAACGTAAAAAAAATGAAGGAGTATCAGGTGTAATAAGGGCAAACCTCATGGAGAGTCCGTGTAATTTACTCTTAAAGCTTATGATATGTGTTTTTAATACATGACCATTCTGCCTGTTTTATAAATATTGTTGAACTTGAAGGAATGAAGCTAAACTAGTGAAGAAAATTGTTGAGGACGTTCTCACAAAACTAAACAATAAATTATTGATGTCTATTCCTGAATTTCCTGTTGGTTTGGAATCCCGTGTGCAACAAGTGATTCGATATATAGAAAAAAAATCCACCAAGGTCTGTATCATAGGGATATGGGGAATGGGAGGATCGGGTAAAACTACCACAGCCAAAGCCGTCTACAATCATATTCATCGTAGATTCGAGAATAAAAGTTTCATTGAAAATATTAGAGAAGTTTGTGAAACAGATGGTAGAGGGCATGTTCATTTACAAGAACAACTTCTTTCAAATGTCCTGAAAACAAAGGAGATGATACATAGTGTTGGGATGGGAACAACCATGATCAAGAAAAGACTTTCTGGAAAAAAGGTGCTCATCGTACTTGATGATGTGAATGAGTTTGGCCAATTAAAAGACCTATGTGGAAATCGTAAATGGTTTCATCAAGAAAGTGTAATAATCATTACAACTCGAGATCTACACCTGCTTGACCTACTTAAAGTTGATTATGTTTATGAGGCAGAGAAAATGAACAAAAATGAGTCTATTGAGCTTTTTAGTTGGCATGCTTTTAGAGAAGCAAAACCAAGAAAAGACTTCAATGAACTTGCAAGAAATGTAGTTGCTTATTGTGAAGGACTACCGCTAGCTCTTGAAGTCCTTGGTTCTTATTTAATTGAGAGGACAAAGAAAGATTGGCAAAGTGTATTATCAAAACTAGAAAGAATTCCCAATGATCAAGTTCAGGCAAAATTAAGAATAAGCTTTGATGGTTTACATGATCACATGGAAAAGGATATTTTCCTTGATGTATGTTGTTTCTTTATCGGCAAAGACAGAGCCTATGTTACAGATATACTAAATGGCTGTGGACTACATGCTGATGTTGGAATAACAGTTCTTATAGAGCGTAGTCTCTTAAAAGTTGAAAAGAACAACAAACTTGGAATGCATCAATTGCTACGGGACATGGGAAGAGAGATAATCTGTGAAAGTTCAAGAAAGGAACCTGGGAAGTGCAGCCGATTGTGGTTTCATGAGGATGTACTTGATGTATTAACAAAGAATACTGTAAGTACATTCTTTATATACAGTTTTGAAAATTGAAAGTGTTCTTTTCATGTGCATTACTTGTTTGGTTAGGTTGAACATTCAGTATCACCAGTGTTGTTAAATAGCTGCTATAGTGGTGCTATAGTGCTATTGCATAGCGGAATTTCTCAGATCTGCAATTGCGACCCCATCTGTTATTGCGGCCGCTATCATTGTTGTGGTTGCAGCATGCATCCTGCATTCTCTTGTCATCTTTGGAGAGTCTCCAGCCAATTGAACTTTTGAGTTAATGTTATGCCAATTTTTATGTGTTTTATTTTTATTTGCATACAACTTTTTTTTGTGCATATATAATTGATATATATCATATATTTTCAACCATCATGTGACTTCCGCTATATGCCCGCGACGCTATCTGCTATATGATATGGCGGATCACTGGCTTTCTGCCATTTTCCGCAATCTGCAATTGCTAACACTAAGTATCACTCTCTAGTGAACTAACATACAAATTTCCAAATTTATTTTTCTTTGCTCTTCTTTTATCATCTCAGGGGACAGAAGCTATTGAGGGACTGGCTCTGAAATTGCATTCCAGTACAGATTGCTTCAAAGCTTATGCTTTTGAGGAAATGAAGAGATTGAGACTGTTGCAACTTGATCATGTACAACTTACTGGAGATTATGGGTATCTTTCTAAGCAACTGAGGTGGATCCGTTGGCAAGGGTTTCCTTCAAAATACATACCTAAAAACTTTTATCTGGAAGGTGTAATTGCGATTGATTTAAGACACAGTAATCTTCAACTCGTCTGGAAAGAACCCCAGGTATGTATTACATGCTATTTTCTTTTAAAACTCAGGTTAATTAAAATAGTAATTGTTTCCACTTACCACTATTTCATTTTTTATTTTCTTCTCTAATCTTTTGTAAAAAAAACTATCTTATTCTAGGTTTTGGGGTGGCTAAAAATCCTGAATCTTAGTCACTCCAAGTATTTGACAAAAACCCCTGACTTTTCAAAACTACCAAATCTTGAAAAGCTCATTCTCAAAGATTGCCCACGTTTGCGCAAGGTACACAAGTCCATTGGTGATCTGGGCAATCTTATTTTGATAAATTTGAAGGACTGTAAAAGTCTTCAAAATCTGCCAAGAAGAGCTTATAAGTTGAAATCAGTGAAAACTCTCATCCTTTCGGGTTGTTCGAAGATTGACAAGTTGGAAGAAGATATAGTGCAGATGAAATCCTTGACAACTCTAATTGCTGACAATACTGCTGTGAAACAAGTGCCCTTTTCAATAGTAAGCTCAAAAAGCATTGCATATATATCCCTATGTGGATTCGAAGGATTACCACGTAATGTTTTTCCTTCTATCATTCGGTCTTGGATGTCACCGACAATGAATCCCCTATCTTATATTCGTCCACCTTGTGGCACATCATCATCTCTAGTTTCCATGGATATGCAGAATAATAATTTGGGTGATCTTGCACCAATGCTTAGCAGCCTTTCAAATCTTCGAAGTGTTTTGGTGCAATGTGAATCGGAGTTTCAACTATCTAAACAAGTAGGAACAATTCTGGATGACATATATGGTGTAAATTTTACAGAATTAGAAATAACATCATATACATCACCAGTTTCAAACCATTACTTGAGGTCTTATTTGATTGGAATTGGAAGTTACCAAGAAGTCTTCAATACTCTCAGTGATAGCATATCTGAGGTTCCTTCTCTTTACCTTTGTCTACTTGCCTTCACTATTTGTTTTAGCTATTAATTAAGAGAGCATTGAATATCTAAGCGAAACTTCAATACTCACCTTTAAGCACCTTAATTTTCCTTCTATAATCACACAGCTTCATTTAAAAATATTTTATTTTAACACTCAACAAGCCAAGTGGTCATGCTTATATGAAGCATTGGGAAATTGATTTCCACTTCCTTCCTGCCATGCTTGCTTCATGTTTGTTATACTCCCAATATAAGTTGAAAGACCAGTAATATGTAAACAGAAATGCATCCTAATGATTTGCTGTTGATGGATACACAACAAAACTATTAACCAAATTTGTCTGAATTACCATAACTAAGTTTTAATTTATGCATTACATTGTTATTTTCTTAACCAAATTTTAATGATATGCTGTTGATGGATATACAACAAAACCATTATCCAAATTTCTCTGAATTAATTACCATAAGTCCATAACTATGTTTTAATTTATGCATTACGTTGTTATTTTCATAAAAATGCCCTGGAATGACAAAATAATGATTGTAGACGTCCATTTGAATAGCACAATTGCATAAATGACTAAGTTTTTTCTCTCATGCTACAGGGATTGGCAACCAGTGAGTCTTGTGATGTTTTTCTCCCAGGTGACAATGATCCTTATTGGTTAGTTCATATGGGTGAAGGACATTCAGTTTATTTCACTGTGCCTGAGGATTGTCCTATGAAGGGAATGACTTTGTGTGTTGTTTATTTATCAACCCCGGAAAACACAGCAACTGAATGTCTGATTAGTGTCTTAATGGTTAATTACACAAAGTGCACAATCCAGATATACAAGCGAGACACAGTAGTTTCCTTTAATGATGAAGATTGGCAGGGCATAATATCACATTTGGGACCTGGAGACAAGGTGGAGATTTTTGTTAATTTTGGGCATGGATTGGTGATCAAGAATACAGCTGTCTATCTGATGTGTGACGCATCAATTGACATGGAAATGAAGCCTTCTTCTGACCGAAAGAAAGAGGCAAAGAAAAATGCCTTTGTAGGATACCTAAAGAAAATTGTAAAGAAATGATTCAATAGGAGTAGAGGTTTGAACTAAATTTTACTGGGCATGCCAAAGTCATAGTCTAGGATTCCCATACTTTTTTCTTAGAGAGAGGAGGGATATCCTATGTTATATAGATATAAAGGACAAGTTCATCAATAACATTCCTAAAAATCATTTTGACAGTTCATTTCCCATTGTGTTAGGCCTCATGGTTTCTAGACAAGCTGTGATGCAATAGAATCGTAGCAAATATTTGGTGGATAACAGGCATTCTAACTATAATTTTAATCATCCAACTCTGGGTATTCATCAGGCTGGACTTTCTGAAATCATTTTCATCATCAGAGCATTTCGTGTAGAATGTGCCTTTATTTTTTCAGAAAATATTTGGGTAATACTTCAAATTAAGATTTGTAACCTCTTGCTGCTGGGAAAATTGCTATAGCTAAGGTGGCGTTTACTTTATCCATTTTCTGTTTTCATTTTCAGTGAAAATTGAAAATAAGACTGAAAATATGTTTGTTTAAACTTTAGAAAACATTTCCTTTGAAAACATTTTTAAAAAAAATGCTTATAATTGAAAACAAAATATAGTCGTTTTCAACGTTTCCACAGAAAAAAAAAACAGTGAAGCGAAAACGTGGTGGCACGCGTTGTAATTATAAACACATTGTCTTCTTTTTTTTTTTTTTCTTCGGAGCTCCTTGTCTCGTGAACCAGTGAAGGTTGGGGTCGTCTAATTCATCTCCTGAAAAATGTCCGTTCAATCCATTTCCTTCGTCGGCATCCCCATTCACGTTGCCGCGACCACCCACAACCTCTCACCCACAGTCTAGCTCTCCGATATTCAACCACATCGACACCCACCTTCCCATCCCATCTTCGATTTGAAAGCTTCCAGTTTTTCTTTTTTCGGATTTTTTCTTTTTTATTTTAAAAAGTTCAGATCTCGTGTTGTGCAATTGGGGGTGGGAAGAGAAAAGTCTTGATTGCAGGTGGATTCAGTGGTATATTTAATGATGTAATCTTGTAAAATTATTTGTAGGTTTTGTTTTTGTGATATTTGATAACTGGAATGAGTATGGGCACCAATCTTTTATGCGATATTTATTGGATAGAAATATTCATATTTGTTGTTGCCTTTGAATGTGATGAAAAGGGGGTGACTAGATGAAAACTGTTGCTTGGTTGGCAATTGGGTATAAACGGTGACATTATCTATATTTATTTTTATTGTGATGATAATCATAATAACTAGCTTATATCAATTTTTATTATTTTTTTACATAAATATTATAATGAATTCAATATTATTAAGGATATATATTATAAATTTATTTAAACTTATTTTCTAAACTTTATATTCTTATTCTTTAAATTTTTTTAAACTTTATCGTTAAAATATTTTATAAACTATTTTTTGAAAATGGTTAAACCAAACATGTTTTCAATGTTTTCATGTTCAGAAAATAGAAAATAAGAAGTCAAAACAAACATATTTTCTAAATCTTGAAAATGTGAAAATGAAAACTCATTTTAAAAAATGAAAATAGGAAATGAAAATAGAAAACGTTTTCTCAAACCAAACACCACCTAAATACTCCCTCCGTTCCAATTTATATGACGTTTAAGGTTTTGGTACAGGTATTAAGAAATGCAATTAATTTGTGGAATTTCCTAGAAAATATTAGGTAATTTCCTAATATACCCTTTATCTCTCTAATTAATTACTCATACTACACTACTTCCATTAAGTATTAATTAAGGGTAGTCTTGAAAAAAGATATTTAATGCAGCATTGGTTTTGTAAAACGTCATATATTTTGGAACAAATTTTTTTTCTCTAAAATGTCATATAATCTGGAACAAAGGGAGTATAAAGATGATATTGAAGTGTATAACCAGAGAAGGTTGCTAGGTATTATTAATTTAGTTTTATGTGTGAAATTGAAAAGATGTAAGAATTAGAAATACAAATATAATTTGATTTTGCAAGGGAAATTTTCGTACGTAAATAATCATGTTTGCACAAAGGTGGATGTATCTAATTTTTAGCATTTAGAGGTCACTCATATGGATAAAGTATGTTAGCCCTAACTCTTGCTCAAGTATGTGGTTTTATCTCTGCAGTTGCGTATTGATGTTTTACTTGGTAAAATATAATAGAGCAAATTACAGCAACACCCCCTGAGTTTTTATCAAATTACACATAACTCCACTCTTTTTTATTTCCCTACACTAACCCTTCTTTAAGTTTGAAAACATTATACTAACACCCGCCTTATATGTTTGAAAACATTACATTGACATCCCCTCCAAACCTTACACTAACACCCCCTACAAGAGAGACAAAAGTAATGGTTAAAAAAGCAAGGGGTTCTTGTGTAATTACATGAAACCTCAGGGGGTGTTGCTGTAAAGAGTGTTCTCTTATTTACATCCAGCACGACTTTAAGTTCGAATGATGAAAGATGCAGTGGAAGGAATTGACCCTTGAGTCAGATTCTGCTAAAGCATTAGAGATAGAAGGGACAGTTTGTTGTTTGATATTTCCTTTTCTTTCTGTTAGTCTTAGTTTAAAAAATAGCTATTTACATCTTGGATTGTGACATTCATTGCTAGATTTTGTCTTTTTTCATTTCACTTTAAGCTGCAATCCTATTCCCTTAAATCTAGAAGCCATATGCATGTAGAGTTAATTGTATAACTTGAGTCTCTGCTAGTTTTCCATTTTTCACTAGTTCAAATTGTGACATGTGACCATATGGCAATACAGAGCTATATACTATACTCAAGCTGAAATTCTTAGATCCACAAGGACGGTTATGAATAGAGTTTTAGTGTGAAATTCAATTATGTGGATTGAAGTTAGTTTTTTTTTTAAAATTCTTGGGTGAGGGGAGTTTCTATTTTGGTATGGCTAATTTGGTTCAAAATTGAAAGAACTGAAACTCTAGAGTCAAAACAAGACGGGAATTGCTATTCTCACCCTACAATTTGCTATTCTCACCCCTTAACATTGTAAAATTACCCTGCTGTCCCTCCTCCATTTCTTACACCCCACCCCACTCCCTTCTCCTCACACTCTCCACCCCCACTCCTAACCTCTCTCAGTGACACTCCTTTTCCTCCTTCTTCAGGTTCTTAAAGTTACTCACGCCCGTAAGTTGTGTAGATCAACGGAATCATAGTTCCACTGTGTTGAATGCACAGCGGAATCTTGATTTCGTTTTGTTTTTTTGTTTTTTTCATACACAACGGAATTACGATTTCATTGTGCATGCATTTTTTCATACACAATGGAATCACGATTCTGTTGTGTACGTCATTTTTCTTACACAACGGAATCGTGATTCCGTTGTGTACGCATACAGTATTTGGTTTTCTTTTTTTACTATTATTCATTTAGTAAATTTTGAATTGTTTTTTTTTTCTTTTCAGTAGTAGCAATGGATTAGAATACTTTTATTTATGATGAAGTTATGATGCCAAGTAGTTGGGGAAATATGATTGACGCAAGTGAAAATGCTTTTCACCAACCCGTTCAACAAAATGAAATGCAAGCAGATGATTATGTGATGGACATTGAACATCAGCACAATTATCCTGACCTCTCCAATAATTTCATGACTGATGAGGTTGATTGATTAATTAGTGTTTTTATCTATATGATATATTTTGTATATGTGTGTTTTGTTAATGAAGGAATGCATTTTGTTTTTAGGCTTTTGAAGAGCGAGATGACTTGTTGACGTGGGTTCGATCTGTCGCAAAGGAGGTTGGATTTGTTGTTGTCATAGAAAGGTCAGAAACTGGCAAGAAAAATTTTGTCCTACTGGCTTGTGAAAAGGGAGGAAAGTACAAACAATATAAAAATAAGTTAGTCCATAAGACTACTGGAAGCAAAAAAAAGTCAGTGTCGGTTTAAATTAAAAGGGAGGCTTGTGAAAGGCATTGGTTGGAAACTTTATGTGGTTTGCGGTTTTCATAACCATGAAGTCAGTGAAACATTGGTGGATCATGCATATGCTGGTCGTTTAAGCAGTGAAGAAAAAAGTCTGCTAAATCAAATGACCAAAAATATGGTGAAGCCTGGGCAAATTATGTTGACAATGAAAGATAAAGATGATGCAAATGTCACCACCATCAAAACCATATACAATGAGCGACAAAAATATCGGCGACACCAAAGGGATCCAAGAACTGAAAAACAACATCTGATGAAGTTGATAGAACATGATCAATATGTTTATTGGTATAGAAAGGTCGACACTGAAGATGTTGTAAGAGATATCTTGTGGTCACATCCAGATTCTATCAAGCTCCTAAATTCATTTCCAGTAGTGTTGATATGTGATACTACTTACAAGACGAACAAATATCTTCTTCCGTTATTGGAGATTGTTGGGGTGACTTCAACAGACATGGCTTTCTCAGTTGCCTTTGCTTATTTACAATCTGAGAGGACAGACAATTTTGAATGGGAATTAAATAGGGTGAAAGAAATGTTTGCCAAAGATGATGTATTGTCTTGGGTTATTGTCACTGATAGAGATCATGCATTCATGAATACGTTGGAGAATGTCTTTCCTTCTTCAACCAACTTGTTATGTCAATTCCACATTTCTAAGAATGTTAGGGCAAAATGCAAGATGCATGTGGGCAACACTGAAGAATGGGACAAAGTGTTGGGCGCTTGGGAAGGGTTAATGCAATCTGCTAATGATTAATTATATGAGGTTAACTTGAAAAACTTCACAAACCTATGCTCACATTATCCACTTTTCCTTGAGTATGTCCATTGTACATGGTTGATACCTCACAAGGAGAAGTTTGTACAAGCATGGACTGATCGAGTTATGCATCTTGGAAACACAACAACTAATAGGTATTTTTCCATATAATTATATTCATTGATTTCAATTATATACTTTGCTTGACATTACTTTTGGTTGCATGATAGGGTTGAAGGCGCACATGCACGATTGAAGAGGTTGCTTCAAGATAGTATGGGAGACTTGTGCAATTGTTGGGTTGCCATGAATAACATGCTTATATTGCAACATACTGAGATTTTGGCTTCATTCCAAAAAAGCATCAATGTTGTGGGTCACAGGTTTAATAACGTGTTTTACAAGAAGATATGGGGCTTTGTATCAAACCAAGCACAAGACCAAATATACAACGAGTACAAATGGGTTGATAGCACTGGTATTGACAGTTATGCTTGTTGATGCACACTTAGAACTACTCACGGTCTACCGTGTGTGTGTATGAACTTGCTAGATTCGGCAATATGTTTGGCTGAATACCCTTGAGGTCAATTCATGTGCATTGGAAGATGTTATCCATCAATCATGATGACACTGGTGATTCTTAGGGGGACTTGACTTTGACACATGAGGTTGATGCATTGTTAAAGAGGTTTTCCTAACTTGATGTCTTCCGAAAAATCACAATGAAGACTAAATTCCGTGAACTTGGATTTCCAGATACCACCCCAATGTGTCCACCTCCAGAGAAGGTGAAAAAAAGGGTGCCCCGAAGTCTGTGAAATCTACTAAACATGTACCTTCAATGTGGGAGCAAGTCGATGCAATGAACACAATGGTAGGTAGTTCAGGAACTCCTACTGTGCCTCCCAAAGTTGTCAGTGACAATAAGCAGAGCAAAATGATGCCTTATGTTAATGAGTTCTACGAATTGAAACAATTCATCCAAAAAATTATTGATGTCAAAGCAGATGGAAATTGCGGTTATAGAGCAATTGCAGCTTTGTTAGGTATGGGTGAGGAATCCTGGGCTCTCATTTGTCAAGACTTGATTTGAGAACTTCAAACATGGCACTCTCTTTATCTTGAGCTCTTTGGCACGGAAGAAAGATTGGTTGAATTAATCAGCTCTTTGTATTTCTAAGGTGGACCAACAACCATTGACAAGTGGATGACCATGATAATTGCCTTAAATACTTAATTTTCACATTATTTATAAGGCAATTAATCTATTTTCTCCACATTTAGGGTGATGTTTTGCTCATTTTAGCTTAGTTTTGTAAATATTAAATTTTTAGTTTAGATATTTAATTTCTTAGGTTGCTTCGAATATTTTTTGTCTAATTTTTGTAGAAGTGGATTGGAAAGTGGAAAAACCTTGGAGCCATTTTGTAGAAAAAACAAACTTTGGTTTAGCTAAGCTAAGGAAGGGAGCTGAAGCTAAATTCTGGCAGCAAGAAATAGGACCTCTGCAAGCTTGGGCTAAATTTGGGAGCTTAGTTAGATTTTGTTTTCGTACTTAGGTTGTTTCACATTTTACCTGAAGCTAAAAATTCTAGCTGAAGCTAAAAGTCACTTAAAATAGAATCTTTTAGCTCTTGTATAAATAGGATTGGCTGTCATTTATGTAAGAGGGGGGTACTTCATTTGGCATGAAGTCATTGTCCCATTAAGAGAAAAAGCTTCCCTTGGACTTCGTTCTTCTTCTTCTTTCCTCCATGTATTTTGATGCTACTCATGGCTATGAGTAGCTAGTTTCCTCCATTGTTGGGGTTAGATGTAACCAAACTCTTACTATCTTGTATCTTTGGATATTTTAATATATATATTCAGTGTTTTGATGTTAGTATTTGCTTCTTCACTTAATGCTTGTTGTGGAATGGCCAACCATGGCATGTTTTTGGGACTTGATTGTTGTTGGAAAATGCTTTCATAGTCTTGAACTGAAGCAAAATCCCCAATGAACTTTGTATCTAGGAATGAAGCTTAGTTCATCGTTTATCTTGAATCACTAGGCTTAAAGCTAGTTCCTTTCTTAAGTTTTTGAGGAATTGAAACTTAATAACGGAACTAAGACTCTTTTCACCTAAGGGATTAGGGCTAAGAAAGCATTTATTGATTGATTTTAACATCGATTCACAACGGGTATATGTATTGTGCGTTCAAGCAAGAAGAGAGTGAGTTTTGGTGAAGTCTAACCCCGACAATATTTTTATCATTTGAAAACCCCCTCATTTTAATCTTTGTTTTGCTATAAAAATCACAAAAATCGTATCTTTAACTTTAGTTTTTTTTTTAGTATGTTTTAAGTTCCTAAAAACCATCCAAAAGTTAATGTTTTTACCGCTTTCTTGTGATATTTGTTAGCTTAGTTAGTAAATTCGTGAATATTGCCCATTATTATGCAAGTCCCTTGGGAAACGATACTTGGACTTACCAAGATATTACTTGTACGATTTGGTTCACTTGCCAAAGGGTTAACAGACCATTCCCGACATGGGGTATGTGATTGCTAGTCAGTATAATGTGGTGTTGGTTCACTTATCTATGCTTCAAAGTTGGACTTTCTTTCCGCTTAGGAGTCGGCCTCCATCTGCTGCACAATAACGTCTTATAGCTATTGGATTTGTTAAAGGAAATCACTTTGTACAGGTACACATAATATACTAAACTATTAATTATGCAAATTTATTTACTATTTAACCTTACCAGTTTAATTTTCATTGTTTAGCTATTTTTAAAAGATGATTGTCCCCTGCCTCCTATTGCATCTCAATGGAGAACATACTGCACTGTTGAAGCTTGATCATGGCAAAAATCGTACGTGCAATGCATGCAAGAATTCAACTCAATACCATTTCATTCAACAACTAGAGGATCTCAATATGTAGTAGACATTACTAGGGATTCATTTCATTTAATTAATCTTCTATTAATAATTGTTATTAGAGAGGACTTTATTTGTGTAATGTTTCGGTTGTTGAATATTTTTTACAAAACTGTATTGTATTGTGACTGATTGATGGTATTTTGAATATATATTAGGTCATGTTACAAAATTTAACCAAGATTGTACAAGTGTACAACAGAATCACGATTTCGTTGTACAAGTGTACAATGGAAAATATCCTTTTCAACGGAATCGTGATTCTATTGTACAAAGGGTGCAACAAATTTGTACAACGGAATCGTGATTCCGTTGTGCAAATTTGTTGCACCCCTTGTACAACGGAACCACGATTCCGTTGCACACTTTTCAACAGAATCGTGATTCTATTGTACAAGTGTACAACGAAATCGTGATTCCGTTGTACAAGGCTATTTTGGGAAATCAATAAAAAAACCATCCACGTGGGTGGTGAGAATAGCAAATTGTGGGGTGAGAATAGCAAAACCCAAACAAGACTTATGTGAAGCCAAGCGTGTAGCCAAAGCCCAAGAGTGCCTTAGGCAAGTCATTTGCCCCAACCCAGGCCTAGTTCGGAGGGGGTCCATAAAATTAAAAAAAAATTATATAATTGTATGGTATTTTTTTCTATATTTTTTTGTATTACTTTTATAAAAGCTGAATTTTTTTATCATGTCTCATTTTTTATATCTAAATTAAAATATGACATTATAAAATATTACTCTTTTAATTGTTAGGTTTTTTTTATCTAATGTATTACATTCATAAATTCATGTTAAATGAATTTTTATCTTAGTGTGACATATCAACATGCAGTGGATATATGATAATGTGTAGACTTAAAGTTTTTGTTTTTTAATCAAAACAAGAAACACAATCTAAAAGTCAAATTATAACATACTATACTCCTATGCTATTAATTAAAATCCCTAACTTTTATAATGAAGCTCTTGCTCTCTTTACTCTCTTAATTCGAGATTTTCAACACTTGCTTTACTCTCCATGCAAGGTGCATTTTTAACACTCTCCACAACTAGGAAAATAATGTGTCTCTCAATCATATTAGATTACTCTCCATCTATAGTATATATATACACTTAATTTACTTAACTGCCTATTTGTTTCAATTTGAAAATAATCTTATATAATAATTTAAATTATTTATAAATTTAAGATATAATTTATATATTTAAAATATTTATTTATTATGAATTTTAATAACAAATTAATTTAAACTTTTAAAAATATTTTTTTGTTATAAATTATAATTATAATTATGTAAAAAAAAATTATTTTGTGCAAGATACAGACTAAAATATTAGTTAAAACCAAAAGTTAGTATATTAATAAAGAGCAAAAATATAAGTAAAATTTATAAGACAATGTTATTTTGTCAATGATAGATGATAACATATGGGTAAATTTAGTTAAAAATGTAATACATCTTTTTGATATTTGTTAAAATAAGTTATTTGCTTAATATAATTTATAATAAAATATATAATTTTTAATGAAATTATGTATTCACTTTTTTTTATGTAATATATGTTTACATTATATAATACTTATATATAGGGCTTTTAATTTATTGTTTCACGCACCTTCATAGCTTTTGGTGCGTGCTTCTGAAATGTAAACACGTTTGTCTTCACTGTTCTTTGCAGTGCATCTTTTGATGATTCTTAAGTCACGTGTAGCTTTTGGTATTTACCCCTTGACTCAAGTTACCCCCAGAACCTTGCTTCTAGTCATATGCTGCTTCTAATATCTACACTTTGACATAAAACTCATGATTTTCCTTCTATTTCTTGTTTTTTACTTTTGAAGTTGGACAATCTTTAGATTTGAGACACCTTTACTATAGGCCAATACTTTACACCTTTCTCCATATGCTTCTTGATGAAGTCTTGTCTTTTGAAAGCACTCAAGGCAAACCAATTAGTAGCATAAGTCTAAAGGACTTATACTTTGCTTCTTAAAAGATTGTTGTCATTAAAATATTTTTGTTCAGAAAGGGTTCTGCTTCAACATAAATTAATTAAAGATTAGATAAAAAGTAAGAGTATAATTGACAAAAGAGTAATTAATGTGATCTTGAACTTTTTAAACGACACATAAATAGAAATATATTTTTTTAAATTTGACAATTAAAAAGGAACAGAGGGAGTAGTAATGAAAATAACATTTTATTTGAATTATTTATCTTTATAGTGTAAGAAAGTTTTGACACACTTTTTTCCTTCTCCAAATAAGGGCACTTTAGCTAAAAAAAAATTAGTTATCTTATTTTTATTTATTTAATAAATCATATTAATTAGTTGGGCATTTAATAGAAAGTGACTTTTTAATGGGCAATTATTATTAAATATTAGGGGAAAATAATGGGTTTATATAGTGTCATTAATGAATATTTAAATTCATGCATTAATTTATTATATTTATAAATTTTAATTTTTAAAAATAGTAATATCATATTTAAAAATATTTTAAAATAGTTGTGTAAAGTAAAGATGTTTTGAGGCACCTTTTCCCACCCAAAATAAGGGCATTTTAGATAATTTATTTAATTATTTTATTTTTCATTTATTTATTAAATCATACAATTTAGTTACCAAGGGGGTTTAGCTCAATTGGTTGAGCAAGGTGCGTAAGTTGTTGTAAACCCTTGGTACCTCCTGTCTTCGAATCCTACGGATAAAAAAAAATCATACTATTTAGTTGGAAATTTAATATAAAGTGAATTTTAAATGCACATTTATTATTAAGTATTGGAGAAAGGATAATGGATTTTAATGGTGTCATTAATGAATATTTTTCATGCATTTATTAATTAGTCATTATGCATTCATTTATTATATTTATAAATTTTAATTTTAAAAAATAAAATATTATGTTTAAAAAATAAAATAAAAAGAACTAAATGTATTAATATATAATTATTGCTTTATTTATCATTTGTACTTATTTGAAGTGTATAAGTTTGATATTGTTTCAAAAATTATTACTCCATCTAGTTTTATTTATAAGACTTAATTATCTAATTCATGAGGATTAAGAAAAGTGGTAAATTTAGTTGAAAGCAATAGATGTCTTAAATTTATATCTTTTTTTTTTTTTTCTGAAACTACCATTGTCATTAATACTTCTCTTTCTCTCTCTTCTAATTGTTTGTCATTACAACATCTCTTTTAATTAAGAATATTTTAATCTAAAAATAATTAATGCAAGAAATATTATGAATTGAGTCTTATAAAAAGGACCAAACACCACTTTTAATTTAAGTTTTATAAATAGGATCGGAGGGAGTAATATGTATTTATCACTAATTTCAAAAAAATAAATTTTAGTGTAAGTAAAATAATATTTAATGTGACTAC
Organism: Pueraria montana var. lobata; assembly: GCA_026413185.1. NCBI lineage: Eukaryota > Viridiplantae > Streptophyta > Magnoliopsida > Fabales > Fabaceae > Pueraria > Pueraria montana. Next base: position 13,689,817 of record CM048653.1, read on the forward strand.
ATATGAAAGCAGGTAATCAATCGAGTTCTGGAATTGAGGGTTTGGGACTTACTAAAAAAAATGCTGGAATTGGGAGTAGATAGATATTTTTTTAAATCATTATTATTAAAGTAGATAGATATGTTTAAATCATATATACTAGTATAATCAAATAAAGGAATTTACACCTCTATACTTGGCTGGACTTGAGTCACTTCTTTACCATTAACATTAACACAAAAGGTAGTCAGAAAAAAAAAAAAAAACCATTAACACAAAAGGTAATATTAAATTAAAAAGAATAGACGTTAGGCTCAATTTCAGCAATTTGTTCCAGTTGGCAGAATTTGTCCCTATCATTTAAGTGGACTTGACTTGAGAGAAGTTATTTTTGTTTTGTCAATTTTAGACATTGTTAAACAGTGATAGCATATTTAATTTTTCCAATAGAAATTTCATTGTTCGGTTACGAAGGGTTTCTTTTCAGCATATTTTATACTACATGATACATAAAAGTTAATGAAAATAATATTTTATTTGGGTTATTTATTGTGATATAATAAAAATTAACTTTTTAATAGTTAAAAACAATATTTTATTGCATACGTTTTTCAGATGCATAACTTCTCATTAAAAGGTATTCAAATTATATGATTTAGGTTCATGATAAATTAATAAATTTTGTTTTGGGTCCCTAATAATTTTTTTTTTGGCTTTGAGTTCTTAATAAAGCAAAAATTTTATTTTTAGTCCTTGTTATTTTATTTTATTCCTTTTAATATATCTATTTTTTCATTTTAGTCCTTATAATATTTTGTTCATTTTGTATTAGTCCCTTTTAAAAAATATTTGATAGAAACTAGTAACAAATGAACTACATATTTTAGGAAAAAAAACAAAAGTTGGCCTAGTCGGTAAAGATCAGACTTATATGCCACAAGTATATGGATTCAGATCTTGCTATCGATGTTAAGATCTTGTTTGTGGACGATCTATAAGTACCTCTAAAAGTATTCTTTGAGTCTTGAGACATGCTTTGTCTTTGGTGAGCCCTCGAAACTCAACTCACCTAAACTTTATGTAACCAAAAAAAGATACTCATTATTTTTCTTATTACATCTTATCACCTATTATATTTCTGTTTTTCTCTCTTTAATCTTTCACTAAGTATTAAATAGCATTTTGGTTTTCCATAAATCATTTTCCTACTAATTACCCATCTAGACCAAACAACGAAACTTAATTCTATTGAAAATTAAACATGCCATCACCGTTTACAAACATTTTGATTTCCCCTTCTATCCACTATTCCAACTCCGGCTCAATGTCAAAAATTGACGAAACACAATAGCTTCTCTCTCTAGTCCTCTTAAATTATAGGGCCCAATGCAACTGTCTTCCGAACTAAATTGCTGAAATTGACCGTAAAATGTATTTTTTTTTTTTAATTTTATATTAACTTTTGTGTTAATGGTAAAAGAGAAGAAAAACTTGATGAACCACGAAATTCTACTCAATACCTATATAAGAAAAGAGGGATAAGAGAAAGAAATGCTAATATAATATATGATATAATGTGATAAAAAGAAAGATAGAGAAAAATAATCGATATTATTAGAATGTAACATATATAGATATAGATGTGTCTATATTTAAAAGTGATGCAAAAGTCAATTTATTTTATTATTATTAAACGATATTTAGCCACCTCCCTCCTAATTTCAATTATTTATCAATTACGGGGTTTGTCTTAAATTCTTTAGCTAAAAAACATAAAGGGTTAGATTATTTAAATTTAAAAGGCTTAAATATGTTTTTGATAATTGATAAATGACCTAATTTTGTTTTTGATCCCTAATAATAAAAAAATTGTTGTTGTCACTAATTAAATAAAAATGGCTAAATGATCATTTTGGTCATTTATTTTATTTTTTGTATTCAGTTTGGTCCTTTATCATTTAAAAAATTCATTTTAGTCTTTTATCTTATTTAAAAGGTTCAAAATTGTCATTTCTTTCAGTTTAAAGTTAACACCGTTAATAGTATTCAAATACTTTGTGTTTTTCTCAGTTCTCCCTCTTCTTCATCCTTTTCTTCTCCCTCCAATAGTTTTGGCCATCGCGGTGATAGACTCTTCTCTCTTTCTTTCTCCTTTCTTCCCCTCTCCTTCATCCACTTCTCCTCATGCTCCACTAGCACCATCGTCAGCCAATGCGCATCTGCTGCCATACACCCTCTCTCACTTCAATCTCATTGAAGAAGTTGAGAAAAGAGCAACACCAGATCTTAAAAATCCAGATCTACAAAATGCAGAACCCATATATTGAAACTGGTGTCAGATCTACAAAACTCATCTCTACAAAATGCAAAAGGGTGACGTCGAACCCACTCCTAGATCTAGATCTACAAAACCTAAGAAATCATTAACCGTGGCTTCCCCCAGGTTCGTGTTTTACCCAACCCAGATCATGCCCACTGCGACTCATGGTCATAGGCCGCTGTGGTGCATGTTCATTCTGCCATCAAAGTCATTATCACACGTAGAAGGAGAAGAGTCTGCTATCATGGTTGCTAGAACCGTCGGAGGGAGAAGAGAAGGAGGAAGAGGGAGATCTAAGAAAAATACATTTTGTGGCAGCTTTTAGCCGTCAATATCTTAATACTATTAACGATGTTAACTTTAAATTGATGGAAGAATCATTTTGAACCTTTTAAATAAGATAAATGACTAAAATGAACTTTTTAAAAGATAAGGACAAAACTAAACATTTTTCTTTTTATTAGGACCAAAAGAAAATTCGATCATTTATCCAGGACAAAAAACATAAGCCTTTTTTTATAACTGTGACACCCTTTACCCCGATAGCATAATAATAACAAATATTACATTGCGGAAAAGAAAGACGATTTTTCAAAAAAAACTTTTCACAAGTAAAGAACATCACATTCTCAAATCATAAATTAATAAAGTGATTAAATATTTATTTAAAACAAACTATCTTGGCACTCCGAAGGCCATACAAAAGGTTATATAAAAAAAATAAAATCAACTTAAGAAATAATAACATTAATCTAGCCCCAATGTCGCAACCTATTAGAGCTTTGCAAATCCCATAACAAAATTAAAATAAAAGACATAAATAGAGACCTATGCCTCATCTCTAGCATCACCCTCTCGATCCTGCTGGACATCACCTGTCACCAACACATACACAGAAAAACACAAAAACAAAGGGAGTGAGATATATCTCACTACATGCTCGTGGTATGAAAATGGAGACAAATAGCAACACAAACACACATAACAATTATCTCTTAGCATTCACATATGTCAAGCACAGTCACAATCAAGTATTCATGCAATGTAATATGTTCTATGCTCTTAGCTTTATATGCATGTGGTACCATTCAAAACTCTTTTGTGAAACTAGTCTAGGAGTACGTGTAGTCGACGAATTGCCACACCATGGGCATCTAACACTAACAGTCTCAACTAGGATGATACCCCTAGCAGCTCGTCAGGATTATCTAGCTTTGCAAGGATACTCCAACCCATGGGATCAGCATGAGCTTAAAGGTGATTCCAAACCAGATAACACCCCAAGGTCAGAACTCAACGAGCTCTTTACGACCTCCCCAGTTAGGGTCATAAATAACTTTCAAAAAATACATGTGTATATCATGATGCATGGTTCACACAGATGCTCATGATATCACTAACTTATCATATGGAGGATCCAACCTCACATAGGTTTGGTCCTCATTTATTCATTATCAACACATATACCATGATATCCTAAGCATACATACTTCACTCAAATAATGTATATCATAACATTTTATAACAAAGTTCACAAGACACAACATACATAATACGCATCAAATCAAACTATCACATTTCCAAATTCCAACGTAATAATAGTTTATAGCAACACTATAACACCGAATGTAGTAACAAATACTATAGAACATTACCTAATCTTAATATATATAAAATATGGGCCACTTCTGCCAGGTGTTGTTTGCATATGCAATTTGGGCCCACTTTTTATTTTCTTCTCTCTTCTGCTCTAGTGTGTGTGTGTGTATATATATAGAGAGAGAGAGAGAAATTCCTGGAGACGTTAAACTCATAATATACTTCTATGAATTTATATGTACAAGGAAAATATATTCTAATTAGCCAGATTCAATAAGATATAAATGCCTGCACCTTTTCTTTGTTTTGACTTATATATCTTTATGTTAATAAAAGTAAAGAAGTCTTGGAGGAAATTCTTATACATTTGAGAAGAAAATTTTTAGAGAATTTTTTTATCTATTTTTTAATTCATAAATTTATATAAATATAGTAATTAAGGTAATTATGATGCGGGAAATTTTTAGAGAAATTTTTATCTATTTTTTAATCCAATAAACTATGTAAATATAGAAATTAAGTTAATTAGAACAAGTATATATTATAATTTGAAATAATTAAATTAATTTTGATAGACACATATATGTTTTAATTATGGTAATTAAGATTACTGTAAATTAAAATAATTATATAATTTTAAATTAATTAGGATACTTATGGCTATATATGTTCTTCTACCTTTCATTGTTTTTTCTTCAATCATTTGTTGCACACCCCAGTTTTTTGACCTATGTTTTTTTTTACTATTTTGCAGAGATTCGCCATTGATGAAAATAAAGAAGAAATTATATAGTTAAATCAATATTTTTGTTTTCCTTCCTCATTATTTATTCCTTTCAATTTTTTACTCTCTTATTAAATAATAGTACACTACTCCTTTTATGTTTCTTTTCTATGACCATACCTTACATACAATTGTTTTATTTTATTTTATTTTTCTGACTTCATTTTTTTGTAGTTAACAAAGGTACAACCTTGACAAAGAAAGTGGTGAAAAATTGTGGGTAAAATACGTTATTTACTAATTTATAAAAGGTGTTATACCAATTCATTCCTTCATATGTACAATGTGGGTAATGAGAAAGTGAAACACATTCTGTTTATAAGACATTGGATAATGAGACTAAACCTTCAAACAATAGTACAATGTAAAAATGTTAATAACTTTATAAATGAATTCATATTTAGTGCCTTAATTTTGAGAATAAGTAAAAATATTGATGTAAAAATTAATTAAGAACAATTTTATTTAACTATGTAAATAAGTTCATAGTATGTAATTGATTAATAATTAGGAAATATTGACATAAATAATTCTAGAGTTTACTTAAATTGTATACTCAATTAATCCATCTTCCAAATTATACATGTAAAATATTCAATATGACATAAACAAAATTCAATATGACAGTAAATGAATAATAAGATGAATCTTCTTATCAATCAAAATCACAATCAATTATAACTGAAATAATTTTAAAATAATTAAATACGTGATAAGAAAATAATTATTATAGAAAGAAAATTAAAACATTATTATTTTTTATCAGTAATTAAAACATTATTATTAAAACAATTTGAAAATTTTAAATGACAAAAATTAAATAAAAATTAATTAAAATGAAAGTTAAATAATTGAAAGAAATTAAAAGCAAGGGAAATCAATTGTCATTATCATTATCATCAATTTAAATTGATTTAAATTTAAATTAATGGAAAAATGTAATTAAAGAAACAAATGATTTAAAAGATAAAGAATCAACGAATAAATGAGAGAAGATTTCAATAAGTAAAAGAAATCAATCAACTAAAATTAAAATTAATTAAAGAATTAATGTTAATAATTAAAAAACCACAGTAAGAAATTGAGATGAAATTGTGATAAATAAAAAATCTACCAATTAAAATTAATTAAAATTAAAAGTAAATAAGTGAAAGTAATTAATAGAAATTAAGATCAGTTGGAACCAATTTTTATTATCGTTATCATAGATTTAAATTGAAATTAATGGACCAAAGAATTTAAGATAAAACATCATAAACTAAATGAGAAAAATTGCAATAAATAAAATAAATCAATCAATTAAAAGATTAAAGTAAATAATTAAAAAAAATTATGGTAAGGAATTGAGAAAAAATGGTAGTACGTAAAACAAATCAACCAATAAAAATAATTAAAATTAAAAATAAATAATTAAAAAAATTAAAATTAGGAGAAATTAATTATCATTCATAATTATTACCAATTTAAATAATTTTAAATTTAAATTGTTGGATCAATAATTATTAAAGGATCAAAGAATTTAAAAAATAAATGATAATAAAATAAATAAAAGGAGAATGCGTTAAGTAAAGGAAATCGATAATTAATCAATTAAAATTAAAATTTATTAAAGATTTAAATAAAATAATTAAAAACATTAAAAGAAATCATGGTAAGAATCTTAGAGGAGATAGAGTAAGTAAAAGAAATCAACTAATACAAATTAATTTAAATTAAAAGTAAATAATTAAAAGTAATTAAAAAAAGTAAAAACTAGAAAAATCAATTATCATAACCATCAATTTAAATTTACATTAAAGAATCAATAATAATTAAAGTGCATATATATATATGAGAAAATAGACTACGCACTAGCTATATAAAACAATTTTACAATATCATTCAGTCACAAATCACGATATATGGTGTATTAAATTTTTTTTCTAAAACTTAGATTAATTATTTGTAATCATTATTTTAAATTTTATGTTTGATAACTTTTAAATAATTGAGTAAAAATACTCTTCAATAATACATATAATAAACATAAATTAAAATAATAATTTTATAATTTTAAAATATAATAATAAGCCCGTGCATCGCACGGGTCACCATACTAGTTATTATAAAATAAAACATTTCATATATATATATATATATATATATATATATATATATATATATAATAATAATTATGCATAAGTATAAAATTTCTAAAGCTATTATAGGCACCTACTGGATCTTGAATCACGTAAAGGAATTTTCAAGGTATATGTACTTGAAACTCTTTTGATCAAATTTATAGGTCACCGTATGCGTAAAGCTAATTGGCCAATCTTAGAGAAAGCTACAGGCACATATACATATATCTTTTTGTTCGCAACACTGACAACGTGAATGAATAGCAGTCCCACTCAGTATAATCAAATTGCACAATATCCTCAAAAAAAAAAAATTGCTCAAAGAACATCAAATATAGCCGCAAGCGAAATATTTAGGGAACAAAAGTTATACTCAGTATATATACAAATTCAAATATAGTTCAATGATAATCTATTAATCCCAAAATTTAATTATCAAGAACCCTAAATAGAATTAAAAGGGAAAAACATAAAATCACAATAATAATAAAATGGTTCGGGGTATTCACAACCCGTCCAATTGAATTAAAACATAAAGTAAAAATAAAAACATAAACATACATAACTAATTGGGGTCTAGGACTAACCCCGCTACCCTCGATCATGATCATACTCATGAGCGAGATAATCTCACTCCCCCTTACCTTGAAGGATGCGGTTACACGTCAAGGGTGCTTGCAATGGTGATCCTTTGCGGTTTCATGTTCACTCCTTAGCATGGTTCCCAAAGAGAGCGAAAAGAGACAAAGGGAGAGAAGACTAGGTTTTAGAGAACCTGACAGTTTTCAGAAATATGTTAGGCTTACGGAGTCTAAAGCCCAACACATGACTTAAGAGACAATCTGCTCACAAAATCTCTATTCTTTTATAAAACCCATTTTTCTCACTTCTAAACCCAAAAGACATTCCCAAATTATTTATTTTAATTAAAGTCAACAAAATAGAATATTTAATAATAACTAATATATTTTTATAATTAGAAAAGAAAAAATCGGGGTGTTGCAATAATTATAACAAAATAATGTCAAAATAATTTAATAAAAAATGTGTATATTATTATTCATAAAAACTGTCTTTTTTTTTGTTTTAATTGATTCTGACGGTTTTTAACTGACAAAAATTGTAATTCAATTTTTTAAATGAATACTTGCGGTTTAAAAACCATCACAAATTGTTTTTTAAATTTTTAGCATACATGTCATCACTTACATGAGATATCTTAATGACAGGGACAACAACAAAATTTTTATTTTATCAAGAACCAATAATGATTTTTTTTGGTGACCAAAAACAAAATGCAGTCATTTATCAGATGAACACTATCAATACTTTTTCCTTTTATCCTTTATTATATAAGCATGAACATGAACATCAAGTAAGATCTATTGTTAAATTATTTGGGCTATGTTCGGCAAGTCATTTAAGCTAACTTCTAGCTTTTTTTACTAGCTGAAAAACTTGTTTGACTGTTCGGTAAACAAGCTTTTTTTAGTAACTTCTAACGTTTTTTGAAACGCTACTTGAAGTAGCATTTTTTAAAACGCTAGCTTCTAGCTTTTGGCTTTTTATATTTTATTTCCTTTTTATCCTTAAAATATTTATTAAACTTCCTTATTACCCTTTTTAAATAAATGAGGATTCTATTATTTATTTATTTATTTTCCACTCATTCACATGTATCACCTGCTCATCACTCTTTTTTTTTTCTCCAATCTTCTTGCTTACTCTCTTTTTTTCTCCATGTAAACTATTTTAAATTTTTTTTATCAATTATTTTTTATTCTTTATTGTATTCTACTTGAGTATCTACTTAAATGTATGTTTTTTTTATCAATTAACTATTACGCTAATTAACATAATAAAAGTATAATAATGTTTACTTAAGTGTATTTTTTTCAATTTATTTTAAACTTGATTAAAAATATTTTAAGATATAGTATAAGATTAATAGTAAAATACTAAATATGAAAAAAAAATGCAATAATTGAAACTAAAAATGTAATGGAAATAATTTATCTATGAATAAAAAATTACAAGAGTTTAAAATTAATTAAAAAACTAAAATTATAACACCTCAAAATATATTTTTATCAATAAAATAAAATTAAAATTATATAAAAATATCATATAAATATATCCATTTTTGTCATTATACATTTTTCAGCTACTTTAATAGATAGTTTTACCAAACACTTATGATTTAATAAGCTAGTTTAACAGCTTCCAGCTACCAGCTTCTAACTTTCAGCTACCAGCTAGCTTTTCAGCTAGTTTTGCCGAACATAGCCTTGATCAAGTTTCACTATTTTTTTAATAGATTAACGTAAAACTCTTCTAATGATAAATCACAAAGGTTATCTAAGTTTTTAGTTCCTAAACTTTTTTAAAATTTGGCTTTTAGTCCTTGAACAAAAGTTTGACTGGTCAAGGTCCCTAAACTTTTTTAAAAATTCATTTTTTTAGTCCTTGAACCCCATTAAATAAATAAAAATAAGGCTAAATTATTCATATGATCCCTTATCTTTATTTTAGGTTGCAATGAGGTCTTTTATCTTTTAAACGTTGTAAAATAGTCATTTATCTTTAGTTTAAGTTGCAATTTGATCATTTATTTTTTAAAAGTTGCAAAATGATCCCTTAAGTAATTTTTTTATAGCACGTTTATCCCTAAAAAATACACTACTTTAGGGGTAAATGCTATAGAAAAATTACTATGGAACCATTTTACAACTTTTAAAAAATAAAGGACCAAATTACAACCTAAAATAAAGATAAGGAACTATTTTGCAACTTTTAAAAAAAAGAAAGAATCAAATTACAATCTAAAATAAAGATAAAGACCAACAAAGTAATTTAGCCTAAAAATAATTGGGATTAAAACTTTTATTCAGAGACTAAAGCAGATTTTTAAAAAATTAAGACTTAAAAACTTAATTAACCCTAAATCACAAAAAGAAAAGTTCAATTCATTAAAATATCCCTCTACAAATTTAACATGGAGGTCACTGAAAAATGATTAAAGCACGGTGAGCTGGCTGGGTTCGAGAGGAAAAAAAAAATTAAACAAATTTGGAAGCAAGTTGAGCTTGATGAGCAGAGTCTTACAGAGGCTAAAGACAAAAGTGGTTCTGGATCTGAATGCTCACGCTTCCACGACTCCGGAAAAAAATATTAAGACTTAAATATGTTTTGATATATCAAGAATCTAATTTAATGAAAAAATTTATTAAGGACTCAAAACAAAAATATATTTAAGCCAAACATTAATCTTTGTAGCATTGACGTTATTTTATGTTAATATAAGGTGAAACACAAAGGCGGTGGCACTAAAGATCATCCATCTGTGTTTTGCATTGTTAGCTTTCTCTTATAATCGATGACTTCAATTCCTTTGATGGAATTTGCGTCTTCTTCATCATCCTACTCAAAACCCCAATGGATGTACAATGTGTTCATCAATTTTAGGGGAAAAGACACTCGAGAGAAGTTCGTTTCCCATATGCCCTCTCAAAAGCCGGAGTCAACACTTTCCTTGATGACGATAATCTATGCAAAGGAATGGAGCTGAATGGTGGACTAATGCGAGGAATAGCAGGGTCTCAGATATGTTTGGTTGTTTTTTCCAAAAGCTATATACTGAATCTAGTTGGTGTCTTGATGAGCTTGAAAAAATCATTAATGCGAGCAATAGAAGGGTCTGAGATATAGTTGGTGTCTTGATGAGCTTGAATATACCATTGAATGCCACAAACTTAGTGGCAATATGAAAATAGTTGTGCCCATATTGTATGGTGTTGACCCATCAGTTGTACGCCATCAGTATGATGATTTTGGAAAAGCTTTGAAAGCAACAGTAGAAAAAACATATTCATCCATCAAGAGAACCTGCAGGAGCCTTGCACTCAGAAAATCGTTGAATATGTTGAGTCTTGGCTACTCAGAAAATTGAAAAACTAGTGGAGAAAATTGTTAAGGACGCTCTAGAAAAACTAGACTAGGGAGACTTGGCTACTACCAAATAATTGTTGAATAATGTTTGAATGTTTTAGATAACACTTTTTCAAACAAAAAAAGTGAAAAAGAAAATCAAACAAACTGTTGAGTCTATTTGTTTCTTATTTTTTTTAAAAATAGAAAAACAAAAAAAATTATTTCATAAGAATACTTTTTGAAAATTGTTTTGAATACTAATATCTCTTTAATTTTTAAAACCAAAACATTTCTAAATTATTTTGGTTTTCTTTTTATATTCACGCTTTTCCTTACGTTAATTTTCACATCTTTTTCCTTCACTTCCATTCTCTAAAAATCTGTCTCTGAAAATTATTTTATAAAATAAATTTTAAAAACAAAAACACAAAGAAAGACAATCTTAACTAGCAAAATTTCTAAATGATAAGGACACTTTTTTTTTTTTTTTTTATCGGTAGAAGTCGAAGATAGATAGGTTTAGAACAATTCTCATGTTCTCTACTCAATTGGCATTTTGCTTGCAAGTTGTAAGTTGTAACGCAAAATTGGTGGCTCTGAATACTTTAGCTAAAAGGCAGAACAGAAGAAGGGTATACCCAGTTTGTTTGATTCCATCGTTCATTCTGTAATTCGCAATTTTGCTTTGTCTTCTAACCGTTGACTTCATCGATCAATGTCGTCTTCTTCTTCTTTCTCACATCCTAAATGGATATACGACGTGTTTCTCAACTTCAGAGGAGAAGATACTCGTAAGACCATCGTTTCTCATCTCTACAACGCCCTCACTAACGCTGGAGTCAACACTTTCATGGACGATCAGGAGCTTCCCAAGGGAACAGAGCTGCAGCCAGAGCTACTTCAAGCAATACAAGGGTCCCAGATTTCTATCATCGTACTCTCCAAATGCTATGTCCAATCTTCATGGTGCCTTAACGAGATTGAAGAAATCATGGAATGCCACAAAACTTATGGGCAGGTAGTTCTGCCCATATTCTACGATGTTGACCCATCAGATGTGCGTAATCAAAAGGGTGCTTTTGGAAAAGCTTTGAAAGCACTTGCACAAAAAAAATTCTCAGGGGAAGGGATGAAATATGCGCTGTCAAGGTGGAAGAGTGCCCTCACTGAAGCTGGAAATTTGTGTGGTTGGGATTTAAGGAATTATAGGTAAACCAATAGTTTCTACTTTACTGCTTCTTCTATTTGTGCATGAATAGGCATGACAATTTCGCGGGTTTGGCACTCTCCCTTATGAGTTGGGGGCGAGTTCAGGTTGGGCCTTAGACAGTTAGGTACTAAAAATTTAAACTCAATCTCTTCTCCATCAGGGTCGAGAAAACCTGCGAAAACCTAATCAGGAGAATTGGTTTGTTTCCATGATTTGAGGAAAATTGATTTGTTGTAATAATTAGCTTTCCTAGTTGTAACTAGGACAATTATTTAGGCTTTTCCGATTACGGTATTTAGGACAATGATTTAAGTTTTTCTAATTACTATAATTAAGATAATGATATAGATTTTTTTAGTTATCATAATTAGAACAATGATTTAGGGGGGTGTATTCAATTAAGATTTGGAAGGATTTTAAAAGACTTTTTTTTTTTTTTTTTATAAAAAAAAGTCTTATAGTATTCAATCAAGACTTTCAATATATTTTTTTCATGACAACAAAATCCGGTGGTATTCAATCAAGATTTTTTACAACTTAAAAAAGTCATTTGGTATTCAAAATCCTATAGATTTCGATGAATTGTTTTGTAAATTGGATTTTGATAGATTCTGTGTGACTTTTTAGTTATATGTATAAATACCACACACATCAAACAATCTTACCCAAACCCTTCGGATTTTTCTACTCTTCCATTCTTCCGTTCCAGATTTTTTTTTTTCCATCATCATGCATACTTTTCTATCTGATGGTGATAATATTGCTAGAGTAATTGGTCATCTCTTTCTTCTGATCCTACACACGCTCTTCATATGATCCTAATAGTGATGTGTTCATACGTCAAATCACTACGAACCACCCTACCAGCCTACATCATCTAACCAAGTCCACCATCCCATTCCCTTAGGTTCGGAGGTTTCCGCTAAAAAAATAAGTTGTTATAAGAGGAGTAGATCTGAGCATGGAGGGAGTTCTAGCTCATCATGACCAACAATCAAGTCAAAGTAAAGATTTCTAGTGACATTGAGACTATTGCTTTCAATTTTAAAAAAAGAGAAAGAGATAGAGAAAGATTGAAAAAAAATTGTATTGATTTTATTTTTTTATCCAAATCTTATCATTTATTTTTGTTATCTTTTTCATCGACTCTGGTAATTTTGAATGGTTTCTAAAAATTCATGGAATCCCTTAAAATCTTGTAAATCCATAAAGTCCTTTCAAATCCTATGAATTCATATTTTATAAATCCATTAAAATCAAAACTACAAAATCCTAATAATAAAAGTCTTTTAAAAAAATCTTAAAACTTATTACATTCTTATAAAAATTTTTAAAATCTACAGGATTTTTTATGCAAAAAAAGTCTGTTAAAATCCTAATTGAATACACCCTCTTAGACTTTGCTAATTATCCTAATTATAGCACGGATTTAGGAAATAATGAATCTTTATTAATCCTATAATTAGGCAATAAGGAAAACCCAAATCTTTATTATTCCTAGTTTTAAATAAATCATATAGGTAGCCAATAGTTTCTAGTTTCTTGGTTCTTCTATTTGTGCATGAAGAATTTTTTATGCTTACATGAACATTCTGTCTGTGTTGTATATATTTTTGAAGGAGTGAAAGTGACCTAGTGAAGGAAGTTGTTATGGAGGTTTTGACAAAGCTAGATAACGCATTACTATCTATAACAGAATTTCTAGTTGGAGTGGAATCCCGTGTGCAACAAGTGATTCAATTTATTGAAAATCAATCAAGCAAAGTTTGTATAGGAGGGATCTGGGGAATGGGAGGATCAGGAAAAACAACCACGGCCAAAGCTATCTACAATCAAATTTATTACAATTTTGTGGATAGAAGTTTCATTGAAAATATTAGAGAAGTTTGTGAGAAGGATAGCAGAGGTCATGTTCATTTGGAAGAACAACTTATTTCATATGTCCTAAAAACAAAGATGAACAACTTATTTCAGACGTCCTAAAAACAACTTATTGAGAAAAGACTTTGTGGAAAAAGGTTGCTTCTTGTACTTGATGATGTAACTGAGTTTGAGCAAATAAAGTCCCTGTGTGGAAACCGTAAATGGATTGGTCAAGGAAGTGTAATAATCATTACGACTAGAGATGTACGCCTGCTTAATGTTCTTCAAGTTGACTATATTTATAAAATGGAGGAAATGGACAAAATTGAGTCCCTTGAGCTTTTTAGTTGGCATGCTTTCATGGAAGCAATTCCAAGTGAATGCTTTGCTGAACTGTCAAGAAATGTTGTTGCTTACTGTGGAGGATTACCACTGGCTCTTGAAGTCCTTGGCTCTTATTTATACCAGAGGACAGAGGAAGAGTGGAGAAGTGTATTGTCAAAACTAGAAATAATTCCCAATGATCAAGTTCAAGAGAAATTAAGAATAAGTTTTGATGGTTTACATGATCAGATGGAAAAGGATATATTTCTTGACATATGTTGTTTCTTTATTGGTAAAGACAGAGCCTATGCTACGGAGATACTAAATGGTTGTGGACTGCATGCGGATATTGGAATAACAATTCTTATAGAGTGTAGCCTCGTAAAAGTTGAAAAGAATAACAAACTTGGAGTGCATGATTTGCTACGCGACATGGGAAGAGAGATTATTCGTGAAAGTTCAGTAAAGGAACCTGGGAAGCGCAGTCGATTGTGGTTTCATGAGGATGTACTTAATGTATTGACAAAGAATACTGTAAGAACATTATTTTATATATGGTTTTGAAATTTCTCATGAAAAAGTTTACTTTTTCATGTGCAATACATGTGTAGTTAGCTAGGTTGAGCTTTTAAGTATCATTTCGTACTGAGCTGTCAAAGAGATTTCCAAATTTATTTTTCTTAGCTCTTTTCACCACAGGGAACAGAAGCTATTGAGGGGTTGTCTCTGAAATTGCATTTAACCAGCAGAGATTGCTTCAAAGCTGATGCTTTTGAGGAAATGAAGAGATTGAGACTGTTGCAACTTGATCATGTACAACTCACTGGAGATTATGGAAATCTTTCTAAGCAGCTGAGATGGATCTGTTGGAAAGGATTTCCTTTAAAATGCATACCTAACAACTTTTATCTGGAAGATGTAATTGTAATTGATTAAAACACAGCAATCTTAAACTAGTCTGGAAAGAACCCCAGGTATATATTACATGCCATTTTCTTTTAAAGCTCATAGGTTAATTAAAATAGTAAGTGTTTCCACTTACCATTATTTCACCTTCTATTCTCTTCTCTAATCTTTTGTCAAAAAACTTTCTTGTTGTAGGATTTGGGGTCACTAAAAATCCTCAATCTTAGTCATTCCAAGTACTTGACTGAAACCCCAGACTTTTCAAAACTATGGAATCTTGAAAAGCTCATTCTCAAAGATTGTCCACGTTTGTGCAACCTACACAAGTCTATTGAAGATCTCCACAATCTTATTCTGCTAAATTTGAAGGACTGCAAAAGTCTTGGCAATCTGCCAAGGAGAGCTTATAAGCTGAAATCTGTGAAAACTCTCATCCTTTCGGGTTGTTCGAAGATTGACAAATTGGAAGAAGATATAGTGCAGATGGAATCCTTGACAATTCTAATTGCTGAAAATACTGCTGTGAAACAAGTGCCCTTTTCAATAGTATGCTCAAAAAGCATTGGATATATATCCCTATGTGAATATGAAGGATTATCACGTAATGTTTTTCCTTCTATCATTTGGTCTTGGATGTCACCAACAATGAATCCCCTGTCTCATGTTCATCCATTTTGTGGCATGTCATCATCTCTAGTTTCCATGGATGTGCAGAATAATAATTTGGCTGATCTAGCACCAATGCTTAGAAGCCTTTCAAATCTTCGAAGTGGTGTAAATATTACTGAATTAGAATTATCATCATATAGATCTCAAATTTCAAACCATTCCTTGAGGTCTTATTTGATTGGAATTGGAAGTTACCAAGAAGTTTTCAATACTCTCAGCATGACCATATCTGAGGTTTCTTCTCTTTATCTACTTACCTTTAGTATTCATTTTAGCTATTAATTAAGAGAACAGGAAATAACCCTAATGAAATATCAAAAGGAAACTTCAGTATTTTACCTTTTTAGAACTTTTCCCCTGTATAATCACATGGCTTATTTTAATAATCAGCAAGCCCGGGTGATCATGATCATATTCAGAAGCACTAGGAAATTGATTTCCATTTTCTTCCTGCTACACTTGTTTCATGTTTGTTATATTCCCATTGATCGTCAAAAAATAATTGAATATAAGTTGAAAGACCTGTACGACGTAAACAGAAATGCATTCTAATGATTTGCTGTTGATGGATACCCAACAAAACTATTAACCAAATTTGTTTTAATTAATTACCATAACTATGTTTTAATTTATGAAATACATTGTTATTTTCTTAAAAATGCCCATTTTGCAATTTGGAATGAAAAAATGATGATTGAAGAAGTCCATTTGAATAGCAGAATTGCATAAATAACTAAGTTTTTTTGCTCACGTTATAGGGATTTGCAACCAATGAGTCTGATGATGTTTTTCTCCCAGGTGATAATAATCCATATTGGTTGGCCCATATGGGTGAGGAACATTCAGTGTATTTCACTGTGCCTGAGGATTGTTGCATGAAGGGAATGGCTTTGTGTATTGTTTATTTATCAAACCCTGAAAACATAGCAACTGAATGTCTTATTAGTGTCTTAATGGTTAATTACACAAAGTGCACCATCCAGACATACAAGCGACACACAGTAATTTCCTTTAATGGTGAAGATTGGCATGACATAATATCACATTTGGGATCTGGAGACAAGGTAGAGATTTTTGTGACTTTTGGGCATGGGTTGGTGGTCAAGAAGACAGCTGTCTATTTAATGTATGATAAATCAATTCACAACGAAATAGAGCCTGCTCTTAAGCTAAAGAAAGAGCCAGAGAACCAATGGGAGTTGGGTCTAGCGGAAGGGGCTAGACCCTCACAACATGACGAACCAAGGTTCGAATCCCTGCTGGAAGAGGTGCCTACATATTTAGTGGTTGACAGTGTCTCGAACAGTAATGCCTCCGAAGGAGGATACCCACGGGAAACCAAAACTAAAATAAAGAAAGAGCCAAAGAAAAATGTCTTTGTAAGTTTCATAAAGAAAATTGTAATGTGTAAGATTCAAGTAGAGTAGAGGTTTCATCCAATTTTGACTGTGCATGCCAAAGTCATAATTTAGGGTTCCCAAACTTTTTCTTGGAGAGGGGAGGGAATATCCTATGTTACGTAGATATAAAGGAGAAATCCATTAATAATGTTCATAAAATCTTGTTAAGAGTTCATTTTCCATTATGCTAGGCCTCATGATTGCTAGACACTGTTATGCAATAGAATTGTAGCTAATATTTTGTAGATAACAGGTATTCTAACTACAGTTTTAATCAACCAACTTTCAGTATTCATTGTGCTGGAATTTCTGAAATAATTTTCATCCTCAAAGAGCATTGCTGTGCAGAACATGCCTTTGTTTTTTTTTTTTTTACACTCTTGCTGCTGGTGAAATTGCTAATCGCTATACATAAGATGATATTAAAGTATGACCAGAGAATGTTGGTGGGTATTATTAATTTATTGTAGTATTATTTTTCTGTGTGAAATTGAAAAGATGGAAGAATTGGAAATAGAAATATATTTTTCAAGGGAATTTTTCATACTTAAATAGTCATGTTTGCATAGGTGGATGTATCTAATTTTTAGCAGATAGAGGTTAATCATTTGCATGAAGTTTGTTAGCATTATTATTTCCTGACTCTTGCTTAAGTATGTGGTTTTATCTCTGCAGTTGAGTATTGATGTTTTATTCAGTAAAATATAGTGATGTATTGTAAAGAATGTTCTCTTATTTACATCCAACACAGCTCTAAGTTTGAATTTTGAATGATGAAAGATGCAGTGACAGGAATTGACTCTCGAGTTTGATTCTGCTAGAGCATTAGAGATAGAAGGGACAGTTTGTCGTATGATCTTTCAATTTCTTTTTGTTAGTCTTAGTTTAAAAACAGCTATATAGATTTTGGATTGACATTCATGGCTTGATTTTTTCTTTTTCATTTCACTTTACCAAGATGACATAAAGTAACAGTACTTTTTTATCATTCCTAGAATGTTCTGGTCATATTGTTTTATTTCCTCGTATTCTCTGAAGTCCTAGCTCCAGCAATTCTTCTAAGCTGAATCAAATTCCCTTAAACTAAGAGTTTCAGCTTTAGTATATAGCTCTGTATTGCCATGTATAAGGGGATTTGAAGATGGTTAAGAACAGAGATTGAGTGTAAAGTTCAATTCTGTGGATTGAAGTTAGTTCTTCAAAATTCTTGGGTGAGTGGAGTTTCTATATATGTATTGTTAATTTGGTTCAAAGTTGAAAAAACTGAAGCTCTTGAGGCAAAACCAGACCATTGTGAAGCTAAGCTAAGCGTGCCTTAGTAAGATGAGTCAAAGGTACATAAGAAACTGAACTGAAACCCTGCATTATAACCTCTTCAGTCAACCGGTGTAGTAATCTATACCATCCTGACAAAAGAAACACCTCCATTGATAATATATCTCTAATACATTTTTCAATTTGTTCCAATATCAGACATATCAAAGATGTGCTAGTAGCGTATAGGCTGATCCAAGAGGCTATTGGACCTCTTTATCATTTCTATCCAACAGTTAGTCTAGAGAAATTTGCGGAGTATTACTTGTTTAATCAGTTTTATCTGTGTGGAGTGGAAAAGATTAAAGAGTTGGATTAGGGAGTGGAAAAGATCAAATGCTCAATCTACAATTGATAATTGAATATGTTGGCAGGGTGTCAAAAGAGCATTAAATCTCCATTTGATACTTTTCTGAATAAGTCTAATTAGTCTGTTTCCTTTTTTAGCTGAGCCTATTTTAGGTAGTTTCTTATTCTCATATTTTGTCCCTAATTTAAGAATTATTCTCGTATATTCTTTCCTTAATTTAGGTTGACCAATTTCCTTATTTTTAGTCAATTACTTGATGTAATTTCCTATATAAAAATTTGGAATCCCAGTACAGTTTGAATATCAATAATATTCCTCACATTTCGACTGAATAGAATGTCCCCTTTCCCCTTAAAAATTTCTTATATAAGCACAGTATTATTAAGAAACAGAGTATAGGGGGTAATCTAACCCTATACAAAATATCTACAAGGCAAAATCAGATGGATACACATAGACAAGCTACGGGGTCAATACACCAATCAGAAAAGGAGCAATGATCCTCTTACATTCTCTTATTTATTGAACTCACTAACGCATCAACTAACTAACTGAACATACTGATGTACTAACAACTTTCTTCATTCTGTCCTAACAGAAGAAACTGATTTCAGAAATAGTACTTATTTCATTAATTTGTCATATATAGTAGGAAATACAAAAATAGGGTCTTGTAATGTGGTGGCAAGGAGTTTATCATTTTGAATTTAGTAAAAAAGCTAAATCTGGTTACATAACAAACTGGTGCCCCAAAAACTTTTTTAAACCCATCAATCCTCCATCTTTAAGCATGATTACTATTACTGAATATAAGATGACATAATGCAAAGATATTGCAATCTAATGCTAAACAATAAATGTGTGAACCAAGTGGCATAATAATGTAAAATGTAATGATAGCACATATTCTTGAGAAACACAAGGAGCAGTTTGAACATCAATCAAATAAGAGACACAAGTATCAACTACACAACTGAAAATTTATGGAAGATAATTTTCCGAGAGTAAGACACCTTACCTAGAATAAATTCTGATCAAATCTTTACAGATGTTCAAATTATTACTTCTTTATTGATCTTTATACATGGAATATGGGAAATCTTTGGCCAGTTTATCCCTCCATTCCTTTGATAGGTGTCTTCTAATAATGGACATTCACTGATACTGAGTACCGAAAGAGAAAGAGGGAGCAATTCCTTTTCTGGCAACAACTTAAGGTTCAAACAATTCACAATCTGTAGACTTTCCAGAGAGGTGAGATGTTGAAGCCCCTCAGCATTCAAGAAAGAAATGTCCCTGATACACAGGGACACAAGAGAAATGGGAAGCAATAGCTTTTTCATCAAGGCATCGACATGGAGAGCCAATTGATAGTTCAAAAAGAAAAGTGAGCCACTGAGTACCCCACTGAGTGATGGATGTCATTGAGAGTGCCTCACAATTGATGACCTCAAATTTTTGTAAATTGAAAGGCAAGCCCTCTTCTGCAAATGACTCAAGACATGGAAGCTCATAAATACTCAACTCTTGAAGGCCAGTGAGGGTGTTAATCTGTTCTGGCAGACACTTGAGATTCTCACATGTGTGTGCTTAAAATTTCTCCAAATTGGGTGTGGGCAACCCACCTAGTGGAAAAGAGTCCAACTTAGGACAATTTGTTACATGAAAGATTTTGAGATGTGAAAGGTTCTGAGATGAATTGTTATCTGAGATGGAGAAGAATTTGAGGTTTGGGAAATAGTCAATATAGAGACGCTCCAGAACTGGGAAACTTCCTAATGGAAAGGATTCCAGTGAATGACAACTGTCGCTTAAAGTTAGCTAGGTACGCGAGTGATGAATAATTATGCAACAATTCAGAAGGCAGAAATTCTAGCATTTCACAATTGTGAATATGAAGGTGCACCAATGAAGTGGGAAGAGCATCTTTTTGGAAGTACTTGAGAGATGGAAATCTTTTGATATTCAAAACTTGAAGACAAATGTTGCTGATTGGCATCCTAGGGAATAGTTGTAGAGAATGGTGGTACCCTGTAAAGTAGTTAAGCAATGACAATACACCTGGGGACCCAAAAAAGTGTATAGAGTGAAGAGAAGAGAGCCACTTAAGATGAGATGACCTTTTCTGTAGAATCATAGTTTCACCGAAAATGTTTAGTTATCCACCTCATTTGAGTTTGTAACTCGAGTACATCACATTCAAGTACCCCAAGTCATTTTAATGATGGAAGGTTGTTAGGAAAGTTTCCTCTTAGTTTGGGACAGTGGAATATACACAACTCTTCAAGAGAAGGAAATTCAGTAGCCATATCACTTGTGGAAAACCATTCCTCCGTAGATGTGAGTTCCTCAAATTTTAGATACTTCAGGCATGCAAATGGTTGAAATGAAGATGGGCCTCTACCATAGAAATCAACTCCAACATGCTTTAGTATTTTGAGCCTATCAATGCCGAGTAGCTTCAAAGAAGGTAATCCCAAGTGGTGGCAATAACCAACAATGATCACAATCACTTATCCTAAGGGATACCTTGTTGCAAAAGGAAGAATGCCCCAACCAATTTGGGAAGGTGGTGCCACCATAAAATTTGATGGTGAGTTGCTTTATGTTTGATGATGGTTGCAACAGGTCAAGTACTTCTCTCTCAATGCGTGAATCTTCAGTGTTGCAGTCCATTCCAAGTCTAACACCTCAATTTGTTCCTTATTTTTCAAACTGGCTTGAAAAGCATCATTGGCATCCACAACATGTTGTAGGTTTAAGATGGAAAGTTTTCCTTGTAGATGTGGAAAATTTTTCAATTCTCCAACCTTTAATCCATCCTTCTGTTTGCTGACAACAAAGGAAGTCAAAGTTTTGAGACATTTTAGCCTACTCACATTTGTGGGCATGGCCTTCAACTTGGTTCCACTAAGATTGATGTGGCGCAGATTAATCAATTTGTCTATCTCTTGAGGCAATTCAAGGAGATATGGACAACATGATAGCAGTAAGGTCTGCAAATTGTACAGCTTGCATATCCCATCAGGTAACCTTTTGATTTTAGTGTAAGAGAGATCCAAATATCGCAAATGAATGAAATTTTCTAGAGAATCAGGCAACTCAGTGATATTGTCATAGTGTGACAAAGATAGAACTCGCAAGTACCTCATCTTCAGCAAAATATCATGCAGCAAACTTTTAGCTAAGTAACAATCTTTGTTGGCCTGATATGGATTCTTTCTCAATGGTAAGGCTATGAAGGCACGTAAACCCTTTATTCTTGAAATTGCATCAAATTTATGATCATGATCATACTCTCCCCTGATATAAGACAAATGGCGAACTTTATCTAGACACTCACTTTATCTAGACACTCACTTGGTTTTGGATCTTCATACCTAAAACAATACTTGCCCGATACAACTGTGGCTAAATCATTGATGAGGTCATGCATTTTGAACTTGTATTGGTAATATTTAGTGCTTTTTTTAATCAATGACCTTGATACCAGTTCATCAAAGTATTCATCTCCTGTCTCTTCCATACTTTGATTTCTTCTAAACTGAATCAAACCTTCTGCCATCCATAGTTTAACTACCATTATCAAAACTCTTCATTGACTGAGGCCCTCAGCTAGAGAGTTCATGGTTGTTATTTTATTGTGTTTACAATCATTTAGTGACTATTTGTATAGCCGCTAAATGACATGAAAATTTCCGAAAAAGTACTTTAATTTTTGGTGGTGACTTAAAGACAAAATAGAAACCATGTCCATGATAACATTAGTGTAGGTCATTCAAAGTGTGTGCTTCGTGTTAAGGATGGAGCCAACTTTGACTATAGTAGAAAATATATTTATATATAAGAAAAATTAAATTTTTTTCAAGACCCAAAATTATGAGTGTTGATATCAGTTTCATATGTTGTAAAAAGTCTTTACGAATATATATATATATATATATATATATATATATATATATATATATATATATATATATATATATATATATATATATACATACATACATATAAGAAAAATTAAATTTTTTTAAAGACCCAAAATTAGAAGTGTTGATATCAATTTCATATGTTGTAAAAAACCTTTGCAAATTTATAATAGGGTTTAATGGTCATGCACCGACAGTCTAAAGTAGTTTTACACTGTCATTCAATCATAAATCACCATTAACGACTTTTAGGGTAATTATCATAAAAGTCAACAAACTTACCATACATGGTGAGTTGAGATTGGATGACGGTGTAAAATTATTTTACACTATCAGTACATAACCTATTTTCTCTTTATAATAAAAATTGGTATCTACATTAACTATATTTTTTTTTCAAAAATATATTAATTATGTTCTAAAAATTTACTAACTCAAAATTATGTTATTCTTCATATTATCTTTTATAAGAATAATAACCTAAAAATATTGAATAAGGAATTGCTTTTAAATTATTGGAATGTAGAAAAAGAAGAATGCTGCATCATGGCAATGATCACTCTCCTAAAAATCAAATTTCGGCAAACCTTTTATACATCCTGATATTTGCTTTGTTTTTCTAAGGTTTACACAATGGTGTCTGAACCCTTACACTTGAAGTCACAAATAATGACAAAAAGAACAAAAATGATAAGAGAGAAACAAAAAGAATATATGAAAAATAATGATAAAAAGAAAGAACATAAATTTGTTGGTATGTTTCAAAGTTCAAGCTGGCATCCCTTATATGTAAATGTTCGTAAGCTTATCCCATTGGCATAGTTTAATAATATATAGTTTTTAATGATCAAGTCAATTATAACCAAATCAATATAAAAGAAGCGCTAATAAAGTCATTTGATTGCAATGCAATCATTTATAGTCTTTAAAATAACAATAACATATTATAAAAAGTAAAAAACTATTAAAGAGGGAAATAAATAATACATGAATATTTTGGCTAAAGAATTAAAAGAATGTAATTATTTCCACCATAAAAACTATAAAAAGAAAAATGTATATTTGTCTAATTATAGAAAAAATGTAATTATCTTTGTAATAAATTAATACTATAAAAGAAAAATAAAATATTTTTATAAAAACAGAGAAAAAAGAAAAAAAATACTTATATGCTATTATTTCTATTACCAAATCCCCCATATAGAAATAATTAACTTAATATTAAAATATTATATACATTAAAAATAATAGAAATTAAAAAAATTAGGGTTGCCGCCAAGGCTTCCTAATTAACATTGAATGTATATCCGTCCTGCTTCGTGTCCATTTCTCTCATACTGGTATATGTGTGTTGAGTTCTTCTTTCAGTTTTTTCTTCTTTCCTTTTTTTCTTTTTGTTGCCAAAACATGTCTATGTTGACTTGTGATTCGTTTGCCAAGTCGTATTTGTGCAGTTGTGCAGCTCATTTCTCTCATACTGGTATGTGTGCTGCTCATGCTTTTTGTGTTTGACCAACTCTATGTGGGCTTAGTAAGACAACTAAAGGATAACACAACTGTAGCAATGATGTGTCATACTATCATCTCAATCATGATTATGTCATTACATTGCATATGCATTTCTTTTGTGCATATCAGAAATAAAACCAATTAAAATTAAGCTAATTTTTATTTCACTTTCTTTTGGTAGCAGTTTAAATCTTGCCCATATATTTCATAGGATCTTTTTGTTTTATTTTGTATTATTAAAATTAAAATTATTTTTTTTCCTTTTAAGAACAACTACAACACGATTAGTTATGCGAGTTGCTTAAAAATAAGACATGTTGCTTAGCAAAAATTGCAGTTGGAGCATTTGATGTGGTGTTTCTTATACAAACATTGTTGCTTACCTTGCTTAACTATTTTTATCAATAAAAAAATACTTTCTAAGCAAGAATCAATAGAAAAACAACGAAAATTAAGTTTAACACTCACTTTAGCAACCTCAGTATTAAAGTGAATTTTTGTGTAGAATTCTTAAATCTATATGGCATTATAGGACCAAAAAATTTAAGATAAATAACCCATTTAAGCAACCATGAATTTTAGATACTCTATTTTTTTTTAAACTCTTCTTTTAATTCTTACACTGCGGGGTGAATTAATTGATTATAGTTTGTCATTTCAGGTGTCTTACGCATTGTAGGGACGCATTAAGTCTTGATGTGTATTTAAATTTTTTTCTTTCTTATTTTTCGTATTTATTTATTTTAAAATTAATTCTTAATTCATGAATAAGTTTGTTACTTACAATTCACGCAAAAAATAGAGAAGCAAGTTGAGCTTCATGAGTGGATCTTACATGCTTTTAATTTATTTAAAGGCTAAAGTCAAAAGCGGTTCTGGATCTTACTTAACACGCTTTGACAACTCTAATTCTCTACAAATTATTAATCTTTCCAGCACTATCGTGGTTTGAAGTTAATAGCACTTGCTTATATAATAAGTTGCAGCACAAAGGTGGTGGAAGATAAGTTCTCTGTATTTTGCATCATTGCTTTCTCTTTTGATCGTTGACTTCAATTTCTTCAATGGAATTCACTTCTTCTTCATCATCATCCTACTCAAAATCCAAACCAAAATGGATATATGACGTGTTCATCAATTTTAGGGGAGAAGACACTCGATGGAATTTCGTTTCTCATCTCCATTCTGCACTCTCAAATGCTGGCGTCACCACTTTCCTCGAAGACGAGGATCTACTCAAGGGAACGCCGTTGGAAGAACTAATGCAAGCAATAAAAGGGTCTCAGATAGCAATAGTTGTTTTCTCTAAAACTTATATTGAATCTACTTGGTGCCTTAATGAGCTTGCAAGAATCATTGAATGCCACGAAACTTATGGCCAAAAAGTTATTCCCATATTTTACTATATTGACCCATCCGTTGTACGCCATCAGATCGATGATTATCGATTAGCTTTGAAAGCTCATAGTCAAACATTATCTGGGGGAAAAGAAATGGAAGATGTGTTGTCAAAGTGGGGCGGCGCACTCACCAAAGCTGCAAATTTCTCTGGTTGGGATGTGAGGAATCACAGGTAAATCAATCAATACTTTATAGTTTTTTGCTCTTTTTAATTTGAGACTGAATGAAGTGTATTTTAAGCTTATGATATATCTTTCCATGACCATTCTGCCTGTTTTTTTTTTTTATGATTGTTATTGATCTTGAAGGAATGAAGCTAAATTAGTGAAGGAAATTGTTGAGGACATTGTCACAAAACTAGACCATGCATTCTTATCTATTACTGAATTTCCTGTTGGATTGGGATCGCGTGTGCAAGAAGTGATTGGATATAAAGAAAATCAATCCACCAATGTTTGTATTGTAGGGATATGGGGAATGGGAGGATCGGGTAAAACTACCATTGCCAAAGCCATCTACAATAAAATTCATCGTAGATTCATGAATAAGAGTTTCGTTGAAAATATTAGAGAAATTTGTGAAACAAATGGTAGAGGGCATGTTCATTTACAGGAACAACTTCTTTCAGATGTCCTAAAAACAAAGGTGAAGATACATAGCATTGGGATGGGAACAACAATGATTGACAACAGACTTTCTGGAAAAAGGGCGCTCATAGTACTTGATGATGTCAACGAGTTTGGCCAATTAAAACACCTATGTGGAAATCGTAAATGGTTCGGTCAAGGAACTGTGATAATCATTACAACTAGAGATCTACACCTGCTTGACCTACTTAAAGTTGATTATGTTTATGAGATGGACAAAATGGACAAAAATGAGTCTATTGAGCTTTTTAGTTGGCATGCTTTTAGAGAAGCAAAACCAAGAGAAGACTTCAATGAACTTGCAAGAAATGTAGTTGCTTATTGTGGAGGACTACCACTAGCTCTTGAAGTCCTTGGTTCTTATTTAATCAAGAGGACAAAGAAAGATTGGAAAAGTGTATTGTCAAAGCTAGAAATAATTCCTAATGATCAAGTTCAAGAGAAATTAAGAATAAGCTTTGATGGTTTACGTGATCAGATGGAAAAGGATATATTTCTTGATGTATGTTGTTTCTTTATTGGTAAAGACAGAGCCTATGTAACGGAAATACTAAATGGCTGTGGACTACAAGCTGATATTGGAATAACAGTTCTCATAGAGCGTAGCCTCATAAAAGTTGAAAGGAACAACAAACTTGGAATGCATCATTTGCTACGAGACATGGGGAGAGAGATAATTCGTGAAAGTTCAATAAAGGAACCTGGAAAGCGCAGTCGATTGTGGTTTGCTGAGGATGTACTTGATGTATTGATACACAATACTGTAAGTAGATGCTTTACATTTTTGAAACTTGAAAGTGTTTGTCTTTTCATGTCCAATACATGTGAGGTTAGGCTGAGCTTTAAGTATCTAGTGAGTTAACAATAGAAATTTCCAAATTAATTTTTCTTTGCTCTTATCATCCCAGGGGACAGAAGCTATTGAGGGATTGGCTCTGAAATTGCATTTCACCAGCGGAGATTGCTTTGAAGCTTATGCTTTTGAGAAAATGAAGAGATTGAGACTGTTGCAACTTGATCATGTACAACTCACTGGAGATTATGGGTATCTTTCTAAGCAACTGAGATGGATCTATTGGCAAGGGTTTCCTTTAAAATACATACCTAAGAACTTTTATCTGAAATCTGTAACTGCGATTGCTTTAAAACACAGTAATCTTAGACTAGTCTGGAAGGAACCCCAGGTATATATTACATGCCATATTCTTTTAAACCTTATAGGATAATTAAAATAGTAATTATTGCCACTTACCACTATTTCATTTTTTATTTTAGTCTCTAACATTTTTGCCAAAAAAACTATCTTGTTTTAGGTTTTGCGATGGCTAAAAATCCTCAATCTTAGTCATTCCAACTACTTGATGGAAACCCCTGACTTTTCAAAACTACCAAAGCTTGAAAAACTTATTCTCAAAGATTGTCCAAGTTTGTGCAAGATACACCAGTCCATTGGAGATCTCCACAATCTTCTTTTGATAAATTTGGAGGACTGTACAAGCCTAGGCAATCTCCCAAGAGAGACATATAAGTTGAAATATGTGAAAACTCTAATCATATCTGGTTGTTCAAAAATTGACAAGTTGGAAGAAGATATAGTGCAGATGGAATCCTTGACAACTCTAATTGCGGAAAACACTGCTGTGAAACAAGTGCCCTTTTCAATAGTAAGGTCAAAAAGCATTGGATATATATCCCTATGTGGATATGAAGGATTATCACGTAATGTTTTTCCTTCTATCATTTGGTCTTGGATGTCACCAACAATGAATCACCTATCTCGTATTCGTCCGTTTTGTGACATATCATCATCTTTAGTTTCCATGGATATGCAGAATAATGATTTGGGTGATGTAGCACCAATGCTTAGCAGCCTTTCAAATCTTCGAAGTGTTTTGGTGCAACGTGACACAGAGTTTCAACTATCTAAACAAGTACAAACAATTTTAGATGAATTATATGGTGTAAATTCTAGAGAATTAGAAATAACATGATTTACATCACAAGTTTCCAAGCATTCCTTGAGGTCTTATTTGATTGGAATAGGAAGTTACCAAGAAGTCTTCAATACTCTCAGCAAGAGCATATATGAGGTTTCTTCTCTTTATCTTTGTCTACTTACATTCATTATTCACTTTAGCTATTACTTAAGAGCACCTGAAACATCTATAGGAAACTTCAATACTCACCTTTTAGCATCTTCCCCTTCTATAATCACACGCTTCATGTAAAACTACCTTATCTTAATACTCAACAAGCCAAGTGATCATTGTAGTGAAAATGGATTCATAAACAATTTTAATTCCCCCTGAAAACTTCATAAAATGCCTTGTCACTCTTTTCAATGAGGATTGTTAATCAAAATTCTGAGGTTATAATAGGATAATCAAGAGCATTAACCCAACCTCTAATATAAATGTTCTAATGCAAACCTATTGAATGGTGACTCAATTCTAAAGTGTATGTCTCTCAAATGATGATATAAAATGAATTTGATGAGCAATATGATCAATATAATGACAATTGACAGTGTTTCCTCAGTGTAAGATGGTATTTCACACATTAAAATTGAATAAAAATTGCAACAGTTTTATAAGAACGAAGTGGACTTTGAAATGGACTTCTGATAAGAGTAATCAATTACTCTGAGGTAATTGATTATTTCAACTAATGTAATTGATTACTAAAAAAATATAATCAATTACATGTATTAGAAAACAAAATTTTTGCTGTCTGTAGTAATCGATTACCCCATCCTGTAATCAACTACTTCAGCCACAAATGTAATTAAAATGTAATATATTACCTTACATGTATTACATACACATTTGTTAACGGATTGGCAAGCGTACCAAATCGCACAAGTAGTAAATGGATAAGTTCAAGTATCGTTTTCCCAAGGGACTCACGTAATATAGGCAATGTTCACACAGATATTAGCTAAGCCAAGCAGATTTCACAAGAAAGCAGTAAAAACACAAACTTTAGTTGGTTTTGTGGAACTTTAAAGCAAATCTAATGCATAACAGAAAATAAAATGATATTTTTTTATGGTTTTATAACAGAACACAGCAGTAAACAGAGGTTAAGACATATATATAAAGATGTTGCAGGGGTTAGATCTCACCAAACTCTACTCTCTTCTTGCATTAACACATAATACATATTCCATTTGCATTTAGATGTTAAAATCAGCCAATAAAAACATTCTCAGCCCTAATCCCTTAGGTGCAAAGAGTCTTAGTTCCTTCCCTAAGCCTTGATTCCTCAACAACTTAACAAAGCAACTAGCTTTAAGTCTAGTGACCACAAGATAACCCATGAACTAAGCTCCATTCCTAGACACAAAGTTCATGAGGTATATTGCTTCAGATCTAGACAATAAAAGTGTTTCCCAACAACAATCATGTCCAAAGATCATGCTATGGGTGGCCATTCCACAACAAGCTTTAAGTAAAGAAGCAAAATACTAACATTAAACACAAATCTGTAGAATATATATGTAAAAATATCAAAAGATACAAGAGAGTCTGAGTATGGGTATATCTAACCCCTTACAACTGAAGAACTCAGCCACTCATGGACATGAGCAGCTGCAAAGTACACATGGAGGGGAAGGAGATGAAGAAGAACACCAAGAACAAAGGAGAGAGCTTTTCTCTCCAATACATCAGTACAAAACGAAATTACAGAACATAATGGGAGTGAGTCATCAGACTACTGTCATACATGAGGGTCAGCCCTTTATATACATGTGCAGAATTTCTTCAAGTGACAAATCGCTCAACCAAGAAATCTGGCTTAGCTGATTGGCAAATTCTACTACTGCATCAGAATGCTACTGCAAATGACCCTTCAATGCTTCCAAAACATCATAATGCAGCTCCAAAATGTGTTCTACATCTTCAATCTCCTCTTTCTACAAAAGTGGGGTAAATAACTAAGATATAACCATAAAACTAGAAAATTAAACTAATATTAACTAAATTACGAAATTAAAGCAAATTGAGTAAAACAACACTCCAAATAAGAGAAAAAGAGAGATAATTGTCTTAAAAATCACTTAAAAAGTAAGTAATTACAGCAACTAACAACTCCCCCAAACTTGGAGTTTTGCTTGTCCTCAAGCAAAAGATAACAACAACACAACACTAACTAACTTACTAAACTGAAAATACTAACACTAAAACAGAAACATGGACTAAGATCAATCCCATCCTAACAAATCCAAAACATGCTTCCATTTAAAACTTGAAAAGCATCAAACCAATGATTTAAATCTAACCATGGTGCTTATACCGAGACCATAACAAGGATGCAAGTACCTAATTTCTCAAGAAATGAACCAAGCATAACAATCAAAATTTGACAAAATCCAAGAATGTTTGATTCTTTTCACTCAAGTGTCTCACTCAAGCACCAATTGATTTAGGTGCTGAAATCTCTCACAGTCAACACACAATGGAAACCACAAATCAGTTTTGCTTTTCTTCTCAATGCAACGAAATTATGCACAAAAATTAAGATCACAAGGACTTGATCAAGGTCTGAAACGTGGCTAGGCTTGAAAGGAAATTGGTTTTTCTAGATAAACAAACACCATGAGATAAAGAGAACAACCAATGCATTTTTTCAGATTTTACCCAATCCCTCTTATTTTCTCACAATGACAAAGATACCAAATCCTTACATATCTCAAATTTAAGCTCACAAAAATGCCACTATAATCACAACAAGTATCACAACTTTTATTTCTTTTTGTTTTCCTTGATCTTCTTTTTCTTTTTCTTTTTCTTTTCTCAGAATTTTTTTTTAAACACAAAAGATAAGCACAGCTGTGACACTTCTTTAAATTCAATGAAAGTGACCCACGATTGTTCCCAAGTTCTTCCTTTCATGCAAGATTTCCCCCAAACTTATTCTAAACCCAACACATGCAATTGCTCTCCTATCCAATGGTAAGGAAAGTGAATTGTTCTTCATTTAGGCTCTTGGGTTATCATGACAGAAATTAATTCAATTAAGGCTCAAAGGGGCTGCACAAAAAGGATGACAGAAACAGGGAAAACTTTTTGGCTCTAGGATTCACAATCATCAAACAAAATTTGCCTTGCTCATTTCTTTATTAACATGCAAAAATCTTCACAAGAGAATTGTTCAAAACCAAGTGTGGTGCCAAAGGTGGCACTCATTATCATTTGAGACATCACACAACTCACAAGAATCATTTCTCAAACATTCTTCAAACCTGTCATCAAAATCATGTTTTGCTTGAAACATTTTCTCAAAAACACACATGCATCCAAGCTATGCTAACAAAACGTGCAGCCACAAAAATCATTCAAATCATGGTTTCGCAAACACATTTTTCTTTAAACAGCATGAGAAGCAAGCAAGGATAACGCACGATGGGATTTTTCTAAGGCCATGAACAACCACAACATTAAAATTAAACTTGCAACCAACAAACTACTAAACATGCACTGAATTGAAAACTAAAATACTAAAAGCTGTAAATGCAGAAAATTAAATTGTCCTGAAAGCATGGGGATAAAACAAACAAATCCCCATCAAACATCATTATCCTCTTCGGCCTCAGAACTGCCGAACTCCTCTTCTTCTTCTTCTTCAGTTCCTTCCTCCTCTACTTCGCTTTCCTCCTCTGCCAAGGCTTCATCTCCCATTGCAGCTCCTTGGTCTTCAGCCTTGGCAGCAACATCGTTTCCAGCAGCATCAGCAGCACCAGCACCCCCCAAAAAGAGAGGTCTGTCCCCAGGCCATGCAGTCTATGAGGTCTCGGTGCTGCAGGAGACATGCTGAAAATAGAAAAGAACAAAACAAAAAATAAAACAGGAGACACAAGAAATGAAATAAGTTAGTGAAAAAAATAAGAAACGAGAAACAAAAAAAAAATTAAGACAGAAATCACAACATAATTTAAACACAACAAGTAGAAAAAGAAAAGAAAAACAAAAAAAAGAAACTAATGAAAGACTAAAAGGAGAATTGAGAATCCACAAAACAGCAAGGAAATTTCGTCACGCACAAGTGCAGGAACAGAACATGCACACAGCAATGTGCAGGGAATTTGGCTTAGCATCCACATGATGGCTTTGCCAAATTCCACTAATCTGGTACTTCTACAATTTTGCAGAAAGATGTGGTTCCAGCACTTGTGGTTGACGAATTAAACAAGAAAGCAAGAGTGGTCCCAGATCTCAAGTAATGAAATACACACGTGCAAACAAGAAGAAAAACAAACAGAAAAAGAAAAAGACAAAGGGGTGTTTTTTTTTTTTTTTTGGTGTAAAACAGAGAATTCACAAAGAACCATGTGCCTCCCCTTTAGCACACAATAGCAGCAGTAAACAGAAAATATGAAACAAGACACAACAGCATAGGGACCCAAAACGTGGTCCCAAAACACAGAGAAAATAAGAACCTTCAAAGAAAACACAGAAAAACCAGAACTTGAACCATCGGTGGTCCCAAAAACAATGAAAAAGACAAGATCTACGCAGATCCATAAGTTAAAAACAAGAACAGAAACTAAAAAAAAACAAAAACAGAAGGAATAAAGGTAGGTTTCCCAAAAGATGAAAAACAAACACTAAAGGAAAAAGGGGAAACAAACACGTGACTACCTCCAACAGGGAAAGATATCCCAAAATGGCACAAACAAAAGAAAAACACACAAAGTTTGCACTTTTTCAACAAACAAAGGTAGAAAAAGACATACCCACTCAAGGGAGGCTTCAGAACAACAGAAAGAAAAGAAGGTTCTAACAAAAGCTTTGACCTTTGTCAACGAAAAGGGAAGAGAACAGAAAACCCAAACACAAAAGGTCAAAGCTTTAACAATAAAAACAATAAAATAACAAGAACAGAAAATTTTTAAACATGCACATGCTTTAAGAACTGAAACGAAAATCAAAACGAAAAAGAAAAAGAGATATGATAGTGCAGAGATGCAAATGGATAGAACCCAGAATCTTTTTCTGAAAAGAGATGAGAGTGACAAACAGAAAAGGAAAAGGGAATGACAGAAGCAACACTCACAAGTGGACAGAGAAGGGTTGTGCTCGAGGTGGAGATGGAGAGTAGGCTGAGAGGGAAGGGTCATAGTCCTTGTGATGATGGATGAGTTGAGGGATGAAGATAGCTATGTTTAGAAGAATGATGGAAAAAAAAAGTAGAAGTGATTGGGGAGTAGAGGGGGTGATAGCCTAGGGAAGACGTGAGGGTGTGGGGAAAGGGTAGAAAAAGGTGAAGTCTGATTTGGGGAAAGGGTGTGAGTAGGTAGCTGTACTAAAATGTCAGAAAATTCTGATTGGAGGGGAAGATGGGTGAGGCGACGTGATTGGAGGAAAAGAGAGGTGAATAGGAAAAGGTAACAGTAGTGCTATAGGGAAACGTGACTGGGAAGGGTGGAGACGTTATGGGGTAAATCAAAGGTCTTGGAATGCGGGAAAAATTTGAAAAAGATCAGAGGGTCTGAATAAGTGGAAAACGGCTTGGCCATGAGGCATGGCTTGGCAGAAAGCTCGAATTTGGACAGGGATCACAAAGTGGCTTTTGGCTTGGCCATGGAACGTGGCTAGACTCAAGAATGCATGGAAATGAAATTGTTGCTTCCAGTGGTTTTGGCTTGGAGCTAGTATCAGTGGCTTGAGCCAAAAGTCACTTAAGAGCAATTTTTACACAGACATAACCAAAATGCGAATTATGCAGAAGTAGGCCTAAGTACTGCAATGTAACAGAAAATTGGGATGTATGCAACTACAGAATGATGCTTCTAAATGATCACATTACAAGGAAACAAAATTAGCACAAACAACACACAAAGCTTACACAAGGATCAAACACATGCAGTGTAAATGATCAGAATACATAACTAACTAAATTGAACACTTCGAAATGCAGAATGCATAAGTAAAAAGGGTAAGAAAACTGGGTTGCCTCCCAGGTAGCGCTCTTTTAATGTCATTAGCTTGACATTTGGTGACCTCAAGGGTCACTTAGATGCATAATTATGGTCAGCCTCTCAATTTCACCCCTCAAAAAGGTCTTAAATCTCTGTCCATTGACAGTTCAGCTTCTTCCTGATGAAGGGTCCTCCTCCAAGTCAACGACACCATAGGATTTGACTTCCTTGATGATGAAAGGACCTGACCATTTGAATTTCAGCTTGCTTTCTGCTTATGATACTTGGAGTACTCATATGCATCAATCCCTATTTTCTCTAACTCATGCAATTGTTGAAGCTTTTTCTCTCCATAAACCATTTGGAAGGAAGACAAGTCAATTGGTGCTTTGAATGCAGTCCAGTGAGTCCATGAAGTATCATTTGGCTTCGTTTCCTCCGCCTTCTCCTCCTTCTTCAAGTCTTTAATTTTAACTTCATGTGGAAGGACCTCTTTTAGAACATTGGGACTTTGGAAAATTTCTTCAATTTCCTTTTCTTCCTCCTCATCGAGGGCTTCAATTGCATCATTAAGAGGCTTTTCAAGGGAAGAGGAGATATGCAACTGTTTCTTACTGTCCATAAAATCTTCATCAAGCACATTCAATTGAAAACACATACTTTCATCATCATAAGATGGCATTTGTTCAGCAGCTTCAGAGAAAGGAACCTTGATTTGCAACTGCTTGCATGTCTCTAGGAACCGTGTAAATTGCCTCTCTTTGTTCTTCCTTGTTGGAGCATGAGGATAAGGAAGGTTCTTGATGGGAGGGTTCCTTAAGGCATTCTTCTCTTCTCTTGCAATTTGGCTCTTAGTTTTCTTCTGCTCTTCTCTATTTTTCACCACCAACTTCTCACCCTCACCACCATTTTTCTTTTCACTCTTCTCATCTCTCTCAATATTTTTATCAATGTTATTCTCATTCTCATATTTTCTCTCATCAACAACATTTTCACTCTCATTTTTCTCTTTACTCACTTCACCTGTTGCAATGATGGCATTAAAGTGCTTCTTGGGACTAGTTTTTGTGTTGGCTACAAATGATCCACTTTGTTGCTCCGCCAATTGCTTTGCTAATTGTCCCACTTGTACCTCAAGGTTCAAGTTTGAAGCATCGGTGTTCTTTTGGTTAGTGATAGAGACTTGCATGAATTGATTGAGAGTCTCTTCCAACATAGAAGTATGGTCTTGATGAAAAGGTTGATGTTGTTGGTTTTGGTGAGGTGATCCACTTGAAGAACCGACATCATGTTCCCATCCGAAATTGTTATTGTTCCTCCACCCTTGATTGAAAGAATTAGAGTAGAGAATGCTGCCATAATTGCCTTGACAGTTTTGATTCCCCATATTTATCTCTTCTTGGAAACCCGATGGCATGATGCATTGACCACTTTGATGACCACCGCCACATAACTCACAACTTAAGACTTGTTGCGGTCCTAATGAAATGACTTGCAAGCTTTGAAGTTGTTGTGGAATCCTTGAGATTTGCTTGGTGAGTGCTTCTAATTGTTGAGTGAGGAGCTTGTTTTGAGCAGAGAGTACATCTTGGGAATTCATCTCTAGGACACCTCTTCTTTGCACCATAGCTTTATCATGTTGGACCTCATAATCATTTGAAGCCATATTCTCAATGATCTCTCTAGCTTCATCGGGTGTCTTCCCCATAATCTTGCTACCAGCTGCAACATTAAGAAGGAGCTTAGTTTGAGGCCTTAACCCCACCAAGAAAGTATTGATTTGTGCTCCTTTATCAAGACCATGAGGTGGACATTTTCTCAACAAGCTATTGAATCGTTCCCAAGCTTCACACAATGGCTCATCCCATCCTTGTACAAAGGTAGAAATTGCCACCTTCCTTTGATTGATCTTTGATTGAGGAAAGAATCGATTCAAAAACTTGTCTACTAGCTCATCCCAACTCATAACACTATTCGGAGGAAATGATCGGAACCAATCTTTGGCCTTCCCATTAAGAGAGAATGGAAAGAGACCAATTTGAATGACATCATCATGCACTTGATAGATCTTCACTGTGTTGCAAATTTCCACAAAAGTGGTCAAGTGAGCATAGGGGTCTTCATGATCAAGTCCCAAAAATTGGTTGTTTTGCACCAAGTGAATAAGAGCTAGATTTATCTCCACATTGTTAGCTTGCACTTCAGGTCTTGCAATGGTAGTGAAATACCTCGGACACGAGTCAGCAGCATAATCACTAAGAGTCCTCCTTGGTTGATGAATTTCTTCCTCTTTTGCCATGATTTCTTCTTCTTTTCGGATAGGTGGCAAAAGAGTTGTGGACAAAGTTGCTTCTTGACTTTCATGCTCATCTAATTTCTTCCTCTTCCTTGCTGTACTACTGCAAAAGAAACTCAAAGAACTAGAATGTACAGGTGAGCACAAGATAATAAACTTGACAAAATAAAAACATAACAAACGAAAAGATAAAAGTACAAAGCTTAACATAATAAAAGCGTGAAATTGCCTAATATTGAGACGCAAGTCCCCGGCAACGGCGCCAAAAACTTGTTAACGGATTGGCAAGCGTACCAAATCGCACAAGTAGTAAATGGATAAGTCCAAGTATCGTTTTCCCAAGGGACTCACGTAATATAGGCAATGTTCACACAGATATTAGCTAAGCCAAACAGATTTCACAAGAAAGCAGTAAAAACACAAACTTTAGTTGGTTTTGTGGAACTTTAAAGCAAATCTAATGCATAACAGAAAATAAAATGATATTTTTTTATGGTTTTATAACAGAACACAGCAGTAAACAGAGGTTAAGACATATATATAAAGATGTTACAGGGGTTAGATCTCACCAAACTCTACTCTCTTCTTGCATTAACACATAATACATATTCCATTTGCATTTAGATGTTAAAATCAGCCAATAAAAACATTCTCAGCCCTAATCCCTTAGGTGCAGAGAGTCTTAGTTCCTTCCCTAAGCCTTGATTCCTCAACAACTTAACAAAGCAACTAGCTTTAAGTCTAGTGACCACAAGATAACCCATGAACTAAGCTCCATTCCTAGACACAAAGTTCATGAGGTATATTGCTTCAGATCTAGACAATAAAAGTGTTTCCCAACAACAATCATGTCCAAAGATCATGCTATGGGTGGCCATTCAACAACAAGCTTTAAGTAAAGAAGCAAAATACTAACATTAAACACAAATCTGCAGAATATATATGTACAAATATCAAAAGATACAAGAGAGTCTGAGTATGGGTATATCTAACCCCTTACAACTGAAGAACTCAGCCACTCATGGACATGAGCAGCTGCAAAGTACACATGGAGGGGAAGGAGATGAAGAAGAACACCAAGAACAAAGGAGAGAGCTTTTCTCTCCAATACATCAGTACAAAACGAAATTACAGAACATAATGGGAGTGAGTCATCAGACTACTGTCATACATGAGGGTCAGCCCTTTATATACATGTGCAGAATTTCTTCAAGTGACAAATCGCTCAGCCAAGAAATCTGGCTTAGCTGATTGGCAAATTCTGCTACTGCATCAGAATGCTGCTACAGATGACCCTTCAATGCTTCCAAAACATCATAATGCAGCTCCAAAATGTGTTCTACATCTTCAATCTCCTCTTTCTACAAAAGTGGGGTAAATAACTAAGATATAACCATAAAACTAGAAAATTAAACTAATATTAACTAAATTACGAAATTAAAGCAAATTGAGTAAAACAACACTCCAAATAAGAGAAAAAGAGAGATAATTGCCTTAAAAATCACTTAAAAAGTAAGTAATGACAGCAACTAACAACATTACTTGTTAGTAACTTGTCCTTAATGATTAATATAAAACAGGTTCTGAGTTTCAAAAATAATTTATACAAATAATATATGAAAACTCATACATAGGGAAACTAATGCCAAAGTCATCAAGGATAATTCAAGATAAAGCACAACTACCCAAAAATAGAAACCTGGAGGCATTCAATGTTCAACAAAACAAATAAACAAATTACACTGAAAAGGAAATACAACGAAAATAGAAACATATAAGGTAGAATCATCAAAACTTAAAATTCTAATTGAATCAGATAAGTGGAAGTTTTGAGAGATAGCATCTACCATCTCTACAATCATGCTTTTATTAGGCGCTATAAAATCCGTTTCCACTTTCTTCATGCTATGCTTGCTTCATGTTTGTTACACACTTACACTCCCCTTGAAATGTAAGTGGAAAGACCCGTATGACATAAACAATTGCATCCTATTGATATGCTGTTGAAGGATACGCAACAAAACTATCAACCAAATCTGTTTGATTTAATTACCATAACTATGTTTTAATTTAATACATTGTTATTTTCTTAAATATGCCCGTTTCATAATTTGGAATGAGAAAATAATGATTGAAGAAGTTCATTTTAATAACACAATTGAATATATGACTAAGCTTTTTGCTCATGCTACAGGGATTGACAACCAGTGAGTCTGGTGATGTTTTTCTCCCAGGTGACAATTATCCTTATTGGTTGGCTCATGCGGGTGAGGGACATTCGGTGTCTTTTGTTGTGCCTGAGGGTTGTCGCATGAAGGGAATGACTTTGTGTGTTGTTTATTTATCAACCCCTGAAAACTCAGAAACTGAATGTCTTGTTAGTGTTTTATTGGTTAATTACACAAAGTGCACCATCCAGATATACAAGCAAGACACAGTAATTTCCTTCAACAATGTAGACTGGGAGGGTATAAAATCACATTTGGGATCTGGAGACAAGGTGGAGATTTTTGTGATTTTTGAGCATGGATTGGTTGTCAAGAAGACAGCTATCTATCTAATGTGTGATGACTCAATTGACGAGGAAATGGAGCCTTCTCCTGAGCCAAAGAAAGAGCCAAAGAAAAATGCCTTTGTGAGATTCATAAAGAAAATTGTAAT
This sequence comes from Pueraria montana var. lobata, assembly GCA_026413185.1. NCBI lineage: Eukaryota > Viridiplantae > Streptophyta > Magnoliopsida > Fabales > Fabaceae > Pueraria > Pueraria montana. Next base: position 13,728,909 of record CM048653.1, read on the forward strand.
GTGTAAGATTCAAGAAGTGTAGAGGTTTCAAGCAATTTTTACTGGGCATGCCAAAGTCGTAGATCTAGGATTTCCATACTATTTCTTGGAGAGAGGAGGGAATTTTCTATGTTTCATAGATATAAAGCAGAAATTCTTTAATAACATTCCTATAATCTTGTTAAGAGTTCATTTCCCGTTGTGCTATACCTCATGGTTGCTAGACAAGGTGTGATGCAATAGAATCCTAGCTAATATTGTTGTGGATAATAGGTATTCTAATTACAGTTTTAATCAACCAACTTTCAGTATTCATAGGGCTGGAGTTTCTGAAATCTTTTTCATTCTCGAAGAGTATTGGTGTGCAGAAAATGCCTTTATTTTTTCAGATAACATTTGGGTAATATTGTAAATTAAGATCTGTGCCCTCTTGCTGCTGTGGAAATTGCTATATCTAAATATAAAATGAGAATAGTGTATGACCAGTGATGGTTGCTGGGTATTATTAACTTATTGCAGTATTATCTGCGTGAAATTGAAAAGATGGAAGAAATTGAATGCAACTATATTTTGATTTTGCAAGGGAAATTTTCAGGCATGAATAGTCATGTTTGCTTATAGGTGTTTGTATCTAATTTTTAGCAGATAGAGGTCAATCATTTGCATGAAGTGTGTTAACTCTATTAGTTCCTTACTCTTGCAGAAGTATGCAATTTTATCTCTGCAGTTGGGTATTGATGTTTTATTCAGTAGAATATAGTAATTTATTGTAATGATTGTTCTCTTATTTACATTCAACATAGATTTAAGTTCCAATGATGTAAGCAGAGGCGGCGATTGACCCTTGAGTCTGATTCTACTAAAGCCATAGAGATAGTAGGGACTAGGGACAGTTTTCATTTTTGATATTTCATTTGCTTTCCATTAGTCTTAGTTTAAAAATAGTTATTTGGATTTTGGATTGTGACATTCTTGGCTTGATTTTTTATATATTGTTTCACTTCACCGAGATGACAAACAGTAGCAGTTCTTTTTTCTCCTTCATAGAATGTCCTGGTCTTATCTTTTTCTTTCCTCTTCTTCTCTGAAGTCCTAGCTCTAGCCATTCTTCTAAGCTGCAATCCAATTCCTTTATATCAGGAAGCCATATGCAGATAGAGTTAATTGTATAACTGAGATTATGTCTCCCATTTTTCCCAACTTCTAGCAGTGACCCTCCTTGTAGATCTAAAATTTCAGCTTGATATAGTATATAGATCTGTATTGTCATGTACAGAGGGATTTGAAGATGATTAAGAACAGAGTTTGAGTGTGAAGTTCAATTCTGTGGATTGAAGTTAGTTTTTCGAAATTCTTGGGTGAGTGCAGTTTCTATTTGGGTGTGGTTAATTTGCTTCAAAATTGAAAGAACGGAAACTGTGGAGTCAAAATCGAACTTTAAGAAGCCATGCGGGCCTTAGTAAGGTGAGTCACGTGCTCATCTTTTCATGGTTTAAAACTGACATATTCAGTGAAAATATTTTACTAGAGATATTAAAACTATCTAATAGTGTAAAAATATTTTACATTTGATATTAAAACTACCTCATCTTTAATTTGTATATATCTGTAGCATTCCATCTGTCATGTCCATTCAAAAATTAAAAACAAGGTCTACCCAGTAACCACTTCAATGATAAACGTTAATATTAAATTTGCAAGTTAGAAAATTTTCCCATAGAAATGTTGTAAGAAGGTTTACCCATTTTCTCATCTTTTCATGGTTTTAAAACTACCTAATTGTGTAACATTTCTGCTTGCAAATTTAAGATGTTAAGATTTATCATTGAAGTGGGTAGACCTTTTCTTTTTCAATGGACATGGCAGATGGAACACTGACGCTGCACTCTGCAGATACATAGAGATCAAAGATAATTGCTGGCTAGCTGCTAATTATCATTATAAGGAATAGATGTAAACAATCATGGTATCCAATATTAAAGTAGTCGAGCAAAGGTAATGTTCCTGTTTCAAGTAATGACAATATAACCGGGGAATGACTAATCACTAAAGTTTGAAGAGAAGAGACGAACTTGATATCTGAAAGCCTTTTAATAGTGTTTATGATATCCACCTTAGAGTTTTGTAACTCAAGCAGATCACACCAAGCTAACATTAGTGCTTTTAGTAAAGGAAGATGGTTGACATCAAGGATCAGAATGGCTTCAGGAGTGAGATATATATGATGGTATTGATTACTATTAAATTACATAAAGAACAGAGACATGTTGGACTGAAACCATGTGTTTGAATACAGCACGTGTGAGAGTTTATATAGATATATTGCATTAATTACAAACAAAGTGAGGATATTTGGTTTCCTCTAAATTAGAGATTGTAAGCCTATTTATCACAATAAATGCAGAATATTCATTTTGATTCTCAAAGCATACAAATCATATGTGTAACACCTTAAATCCAGGTTTACATGTATTTGCATTTTAAACTCATTTTAATTTCATAAAGGAGTTACTTTATTTAATTCTTGTAAAAGAAAGAAGAGATTATTTATTTATTCATTTTACAAAGTGCCAAAGTTTGTTTAATTTCGCAAATCAAATGTAATTGTAAAAAGGTAAGTTGGAATTTTGCCAAATTGTTAAAAAAAAGTTTTATGTAAATTTTAAGTTCGAAAGTTGTGTTCCACTTAGTAATTAAAACGGATTATTTACGTTTGCAAGAAACTAATTGCAACGTCATTTAAACATAAATGGGCACTTATTTTTGAATTAATAAAATAAAGAACACGAGATAATTTGATTGGTTATCAAGTATACACATATGCATGAAATAGAGAATTTCATACATCAAAATGTTTTCCAGAGCAATAGTAACATATATACATATACACATTGCTCAAGGTATATGCCAAATACATAGGGTAATAGAGTATGGAAATTGAATATACATAGTAAAATCTGAAACATAGGTCTACCCGTATTCAAATACATAAAAGGGAAAAAAACCTAGTCTCAGAGAAATCATCTCTAAACCCAACCCTGCAGTTAGACTAATCCCAAGAAATGGGATGGCAAAGGGCCTCTGACAAGATCCCTGAGGAGAGAATCTAGTGTCACTGTCCACAGGATCCTTCACGAAATCTTTCTCAAGGTTCTCCAATCCTCCTCAAAATTCTAGGACTCACTGTTCCCTAAGTTTAACTAGCGGCGGATCCCCCTAATTGACTCTTGTAACACCCCGAAAATTTCAACCCAATAAATATGAACATGAGAGATTTAATTAGAAAAAAATTTTGTTGGGGAGAATTGTAACGTTGTGATTTTCCTAATTGTATGATTAAGTGTTTGATTAATAATGAAAGAGCAAACTAAAATTAAATTATGTTGATTGATATAATAAATAACTCAAGTTCTATATTTTGTTATGTGCCATAGTGTTATTGTGAAATTTTTTAGACTTTTACGTGAGTTCCGTAAGTTGTAGAAAAAAAAGAAGAAAAAAAGAAGAGAAGGGGGTGTCCTTAGAGGAAGTGTGGATACAAATAGCAAAATTTCAAAATTATCTCAAATATAAACGTGTAAATGCTTCTCACTTCCCTCATTCTGGTCGGTTTTTTTTTCTTCCTCACGAAGCTATCTTCTCTTTCTTTTTCTGCTGCTGGCCGTGTTTTACAAGGGAGAATGGAAGCCATTTTTGTTGCTTGGCTGGTTACATACAAGGCTTGGTGGTCCTCTCTTCATCACCAACAGCTTGTCTTCAAGGCTTGGTGGTCCTCTCTTCATCACCAACAGCTTGTCTTCTCTTCCTCTCTCTCAGCTGAGCCAAAAATCCAAGGTGAGGGGGACTCTTTATGGATTCTATTTTTAGTTTAAGGGTGGTTAAAGTTAGGGGACTCAACTACCTACAACATGTATGCCCCTTTTTGGCTGTTGTGTGTGTTTGTTTCAATGCTTGAATGTGAAAAGTTGATGAAATGGGTTTGAAACCCTTAGTTGTGGCTGTGTGAGTGCATGTCCTGGCTTTAGTGTTATTTTTGTTCTTTTGAAACTGAGTGGGAAGGCCCCTGGAACAAGGGAATCCATGCCAAATTTTCGTATAATTAATTGGTGAAGGTTGCATGTTGAAAACAAACCCCAAAACAATGTAACAGTGGCTGTCAGGTTCGAGTGTCCCTGGACAGATCCCATGGTTTTGTGATTTGTAGAAGATCTAACCGTTGGTTTTTCATGAAAATTGCTTTGAATGAAAATAGACACAAAAAGGAACAACTTAACACCATGGATAGAAAACCTCGTTTTGAAGTTCATCCGTGGCTTTCAAAATGGATGTTCTGTTTTCAAGTTTCCCTGGAACATGTCTCGGTTTTTCTAAAATTTCCAGTTGTGTGCTTAATTTTTATTTTTCTTTTTTGAATGATTAAAAACTAGACAAAACAAGATTTTTAACCATATAAATTACAAAAATTATCATGTCCAATTTCTAAATTAACTTTTTAAAAAGAAACAGGGCAAGGGTTGTTGAGCTCTGTTTTGAGTCTGAAACTTAGGCTGTTAGAAAAAAATTTACTGGGAACAATAGGGAAAGAATTTTGAGGCAAGGGTTACTTTTTTTGAAAGATAAAGATGTTACCTTTCTACTGTAAAAAGTTCAGTTCAAAATGAATTTGGAAAGTGGGAGAAATTTACATTTCTTTGAGCTGTGTTCAGTGAGCACTCAAAATTCAGGGCTGCTGACTTAGAAAATTTTTATAAAATTTTCTAGATGTTGATTTTATAAGTGGGATACCTTTCTATAAAATATATTTCAAGAGCTTCGATTTGATATAAAAATTTTTAAATTCCGAGGTCATTTGCTAGTATCAGTGAGAGCTCACATTCAATACTGTCAAAGAGAAATCTGTCTTTTTAGTCAATTTTGTTGATATTTGTGTTATTGATGTGATATGATGTATTTAAGCTTGAGAGATGATATTCTACCTCTAAAGGTGAATATTCATCAATATGCTATGTGTTGACTAATTATCTATGACTTGATTCATTATACAAATTAACTGTACTATGTATATTGTGGACTGAGACCTGGGGGGTGTGAACCCTGGGCATTGTGAAAAAGTTGTGTGCGCATGATTTTGATGTGTTTGGATGTTGAATGTGGGGATGAGGATTTATAATCTTCGTGGGAACAAATGAACTCCATGCGGAGCACATTTGTGGAAAAGGTGATTTTGTGATAAAAATGACGGAAAGTAATGAATTAATACGTAAAAAGAGTGTGAACTTAGTAATTGATGGTTGGCATAAGTAATTTTGTGATCCTTGTTTTTGTTGGTGAGGATCGAATGAGAAGGGAAACCTTTCCGTTGGGGGTCAAGTGTGACTGGTGTAGTGGATAAATGCTACACGTCGATTTAGAAGGATAATCTTACGTGACCGAAAGCCAAATGGGCAAGTGTTGAGAGGTCGTGTGGAGGCTTTATCTACGGTGAGCATTGTGCTTGTGAGATGAGGGGGTCGTAATGTTTAACCACTGTGATAGTGGGGGAGTTGGATCTCCGTGTTGTATGTCTGGGACATATGTTGATTGAGGACCGTTGTCGAGTACCTTTGGTAGAAAAGCTCACATAGACCTATAAAAGATGAACCTGATGAGAGGGAGTGGTTGAGGAGTCAGTCCTCAGAGATTGGATGACCTCACAGAGTGGTACCTGAGGTGTGCTCGCTGACTTGCTGTTTCTTGGGAATCTGGCATCGAGTTTGTGGTCGTGCTTCCACAGTGCCGACTTGGCAATCCCGACAAATGTGAGGCACAACCGTGTTGGTGAGAGCCCTGCCATTGTACCGTGGTGAAGGGTGTACTCCCAGCAAGTCATCCGACTTAAAAATGTGTAAGACCACTGAGTTCTGGGAGTTCCAGTGGCGGTTGGCCAGTGTGAAATAATTTACAAGAATAGCTGTGGAAACAAATAGGTTTCGGGTGTGACCGTTAGAGAACCACATCGTGGTGGCTAGTAGGATTGTGTATGTGACTGTCAAGTCGTTCCGTGTGTACTACTTGATGAAGCAGAGAGTTCACCCTCTATTTATTTTTCTTTTAGGAACTTGTGGCAGTACCTGTGGATGTCATAAAGATGTTATCTTCACCAGCTTCGTCACTATTCGTTTGGAGGTTGGTCTAACATGCAGGGTTTAGAGATGACTGCTCTGAGACTAGGTTTTCCTCTTTTTATGTATTTAGATATGGGTAGACCTAGGTTTCAGATTGCTGGCATGTATATTCAGTTTTCATACTCTATTATCCTATGTATTTGGTATACCTTTTGAAAATGTACATGTTACTATTACTCTGGAAAATATTTGGGTTATGAAAATCTCTATTTCATGTATACTTATAATTGAGGCAGCTATACACAACTTCCAAAATTAATTAATGAAAAGTTTTAAACATCCGATAAAATTCCGATCTATGTTTTATTAACTTCAAAGTTTTTTTTTTGGAATTTTAAAGTTAGTTAACATGCTTATTGAATTAAAATAAGTTTAAAAATGAGAATATATGTAAACCCGGATTTAGGGTGTTACAACTCTCACCCATTTATGTCTCCAATTCATTGACGTAAGAGGGGTTCGGTGAAAGGCGAGAATCATCGGACCAACGTGAACTCCTCAGATGGTGTGGCATCGGAAACAGTAGCAGGTATCAATGAACTTTTCAAGGACACTCCGAAGAGATGGATGATGACAAGAGCAACAAAACTGATGAGGATAGCTCCCTTGTGATCTCCACAGGTACTGCCATCGGCTCCTAAAACAAAAATGTAAGGGTGAACTCATCGCTTCATCAAACAAACAACACATAACGACTTTGAAAGTCATACACACAATCCTGCTAACCACTGCAGTGTGGTTCTCTAACGTTCACACTCGGAACCTACCCGTTTCCATGACTTTTATCTGTAAACTGTAACACACTGGCCAACTGCCACTGAAACTCCCGGAACTCAGTGGTCTTACATATATTGAGTGGAATGACTACTGGGAGTACACCATCACCTTGGTATAAGGTGGGCTCTCACCAACTGAGATTTTTTCGTGGTTATTGTTAAGGTCGCCAAGTTGGTTTGTGTGAATGTAACACCCTAATTTGCTATTAAGGATCTCTTTATTATTTTTGAAATTTGCGGAAATGATTTTAATTCTTGATTAGAAGGTAACCTTCCAAAATACAAGAAAATTTGTTTCCTTTTTAACTTTCAAATCTTATTGCTTTTAACTCCAAAAGAAGAAACATCCTTGTTAACTTATCATTCATTTAAAAACGCTCTTTTTGTGTGAAGTAAATTTCTTAATAAACTAAACTCGAATTATCAAACATGATAACCACAGTAAATCATTAAAACATAATAGAACTTCTTTTAAACATCCTCAATTTCATCATTAAATAATTCTTTTACATAAAACTGAATACACTTTTACATCCTTGAGAACGAATACATTTTTCAAATGAGTCACATGAAGGAAAAAGATACATCATAATACTAAATCCTAATCTACCCTCATTTATAAAAGAAAGGACAGAGATTTAGAGTAGTGACTCAATGAGGATTAAAACCCAAAATACCCATGAGGCATCCTCAGAGGGATCCTCTTCTTCCCTGAACATATCCATTTGCATCATTGGCACTTGGCGTAGTATTCCCACTTCGTCTTCATCATTCATATAGGGTCAACAAACTTTCTCTGAAAAAATAAAAACATGGGAGTGAATTCTCTACATCCTTGGTCGCCACAAACAAATGAACTTTCAGTCCCAAACAACCTATATGACCACTGCGTGTGGTACTCTAGCAATGACACTCACGATAATCCTATCACGAATATCTATCTCACAACATCTATTCCTATGGGCCCCACTGCCATTAAACCTCCCAGGTTTTAATGGTCTTACGCAACTTCGTGGATGATGATTGGGAGTGCTCGACTCATGTCCGGTACATAGTGACACGTCGATCTCACCAATCATGGATATAGCTTCGTCTTCGTCGAGAATGTCAAGCCTGTTACGTGAGTCCCCCGTACTAACCCTTAGTCAGGTTATCACAACTTGACACCATTTCCCCAAGCCTCCTTTGACACAACGAACTTATCCCCCGGTGTACCCACCGTAATCATCCACTTCTCAAAATGTTTCCTTACACGTTCTCGACGCCGCGATATGTATTCCACAGGGCGAAATAGTTTCAATGGTACTGACAAAAGGATGGTTTGGGGACCCTCCCCACTGAGCATGGAGTCAAGCCCCATCTCCAATCAAAGACCCCGTCTTTCTACATCCATCCCGTCTTTGTCACCAACGCCCACTTTACATCATCCGCCTCCTCGAAGCGCACGTCGTCCCATGCACGAACATCCATCCTCCTTCTTTATACCACAAGAGGGGAACTCCTAACCTCTCAACGTCATGAACAACATGACCTTTCAAAGTGGATATATCCACTTGCACACACCTGGGTGTCTCGGGCACTCCAACTCATCTATCCTACTCACGCACAAGCAAAACCAACATGCATTGTCGAGGGACAATGCCCCTCAGACTCAGATCACAACAAGTAATATATCCACAGGAAATATCTTAACAATTTATATCAACGCTAGAGGTCAAATCCTCTCGGTCTTAACAATAGCTAATCACACGTATTCACGACTTATAAATATGCATATAAGACAACAAATACATGCCGAAGGTCATGCCCTTTCGGTCTTGATTAACAATTCCATAATGAGAATAACATGCATATACTTATCCAATTCAACTCATTACAATTTACAAATCTTTGGGTCAAACCCGCAGCCAATGCAACATCCAAATTTTCAAGTGTCATAACTTCTTATTTAGGGTTCCAAATACTCACAATTTAAGTCCTAACCCTTATGTACATGTTAACTATCATTTTCCACTGCAAAATATTTATTTTAGGCTTTCTAAGCTTAGATTTTAAATAGTCAAACCCGCAACCCGAAATTAGTTCAAAAACTCAAGAAAAGGGGTTTAAAACTTTAAAATTACATTCCCAATTATGTAGAAATCGGATTTTGATGAACTAAGTATGAAACCTAGGTTTTAGGACGTAAGGAAACCATTTTTCTGGTCCAAAAGAGCAGATTCCAACTCTAAAAATTATTAATTTTGAAACAGTGGCATATTCAATGAAAATGGCACAAAACTTAAAAATAAATTTCCCGTTGTTGTAGAAATCGGTTTTCAACGAATTTTATATGCAACCCTAAGTTTCAAGGTATAAGAAAGCTAATTTTGATGTCCATTACAACCAATTCCAAGCCCATTATTCCCAGTTCTCGAAACAGAGGTAAAACCGGGCAAAACGACATCAAACTTAAAAATAAATTTCCCATCATTATAGAAATCGATTTTCAACGAATTTTATATGCAACCTTAGGTTCTAAGGTATGAGAAAGGTAATTCTGAGGTCCATTACAGCCAATTCAACTACTTTATTCCCAATTTTCGAAGCAGAGGTAAAACAGTGCAAAATTACATTAAACTTAAAAATAAATTTCTCGTTGTTATAGAAATCGGTTTTCAACGAATTTTATATGCAATCCTAGCTTTTAAGGTATGAGAAAGCTAATTTTGAGGTCCATTATAGCCAATTCCAACCCCATCATTCCTAGTTTCCGAAACAGTAGCAACAGTGCCCAAAACTCACATTTTAGCTAGACAAAATTTTTCTAAAAGATTCCCAATCCATTCTCAACATTCCACATATGCATTTCCATATTTTAAGACATGGGAAGACCATTTTTAAGGTCCAAAACAGTCCAGCACAGCCACAACATTTATTTTTCCAAAACAGAACAATAAATCACATAAATAGCTCACAACTTAAGAAATTCATAATAAATAGCTCAAGTGCTCAAAAATAACATATTTTATATGTAACCCTAGGTTTTTGGACTCAAAGAACCCATTTTTGAGGTCCAAAACACCAAAAGAGGTACCCATTTTTCACAGAACACAAGACAGTACGGGATTCTCCAAATACACACAATTTCAAGACTCAAAAATTAAATATAATCACATGCTACATAGACCCATCACTCTAAGTCTCAAAGCAACAAATTTTAGGCTCAAAGAGAATAGAAAATCCCTCACATACCTTGGTTTCCTAAGCTCAAGTGTTCAAAACGAAATTTTCAACTACCCAAAGTTAGAGCTTAGTGAGTTCTACAACATATCCAAAATGCAAAGAAAAAGGAAAAAGATTAGTCTAGAAAAACTAGAGAGGAGGAAGGATTTTAAAGAGATGGAGGAGCATACTCACCTCCAAGCAAAGAGAGAAAAGCAACTCTCTTTCTTCCTCTCCATTAGGGCCGGCTGGTTGTGTTATGGGGGGGGGGGGGGGCTCTCACTTAGCTTTATAGAGAGGGCCCCAACCCTAGAAAGGGCCTCACAATTTAAAAAAAAGATTTTTAAAACCTAATCATGCTTAGGATGTCTAGCTATCCTAGGTTTTAATTTTTTTTTTAGCTCTAAAATGTTCTTAAAACATAGCATTTAATTTTCCAAAACTAATGTCTTGGAAATCATTCAATTTGGATTTAAAATGAATTTTCTAGGTCCAAAATACTAAATAATTTGCTAAAGTTAATAATTAATTCATTTTAATTATTTTTGCTGAACTTAGATCATTTTCATGCTCAATTATAATTATTAGAATTTTATCTAGGTCCAAAATAATTTTTCAAGCTCAAAAACACATAATTACGAAAATGCAATTAATAAGAATATTCCTTAATTTGACCAACTTTGACCAGCTTTGACCAGATTTGACTTTTGGTCAAATCATGGTTAAAACTTGATTTTATTAATTATTTTCACTTCATTAATGAAGATTTGATGTCTCACATTCATTTAGTTGCTAACTAGTTCTTTTTAGGTTTTAATTAAACAAATTGCACTCTATTTTAATTAAACAAATTACACTCTAAATTAGCTTAATTAAATTTTCTAAATCACCAATTACTTTAGAAAAATTAATTTTACTAATTAAAGTTATTCTAGACCCATTAGTAAGTTAATCATGCTCTTAAAAGTCCTATTTTAGATTCTAGACACAAGTTCCACTAAATTGCAACAATGCCATCAATGAGTTGACCAAATCCCTTCCTATTGACTTTGACTAAAGTGAGTCTATCTTTGACTTTTCAAATTTTGAATTTCCCTGTACTAATCATGTAACGTGTCTACTTAATACTTATTTTAATAATGCTTATTTTAATTATTTCCATTATTTTTCTCAAATACTCAATTAATCACTAATTAAGAGGTTAATTTCCTATTTAATCCTAAGCTCCAAAATTTGGGGTGTTACAATGAACATAGTCATAACCCGACGCCTACCCTCCAAGGTTGTAATATCTCACGATCATCTCTCAGGTACCAATCTATGGTCATTCATACTCCGAGGACATACTCCGAGGACTTACTCCTCGCACACTCTCTCACGGAGATTATCTTTGCTAGTCACCGTGGGTTTCCGCTGCTGGTGGTACAAGACGGGTTGAATCGACGCTGAGCTCAAGACCTTGTCCTGACTCCAACAAAAACTATACCATATGAGAATATGATCTCCATCATCCATTGCTGACCACGTCGTTCGATCTCCACCGACATCTTTGCATCTTTCTTCCAGCCGAAATTACCCCACGCTACTTCCTTCACAAGTCCACCCTACACACGCATTTTTCTCATTGCACGACTCTCAAGGCATACATCGCCATCGCGTATCAAAATTGTTTATGACATTTTATTTGTGCCTCACCCTCTCAATTTCTAAAGTTTTAATAATTAATACTTACCGATAATTCCTCCACACAAGGGTCCTAGAATATTTATCTAAGTCCAAAGTACAATTTAAAGAGTTCATTTATTAAGCTTATAAAATAAATAAATTCTTAAGTCTAAACTAATTGTTCTCATTGTTGAAATTTATATTATTATTATTGCCGGTAAAATTTTCCCGAATTACTAGGACAGAGTCCTAGTCCACATAAGCACTCGCGTTCGAGTCTTATGCTCACAGATCACAAACATCACAGAGAAATACAATTCATACTACAGTCCATGTGACTGTACCACAGAGCGTTTCAAAATGCACAATCACACACACAGAGATGCCCTAGCTTCACATTCCAAGGGTCTTACAATCATTTAAGGCAAGGGTCAAATTTACCCACTGCCTTGCACGCACACATTTAATTATAATTAATTTACACATTCAAATATATCACAAATCAAATATCATATTTCAAGGCAATTTAAAACAGAATCCCTCTCTGGCAGCACCTAATCTTTGTCCAAAATAAATTCAGCATACGAATTTTGTTCTATGAAATTATTATATCAAATTAAAGCCCTTAAAACCTATTTTTCAAAAAGGTAACCCACACTCTCAGATTAAATCTACAAAAATTATAAAAATTCCTAGAAGTTCGCAGGTCAGTATGTCCTTCATAGTGAGCATACCTCAAAGATGTGTAATTTACTCAAACTTCCCAAATGATATTTTAACTCAAATTTTTATAGTAAAAATCTAACATTCATATCTTCCAGAAAAGGCAAAACTTGAATCCAAATTCCTCCTACATTTTCCCAGTAATTTTTTTTCTAAGACCTATGTCTCAGGTTCAAAATCTGGAATCCATGCATCAGTTCTGTTTAAACCAAATTTGTTAAATTAGTAATAGAGGATGAAAAATTTCCAAACTTATATCATTTTAAATCTCTGTTTGTCTAGTTTTAGAAACAAAAATTATATTTCAAAAATGGTCATTACTTTGGTTTAAAAAGCTTAAAAACCAAACCTTGCCTGAACCAGTTTTCACAAGCAGAACGGTCTCATTGCATGTCACGGATGAACCTTCATTGGAGGTTATCTCTCAATGGTCTCAAAATAAAAGTTGGTGTATTTTGAGTCTAATTTAACTGAGGACAATTTTTATCCAAATCCAGCGGCTATATCAAAAGTTACACACACAAAAATGTTCAAAAACCGAACCTTGTCCAAATCAGTTTCTGCAAGCAGAACAGTCCCATTGCATGTCACAGATGAACCTTCATTTGAGGTTATCTTGCAATGGTCTCAAAATAAAAGTTGGTGAATTTTGAGTATCCTTTAACTGAGGGTAAGTTTCATCAAAATCCAATGGCTAGATCAAAAGTTATACACAAAAAAATTTCAAAAACCGAACCTTGTCCGAATCAGTTTCCGCAAGCAGAACTGTCCCATTGCATGTCACGGGTGACAAGTTGGTGAGTTTTGAGTCTATTTTAACTGAGGACAAGTTTCATCAAAATCCAACGGCTAGATCAAAAGTTATGTACAAAAACGTAAGCACTGTCCAGGACTTCTACGTGAGACAGCCACTGCCAACACTAACTTTTGAGTTTTGAAAATGCATGAGGGTTTTAGAAATGGGTCCTAACAAAAATTGGGCATGGTCTCCTTTGTATTGGAGTCATCCCATGAATTTTAGAAAAGGAAGAAGATGAGGAGAAAGTTTGAACACAGCCACAAGCCACTGCCAAAGGGGATTTCAAAATACAAACTCAATCACACACATGCAAGCATACTTTTCACAAATTCAGTCAACAAGGGAGACATTTTAGACAAGAGTGGTTGAATCCTCCACCTCTAGCCACTTTGAATCCACAAAAGAGTCCCCTTACAGTATGATGAGCTCGTTGGAATGAGGAGAATGAGCTGTTTACTTTCTTCCAAAGGAGTGCAGGCCTTCGGTCCCTCTAGCTAGGACATGTAAGGGAAGGAAGCTGAAAAAAATGGTGTTGTGAGGAGGAAGGGAGGTCTCAGCCAGGAGAAAAGGAAGAGAGAGGGAGGAGAAATTTTTATTTCTCCTTGGGCTGAAGTGTGAGGCTGAGTGTTAGTGAGTGATTAAGGTGAGTGTTAGTCTTAGTGTTAATTTGAGTGATGGTTTGTGAGAGTGAGTGTGAGTGGCCGTGAGTTTGAGTGTGTGCAGGAGTGTTTTGCATGGGATTTTAGCGGCCAATGGTCACTTGATTAGATGGGTTAGGGTTGTGTCAAGTTACACAATGTAGAAATACACTCTGTAATTTAACCCGGAACACGTTCTAATAAAAAAAATGAATAGATAAACATCCAAATTAAATTTTTAGCAATTCTTTATAATTGAAAAACCTTTTAAATAACTTTCCTAAAATTTCTCTGTAGAGTAATCACTCACAGATGAATTTTTACGAAAGATTCCTTGTCTTGCAAGTCTTAGATTTTAAAAATGGTTCGAAACAGTTTTTCCAATCAATTAAATTTCTAACAATACAAAGACACAATTTTATGAATTATCACAAATAATTTTCTACAGACAGATGAATTCATATTCTTTTTCTCATATATTTCAAACAGATGATTATTTATTTAATTTTATAAATCTTTATGAAATGAAAACTTTTTAATAACTCTTATGAAATTTTCTTTGTAAAGGAATTGCTCACAGATGAATTTTACAAGCGATAACTTGACGGGCAAGTTTCAGAATTTAAAATAATTAAAATAAATAATTAAAGCCAATTTGAAACCAATTAATTAATTAATACATAGCAATAGATATATTAAATATGCACTACTAGTAATTAATCATAGTTCAAATAATTACTAGTAGGCATAACAAATAATTACTCACAGACAAAAACACAGGAAAGTAACTACCGAGAATTAATTGCAGAGAATTAGTTTCAGGAAGTTACTCGCAGGGAACTTTTTACGTCTTTGTTCTTATAAATGTTTTTCCTATTTGATCTTTATAAAGAGATTACTATATTATTTATTTTCCTTTATTTTTCTTATTTACTCATTAATTACTCAAAACATATCTTTTTCTTATTTAAAACAAACAATTAAATTCCAATTAATTTCTAATTAATCTCTCGTGTTCTTACTTACTGAGTTGTGATTTTCGGGGTGTTACAATATGCGCCAAGCTTGCTACAAATATAACTAATCCTTGCCCCCCTTAGAGATTTAGTGAAGATATCTGCTAACTGATCACTGGAGTTCACAAATCTTGTAGTAATATCTCTTGACTCAATCTCCCCTCTGATGAAATGGCAATCCACCTTAATATGTTTGGCCCTCTCATGAAAAACTGGATTGGAGGCAATATGTAAAGCTGCTTGATTGTCACATATAAGATTCATTTATGTAGCTTCTTCAAACTTGAGCTCTTTGAGAAGCTGTTTCAGCCATATGAGTTCACAAGTTACCAATGCCATGACCCTGTATTATGCCTCAGCACTTGATCTGGCTACAACATTGATTCTTACTTTTCCACGATACCAAGTTTCCTCCAATCAGCACACAATACCCTGATGTGGATCTCCTATCACTAGGTGACCCAACCCAGTCAGGGATATTGTTTAGATTTAAAATTATCTCTAGGATATTGTTTAGATTTAAAGATTTTATCTTTAAAGTAGGGATTTGTTTTATCTTTAAGATTAGGATGCTAGATTTATAAATAGATGCTATTGATATGAGGATAATCACCCACCTGACCACTCTATGTGAGAAGGGGTCATATGAAGAAAGGGTTTGCAAGTTTTCCATAAAAACTTGTAATGAAGATGAAGATGAAGATGCCCAAGGGTTTACAAGTTTTCCATAAAAACATGTAATGCATATGAAGATGTACAAAGGTTTACAAGTTTTCCATAAAAACTTGTAATGAAGATGAATAAAATATCCATAAAGCTCCTCTTCATAATATATCTCCTTTCTTTTACAAATATATCTTCTCAGAACAAAACAAAAATATAACCATCATATCATAGGGATATGTGGAATGGGAGGATCGGGTAAAACTACCACAGCCAAAGCCGTCTGCAATCAAATTCAACGTAGATTCAAGAATAAAAGTTTCATTGAAAATATTAGAGAAGTTTGTGAAACAAATGGTAGATGGCTTGTTCATTTACAAGAACAACTTTTAGATGTCCTGGAAACAAAGGAGAAGATACACAGTGTTGGGATGGGAACAACTATGATCAAGAAAAGACTTTCTGGAAAAAGGGTGCTCATCATACTTGATGATGTGAATGAGTTTGGCCAATTGAAAGACCTATGTGGAAATCGTAAATGGTTTCATCAAGGAAGTGTAATAATTGTTACAACTAGAGATCTACACCTGCTTGACCTACTTAAAGTTGATTATGTTTATGAGATGGAGAAAATGAACAAAATTGAGTCTATTGAGCTTTTTAGTTGGCATGCTTTTAGAGAAGCAAAACAAAGGGAAGACTTCAATGAACTAGCAAGAAATGTACTTGTTCACTGTGAAGGACTACCGCTAGCTTTTGAAGTCCTTGGTTTTTATTTATTTGAGAGGACAAAGAAAGATTGGGAAAGTGTATGATCAAAACTTGAAAGAATTCCCAATGATCAAGTTCAGGAAAAATTAAGAATAAGCTATGATGGTTTACATGATCACATGGAAAAGGATATATTCCTTGATGCATGTTGTTTCTTTATCGGTAAAAGATAGAGCCTATATTACAGAGATACTAAATGGCTGTGGACTACATGCTGGTGTTGGAATAAAAGTTCTTAGAGAGAGTAGTCTCTTAAAAGTTGAAAAGAACAACAAACTTGGAATGCATCAATTGCTACGGGACATGGGAAGAGAGATAATCTGTGAAAGTTCAAGAAAGGAACCTGGGAAGCGCAGCCGATTATGGTTTCATGAGGATGTACTTGATGTATTAACAAAGAATACTGTAAGTACATTCTTTATATACAGTTTTGAAAATTGAAAGTGTTCTTTTCATGTGCATTACTTGTTTGGTTAGGTTGAACATTAAGTATCACTCTCTAGTGAGCTAATATACAGATTTCCAAATTTATTTTTCTTTGCTCTTCTATCTCAGGGGACAGAAGCTATTGAGGGACTGGCTCTGAAATTGCATTCCAGTACAGATTGCTTCAAAGCTTATGCTTTCAAGGAAATGAAGAGATTGAGACTGTTGCAACTTGATCATGTACAACTCACTGGAGATTATGGGTATCTTTCTAAGCAACTGAGGTGGATCCGTTGGCAAGGGTTTCCTTCAAAATACATACCTAAAAACTTTTATCTGGAAGGTGTAATTGCGATTGATTTAAGATACAGTAATCTTCAACTCGTCTGGAAAGAACGCCAGGTATGTATTACATGCTATTTTCTTTTAAAACTCAGGTTAATTAAAATAGTAATTTTTTATTTTGGTGGCAATTACCTTGCCTTTTAGTGGCAATATAAAAGCCACTAAAACATTTACCGGCAATAAGATATAGGCGGCTGTATCCAGGGTCGGTAAATGTATTACCGACCATTATAAGGAATGCTGGTAAAAGCTCTTTTAATTGCCGGGAAAAATAGGTATTCTTAATGGCAATACTTGTGGCAATTTGAATGGCCAGTAAAAGTACTTATCTAACTCTCAATCCTACCCTTCCCAGTCCTTTATTATTATCAGTAAAAAACCAATTTTATTGCTAGGAAAAGGCCCATTGGTCATTCAACTATCAATATTTGAATATTAAATAATTACAATGTAGCAACCAACCAAGTTATTTCTACGGTCTTTTTAATAGCATAGTCAAATTTTTAAAAAATAATGAAATAAAATTAACAATGGTATAAGCATACATGTTTATTTTTTCTTAAGCAATGGATGAACATCCAGGCCTTGCCAACACCAAAAAATGTTTCATGTCAACACCAAAAAAATTGTGATAATGATCCAGGCCTTGCCATCGTTCATTCTGTAATTCGCAATTTTGCATTGTCTTCTAACCGTTGACTTCATCGATCAATGTCTTCTTCTTCTTCTTTCTCACATCCTAAATGGATATATGATGTGTTTCTCAACTTCAGAGGAGAAGATACTTGTAAGACCATCGTTTCTCATCTCTACAACGCCCTCACTAACGCTGGAGTCAACACTTTCATGGACGATCAGGAGCTTCCCAAGGGAACAGAGCTGCAGCCAGAGCTACTTCAAGCAATACAAGGGTCTCAGATTTCTATCGTCGTACTCTCCAAATGCTATGTCCCATCTTCATGGTGCCTTAACAGGATTGAAGAAATCATGGAATGCCACGAAACTTATGGGCAGGTAGTTCTGCCCATATTCTACGATGTTGACCCATCAGATGTGTGTAATCAAAAGGGTGCTTTTGGAAAAGCTTTGGAAGCACTTGCACACAAAAAAAATTCTCAGGGGAAGGGATGAAATATGCGCTATCAAGGTGGAAGAGTGCACTCACTGAAGCTGGAAATTTGTGTGGTTGGGATTTAAGGAATTATAGGTAAACCAATAGTTTCTACTTTATTGCTTCTTCTATTTGTGCATGAATAGGCATGACAATTTCGCGGGCTTGGCACTCTCCCTTATGAGTTGGGGGCGAGTTCAGGTTGGGTCTTAGATAGTTAGGTACCAAAAATTTAAACTCAATCTCTTCTCCATTAGGGTTGGGAAAACCTGCGAAAACCTAATCAGGAGAATTGATTTGTTTCCATGATTTGAGGAAAATTGATTTGTTGTAACTAGGACAATTATTTAGGCTTTTCTGATTACGGTATTTAGGACAAAGATTTAAGTTTTTCTAATTACTATAATTAAGATAATGATATAGATTTTTTAGTTATCATAATTAGAACAATGATTTAGACTTTGCTAATTATCCTAATTATAGCACGGATTTAGGAAATAATGAATCTTTATTAATCCTATAATTAGGCAATAAGGAAAGCCCAAATCTTTATTATTCCTAGTTTTAAATAAATTATATAGGTAGCCAATAGTTTCTAGTTTCTTAGTTCTTCTATTTGTGCATGAAGAATTTTTTATGCCTATATGAACATTTTGTCTGTGTTGTAAATATTTTTGAAGGAGTGAAAGTGACCTAGTGAAGGAAGTTGTTACAGAGGTTTTGACAAAGCTAGACAGTGCATTACTATCTATAACCGAATTTCCAGTTGGAGTGGAATCCCGTGCGCAACAAGTGATTCAATTTATTGAAAATCAATCAAGCAAAGTTTGCATAGTATAGGGACCTGGGGAATGGGAGGATCAGGAAAAACAACCACGGCCAAAGCTGTCTACAATCAAATTTATTACAAGTTTGAGGGATAGAAGTTTCATTGAAAATATTAGAGAAGTTTGTGAGAAGGACACCAGAGGTCATGTTCATTTACAAGAACAACTTATTTCAGACGTCCTAAAAACAAAGATGAATATACATAGCATTGCTATGGGGAAAACTATGATTGAGAAAAGACTTTGTGGAAAAAGGTTGCTTCTTGTACTTGATGATGTAACTGAGTTTGAGCAAATAAAGTCCCTGTGTGGAAACCGTAAATGGATTGGTCAAGGAAGTGTAATAATCATTACAACTAGAGATGTACGCCTGCTTAATGTTCTTCAAGTTGACTATATTTATAAAATGGAGGAAATGGACAAAATTGAGTCCCTTGAGCTTTTTAGTTGGCATGCTTTCATGGAAGCAATTCCAAGTGAATGCTTTGCTGAACTGTCAAGAAATGTTGTTGCTTACTGTGGAGGACTACCACTGGCTCTTGAAGTCCTTGGCTCTTATTTATACCAGAGGATGAAGGAAGAGTGGAGAAGTGTATTGTCAAAACTAGAAATAATTCCCAATGATCAAGTTCAAGAGAAATTAAGAATAAGTTTTGATGGTTTACATGATCAGATGGAAAAGGATATATTTCTTGACATATGTTGTTTCTTTATTGGTAAAGACAGAGCCTATGCTACGGAGATACTAAATGGTTGTGGACTACGTGCGGATATTGGAATAACAATTCTTATAGAGCGTAGCCTCGTAAAAGTTGAAAACAATAACAAACTTGGAGTGCACGATTTGCTACGCGACATGGGAAGAGAGATTATTCGTGAAAGTTCAGTAAAGGAACCTGGGAAGCGCAGTCGATTGTGGTTTCATGAGGATGTACTTAATGTATTGACAATGAATACTGTAAGAACATTCTTTTATATATGGTTTTGAAATTTCTCTTGAAAAAGTTTACTTTTTCATGTGCAATACATGTGTAGTTAGCTAGGTTGAGCTTTTAAGTATCATTTCGTACTGAGCTGTCAAAGAGATTTGCAAATTTATTTGTCTTAGCTCTTTTCACCACAGGGAACAGAAGCGATTGAGGGGTTGTATCTGAATTTGCATTTAACCAGCAGAGATTGCTTCAAAGCTGATGCTTTTGAGGAAATGAAGAGATTGAGACTGTTGCAACTTGATCATGTACAACTCACTGGAGATTATGGACATCTTGCTAAGCAGCTGAGATGGATCAGTTGGAAAGGATTTCCTTTAAAATGCATACCTAACAACTTTTATCTGGAAGATGTAATTGCAATTGATTTAAAACACAGCAACCTTAGACTAGTCTGGAGAGAACCCCAGGTATATATTACATGCCATTTTCTTTTAAAGCTTATAGGTTATTTAAAATAGTAAGTGTTTCCACTTACCATTATTTCACCTTCTATTCTCTTCTCTAATCTTTTATCAAAAAACTTTCTTGTTGTAGGATTTGGGGTCACTAAAAATCCTCAATCTTAGTCATTCCAAGTACTTGACTGAAACCCCTGACTTTTCAAAACTACTGAATCTTGAAAAGCTCATTCTCAAAGATTGTCCACGTTTGCGCAACCTACACAAGTCCATTAAAGATCTCCACAATCTTATTCTGCTAAATTTGAAGGACTGCAAAAGTCTTGGCAATCTGCCAAGGAGAGCTTATAAGCTGAAATCTGTGAAAACTCTCATCCTTTCGGGTTGTTCAAAGATTGACAAATTGGAAGAAGATATAGTGCAGATGGAATCCTTGACAACCCTAATTGCTGAAAATACTGCTGTGAAACAAGTGCCCTTTTCAATAGTATGCTCAAAAAGCATTGGATATATATCCCTATGTGAATATGAAGGATTATCACGTAATGTTTTTCCTTCTATCATTTGGTCTTGGATGTCACCAACAATGAATTCCCTGTCTCATGTTCATCCATTTTGTGGCATGTCATCATCTCTAGTTTCCCTGGATGTGCAGAATAATAATTTGGCTGATCTAGCCCCAATGCTTAGAAGCCTTTCAAATCTTCGAAGTGTTTTGGTGGAATGTGGCACGAAGTTTCAACTATCTAAGCAATTAAGAACAATTATGGATTATTTATATGGTGTAAATATTACTGAATTAGAATTATCATCATATAGATCTCAAATTTCAAACCATTCCTTGAGGTCTTATTTGATTGGAATTGGAAGTTACCAAGAAGTTTTCAATAGGGGTGGCCAAAATTACTAAACTAAACTGAACTGGTAGTGAATTAAATCGAATTGGAAAAATAGTTCACTTGAACCGAACTGAACTGCAAAATGGTTCAAGCGAACTGAACCGAACTGTTCGTTGGTTCGGTTAACTGTATGCTAAAAGTTCAAACTGAACTGTGCTCTAAACCCAAACTGAACTGTTTTTTTTTTTTTTTTTTGCTTTGAACTGAACAGATACTCAGACTTTATTAATGAACTGAACTGAAACAAATTGTAGAACAAATATATAAGAAACTGTAAGCATAAAAGGATTATAAAAGAGAAAAATTATCTATTGAATTTGATGCCATTAATATCCAACATGTTGTGGATGATGCTCACTGATTATGCAGATGCAGACTATTTATGTCGTCTAAAAATTCTCAAGCCATACGTGACAACTGGGAGTATTTACTTTTATGTGCTGCATCTTATGTGACCACCTAATTGCCACATTTAGATGCTAATGTTAAAACTTGAAAGTATGAAGATACAAATGTTCAGGCACGGTTTCATTCTCCTGGTTGGTGGTTCTTGCCTTTTTTAGTGTAATGGGAGGGTACAGGGGAATATCATATGTTGGGGTGGGGCGGAAGCTACTAACATCAGTGCTGGACTATTGGGTTTGTAATTGGGATGCAGTTTGGCAGTGCACTGAACTGTTCTTGTAGCAGTTCAGTTTTTAAAAACTGAACTGAAAAAGAGGTTCAGTTCAATTTTTATTTAAAACAGTTCAATTTTTTTGATTCATTTTGGTTCAGTTAACTGCCAATTCAGTGCAATTCAGTTTTTTTTGGCCACCCCTATAGTAGCGATAGTAATAATGTAGTATAGAGTACAGGATCAACAACTTAAAAATAAAAATTAGTGAAGAGTAAAGTTGAATGAGCCTTCATTGATCTACATTGAGTCTGGATGTCTTACTCTCCATAATTGTTTGACCTTCCTGAAGAATAAAGAATTAACATTTTTGGAGAAAGTGATATATAGGGAAATAGGTAAGTGAGCTAGCAAACAAAACCACGTAACTAATTAAACAAAATCATATGATGAAGATCCTCACATTTTTGTTAGTGGACAAATGTTATGGTTGTGTATTATTACGTTCTTAGTGGGATACACCGTTTTCTGACAAATAACACATTTATCCCTTGCTTCACCAAACATACTTTGAAACTTTGGTTGCTGCAAGTTTCTAGTTAAAACAACTCAAAAATTAGATGAATACTGAAGAACTGATTGTTCTATTGTGCATTGCAAGTAGGATTTATTACCTCATATGCTTTCTTTTTCTTTTCTGGCTTGGCAATTTTTGGTGTCCCTAGTTATGCAAAAGGAAGTGGGGTTAAGTTACTGAGAAGTAAAGTATAGTGAGGCATTTAATAATTCAATTCTAGGTCCTTTGTTACCTTCAAAACTTTTGTCAAGACTCCCAATTCTTTTGAACAGCTGGTCAAAGATGTAAAGAACTCCCTCAAAAGAATTGAAGTTCTAAGCTGCAGATACATAAATCTGTCAGCAACCTTCATTTTAAGAAATTTGCAATGCGGTAATGGACTTAATACATTACTGATGCAGTTCAGGCTAGAGCAGAGCAAGGTTTAAAATATCATGCGCAGATATCCAGTTTGGTTAGCCACTTCATGATATCCCAGGACTAGATAGTATCTATTTTAGAACCAGAATAATATATTTCAGAGCAAAAATATCACCAATTTTGGAGGAGCAATTGCATTACAATTGTTTTAATTTATCCTAAGGTTGCAAAGGACCAAAAATAGTGCACTTTCACTACTTCAATTAGTTGACATTACAGCCAGAAATTATTATAATTGTATATTGAATCTAACTGCATCTAAATAGCAGTAAAACAAGACCAGTATCAACCATTTTTAAAGAAGTGAATAAATGCAACACCAAAAAAACGTACATCCACCAACGGGCCTATTAGCAGCAACAGATCCTCCCCTTCCTTTGTCAGGACAATCCTCTGCCAAATGGGTCACACCACCACATATTTCACAGCAACCACCCTGGTATAAATAAATAGTTGTAACAGATTAGGCACACCCCTACAGGGGACAAATTTTGTTGATTCAACTAATATTATATTATTATATATCTAACAGGGTCTAGCGTTAAAGAAAATAATAATACCTTTGGATAAATGCCATGAGTATTTTGAGGACAGTTTTTACTCAATTGTCCACGTTGATTACAGACAATGCACTCGGCAAACTTTGTCCCTCCTGCATCACCAATAAAACACTTTATATCATGAGAAAAGAGATTAAAGAACCCATAAGCACTCCATCAAAATCAAAATTGAGAAGATAAGATTTTATCAAAGGCAAACCGTAAAATCCCCAACCATTAGGAGGTATATTTACAAACATAAATATAGCAAAGAAGCCAAGCCAGTAATTACGTAATAGTTAAAAAAAAGTATCAAGTTAACATACCTAATTAAACAACACAAAGAGAAGGGGAATATGAGACAATAATGATGTGTATCTGTGTGTTCTTCCTCCGTCCTAAGAGAAAACAATCAAGAATAATTACTTGAATTTTAGAACCAACATTGACTAAAGAGCACCGAAGCACTCTAATTTTTTGTACTTCACTAAATCTAAATATCATGATTTGCCATAAAGCTTCATGCGTTCCATTCACAAAAAATAGCTAATCTAAACAGCTGCAAAGATATACAGTTACACACTAGCAACAAGCCAACATTCCACAAATTCTTCACAACTAATAGCCATAAATGCCAGCTTTAATATAAAGATTGAATTTTACTAGGGACCAAAAAAAAAATCCATTTCTCCTATTATACAGCAAAACCTTTGAGAAAATCCATTTTACTAGGGATCAAAATGCAAGAGGAATACAACACCAAAAGCGGTATATATGAAAAATAGGATTTTGTGATCACAACAAGCAAGAATTGAGAGAAAGATTACCTGATAGTAATAGCCAGCCAAAATTGTCTAGAGAATTTTCTTGCCATAGTAATAGTCTGCTCCACAAATGGTTCCTATGATAGGGTACCATAATCCATTATCACATCTTGACCCTCACATTTAGACCTATCACTGGCAGAGACAATGCAGCATCAGTGGAAGATTGATGCACTTGTTCAAATTTTGATAAATTTAATGCAATCATTAAGGTCTAATATATGTCATCCATTTTGCCATTAGTGATGACCTGTTTTGATAAATTTAATTACATGGTGCATAAGTCTCTTGTATTTGCCATTAGTGATGACCTGTTTTGACCAGAAACACCAAGTTGTTAAATAATGAAGAAAGTTTATGTTGCATGCATTCCTAGAACGAGTCCCTCACCTCTAATTTACTATTTAGCAAATGGAAGAAAGACATACTAGTTCCAATTGGTTCCAATGAATCAAAGTTCAGATATGGCACCAAGTGTGTTGATCCCAGCCTCAACAGGGACAATGTTCATGAACCACACAGGATCACCAATCAATGCAGCTGCAAAACCTCCCAAGTAAGCATATATCAAGCATTCATAGACAATTCGCCACCTCTAACTTCTATGATGTCATTTACCTCTAATAGTGGTTTCAAGTAGGTATCCATTTTAGTGTACCTGCAATTAAAAAGAATGTAAAAGAAAGCTTTGGCATCATTTTTGTTGAAAGAAATAAAAATCCTGCCATGCATTGTATTAATCTCTAGAATCAAGAAACCTTTTTATGAATGTGCATGAAATTCATAAAGGTCTTCAAGTTGATTAGGAAGCAACAAATTGCTATCATTTTAGTCTAAATTCTACAAAAATAATGCATATAATTAACTTTTTATTCAAAAGAAGACAAAACCGGGTATTCCATACTTCTGGCTAGTCACATAGTCCTCCTGACCATGTCCAAGAGCAGTATGGACCAATCCTGTTCCTGTTTCTGTGGTAATATAATCTCCACCAATTACAACAGGACATTCCCTATTATCTATTGGATGGATAGACTGGAGACATATACCTTTTTCATTTTAGTTCCACCAGATGAAGGGTCATGCTCTTGTAATGACTTTAATTCAACAACAGCATATTCAAGCTTAGGATTCACTGCAACATGTGACCATAAAACAGAAGAAAGCAGATAAGTAAGAGAAAGAGAGTGACATATGATGATTAAATTTAAAACATTTAAGAACAAAAAAGAATTAAATCTGAGTACTTACTACTTAGCCATTATGCCCTACAATTGAAAAATAATTTGGCTTAATTGCAGATTTTACCACCCAACTTTAATAATTTTGCAAATTTTACCATCCAAGTTTTAATTTTGCAAATTTTACCACTCAACTTTCATAATTTTGCGAATTTTACCACCCAAGTTTTAATTTTGCAAATTTTACCACCCAAGTTTTCAATTTTTGTACATTTTACCACCTAAGTTTTCAATTTTTGCATATTTTACCACCCTGATGTTTCACAAATTTTTTTTTTTTAATTCTTTAACTTTTTTTTGGTAAAATATCAGAGTGGTAAAATGTGCAAAAATTGAAAACTTGGGTGGTAAAATTTGCAAAATTAAAACTTGGGTGGTAAAATTCGCAAAATTATGAAAGTTGGGTGGTAAAATTTGCAATTAAGCCAAATAATTTTTGCTACATTATCATGTACATATGCAAAAGTAATGTTTTCAAAGAGAAAACACAGATTTATTGATCTCTTACCAATCAGGTTTTCACCATTTAATGAAGAAAATCACAATTCTTCAGATTATCACACACACTACTCAGTCAAATGCGATTAAAATGCAATTCAAAAGGAACAGAATATGAATGGAATTTCAATGGAGTAAAATGCGATTAAGAAGATGAACCCTAAAATTACATAACAACAAGGTACCTAACAGAATTCCAATCTTCAAATCTAAACTGGTTGATCAGAAACACAAGAACCGATCAAATCGAAACCTAGTCGACGATAAAGAAAAAAAAAATAGAAGAAAAAAAAAATAGGTGAAAAAAATTCTGGAAACGAAACAAACCTCAATAGCGAGATACTCGAGCACCGCAGAGAGGTAAACAAGAGCACCAACACCAACACGTTCGATGTATTTTCAGCTAGTGAAACCCTAGAATTTACGATTTGACATGGGAGCACAAAAAGAGTGTGTGAGAACGGAGTGAGAAAGCAGGCACAAATGAGAGGGTTATGTGTGGAACGAAATCGTTAAGAGGGTTATGAGCTCGTGAATCTGTGTTGATGATTGGTCAAGATGGCGAGACTAGTTAGCATCTTTTACTAAGTTTTTTTTTTTTTACCGGCGTTTAGGTATTAGCCGTAAATATTATTAATTAGATAATAAAATGCTGGCATTTGCTTTATGGCCGGCAAAAGATTGTCGGTAAAACTGAAATTTGGTGTAGTGTTCTAGGTTTTGGGGTGGCTAAAAATCCTGAATCTTAGTCACTCCAAGTACTTGATAGAAACCCCCGACTTTTCAAAACTACCAAATCTTGAAAAGCTCATTCTCAAAGATTGCCCACGTTTGCGCAAGGTACACAAGTCCATTGGAGATCTGCGTAATCTTATTCTGATAAATTTGAAGGACTGTAAAAGTCTTGGTAATCTGCCAAGAAGAGCTTATAAGTTGAAATCAGTGAAAACTCTCATCCTTTCGGGTTGTTCGAAGATTGACAAATTGGAAGAAGATATAGTGCAGATGGAATCCTTGACAACTCTGATTGCTGACAATACTGCTGTGAAATGAGTGCCCTTTTCAATAGTAAGCTCAAAAAGCATTTCATATATATCCCTATGTGGATTTGAAGGATTATCACGTAATGTTTTTCCTTCTATCATTCGATCTTGGATGTCACCGACAATGAATTCCCTATCTTATATTTGTCCTCTTTGTGGCATATCATCATCTCTAGTTTTCATGGATATGCAGAATAATAATTTGGGTGATATTGCACCAATGCTTAGCAGCCTTTCAAATCTTCGAAGTGTTTTGGTGCAATGTGAATCTGAGTTTCAACTATCTAAACAAGTAGGAACAATTCTGGATGACATATATGGGGTAAATTTTACAGAATTAGAAATAACATCATATACATCACAAGTTTCAAACCATTACTTGAGGTCTTATTTGATTGGAATTGGAAGTTACCCAGAAGTCTTCAATACTCTCTCAATGATAGCATATCTGAGGTTCCTTCTCTTTTCCTTTGTCTACTTACCTTCACTATTCATTTTAGCTATTAATTAAGAGAGCATGGAATATGTAATGGAAACTCCAATACTCACCTTCTTTCAGCACCTTTTCCTTCAATAATCACACAGCTTCATTTAAAAATATTTTATTTTAACACTCAACAAGCCAAGTGGTCATGCTCATATGCAGCACTAGGAAATTGATTTCCACTTCCTTCCAACCATGCTTGCTTCATGTTTGTTATACTCCCAATATAAGTTGAAAGACCTGTAATATGTAAACAGAAATGCATCCTAATGATTTGCTGTTGATGGATACACAGCAAAACTATTAACCAAATTTGTCTAAATTACCATAACTATGTTTTAATTTATGCATTACAATGTTATTTTCTTAACCAAATTTTAATGATATGCTGTTGATGGATACACAACAAAACCATTATCCAAATTTGTCTGAATTAATTACCATAAGTCCATAACTATGTTTTAATTTATGCATTACATTGTTATTTTCTTAAAAATGCCTGGAATGACAAAATAATGTTTGTAGGCATCCATTTAAATAGCACAATTGCATAAATGACTAAGTTTTTTTCTCTCATGCTACAGGGATTGGCAACCAGTGAGTCTTGAGATGTTTTTCTCCCAGGTGACAATGATCCTTATTGGTTAGTTCATATGGGTGAAGGACATTCAGTTTATTTCACTGTGCCTGAGGATTGTCCTATGAAGGGAATGACTTTGTGTGTTGTTTATTTATCAACCCTGGAAAACACAGCAACTGAATGTCAGATTAGTGTCTTGATGGTTAATTACACAAAGTGCACCATCCAGATATACAAGCGAGACACAGTAGTTTCCTTTAATGATGAAGATTGGCAGGGCATAATATCACATTTGGGACCTGGAGACAAGGTGGAGATTTTTGTTAATTTTGGGCATGGATTGGTGGTCAAGAATACAGCTGTCTATCTGATGTGTGACGAATCAATTGACATGGAAATGAAGCCTTCTTCTGACCGAAAGAAAGAGGCAAAGAAAAATGCCTTTGTAGGATACCTAAAGAAAATTGTAAAGAAATGATTCAATTGGAGTAGAGGTTTGAACTAAATTTTACTGGGCATGCCAAAGTCATAGTCTAGGATTCCCATACTTTTTTCTTAGAGAGAGGAGGGATTTCCTATGTTATATAGATATAAAGGACAAGTTCATCAATAACATTCCTAAAATCATTTTTACAGTTCATTTCCCATTGTGTTAGGCCTCATGGTTTCTAGACAAGCTGTGATGCAATAGAATCGTAGCAAATATTTGGTGGGTAACATGCATTCTAACTATAATTTTAATCATCCAACTCTGGGTATTCATCAGGCTGGACTTTCTGAAATCATATTTTCATCCTCAGGGCATTTCGTGCAAAATGTGCCTTTATTTTTTCAGAAAATATTTGGGTAATATTTCAAATTAAGATTTGTAACCTCTTGCTGCTGGGAAAATTGCTATAGCTAAATATAAAGATGATATTAAAGTGTATGACCAGAGAAGGTTGCTAGGTATTATTAATTTAGTTTTATGTGTGAAATTGAAAAGATGGAAGAATTAGAAATACAAATATAATTTGATTTTGCAAGGGAAATTTTCGTACATATATAATCATGTTTGCACATAGGTGTATGTATCTAATTTTTAGCATTTAGAAGTCAATCATTTGCATAAAGTACATTAGCCCTAACTCTTGCTCAAGTATGTGGTTTTATCTCTGCTGTTACGTATTGATGTTTTACTTGGTAGAATATAATAGAACAAATTACAGCAACACCCTCTGAGCTTTTATCAAATTATGCATAACTCCACTCTTTTTTATTTTCCTACACTAACCCTCATTTAAGTTTGAAAACATTACACTAACACTCTCTTATATGTTTGAAAACATTACACTGACATCTCCTCAAAACCTTACACTAACACCTCTTACAAGAGAGACGAAAGTAATGGTTAAAAAAGCAAGGGGTGCTTGTGTAATTACACGAAACCTCAGGGGGTGTTGCTGTAAAGAGTGTTCTCTTATTTACATCCAGCACAACTTTAAGTTCGAATGATGAAAGATGCAGCGGAAGGAATTGACCCTTGAGTCTGATTCTACTAAAGCCTTAGAGATAGAAGGGACAGTTTGTTGTTTGATATTTCCTTTTCTTTCAGTTAGTCTTAGTTTAAAAAATAGCTATTTACATTTTGGATTGTGACATTCATGGCTTGATTTTTTCGTTTTTCATTTCTCTTTAAGCTGCAATCCAATTCCCTTAAATCTGGAAGCCATATTCATGTAGAGTTAATTGTATAACCTGAGTCTCTGTTAGTTTTCCATTTTTCACTAGTTCCAGTTGTGACTTGTGATCCTATATATGGCAATACAGAGCTATATACTATACTCAAGCTGAAATTCTTAAATCCACAAGGACAGTCAGGAACAAAGTTTGAGTGTGAAATTTAATTCTGTGGATTGAAGTTAGTTTTTTTGAAATTCTTGGGTGAGTGGAGTTTCTATTTTGGTATGGCTAATTTGGTTCAAAATTGAAAGAGCTTAAACTCTAGAGTCAAAACAAGACTTTTGTGAAGGCAAGCGTGTAGCCAAGGCCCAAGAGTGCCTTAGGCGAATCACGGCTATTACTTTTCTGCACCCCTTTTTTTGCTTCCTGCACCCCCTAAAAACCCAAAGAGACCAATATACCCTTTGCCTCTCCCAAGTCCCACCTCCACCCAATATCATTGCCAATCCAAACACCACCACCGCAACCACCCAACACCACGAAAGCAACCGCAAAACACCGTGTAATAAAGAAAATACCACCATTACGAAATTCCAAAAAGGCTTTTCTAGAATGAATTTTGTTTTTTGAAAAAGTCTTTCCAGAAAAAAAAACTCATTCCGGAAAAAAAAAATTCATTCTTGAACTCCCTTTCCGAAAAAAAATCATTCTGGAACCCCCTTTCTGAAAAAAAAAAATCACTCCGGAACACCATTTCCAGAAAAAAAAATTGATTCTGGAAAGAAGTTCCAGAGAACAACATATAATTACTATGTCTTTTACTTCCTACACACCGCTTTTTGTTTTTCACACCCCCTTTTTCTTGGAAAGGGATTCCGGAATGATTTTTTTTTTCTGGAAAGGGGGTTCTGGAATGAATTTTTTTCCAAAAAGAGGGTTCCTAAATGAATTTTTTTTCTTCTGGAAAGGGGTTCCGGAAGTATAAAAAAAAATTGACTTCCAGAAAAGCCATTTTGGAATGAGGTCACGTTTTACCTCTCTTCGTCCTTAACTGCATTCATGCCTTCTTCCTTGTGCCATAGTCGTCGACAACGGTGTTGGGTTGCGATGCTTGTGTGTAGTGGTGGTGTTGAGTGGTTGGACGGAGTTGGGGTTCGGTGATGTTGGGTGGTTAGGTGGAGGGGTAGTTTTGTCTGTTTGGGGGTATTTGGAGGTGTAGGAAGCAAAAAAGGAGGTGAAGGAAGTCATTCCCGTGAGTCACTTGCCCCAGCCCTGGCCTACTTCGGAGGGGGTCCATATGGCAGCAAATATGCAACAAATGCATCTTACACAAGGTTGGGTCCAAGGATTCAATTACAAACTTACACATGTTCGTACTATTTCACTTGATGGAGGGCATCCCATTCAACTTGCCTCACACTATCTACATCAACATTCTTTGCATTTTGAAGAAGCTTGGCGGAGATGAAGACATTTTCTATGCTGCTATCTTAAACAAGATATTATGGGATCAGAAGGTGTATCAGCGGTTCTTTTATGAGCTGGACAATGATGAACGTGAAGAGATCATCATAAAAGGGGAGTTGATTGCTCTACAACAGAGGTTTGGAGAAACCAATATCAAGCCTATGAATATTCAGTTAACTGCCAAAGCCATCATGGAGTTGGACGAGCAACGTATCAAGAAGAAGAGAAATGAGCAGAGCAGATTAGTCCAAAATGATGAAGAAGAAGAGATGGATCTCTTCGGGCTGGCAAAGAAAATCAAAAGACTCATGGAAGACTAAGATACAAGGAAAGTGACAAGGCAGATGTCATAGCAACAAGAAGAAGTTGCTGAAAAGGAAAGGAGAACAAAGAAGAGATAAGAAGCACCTGCACCGTCCAATCCTCCTGTTCCTACTGATAAGTGTCCAAAGACTACTCCAAAGAAGCAAGTTCAAGAGAAGCGAATCAGAAAGCTCAAAATTATGAGTGATTATGATCATGATGATAATGTCCCAATTGGCCAGATCAAAAGAAAAGCATATGAGATGGAATCTGGGCCTCAGAAAAAGCAGAAGGTTACTGCAGCGTCTAGTGGTGTGAATCCCACTATGCCCATAGCAGTACCTAGAAGGGTGAAGACATGCGCATCCAAACCCATAGGTGTTCCTGTTCCACCCCCTTCCACTCAAGACACAGAAAGCAACTCCACTGCTGCACCATCCAATGCTGCACCATTCACTGCTATTCCATATGTTGCTCCAACACAACAACAACTGCCTATACAGTGTCCACCTCTCAAGTTGAACTTGACCAAGACTGTGCATCCAAGGGATACTTGGAGAGATGCTTGGGCTGCTTGGACCATTCGTTCAAAGGTCCAAGAGAAGACTGAAGAAGAGAAAAATAAAGAGAGATTTCCAGTTGCCTTCTTCATAAGAAACGAGCAGAACTATTGTAAGAAGAGTGATGTTATATGGAGACCTCTTCAACAACCTATGGAAAGAAGCTCCACTTCAGCCTCAGCTCCTGCTTGGATGAGGTATGATCATATTCATCCATCCTCTGCAGCACACTTAGCATTACCAAAAGGTGCAATTATCTGTAATCCTACACCAACTTGGACGAGGCAATCTTATCCAAACTTGGTTAGGATGGAAGGTCCTTATATATGTCCAATCGGTACACAACATAGGGTCCGCCCTGCAAATGAAGTCATTCCTGAAGCACAAGTAGAGATTGCTTCAAGATTTGCCAAGCCTCTGCTTGACAAATCCGGCCAAAGGCAGAAGCAGACGAAGACTGCCACAACTAAGAAGCAAGCAACATCTAGCATTGATAAGGAGTTGGCTGCAGAACTGCAAGCTGCAATCAAAGAAAGCTTGGATCCACCCAAGACAAAGCAGAGTCCAACAGTGAAGTGGGTAAAGGACATTCAGTTCTGGACCCCAATCACTCAGTTCACGCCTCTACATCCAGGCACTCCTGTGCTCAACTTCTCACCAGAAGATTACAAGGACTTGGGTAATCTTCTTCATCAGATGTTCCTGACCAATCAAGCTATTGCTTATCCTCCCAACCTCCACATCAGACGCTTAACAGATATCAAGTTTGTACTTGATAAGGTATGTCCTAGACTGCCTATCTATGATGCTAGACGGAAGAAAGGATTTAAATTCTATGGCACTGGGATGCCCAACAAAGAAGAGAAGGTTCAGCTTCTACATTCATCCCACACCTGGGATCATTTGTTTGACAAGGCTGGAAAGCTTACAAGGAATATAGACATTTTTTATGCTACTATCTTTTGGCATCAAATTGTTTGGAATGATTCATAGAAGGCTTTGACTTTCGAATGCTCAAGGGCTAATTTTGTTTTTCCACTAGATAGCATCCAAGTCATGCGTCCAGTGAAAACTTATCACTTTGATGACACTTCAGCATGTTTTCTGACTGATGATGACGATTTCGTTGATGTTTTAAAGACTTTGCCAATCATCAGAAGCAACAAAATCTATAATATCCGTAAGGTGGATCGTGTTGTATTTGAACAAGAAGTGAGGATGATTCATGACCATCAGCAAGTTAAGAAAGCAAGGGAAGAACAAGCTGAGAAGGAAAGAGCAAAACAAGCTGAGTTGGACGTAGCATCTGGCAAGATCAAATTAGTTCTTATCCAACTGAATATTGAAAATGAAGTGCAAGTGGATGCTGAACACTTTGTCACTTCAACTGAAGAGCAGGCTGCCTAATCAGACAAGCCCTCTGAAGCGTCCAAGGTGGATGAGATGCAACCAGTGGTTGAAATAGAAGTGCCACCACCACCAAAGTCTACTGCTGATAAGTCTATTCCTGAAGTTGCTACAAGTGCGCCTGTTGCTGAAGAATCTAATGAAGCTCACTCTGGGACTCACAAATCTTGATAATCACCAGTTCTACAAGTCCAAGGGCCATTGTTCCCTTGCGCTTTGCTGAACCCCAACGTGTTTCTGAAGAAAATGGTGCAAGAGATTGTGAGTCAAGCTCTTAGGCAACAATAAGTTGAAACAGAAGCCACACTTTGAGCTTTCCAAGAGAGACAGCAAGTTGAAGTTGAACAACATAGACGCGTGATGTTGAATGCTATTGCTGATCAATTCATGAATCTCTCTCAGATGCTAGTGAATCAGACACAATCAACAGTTGCTAATCTCATTGGCACTGTTATACAACCAGTTCAACCTGTGCATCCACAACAACCTCCTCCACCACAAGAACCACTTCAACAGCCTTAGGTGGCCATGATGGTCAATCAATTTTCCATCTTTCAAATCCATATTTTGTTGATGACAAAAGGGGAAGAAATTGGAATTTTGATCATAGAGTCTTGATTGCACTACTTTGTGTATATGTCTTTCGTTCTCTGGCTGTTCATTCAATATATGAGGTGTTTTGATCATATGTTCCGCCTTCATATCTATGATATGCCTATATTCACTCTGATACCTTATATTTTAACTCTGATATTATTATGTGTTTAACATGTTCTGATATTCATACGTTGATATCCTTTTATGCTCTGATATCTTTTTGAAGCATGAGAAATGTTGAACTTAGGGGGAGTACTTCATTTCACATCTTTATACCCTGTCAACATTATATGGCATTGCATAATCATCTCTATTACACATATCTTTGATATATATGATTATGCTTTTGCTCTCATCAAAATTTAACATTGTTTGTCATCATCAAAAAGGGGGAGATTGTTAGAGTCTAAGACTTTGGACGATGTCTAACCCCTCAAACTTTTGTTTGATCATAACAAATGAGATTAAATTTTGAAGTATCTAATGATTGATGTTTGAGTATTACAGGTACTACATCGTGCAATGCCTTCATGGTTTCTTAAGCTCAAACTATATATCGCTATGTGTTTATCGCGTCTAATGAGTAACTGGAACTTGTTTTCTTAAGAGTAAATCCAGCGTCCAATGCGCTATTTTAAAACAAGCATCCAATGCTTTGCGAAAACCAGTGTGTAAACACTACGTCCATTTGGGTAGAGTCCAATCGCTTATACAAACCTTTTCTATCAAACAGTTATATAACGTGTCCATTTGTTAGGAAGTATACTTATGCTTTTCGATGATGATTTCATTCGAATATTTTGTTATTCCCCCTCTTTTCATACATGACATTTCGTTTGAATATTCAAAAAGTGTATCACAGGAGGCAGAAAAGCTTCTCTCTGCAAAACCGTACAAGTAATGGAGGCGCTGCATGTACTGTTGTCCCCTCTCTCTCTCCACCCCAAGATGACATGTGGTAACGGTTAATTGATTGTGAGAGAACGATTTTTGGCAAAGGCTTAGATCCCACAATGGATACTTTCGCTCAAAGGGCTATATATAGAGGACCAAGCTCATGAAGAAACCAACGAAACATTCATAATTTTCAAAGAGCTGAAACTCTATCAAAATACTTGGATGACCAACACTTGCTCAAAAAGAGCATTATCTTAGCTTTGCTAAGTCATTCTGTGTAATCAGTTTTTTATTGTAATATCCTCTCTGTGAGAGTTGATTTGATATTTGTAATCAAACTATTGTTTGGAAAGCCAAGAGTGACTTAGTGACAAAAAATACTTGGGTGTTGTTTTTAATCTCAGGGGGAGATTAAAAGGCGTGTCAGACGTGACCTTGAGAATACTTGTAGCTAGAAGTGGTAGGGTAGAGAATACTTGTTTGTAATAAAGTTTTGATAAGTGGAACCCTTCAAAAGTTTATTTTTGAAGGAGAACTGGATGTAGCTCAAGTTGAGTGAACCAGTATAAACCAAGTGTTTTTACTCTATCGGTTATCGCTTACCAGTTATCTCTTGTGTTATTTCTTCGCATTTAGACGCACAAGTTTCTTTACAAATCTGTTTGTGAAAAGGCTTTATATTTCGCTTGGACGATAATTTGAAAACGTAGTTTCATCAAACTGTTATTTTGAACCATTGGATGATAGCTGCGAATCTGCATTTTACAAGTCCCTTGTAAAATCTGAAGTAAGATATCTCCATCGTTGCGAAAAAGTTTTTCAGATTTTATCTAACACACTATTCAATCCTCCTTCTAGCGTGTTCCCTGTATTTCATAGTCAAAATCATCAACTTACCAATTGGATGGGAGAAGTAAAAACATACACATGTGCACATAAAGAGATAGTGAGACTATGAAAGCACCAGCTAATAAATAGAATCAACTTAAAGTTGGTTCACAAAATAAGAACTCTTTGATTATATACTAACAATTGTTGAATTTTGATAAAATTTGACACAAACTATAACACCTAATGGGCAATACCTTAAACATGCACATTTTTCATATTTGAGAGTGGATGATGTGAAATATATGATTACTGTTGCTCAATGATCTAGAAAACAATTCATACATTATTTCTATGCATCATCATCATCATATGCATATCAAGGGAACTCCCCATGTATAAGGGGTCCTTGAACAAAAGAATGTGAACCATTTTACAAAAGCTAACCCATGCATATACAATATCAAAACAAATATCTTCAAGGCCTACTTCCTTCATTTAAAGTACCTGCTCAATCTAGAACATGAAACTAAACTAATGAGATGATGTCCCAATGAGTGCCATAAATTTACAACACAATATAAATATACCTAATGGATAAATTACTTTTATATAGGGGTAGGTATATGGGCTGAGGCCCATGGACCGACCTATTTAGCTTGTGGCCCATGCAGTTAATGGGACTTAAAAATTTCAACTCATCTAATTATTTCAGATTTTGAGCCCAGCCCATTTAGTCCACGGACTTGGCACGCGAGGCACGTGAGTTGGCCACGATCTTGTAACTAAAACAATGCATTTTGCATAGGAGTCTCTTGCTTATTGTAGTTTAGATAGAGAAGAGACAAAGAAGACGCACATACAAATAGTAACGATGCTTTTTTACTTATGTGAAGGCAATATTGAAATTTATTTTATCAATTTTATTTTTGGTCCACAGGCCAACCCGTTTAACCGCGAGCTACACAAACCAAAAATTTATCCACTTTATTTCGCAGACCGGGCTAGCCTAGCTTGTCAACAATGCAAGCCTATGTGGACGAGCCTTAAATAGGCTAGGTTGGCCCATATACCTAGCCCTACTTTTATATAACTTTGCTTGATAGTTACATAAACATAAATCCTTAATTGTGGCATGCTTAGTGTACATTATCTTTTTTTCTCTTTTTCTGTCCTATGACAAAATATTGAGAGTGTCCCCCTTGTTCTTATGCCATAACCTTATATTTATATTCCTCTCCACCCTAAGGCGCCTTTTACCACATCCTTGAGAATAGAAAGTGATGGAACCCACCTATCTCCAAAGAGGATACCTTAAGTCTTTTGCATGTTATTCCTTTGTTACTTAAAACCTTTAATCTTACATTGGCGATTGGAGCGGTTATTATCCTCATCTCCCAAATGGAGACTCTTTAACACTAAATAATCATACAGTATCCTTAAGTGGTGCAAAACAACATCATAAACAAACTAAACTTAACAAAAAAAACATGAGGAAGTGACAATATTGTTCAAGGTGTCTCGCGCTCAGTGAAAGCTTGTCCTTACTTAGCAAGTAAGACACAGTCGCTTAGCAAATGAGGCACTCGCTTAATGTCTATGTGCAGGGGTTCCATGTGACACCCCAATTGTGCTATTAAAGTTTTCTACTACTTGTTTTTATTTATTTAAAACTCTTGTTAATTTTCTTTATATAAATACAAAGAAATTTTTTGCGATACATAAATAATAGATGAGTGGCGCAAAAGATAAAAGTACATAACATGCATCTAGAATATAGATATTATATAGATATTAGTAACCATACATTCCATCATAGTACCAATAAATAGCCAGGTTTCCCGCAAACCTTGAATGCTCTTTATGCATACCAGCTATTAAAATAGAAAGTATTTCTCAAAAGAACAAGAGTGGTGTGT
The DNA here is from genome assembly GCA_026413185.1 of Pueraria montana var. lobata. Lineage (NCBI taxonomy): Eukaryota > Viridiplantae > Streptophyta > Magnoliopsida > Fabales > Fabaceae > Pueraria > Pueraria montana. The sequence continues at coordinate 13,766,767 of CM048653.1, forward strand.
GCTCACAAATCTTTGTGAACCCATGATATAATACATCAAAAGGGGAAAAGGGTACATCACTCATAACACCCTAATGAGTTGGTCATAATTATTCTCTAGTGAACTACTACCAATAGATTCATCCAAAGAATCCTTTTTCCATCTTCAAAATAAGGTGGATGAAAAGTGGCACAACACATGTCACCTTAACGATACCATCATAGGTTAAAATCCCTTCTAGCATTCTCATAGGTTAAGATTGACTATTCTCATTCTCACATAAGATGGTCATTCTCATATGATATATATATATATATATATATATATATATATATATATATATATATATATATATATATTGTTTAAAAAGCAAAATAGTATATATTTTTGAAAATGGTTTAATATCTTTTTGTCCCTAAACTTTTTCAATATTTTGCTTTTAGTCCTAAATATTTTTTTAGTACTTTTTATCCTTATATTTTTTTTTCTCTATTAATAGTTTTAGTTCATGTTACTAATTAAAAGTATCAACTGATGTCGTAACAACCACATTGACAGTCTAGTGACTTATCATGTCATCAAGAGTCTGCCAAAGTAGTCACATGTAATAATTTTTTTGATAAACAATGTTTTTAATCCCTTATCAATTAGTCTGACGTCATCAATTGGTTTGAACAAATAAGATATTAGAATCATATATAGTTTATAAAAAAAAATTACATGTGGTTGCCTTGTTAAATTCTTTGATGACGTGACAAGTTGCTAGGTTACTAACGTGATTGTTACGTCATCGATTGACATTGTTACTTGATGGTAGGGACTACAACTATTAATAGAGGAAAGATATAGAGACCAAAAATACTAAAAAAATTGTTTGGGAGGATTAAAAGCAAAAAATTGAAAAAAAAAAAAAATTGGGACCAAAAAGATATTAATCCCTTTTTAAAATTTTAATTTTTTTTTTTGCTTTTTTAAATTTTTAAAAATTTAAGATGAGAATATGGAGTACTTTAAATTTTATTAAGCATGAATATATTTTTATTTATACATTATGTTGTTATTTTAGAGCATTTTCCTTTATATGTTATGAATATAACAACTAGAAAGAGTGTTGTGCGATGCACAGGACAATATTGTCTTTAAAAATTATTCAAGATAATTTTTAATATAATACAATTTATAAAATGAGAATGAAATAATTTTATAATTATCTGAATATGAAAATTACTAATAGAATTTATGTTTTAAGTGTTTGATATTAAATAACTATAAAATAAAATTTGAAAAAAAAAAAAGGTAGAATGCTTCAAATTTCTTAGAAAAATATAGGCAAAATATGATATTTGTATAACTATAAAATTGGATATAAAATCAATAACAATTTACTTAAATTAAACTATGAAAAACTTTTTTATAAACAACATTTAAAGTCATGAAAGAATTTTCTATCACAACAAATTAACATAAGATTTAATAAGATTTTTTGTAATAAGATTTATTATATATGAAAAATGGTAAAAACATAAAAGTAACATTAATAATTATGTCCTGACAATAATTAAAAAATAATTCACATATTTAAAGGGTAAAACTCAAAAGAAAAACACGGGGGAATCATAATATAAAAGCAAGTGATTATACAAATTTTAGAACAACAATATAGATATGTAAATTTGTGTCTAGATTGTGGAAAACAGAAATGAAGAGTTTAAAAAAAAAAGAAAAAAAAAGTAGAAACACTATAGTACAATAATACTATAGATAATTAAAAGAATAAGCATTATAATATATTTAGAAAAATACTAAACTACTCACTTAATTTTTTAAAGATTTATTTCACATCTATTTTATCTTTTGAAGATTTATTTTATATAAAATAAGCCTTTCAGAAAAAATATTTTGTATTTTAAAAAATATTTAATATTACAAAACTTTAAACTATTATTTTATTTTTTTGTATTGTTTTTATTTTATAATATTTAGTAGTTGTATGGGATTTGTGTTTACCAAAAATATTATATTTCTGAAAATGTATAATATAACTTTTATTTATCAACTATAAATATAGATAAAGAATTTAAAATATTATTTCTGAAATCGTTTGATATTCTGAAATTTACTAACTCTTATTGTCATAATGTTTTACCATGCACTGTATTTTGATTTGACAGATTCCTTTAGCAATTTCTATCAGATTTATATATTCTAAGATGATAATAAACAAAGACAATTGATGGGAAAAGATGGGTGGAGGTGGAGGGAGTATCATTGAGAGTATATATGCAAAAGGGTTAATGCCATAGCTTGGAATATGATCCTTGATCGTGTTCTTTTCAAATTAAAAGCAATCCCTCAAAGATATGAGTTAGAGTTACCGTCGTGAAACTCGTGTGATGAAGTGGAGAGCATAAAATAATATTTTCTTTGAGTTCTCATGATTTGGTCAAAATGATTAAAGTGACTTGCAACAACTTTAACTAACAACGAGGTTCATTTCTTTAATTTTGAGGATAACGTTGTCTCCTTGCATTTTGGAAAACATGCTTAATTATTCTTACGCTAATAAGAATAATTTTTCCGTCCACTCCAAAAAAAAAAAATTGTCCGTTGCTTTTGATAAATTGTCATTATTTCGTTGAAATGTCAAATCAAAAGTCCATTCAAACATGCCAAACACACAAGTAATTAAATTTAAAGACAGACTAACCCTATGTTTGGTTGGATAGAAAAAAATTGGAAAGGAAAGAAAATACGGATAATAATTTTTTTTTCATTTGGTTGAAGAGAAACTGAAAAGAAAAGGAAGAGAAGGGTTGACTTATAAAAACAAAAATTAAAATTTTTCTTTCTTCTCATTTCCCTCTCAATTCAAATTTATTTTTTTTTTCTTTCCTTCCCCATTTTCTTTCATTCATTCCAAACGGACCATAAAAGCCTGAAAAATAATAAAAAGTAAACAGAAAAAAAAAAAAAACAATCAAAAGTAAGAAAGATGCACAAAAGTCTTTGCAATAATAGTTCACCTTTACACATTTCTAGGGTATAAAATGAAGATGAATAGTTTCATAGCTAGTTTGAATGGACTTTGTTTTTTTTTTAAGTTAGTCTAATAACCAGTAGAATTAATTTTAAAAAGTGAAAATTAACATATGTTTTTATTAAAAAAAAAATTTAACTATAAGACACGACGTGTATCATATTTATATTTTAAAAATACAATTGATTAGACAACATTAATTCTTTTAATATCATATTTGATAATCATTCCTATTAAAATCATTTCCCATTCTCTCCAAAATTCTAAAATGTATTCTTCTTGCTCGATGCCCGAGTGGTTAATGGGGACGGGCAATCAATTCGTTGACGATATATCTACTTTTGTTCAAATCCAGCTTGATCCAAGAATTTGTCGATCTACTATGAAGTTATATATAACTAATTTATTGTTCTTTGGAAATGACTAATGTGCTATGAAATGGAAGAATTGAAATATGAAACATCCCTAATGTTTTTTTTTTTTTTTGTATTACACATTTCACAAGTTTGAATCTTTCTAATAATCTAGATTCATATCAAGATATACAAATAGAAAATCTAAGGAAAATATTTACATAAACAAAAAAAAATCATTGATTAAATTTTCAATCAATATATAAATAACAAACGTATTACGAGTAATCTGTGCCGATCTTAATGTACATATCAATATATATATAAATCTACCTCTTTTACTTACAACAAAATGGATCGAATATCAAATAGAAAAAGAAAATCGTAAAATGTACACCCTTTTCCCTGGTATTGTTCAATTGGTTAGAACACCACCCTGTCAAGGTGGAAGCTGTGGGTTCAAGCCTTGTCAATCTCGATGGATACAAGTTCAATAAAATAAAAAAGACATTAATTTATTTTGGTTTAATTGCATTTTTTACGTCTAATTATTATTTTTTGGCGAATTTTACCTCCAATAAATTATTTTGGCATATTTTACCCCAACTTTTTAAAAAACTTGCAAATTTTACCTTCTACTGTTATGCTGACGAAGCATGCTAACTTAAGTGTAAAAAGTGGGGGTAAAATTTACCTAAAAGTAAAAAGTTGGAAGTAAAATTCGTCAAAAATGAAAAAGTTAGGGATAAAATTCGCCAAAAAGTAAAAAGTTAGTGGTAAGATGTACAATTATTTTAGCATATCAGGTCAGCAAAATGGTGGAAGATAAAATTTGCAAGATTTTTAAAAAATGAGGATAAAATACGGAAAATTAATTTGTTGAGGGGAAAAATTTATCAAAATATTAAAAATTGGGAGTCAAAATTATAATTAAGCCATTTATTTTTGGTATGGAAGGGAATAAAATTGATAAACAAAATCTTTATGTGTGTGGGGGGAGGGGGGTGTGAATATTAATTTGAAGAATTGCAAATATTTCATTGCATCTAATTATATAGAATTTGATCTAATCTAATATGATATATTTTTTTTTTACATATAATAGCAATGTGTGTGTATAAATATATTCTAATATGCTTTAGTTTTTTTTATTACAAAAGTAAGCATTAAATCATTTTTTCTAAAGGATATATATTTATTAATCATTTCATTCGATAATCATATGAATAATTAACTTGATAAAAATTATATAAAGTTGGACCAACTTTGAAATTTTTATTTCTCGTACTAAAAAAGTTGTCACTTCATATATATTACGTATGATACAATTATGAGATACTCTCCCACTCTCTTGTAAGCGAAATACTCTCCTATAAGTAATAGCAACTTAATTACCAAGCCCATATATATATATAGATATGTGGGCATGAGAGTGAGTGATCTTGTATGCTCAGTGCTAAAGAATGAGTGAAATGGAGAGGAGAGAAAGAGAAAGAGAAAGAGAGAGAATGATGGAAGAAATTCCATTATTTTGTGAGAAAATCAAATTGGCTCAGAAAGCAGCCATGGCAAATCGATGGGAAGACTTCAACAAAATAATGAAGGAAGACAAGGAGAGCATACTCAAGCGGTTTGATCTGTTTGAGAACAGTGCCATCCACGTTGCAACACGCTCCAACAAGCCACAACTCCTCAGAGAATTGATAGAGACGTTACCCAAAGAAGAAAGGTGGGGAGCTATGTGCAAGGAAAATCGTGAAGGGAACACTGTTTTGCACGAGGTTGTGTTTTGCAAGAAGAAGATGGCAGATGTTGTGTTTGAGATTGAAGATGAGTTGTTGCAATTGCAACAACAATCATCAATAGAGGGAAAAAGGCCATTGCTAGAGATGGGAAACCACCGAGGTGAAACCCCTTTGTTCATGGCTGCAATGCATGGGAAGCTGAAGATGCTCAAGCATATGGCCAACCGTATAGGCACAAATAATATGGAAGAGTTTTTCAAACATTTGCATCGATCTGACAAATATTCTGCTCTTCATGCCAGTGTCATGGGGCAACATTTTGGTATGTCTTTCATTTCTCTTTTTGGGTACAATTGTGAATACAAAGAAGAAAGGTTAGTCATTCACTTTTTAACACATTTTTAAACTTACTCTCTTTTATTAATTTAAATTTATTGAACTGATAAAAAAAATTAAATTTATTGAAAACTATTAATTTTGATGTGTCTCACTTCTTACTCTCTTGATGTTGGAAAGAGTGTGTTAGAAAGTATGATATAACACTCTTTGTATAAAAATCTGGGGAGTATCCATTTTCACCCGTATGATTTTGAACTATTATAAGCTGTCACTTCAATTGCAGGTCTGGTAGTCACCATTTTTTATGTTGTGCTTCAAAGTCGATGATTGTTGAACACTTAGTAAATTTTTCGTGCAGATGTTGCAATTTGGCTAGTAAGAATGAATAAAGAACTTGCTATGGAAAAGGATGAGAAGCAATTAACTTGTCTTCAACTACTTGCCAAAATGCCACAGGTTTTTCGAAGCCACACTCACATGGGACTTGTGAAGAGCATCATATATGGCTGTACTTTCTCTATCCTCTAGCTATTTTTAATCTTTATAATAGATGCATGGGCTTATTTAAATTTTTACCATCTTATTTATATAGTCAATAGAAAGAAATTTTGAAGAAAAAAAAAACAAAGGATTATATATAGCACATCGAAAGAAATTTAAAAAATATATATAATTATAAAAGAAATTAGAAACTATAAATTAAAAAAAAAAAGGAAGATGTAATTATGTAACTTTAATTTTTTAATATTAGCTTTGAAAATTGAAAAACAAATTGAATTAAGGATTTGAAATTATTGATGAAAGAGAGAAATATTCGAGATTAAAAAATATAGTTAGAAAAATTGATAAAAGAAATATTAAAAAAAAGATAGCATCAGATAAAAAATTGATTGAATGGAGGTAGTTATAGAAATATTGTGAATGTGGGTAGTTACAGAAATTGATAAGAGAAATTTTAGGAAAAGTAGAAGAACCAAATGCATGTTAAGAGATGTATGTTAGGAGAGTGAACTACACCCCTTCATGAGAGGAGAGTATTCAAATAAGAGTGAATATGAAAAGAGAGTGGAGAGAGTTGAGCAATGAGAGCACAGATAGACTTATATATATATATATATATATATATATATATATATATAAGGAGATTTAACCCGTGCAATGCACAAGCTTATTCAAATTTTCACAATCTTATTTATATAATTAATAGAAAAAATTTGAAAAGAAAAAAAATGAAGAATTATATAACACATTGAAAGAATTTTGAAAAAAGAGATAATCCTTCTCTAAGAAATTAGAGACTATATTTTTTTTTTAAAAAAAAAAAGATAAGGAAATATTAACTTTAAAAATTGAAAAGTAAATGCTTAATTGCAATTTTTACCCCTAACTTTTTACTTTTTGGTGAATTTTACCCCCAACAAATTAATTTGACGCACTTTACCCTCAACTTTTTTAAAAAGTTACAAAATTTCCCCAACTTTTTTAAAAAGTTGCAAATTTTATCTTCCACTGTTTTGCTGACATGGCATGTTGACATAAGCGTAAAAAGTGGGGGTAAAATTCACCAAAAAATAAAAAGTTGGGTAAAATTTGCCAAAAAGTGAAAAAGTTAGAGGTAAAATTTGTCAAAAAGTAAAAAGTTGGGGAGGGGTAAAAAGTACAATTATTTTAGCATGTCATGTCAGCAAAACGGTGGAAGAGGTAAAATGGGCCAAATTTATTTGTTGGGGGTAAAATTCGCCAAAAAGTAAAAAGTTGGGGTAAAAATTACAATTAAGCCAAAAGTAAATTGAATTAAGGATTTGAAATTATTGATGAAAGAGAGAAATATTCGGAATTAAAAAAACAGAGTTAGAAAAATTGATAAAAGAAATATTAAAAAAATGGCTAAATGACATTTTTGGTCCTTTATCTTATTTTTTTTGTTCACTTTGGTCATTTATCTTTTAAAAAGTTCATTTTAGTCCTTTATCTTTTTAAATTGATTCAAAATGGTCTTTTCGTCAATTTAAAGTTAACACCGTTAATTAGTATTCAAATACTGGCGGTTTTTAGCTGCTATAAAATGTATTTTTGTGAGATCTTCCTCTTCCTCCTCCTCTTCTTCTCCTTCCGACGATTTTGACCACCGTGGCGGTGGACTATTCTCTCTTTCTTTTTCTTTTCTTTCCCTCTCCTTCTTCCCCTTCTCCTCACACTCCACCAGCACCATCGTCAACTGCATCTACCACCGTACACCCTCTCTCATGCTCCATCGTACACCATGGTTGAAGAAACTGAGAAAGAGTGACGCCGAATTTTCTAGATCTACAAAATGCATAACCCAGATCTTGAAATCGAAGTCGGATCTACAAAACCCATCCCTACAAAATGCAAAAAGGTGACACAGGATCCCCTCCGAGACCCAAATCTACAAAACCCAACTTCGAATAAACAGTTAATCGTGGCTTCCCCCAAGTTCATGTTTTACCCAATCCAGATTGTGCCTATTGCGACACATGGTCATAGGCTACTGCAGCACATGTTCATTCCGCCGTCAAAGTCGTTCTCACACGCAGAAGGAGAAAAGTTTGCCACTGTGGTGGCTAAAACCGCTAGAGGGAGAAGAAGGGGAGGAGGAAGAGGGAGATATGAGAAAATACATTTTGTAGCGGCTAAAAGCTGCCAATATCTAAGTACCATTAACAGTGTTAATTTTAAACTGACTGAAGGACCATTTTGAATCATTTAAAAAAAGATAGATGACCAAAATGAACTTTTTAAAAGATAAAGGACCAAAGTGAACAACATAAATAAGATAAAGGACCAAAAAGGTCATTTAGCCTAAAAAAATAGCATCAGATAAAAGAAGTGAATAGAGATAGTTATAAAAATATTGTGAATATGGGTAGTTACAAAAGTTGATAAGAGAGAAATTTTAGAAAAAGTAGAAGAACCAATGCATGTTATGAGAGTGAACTACACCACTTCATGATAAGAGAATATTCAAATGAGAGTGTATGTGAGAGAGTGGTGAGAGTGGAGCAATGAGAACACATATAAATTTATTCATTTATATATATATATATATATATATATATATATATATATATATATATATATATATATATATATATATAAGAAGATAATATAGTTATACAACTTTATAACTTTCAGCCAAAATTCCAATTGAATTCTTAGCTATTAGTTTTTCACGAGCTCAAGAGGGTTTGGATTATACCATTTATACACTAGCCGTTTTATGATGGTTTTTAGTTGAGCTCTCTTAAGCTCATGATGGTGGGGTGTTACATGCAAGGCTTTTGACGCTTAAATTAGTGAGAACCCGCACTAATATAGGGAAGTCATTCTACATCGGTTAAAAAAAGGGGTCGACATCGTTTGTTTGTAATTGATATAGTATTTACTAGTTTCCAGATCCCAAATCCAAACCCAATTTTCCAGTTTCCACAAACATGAGATTTGCAATCAAGTTCCAAATTGTGCACAAATTCATGGAGCAGATCTACGCGTCCCCCAACCCAATCAACAAGTAGATCTTTAAAAAAAAAAAATCAACTAGTAGATCTACAAATCCTCAGTGTGCAGATCTGTGAGTCCTCAATGTTCTTTTGAGGAGTGTGAGCAGATCTGTGGTGTAGCATATCTACTCATCCCCCTAACCTAATCAATGAGTAGATCTCAAAACAGAAAAAAAAAAAAAAAATTGCCGAGTAGATCTATGATTCCTCAGTGTGCAAATCTACGAGTCCTTGGTGTTCTTGTGAGGATTGGATATAGATTCAAAGAGTTTTTTGATTTCAAAGATTCCTCACACACTTTATGTTTTATTCTCCTATAGTGGTGAAAATTGTAATGCATTGAAAAACAAACATTGTCACTTGAAATCCGAAGCATTTTTCAAGAACCTTCTCACACTTCATCAAGGGCATCATCTTCGTTGACACTTTGTTGTGCACCTTTTTTTTTTTTGGGTAAATTATGTTTTTTGTCCCTGAACTTTTCGTCATTTATGTTTTTGGTCCTTAAACTTTTTTACGACCAATCAACGTCCTCAAACATTTTTCCGTCCAATATTTTAGTTCTTTCCATCTATTTCACAATTAAATGATGGTGTGTCATTTGTTTTTATTATTATTATTTTATTTCTATTAATTTTCTAGCGAGAATCCACATGAAAAGTCAACAAGAACTAATTCAAATTCAAAAACAACCTACTAACCAACAAACCAAACAAATTCAACGAAACAAATTCAAGAACAACCCATAACCAATGAACCAGATGTGAAAACTTCCTAAGCATAACCAAGCCCAAAACCACGGAGGCATCCATCATGCCCAACAACCACCACAACTGCAAAACAAATCATGTCTGGAATGTAAGACCTCCACTGCACGTGTTCAAATCAGAGCCAAAAAGGAATGAGAAAAGGAGAAAGAGCGATAAAAAGAAAAAGAAAGAATGTTGCATATCTACGTTTCATCTGCATGTTTGAGCTTGACCAATCACGCTGTTGATCTCCATTTACTCATAAGCTTCGATGGAACCATCCATGGGACTTTGATGATGGCTTCACGAATCCGACATACATGATGCCTTTCCGAATCCGATGCAATCTTGACGAGCTTATCATCAGCGGAGTTGATCCTTGATGATGACTCCTTTGTTCAGCGCCGCCGTCGGCCCTAATTCTCCTTTCAACTTGTTCCTCAACCCTCCTTCCAACTCCTCGTAGACCTTGAAGTCGGTAGCCATTAATAACAACTATACGCTAGTTGGATTTTCAATGGTCTAGATTCCAGAGTAGGTGTCTTTCTGGTAGGTTCGAATCTTCAGTGAATGCAGAGATGTACACTAGAACGGGTACACGTCGGTCCAAGTGATGAATTTTTCTATTTTTTAAATGGGGTTTGTTCACTTGAAAGATAACCTTAAATGAAAGACGTATAAAATAAATTCTTGCATCTTCAGGTCCAAGAAAATTTGTTGTTGACATCCATGGTTTTATTATAGCCTTGTGTTGTATCGTGTTTAATGTGGTCTTTGGTTTGTTTCGTTCAACTAAATCTTCATTTTTAAAGTTTAATGGGTCCGTGTGTTCTGTTGTATTGTGTTGTTTTGCTCAGAGGCTGGGAAGCAACATATTTGTTAATTATTCAAGATGCAGCAATTTGTGGCGGGTAAAAAGTGCTACAAAGTATTTAATCCTTCCAAAAGCACAATATCTAGCGGTTTTTAACCGCTAGAACACGTAATAAAATAAAATAATAATAAAACCAACTCCACATCACCACTTAACGTTCAAAATAGGCAGAAAGGACTAAAACATTGGACGGAAAAAAAGTTTGAGGATGTTAACCAATTGTCAAAAAGTTTAGGGACCAAAATCATAAATGGTGAAAAGTTCAGGGACGAAAAACATAATTTACCCTTTTTTTTATTTCCATCAACTTTGCAAGAATGTTGACTCTAGTTTTTGTTCTCTAGTAACATGATGTATATCCACAACACCAAATTTGCCAATTAGTTCTCTAACCTTACCTAAATATTTACCAAGTAGTGGTTCTTTCACCTAGTACTATCTAGGAGGTAATAAGTTGTGCATTGTTGCATAATTGTATTTTGTTGTCTCTCAGGTTAAGGGCCATTTATAGGTCAATGATGAAGACTTTGCTTAATTGTTCAATGTTTAGAAAGAAAAAGGTAAGGGGATGCTCTATGACTACTACTTTTTCATTTTCCAAGATTTTTCTACTTCCCTCAGCAAGGATAATCCATCTACATTTCAAAAGAAAATGAGAGCAAAATCATCTGAGCTATAAAGTAAGCCAATGCCTAACTTTAATCGCTTATTGAGGTTCATAGTGCAAACCAAATTTTTATAGTTCAATAGACCAGGAGATGATTCTCCCCACTAAATTAGGTGGATGGAAAATTTGTTTTATAGGTTGGTCAGTTCTAATAATGTTGGGATGGCTTTGGAAATATTGTCTTAGACATTAGGCCATGGTGACAATTGTCAAGGTGACCTTTTGCACTAATTAATATCCCAATTTCAATCCTGGTAATGCCTTACTTGCAAAATAAATTGGTGTTATCCCTTTGGTTTCCCTTACCAACACAATGCAAAGCACATAATCTAAAATGGAGAGATAAACATTCAAAGTTTTGTCAAGCATTGGTCTTATGAAGACAAAAAGCATGGATAATGGATTTATTATCAACTTAAATGATTCTTCACATTCATTTGTTCTTTATGTAACCTTTGAAATGAACCTAGTTAAGGTGTCCATTCACCCCGTTAGTTGCTTAACCTCTTTCATGCTTTGGGGAAGTTTTATCTCAAGTATAGCCTTATATTTGTCAAGCTTGACCTTTATCCTTCTTTGTGTGAGCATAAAACCTAGGAACTTTCTTGCCTTCACTTTAAAAGTGGACTTCTTTGTGGTTAACACATGTTGTGTTGCATGAGCTACTAGAAGACCTTAATTAGGTCAAAAGCATGATCTTTACTACAAGTGTTTTTGAAAATTATATATATTGTCAATGTAGATTTCTAGCATTCAACCAATTTGTCTTTGAAAGATTTTGTTCATCATGAAATGGTACATTTTTAAGATGAAAAGGCATCACTTTCTAGCAATAATTAGGTCTCTCATTAATGAAGGATGTTTTCTCTTCGTTTTGTAAATGCATTTAGACTTTATTATAGTCCGAGTAAGCATCAATGAAAGATAACAAGTGAAAACTAAAGAATTCTTTTATTAATTTGCCTATATTTTGTAAGGGGTAGGCATCCTTATGGCACGCCTTATTAAGGTTAGTATAATTTATGCATATGCATAATTTTCTTTTAGATTTTAGGCTAAATTACAATTTTGGTTCCCCTAGTTTCTTAAATTTATGATTTTGGTCCTTCTAGTTTTTAATTGTAATATTTGTCCCTTAATTTTACAAATTGGCGATTTTGGTCTCCCTGTTAGATTATTAACTAATAACTATGATTAGTAAAGTTATTAAGTTAATTAAAAATTATTAATTATTAAAAAACTTTATAATTAAAGTTTATATTGAGGAAGAGGGGTTAGGGAAGAGAGGTTGAAGAGAAGAGGTTAGGGTTAATAATCTTTGATTAAAGTTTTTTAATAATTAATGATTTTTAATTAATTTATAATTAAATTAATAACTCTACTAATCACAATTATTAGTTAATAATTTAACAAGGGGACCAAAATCGTCAATTTGTAAAACTAAGAGGACCAAATATTACAATTAAAAACTAGGGGGACCAAATTGCAATTTAGCCTAGATTTTATAACTAGTACAATGTTTGACAGTGAAGTAGTATATTTAACATCCCTAATCAAACTTATGTATAAAAGTTCTTTGACAAGCTCTATGGTAGCCTCTCGACACTTTGGGCAATGAGCATGACTCTAGGCAACAAGTTTGACTATGAAATTGATGTTTAATCGATGACTTATAAAGTTAAGGTCAATGCTAAGCATATCAGTGGACGTCATGTGAATAGGTAGACATTGGCACAAAGGAACTTGACAGTTTTTGCTATACTTGGATTTGGATTAACTCACCCTTAGGTTAATGATGTCTTCGTGTACATCAAGGTTAGTGAGGAGCATGTCATGCACTAACTTGTTTGTAGGTTAATCTTGTGGAGGGGGATGCTCTATGCATTTTGAATTGTCAAGTTCTCTATAGTGACTTTATATAGCAGCTTTTGTTCATGATTTGATCACTTCTTACAGTAGCTATCGCATCAAAGTTAGCTAAAACTTCATGACTAAATGCACTACTAATAGTACTTCCCCAAAAGCATTTATGGTTGGCTTGTCATGCATGACATTCTAGGTTGAGTAATAGTCAAGTACAAGGAACTTTTCCTTGATGGTTATAGCCAAGGGGAACTACCTTGGAGTAACTTGTAGCTCATATCGACCTAAAATTTGCGTTTGATCTTCAGTTAATCTAATTAGGTCCCTACAATGGGGAATCAAGTTAAACCTTGGCATGCCAATCTTTTTCAACGTGTCACAGAATAAGGCGTTAGCTAAGCTACCCTAGTCTATGAATATTTGGCAAACTTCAAAGTTCACCTCAAAAGTTGTTATTATGACTAAGGGGTCATCGTGGCTAGGTACTATAAGATCAAAATATTCGTTGAAAAAGAATATGCGTGGTCATTTTAGGGAATAAAGGTTTGCATATGTCTTTCCCTTAGAAAGGACAATAATCTTCTTTTGATCTTTTTTGCTAGCAACATTAGTTCTTCACCACCTTACAAATCCTCTAGTTGTCATTTGTCACATTATACTTTTGTCGGTAGTTATCTACTTGTGACTTTGTGGCATTCTTTATTTTTCTTTGTGGTTGAGGGCCATGTACCTATCTTTCAAGTTTGTGATAAGGTGGTTGTGATGAGGAGAGACCCTTTTGACATTTGTTAGACTTTGAGTGACTGTACTTATAGGTTCGCTTGTGTCTTCTGTAGGGATATTAACGAATATTGTCTCTTTTACCCTAGAATTAATGTTCGTCCCTCTACGAACCTCAAGAGTTTCTCCTATCATATAAAATCCTTTATGGCTTCTTTCAGTTAGGTTCAGTTGTCAATGTTATATAGCGGGGATTGATGGAAGTGTCAAAACTTAGTTTTATCAATGTCAAGCTTTAACTTTATTGGACGAGGGCATTTGATGTCAATATCAATTAACTCCATACTCTAGAATTCATTTAGGATATGAAAGCATGAAATCATCAAAGGTGTATAATTGTCACATCTACTAGGGGAAGAGCAGTTCTCACCATAGGTGCCTCGATTAGGGCTTCTCCTCCTTATAAGGTCTAGCCTTTCCCAATTTTTCTAGATGGCCTTTAAGTTGAAGTGCTTTTAATTTATATTTTAAATTGACATATCAAGTGAAAATTTCTTCCATAATCTTAGCTTTCCTCTTAATCTCTTATCAACGATGTGTGGAAAAAGGTTCTAGACAACTAACCATCTTTGATGAGGTAGAGTTTGACACAAGGCATTAGGTTGTGTACTTGTAGGGCCTCTCTAGTGAATCTAACAATGTAATTCCTTAATGGATAATTAGGTTTCTATCTAATCGCTATGAGACTCGCCTATGATTTGAGTTGTGCCTTACTTGTAGAAAAAATGGTTCATGAATTTTTCACTTCAAGTCTACCTACCTATCAATGGACCTTAGTGAAAGTTATTAAAATGATCTCAAGGTTTTCTTTTTGAGAGTTAGTAGGAAAGCGTTGCATATAGAGGACACATTTGCACCACTGTATAGCAGTAAGGACTCAAAGATGTTTAGGAGTTAAAAGGGGTCCTTAATGTGATCTAATTGTTTCATAGCTTGAAGCAATTCCAAGTTCTTTGGTACCAACAAAACCATCATGATCCACTCTAACAGTGGTTGTTTTGTTGGTTGCTAGGACTTTGTTGTCATCATAATATATTTTGCAGTGACAAATAAGCCTTATGTGAGTGAGAAGGTGGTGAGGGATCTGAATGTGAATGGTATTGGGTTTGGGGGTGACATTACATGGTAGTATTGTTCTCAACATGAAGGATTGGTGACTGATGACTTAGAGGTCTTGATAATATGATTCACAAAGCATGCACAATTATTATTGTCATGTTCACTTGTTACGCTTCTTATACCTAGATTATTTAGTATTGGATCTTAATGAACTTGGCCTGCTTTTAAAAAAGCTTGAGCAATTCATCCTTCTCAAAAACGTGATCACTATGTTGATTATAATTAGTTGCAAAGTCATCATGAAGAGAAGGTAATGGGTTTTAATTTTTTTAATCTCGTATTTATGTTGATTAGGAGAAATGTTTTTGTCCTGGTGCTGAAGAAACTCGTTTCTTCTAGTATCCTCCATTATTGAAGAGGTTAGTGTGTATAGTGGAATGTGGTCTATGGGTGGTGAAGAATAGGATTGACTAAGATCAATAAAGTAACAACCAAAAAATCATTTGTTCTTCATAAACCCAAGAGGGTGAAGATCACATATATGGGGACATTAGGTGTTATGAAGGTCGTTCTTTAAGCTCTCTTGAGCCAAGGATGGTAGGTTGTCACCTGCAAGGAGTCTAACGCTAATATACCTTGGTACTTTATATCTATCTTTAAAATTTATAATAGCTAGTAATGTAGTTATTCTCACCTGTAACTTTCACTCAAATTTTAATTGAATTCATATCTAATAAATAAGGTTTTATATAATTTTTTTTGGAGCTATTGCAATATTTTTCACAACTCCTTCACTCTTTATATCCAAAACTGATGTTGATTGGCTATGATTTGGGTGACAGTGCTTCCTGATGATGGATATGAAATTGAAGACGACGAAAACTTTCAATTATTTAAACATGAAAGAGACATAGAAAATGGTAAAATGGATGAAAGAAAACTCCCCAAATCAGGTAGGTACTCATGTAAAATTCTTTTTTTCTTAAATATTTTACATAACATGTGTGTGTATAACGTTACAAGAAATTCACAAATTGCAGTTATTTCAAAGACCAACTACAAATTTTGGAAACGCTTTGCAAAAGGTGCAAACTAGATAAGTTTCTGTACTAGCTTTGTTAATATTCAATTTACTGGGAATGAATAATTATTAATTTTATTTTATTTTATGTTTTTCATTTACTATTTTCCATTATGTGGTTTTATATACCCAACTTTTCAATATAAACTAGATCCTTTACTTTAAACAAGTTAAATTCATCTTAGCAAATGTGTCTTAAAATTGTATGGAAGTTAAAATTTGTTGAAAATCAACAACAGACACATAAAATGATGACCATAATAATAATAATGATAAATCACTATGACTTGCTATCAACTTGAACTTATTACAAGTGAGGAAAAATTAGGAAGTGTGGAAATAGTTCATATCACAAATTATTTATAGAAATATTTTTTTTATATCCTTTGAGATGTATAAATCATAAGAAAGAAAAGAAAGACACGAATGGAAATAGAAGGGGAGGAAAAGAAATTAATAGATGTGATGGATAACTTCATACTAGATGAAGAAAAATATAAAGAGGGATAAAGTAATCGTAAAAGTTAAGTTATAAAAAGTTGAGATTTTTATTTATGTATTGAGTGAGACAAAAGTGAGAGCCATTTTAAGAGTAAAGGCTAATAAATTTAAGGAATAAAAATGTGTATACATTTAATTTTCTACATGTGATAAAATTAATGTGCAATTTTTTTTAATAGAGAAATAATTAATTGTAATCAATGCTTACAATGTTAGGCAACTCACCCACGACACTACACAAGCACACATATACCCACATCACCTCACCTCATCCAAGCCACAATTTTGATCATCTCCCATTCTAGATTCACTAATTTTTTGTTCTACATAATTTTCACTATACTATATAAGATTGCGTAGTTTCCCTAAATTTAGCAAATATGTGTTTGCCTCCATTATGCATTGCTTTCTTTTTCGGGTTTGACTATCCATTCACATCCAAGACTTAGTCCAACCAAATTAATAAGCTTAGTCTATAATTTTGAATAATTCATTAAGGATTAATTAACATTTTAGTCCTCATAAAAAGCATTTCTTTCGGATGTAGTCTTAGAAAAAATTCTTGTTGGTATTTTTTATCCCTATTTGTTTTCAATTTTAGTCCTTCATTTTACTATTTTGATCCTAATAAAATTGTAAACTTTTGATATAGGTTCTTTTTTATTATAATATTTTTATTTTAGTCTTTATTATTTAGAAACATCATGCTTATTTCCAACATTTGTTAGCCATGTCGTCACTGAATAAGGATAAAGACCAAAATTGAAAAAAAAAATATATTAGAGAACAAAATTGACAAGAATTTTGGTAGGGATTAAAACAAAAAAAGGTGTTTCACAATGAATTAATTAATTACTCTTATTATTGATCAAGTTAAGAAATCTTATTAGTTCATCTTTGACTTGTTGATTAAATCTTGACTTTTTGATATAAGAATTATGGTTAGTTTGAAATCACTTCAAACCTACATTTACATTGTCAACTCAAATCATGGTGCCAAATTTCTAATTCCAATCCCACAAATTTGACAAATATATGGCCCAAATCACATGAGAGATAGTAGAACATATTGATTCATTTACAAATGTTCCTTTAAGGTTCAATAAACTTTTACTCTGTCATTTCTCATGCTTTATGGAAGTCAATAATTGCTTTGATAGAAAATACCACTTATCACATAATTCTTTTGGGAATTTAGGAATGGAATGAAGGAGTTAACAAACATTTTCACTAAATTCAAAGTTCAAACTAGATTCTTGATACCACTTTGTAAGACAAAATACAATCACATAAATAGAGAAGGGATAATGCTAAAACATTTTAAAGAAACATTTTAAAGAAACATTTTGATCAAATGATATTTTTGCTTGCCTACAAATACAGTAATACATTGGTATTTATAGATTCTCATGTCACATGTGATACAATGGACTTATATGCATAAAAAATCCTTGGAACTACAACTCTTACAAGTTTTGGAATGTAAAGATATATGCACATAAAAATGACTTACATAGGAAAATACTATACTAAAACACAAAAAGCATGGATAAATTAAGTAACATGTAATAAAAACATTAAGTTAGATAATTTCTCCATTTCCCAACAACATCATTAAAATAGTTAATATTAATATTTTTATTCTTTGGAACTAATACATTATTTGTTAATTTCTAGAACCCTTCGTTATTGAGTTATATTCCACCAATTATTTCTTTATGATGAATTTTTTACTTGATCTATATTTCAGAGTTTGAAGGGATTGATCATATGTGGAAGGAAATGAAAAAACATAAGTTAGCTGAATGTCTGACAAATATTTTAGTGCAATATGACTTATCGTGGCAGATATCCCATAATGAGTATAAAAGGACAACAATGATTACAATGCCACGTGATCCTATCAGTGTGGCCAAACGGAGAAGGATAAGTGCACAAAAAAGAGAAGAGAGGCGTAAGAACGAAGAAGAACCTCCCGAACGCACAACATTACTCATAGCAACTAAAACTGGAATTGTCGAAATTGTTGAAAAATTCCTTGATGTTAATCCCGAGGCTATTTTTCATGTCACTCAGAATAAGCAGAACATATTGACCATGTAAGAATATATCAAAGTGGTGGCCCTAGCTCCTTTCAATTATTTTTCTTAATTTTTTTTTAAATATAAAAATGTATAACATTACAGAAAAATTACATGTACTAAAGTGCTATAGTCTATAAAAAAAATATTGATTAAAATAGACACTATATATGATGCATTATATTAATAGTAAGTAGTGATGATATTTTATATCAACAAAATTTAATATGATGCATCATATTTTTACTAATATCAACAACATTATATATATTAGTAATTTAATTTTCTTAAACAAATTTTTTTTTAACAAAGATAAACTCAAGGTCTAATTGTTAATAACATACAACACTTTTTTATGTTTCCTAATTAATATAGATATGCATATTAATATTTGTTTCCTTTTAGCCATTCATACTTATTTTTTTAATGTACCTTATGCATAGGGCTGTTAAGTATCGCCAGGAGGAAATTGTTCGAATCATACAAAGAAAAGGTGTAGTTGAATCATTGGTTGGTCAAATCTCAGACAAAGGTCGCACTATCTTGCATGAAGTTGCACGAATGGATTACTACAAAGGCGAACACTTAGCTGGAGTGGCATTCCAACTACAAGATGAGTTGCGTTGGTATGATGTAAGTAGTTAATTAACCTTTATGACTCACTATATATACTTGGACACTTTTTTGGAAGATAAAAATTCCTTAATTATCTAAATAAATAATATGAATAAAAATATTAAATTATTTAAATACCACAAAAAAAATGTCTATACGTAAACACTAAAATAAAATAGATAAAATTGCTAAATTATCTAAATAACATTAGAATTTTATGAAAAGAAAAATAAAGATGAACACAGAGTGAGATGAATTTTTTTAACTAAAATAAAATTTAGATCTATTAATTTAATTTCATCGAGTTAGGTTATATTTTCTTAATCAAATGTATTCACTGAAACTCGGTCGCAATTGAGTTATCAAGTTAGTTTCCTTGTGGATATTGAGTTAACTTTTTATTGCTTTACTTTTAAGAATTTCCATTATAACATTTTTAACAATACCAAAAATAACTTATTATATACAATATTTTTAGAAAAAATATTTTATAATAATTTAGTTAGTTTAGATTTAACAAGAACTAAAAAATTGAAATATAATATTTGAATGGATTCATGTTGAATTTGTTAAAGGACATATGAAAAAAAATTAGAAAAAGCAAAAGAAAAGGTATATAATGAGAAATTTCAAAACAACGAAACAAGGGCATGCCTAATTGAAAAACTCCTCCCGTCTTTTGCTTTCATAGTACTAGAAAACAACTATTAGAATTTAAAATAATTATTGATCATTTGTATAACACGAAGTCTAAATCCAGTTCAATATTAAACTCTAAATTTGATAAAGAAACAAATGCATAAACAGACAAAAATATAGAATTTCCTTATAGTTATAAGAACGTACAATATTAGGCATGTTTATTTAAGCTTATTTTTTAAAATAAAAAACACCTTTTTTTTAATAAAATAAGCAGTTTTCTGCTTTTTTTTTTTTTTTAAAAGAAGTAAATCTTATTTGCTTCATAAAAAATCACTTTTTTTAAAGAACACTTTGTTTAAAATCACTTTTTTTTTAAAGTTTAAGCAAATTGACCCATTATTTGTATGCATACACATGCATCTAACTACTTGCCCATAATTTTCTCTATATGATTTTATTTGAAACATGGTATCAACATATTTCTTTAAATAATTTATTTGGTATTAGGATAAATCTCACCCTTTATTGAAATAGAAAAAGAAAAAGAATACATCTCATCTTTATGTAATAATTAAAAAAATGTAGAACTAATATGTGGCGTGACCTAATAACAAAACACAAGATAAAAGAGTTCTCAAAATAATATATTCTTAACAATTCTCTATTTTTGTTGAGTGATTGTTGTTTGTACCAATATTTCTACACCTTTTTTAACACTTTTTATTGGAAAATAAGTACAAATAAAATGTATTGGAATTTATATTTTCCAATAATCACAATTATATAATTTTTTTAATTATAAAAAATCAACGTAAAGAAAATAATATGTAAATAATATCATTTCTCATTACTTGGCTCTATCCAACGTAATTATGTGTTTAACAAATAATGAACATCATATATATATCTTTCCAAGTTTAATAATACTCCTCCTGTCGTCGAGGAGAAAATACACACACAAAGTATATCATTCATATATGACAATAGGTTATTATAATTATTTTTATATTTTTTTCTCTCTGCTTATTGATATGCCAATGAACATGAGTGTATCAATCCATATGTTTGTGTGTGTTTTCTTTGGTACTACGATGACAATAAGAATCAAACTTACAATTTTATATACTTATTACCTAAGTTTCTCATGACTAGCTTAATCCTAATGACTTAGAAATAAATTGATTTAATTGTGTGTCCAGAAAGTGAGAGGACTGATTCCTAAACACTACAACATGCATTGTGACATAGACGGACATACACCAGAAGATATGTTAGAAATGGAGCATGATGCAATGCTTAAAGAGGCACAAAAATGGTTAAAGGAAACAGCTCAATCATGCTCTACTGTTGCTATTCTAGTTGCCACAGTTGTATTTGCTGCAGCCTACACCATTCCAGGTGGAACTGAAAATGGTACTCCCGTATTTCTTCATTCTAATGTGTTTCTCTTTTTCACGATCATGGATGTTGTGGCACTTGCTACCTCTCTAGCTTCAGTGGTGGTGTTCCTTTCCATCCTCACTTCCCCATGTGAGTTGTGGGATTTTCACAAGTCTCTCCCACGAAAACTAAATTTGGGATTTGCTTTGTTGTTCTTATCATTAATGACAACAATGTTAGCATTCAGTGCAACCATGCTGCTGACCATTCAATTGGAATGGAAGAATTGGACCTCAACATTGATATACAGTGCTGCTTTCTTTCCTGTCACTATATTTGCAATGATTCAATTCCCTGTTTATGTGATGGCTCGAAGCATCGTCAAGCATCTATGGAAGCAACTTAAGAAGCTCCTTCCAATGAGATTGATTAAACGTTTCACGAATTGATGCTATTTGTATTGAATATGGAAGAACACTTGAAGAATTTTTTTAACTTAAGTTTGGACTTTGATTATGGATTTGGATAATGTAATTTGAATTAAATAGTCGATAATGTACGAACTTTTGAAAGTTATAAAAATATGCAAAGTGGTGAATAAATAAGTTTATGAAATAAAAATCCTTTATTAAACTACCCACTTATTTAGGATGGTGAATTATGTTACATGAATCATTAGGCCTATGTTTGGATCACTATTTGAACCCTACCAAAATTACTTTTAATTTTGTAGTAACAATTATATCCTTCTTCCGACATATGTTCATCTCCCACAAACAGTTACCCAAACAAGCTATAAATTTTTTTGACAACTCAAGTAAAAAGATAGGTTTTATTTGTTCAATAAGTGAATTTCAAGTGAATTGTACAACATAATGAGTAAATTCATATGATTTAGTGTGATCCATATAAAATTTATTTAATAAAAAATGTGTTAAATTCTGCCAAAATATGTTGTTCTTCTTTGAATATATCGAATGTGACCTTATGCTTATGAGACATGTAGATTTTGATGAAGACAATAACCTAAAGGCTTAATTGCAATTTTTACCCCCAACTTTTTTATTTTTTGGCGAATTTTACCCCCAACAAATTAATTTGGCACATTTTATCCCCAATTTTTTAAAAAACTTACAAATTTTACCTTCCACGTTTTTGCTAACGTGGCATGCTAAAATAATTGCACTTTTTACTCCTAACTTTTAACTTTTTAGCTAATTTTACTCTTAACTTTTTCACTTTTTGGTGAATTTTACGCCCAACTTTTTAGTTTTTGGTGAATTTTACCCCGACGTTTTATGCTTATGTCAGTAGAAGGTAAATTTTGCAAGTTTTTTAATAAGTTGGAGGTAAAATGCACCAAATTAATTTGTTAGGGATAAAATGCGCCAAAAAGTAAAAAGTTGGGGGTAAAAAATACAATTAAGCCTAACCTAAAGAATTAGGAAATTATATAAGGCTTTAAATCTCAGTTATGATTTGGCTCATAAGACTAACCTTGACTCCTTGAGAGAAAAATAAAAAATAATGAAAAAAATTGCTTTTTGGGTAAATTATAACGAAATAATGTATTACGTTGTCAATAATAGATTATCCCACATGTCAATTGATTATCTTCTTGGACAATCAATTATCTTTTAAGATAATCGATTAACTCTTTGGATAATTGATTATCCATGAATCGAAACTTGCTCATAATCGATCATACATGTGTTAATCAATTATTAGCAAGATTTGCGAAAAGATAAAAAAAAAATGAGATTCAAATTTGAATTTGGCATCTTAATTTTATAATCATGTCCAAATGAATTTATCAATTAAAGGATTTCAAAATTAATTTTAGGATTTTAGATTTATTACATTTCTTGGTTACCTTAAAATCCTATCTCCTTATCTCCTTATATATATATATATATATATATATATAGGGGATTGCTAATACACTCACACTCTTTTTTTAGTATGAGTGCATTAACAACCTACACCAAGATTTTAAGACAAAAACACCCCTATCTCATTTGTTTTAATTCATTTATTTTAAGGATATTATAGTAATTTAAAAATTAATTTAATAAAATAAAACTAATTTCATCAGTTTCCTTCCTTCTTTCTCTTCTTCATCTTCCCTACCCACCACTGCGAAGATGTCACTAGTTGCAACAGCAGCCCTTAAAACCTAGTGTTAAGGAGAGGTTGAAAAACGATGATGAAGAATGCCGTGAATGGAGATGCGATTTACATTTTGAAGATGATTGGCAAAAAAAAACCTCTTCCCAGTGTTCTCTCTCTGCCGTTTCTGAATTTAGATTCAGCACGTTCTTAAGGAAAAATTCAAAGGCAAGGAATGGCACGTTAAGTGTGTTGGATATGATTTCATTGTATCATGAATCAAAGTAGCAATCAAGGAGAAGCTTTCAAAAATTCAACCCCCTCAATATTTCGTGGGTGGTTTCAATGACCTATGAGATAAACGTGGGTTGTTGGTGACATGCACCGGTGGCATAATGGTGAGAGACAGAGAGAGCGGAAACGGTAGAGAGAGAAGAATGGGAAGAAATTTTATTTTTTAATTTTTAAAATAAAACGTAAATTACTGTAATAACCTTCAAATAAAATAATAAAATAATGGTTTTTTTGTCTTAAAGTCTTGGTGTTAGTTGCTAATGCACTCATACTAAAAAAAGAGTGTGAGTGCTTTAGCAATCCCCATATATATATATATATATATATATATATATATATATATATATATATATATATATATATATATATATATATATATATATATGAAGAGGGATCAAATTACACCGGTGTAACTTGAACAACTATTACACCATTCAATAACTTGATATAGAATATGATTTTTATCGATCCAACAGTTGAATTCTATCTACATATTACCAAGATTGTTTGTGTTAAATTTTGTCAAAATTGAACAACAATAAGATGGTAATCAAATGATCCATATTTTAGTATATGAAATTTTGTAAAGATGATCTATGTGAAAGGAACTTTCAATCCGACGGTGGGTTTTAAATAAACATCATCCAATTGAAAGTTATTGAATGGTGTAATATCTATTCCTCTCACTCTGATATAAGATAAATCTTCTCACTAGATATATTTCCTATATGAGAGTGAGAGGAATAAATATGAGAGTGAGAGGAATAAATATTGGCCAGTAGATCTTATTTAAATTGTCAATATTAAAACACACTAAGTCATGTGAGTTTTTTAAAAAATCACATGACTTTTTTAAGTAGTCACATAACATTAAATCTTGACCCTCCATGTATAATTATATGATCCAGATTTAACCCTCTCACTCTCATATAAGATGTCTTCCTCTCATAAGATATGTCATATATATATATATATATATATATATATATATATATATATATATATATATATATATATATATATATATATATAGTGAGAGGACTTATCTTATATGAGAATGAGAGGAATAGATATTGACCACGAGATCTTATTTGAATGGTCAAGATTAAAACATACTAAGTCACGTGAGTTATTTAAAAAGTCACATGACTTTTTAAGTAGTCACGTCACATTAAATCTTGACCTTCCATGTATAATTATATGATCCAGATTTAACCCTTTCACTCTCATATAAGATAACTTCCTCTCATATGATATGTCCTCTCTCTCTCTCTCTCTCTCTCTATATATATATATATATATATATATATATATATATATATATATATATATATATATATATATCACTGACCAACAAACCTTTTATATCCAATCTATAAATAATTCTTTTCATATTTCAACTCTCATCGAAAATACTAATTATTATGATTTAAAGTATAAGAAGAGAATCCAACTCAAGAGACAATCTATCACAAGAGAAATGCTATGAACACACTCTTTGACACATTCCTCCAAACACACTCTCTTTTATTGGTTAAAATTGATTGAAAATAACAAAATTTGTAGGTCGCACATTATATTTAATTATTCTCTCTATTAATTTTGTAGTTTTCAATAAATTTTAACTAATTAAAGAGAGTGTATTTAGAGGAGTGTGTTAGAATGATCATTTTGGTCTCTGAATATGTAAATCGGTGACAATTTAGTCCCTAAAAGAACGAAATTCTGATTTGGTCCTTGAATGTGTAAAACGTGCGACAATTTCGTCCTGTCATTAAGTTTGTGGGATCATTTTGTCATTAAGTCGTAATGTTTAAGAACCAATTTGACATTAAGTTGTATTTTTTATGACCAATTTGACATTAAGTTGTAAAATTTAAAGATTTAAAGACGAATTGATCATTAAGTTAAACATAGGATGAAGTTGTCGTACTTTTTACACATTCAGATATTGAATTAAAATTTTAGTTCTTTCAAAGACTAATTTATCACCTATTTACACATTCGGGATCAAAATAATTTACCTTAGATTAAGCTTCTTATTGTATTGAACGTGAAACTCGTAACAAAATGCACGAAAAGAGATTTGATTTAATTTCAAATCTAACTTTCACATTGGGTTTTGTCCATTTTTCTCGTGAGGCAGAGCACCTAATAAAATGTTAATGATTATTAAGAGTTAAAAGTCAAAGTCAAGCTGCAGTGATGAGGTTGGTGGCGATTCCATTATGTGATATCTATGGGCGTCAGTAATAGAAAACTACTTTAGACAAGGAAAATATTTCTTTGAAAGTGAATGCATGCATCTTTGAAAGACAAGGGGAAATAAGGAAACAAAAAAAAAATCTTAAAAAAATTATGAGAAGAAATCAAATTACTCCAAAAGTAATTTTAAAAGATTTATTTTTCATTTTATCATTCATTTTTTTAAAATATAATGATTAAAATTAGTTATTCGTTATAATTATTAGATTTAAAGAAAATAAATAATTATTAGATTTTAAAAAACTAAATGATAAAAATGAAAATAATTATTTTAAAGTTATTTTTAAAATAATTTGATCTTTTTTCATCAAAATATATATATATATATATATATATATATATATATATATAATACTAATATATGACATGATAAGAAGAAAAAAAAAAAAAGCTAGATAAAAGAAAAATAAAATTATTATACAAGTGTAGGAATATGTTTCCATACTTTATGGCTGCCGAGTTGCGGCGACTGACGACGTAATTGAAGCTTCTCTCCGTCTCGCGGGTCTGGCATGATGACCTGCGAAGGCCGCTGCATATGCTTTGCGATTCCTTTTTGTGTTTCAATTACTGATTATTTTCCCAATTTTTTACTTTTGTTATTTTTTCTCTCTCTTTTGTCGCTGCTCGGAAATATATATATTTTGTTAATGTTTAGCAACCATTATTCCTTGTATATCCAATAATTCCAACGGTTCATCCAGGTGGCTTCCACGTACATGTGCTCCAATGGTAAAACCATATTGTATAAGGAACAAGTTTGTTTACGACAAGACATTTTAAAGAGAGAGAGAAAAGGTGACTTCATGATTTCACCTCTCGAAAGTAAACCGTGAAAGGTAGAAAACAGACGAACATGAAAATGAAGTGTACACAGGGGCGGACCTACTCTATGCTTTGGGGGGTCTTGGCCCTCCGTCCAGTGTTTTAAGAATCGGATCGGTCATCGAACCGATCGAGATACTGGATTAATGGATCATTGGTTGAACCGATGAGTCACTGGTCGGACCGATTTGACTTGATATATATTAAAAAATTAAAAAAATATAATATAGCTAACATAATTTAATCATTTAACACTTCAAATTTTAAATTATTATCATTATAAAGTACCTAATATTCTAAATAAGAAATAACAACTAATAATCATGACAATACAAGTCCATAAATAAGTTTCATACACAAAAAAAATAAAAAATAAATTGAAACACATCATTTCAGCACTTTTTTTTCAAAAAAAAAAAAATCATATCACAATCCGGTTCAACCCGAGTCACCGATTTTTTGCCAAAACCGGCCGGTTCAACCCGGGTCGTACCGGGTCAGATACATATCCGATCCTATCATCGAACCGAACCGGTTATACCACCGGGTTCCGGTCGGACCGGCCGGTCCGGTTTTTAAAACACTGCCTCCATCACTTTTTTTAATTTAATTTTTTATTATATATATATATATATATATATATATTAGGTAATTAATTTTATTTAGGAGTTTAAGTATTTAAATAATTAAGTGTTATATTTTTTATTTTTTAACAAAATATTATATTCTTATAGAAGTAATTGTATTTTTTGCTTTATTTAGATAAAATATTTGAGTATTGTTTATTTTTTATAATATATTATTATTATTTTAAAAATTATAAATAATTGTAGTTTGAGATTCAAGACTTATTTATTAACCTTCGTCAATAGATCAAATTTATAAATATTATATATAAATTTGATAACTTAAATCTTCAATTTTATCTTTCTATCATCATTTTTTTTTTTTGACGATAAAAAGATGCTATTATTAAAATAAAACTAGCCAATGCTAGAAGCATCATACATAGCAAATGATTCAGCTTGGTGAGGCAGATCCTCAAACCAATACATATCATGATAAAAGAAAGCTAAATGTGCAATCTTATCAGCCAAAGCATTCCCAGCTCTCTTTGTAAACAACAACGCAATCAACGGTCTTTGTTGTGCCAAAACTCTACAGTCTTCCACTATTCCACCAAAGCTGTTACGTGACATTTTCCTTTTCCTTTTTCTCCATTCATAGAATAACCTCTGACAATCAGTCTCATAGATAACATTTTGGAAAACCATATCCACTGATAACTCCAGAGCCCATCTGAAACACAAAGCCTCTGCTACCTGGGCCTCGTACTGACTGGGAAGAAGTTTTGTTGCAGCTGCCAATACTACACCCTCATGGTTTCTGTACACTACTGCAAAACCAGTACCCACCCCCTTCTTAATAGCCACATCAAAATTTGATTTTATTACTTCATTTGGTGGTGCCTTCCAGCGTACATCTTCATTTCCAGAATGATGGAACATTTTAGAATTGTCTGGGGGAAGACATGACTGCACCGTTAACGTTGCTAGCACCCGTGGGATCTCCATCTTGCGCTGCTGGAACGTCCAAATATTACGTGTTTGCCATATGGATCATGTTATTGCAAATATTTGTGTACACAACATTTGGTCGTGATCATCCAACCAATGCTTCAACTAGCTCCTGAATGAAACCACTGTTGATGGTTCTATTCTGAAACCCAGCGACGATGAAAACCAAATCTTCCTAGCCTCTATGCATGTTAGCAACGCATGGTGTACTGTTTCAATTTCCTCTCTACACATTTGGCATATTGGATCATCAATAATCCTCTTCTTATACAAATTCTCCTTTACTGGCAGTATCTCCTTGCAAGCTCTCCAAATCATAGAAGCACACTTCGGTACCGTCTTTACTTTCCATAGTGTTTTCCAGAAAGAACCATTGCTTGTTGAGGGGACAGGTTCTATTTCTCTATTAAAAACCACTTGGTAACCCGACTTGACACTATAATCTCCATCTTCAGTGAACCTCCAGCATAAATAATCCCTCACATGTGTTCTCCTAAGTGGAATAGACATTATCCTTTCAACAGTACTCTGGGAGAACCACTCATTTAGTTTCTGGACATCCCAATCATCTTCCTCTTCTCCAAACAAATTGCACACTGTCAGATCTTCATTCACCTCTTGTGGGATAGGATCTCGAATTATAAGATCACCTTCATTACCGCACCACTTATCCCCCCAAATTCTAACTGTACGACCATCTCCTACTTTCCACTTAACACCATCATTAATAACCCACCTCACATTCCACATGCTAGACCATGCATAGCTAGGACGATATCCTCTTGTTGCCTCCATAATTGATGTTCTAGGATAATATTTTGCCTTAAATACCCTAGCAAATAAAGACTCTGGGCATGTGATCAATCTCCACCATTGCTTTGCCAAAAGAGCTTTATTTGAAGCTTGTGCTATCCGGAAACCAAGGCCACCATCATTTTTATTCCGTGCCATTTTTTCCCAGCTCATCCAGTGGATTTTCTTCACCTCTACATCTCCTCCCCAAAAAAACTTTGCAGTCATATTATCAATTTGGGCACAAATAGACTTTGTAACAACCCATCTTCGTTACAGATTTGTTATACTAAAACAATTATTAATTATTATCATATGAAATTTCAAAGAAATTTCTTTCTCATTTAACACATATTATATGTACCTACTTTCCTACTGATAACGTACATTATCACATCATAAAAGTCTTAAGTCTGGCTTTACAAAACTTACATATATATATACATACATACAATACCAATATAGTATTCTTTTAAAGGACATTCATAGCAACCTAAATATTTATACATATTTCCTAAGCTGGTCCCCATACTATGTACATATATACTAGAACATAATCAGCAGAACAGGAGGATCGTCAAATCTTTAGATCATCCAATCCAAAGGAACAAAAGGATCGTCCAATCTTCAACCTTGACTATCATGAGAGCCTGCGCCATCACTATTACCTGCTCCCGTGTCAATACACGATCATTGCAGTAATACAATACAAACACAAATTGCAAGGGTAAGCTTCTTATAAAAAGAATGATAGATTATACACAAAATTTCAATTAACATCATTCACACTAAACATTCAGTTCATTTCATATTTCACTCCATACATCAATATCATCATGCAATAATATGCTGACTCGACTCCATGGAGATTTCAACAAATTTTGGGCGGTCCCCATAGGCCCCATCCCCTACCATTAGTCTCTTCTTAGACCATTCAGGGAGTCCCTTGAGCCACCATGTGGAGGAAGTGTGAATTTAATCCAATATAGACAAGTGTTGGTATTGGCTTACCTCTGTCAGGTTTGCAAAACCTTCCATCTTTAGGAATTCGCCCACTTGTCTATTCTATATGCCCACCATTGGCCACCACGAAATCCTCCAGCACTAGGTTGAGAGCCCACCTAGCACCCTCAACTTACGTGCCTACCCGCATGCAATCTTATGCACAAACCAAACAACTCTGCTCACCACATGTTCCCTCTATGTTATAAATTCACCATTTTTCTTAAATCACACTTATGAACCCAATCTAGCAGTTCAGTAAGCACAAGTAAGGCATTCTCACACCTCGAATCCTTACTCACAACACAACACTAAATTTAACTAAGGGTGAATTTCCTAACATAGTTCTAGAACCAAAGTGGTGGCATATCCAACATTCTCATTCAATATTTCCAAATCTACACTCACAATTATATTACACATCTCAACGAATGTCAATCGTACATTTAAAATAATCATTTATATAAGAAAAATGAATATATATCACATTAATAACAAAACTGGGTCCTGGACTCAAAGCTGAACAAAAGCACCAGAGTTGACCAGAGTTGACTGGACGCTGGTCACTGGACGCTGGGTGGGTCATTGGACGCTGGTTGGCTGGGTGGGTCATTGGACGCTGGTTGGCTGAGTGGGTCATTGGACGCTGGTTGGCTAAGTAGGTCATTGGACGCTCGTTGGCTGAGTGGGTCATTGGACGCTAGTTGGCTGAGTGGGTCATTGGACGCTGGTTGAGTTACTGGACGCTGGTTCTGCAGAATCGGACTCTCACAAAATTTTCTACTAACAGAACATCGAAACAAGAATTTCTGCAGAATCCAGGGCTTCCCAAAGGATCCCAAGCATCCAAAAACATGCCTCAAAGGTTTAGGGACAATTCACAACACTTGCAAGACCATTTCAAATCAAAACAACACATCATGATATTATATTAACTTCAAATTAAATCACAATTTCAATCAACTCATCAAGAACACAAGTACCAAACACCACAAAATCAGTCAAACAAGTTTAAAGCTTCCCTTACCTAAACTTCTTGACTCAAACCGTGAAGAAAACTAGAGAGGAGAACTTTGGATTTCTTGAGTGATCTGTCCTCAAGTTTTGTTACAGAATCAACTAGGAGACACCTAAATCAACATCAAAGTAAACTCAAAAATTAAGATTTCTCTCATCTCTTAAAATCTAACCAAGACCCATTTCTCATGTTCTTGGGAGGAGATGAGAAAGATACGTAGAAATCAAGAATAGGAAGGAACTGGACTTACCAACTTAACATCAACTAAGAAATCTCTAGGGAAGAAGAAATCAAACTTCAAGTTGAGGTAGGAATCAAACTTCTATTTACGGAAAAGAAAGAGCTTAGAGAGGAAGAAAGATAAGAATGAAGGAATTGGAAGAAATAGGAAGCTGGACACGTTCAAATTAAGAGATTTGCATGAAATTTTGCTAGTAACACCCCTATTTCCTCTAAAAGCACCCCCATTTTCTTATTTTTTTCTTTTCTACAACTTACGAAATTTACGTAAAATTCCTAACAACAACCTTACCTTCTAAGCCCGACCGTACATGAAATATTATCAACAACATTATAGCACATAACAAAACAATCTATTTATTAATTCTTTTATATATAATATAGCTTTAAATTTAATTTCCTCTTGTATTATCAATCAAACACTTGATCATACACTTAAAAAAAATCACGACATTACAGACTTAGGCAACAGAAAACAGCCCATTATATAAGATGGAATAGCTTGCACCACAGATTTAATAAGAACTTCTTTCCCTGCTCTTGATAGTACTTTCTCCTTCCAACCCTTTAGCTTCTTCCAAACACGATCTCTGGCAAAATTAAATACTTGACACTTTGACCTACCCACAATTGTTGGTAATCCCAAGTATTTTACATGTCTCTCTACCGCCTTTATTCCAAGTAACATTTCAAGTTCATCAATTCTGGTACTAGGCACATTTTGGCTACAAGAGAGCTCTGAATTTTCCATGTTGATTCTTTGTCCAGAACAAGCTTCATGGGTCTTCAAAATATCTACTATCAGCTTCGCCGCCTCACCATTTGCTTCAGAAAAAATGATACTATCATCTGCAAAAAATAAATGTGAGATAGCAGGCGACTTTGGGCAAATTTTCATACCATGCAATCTTCCCTAATCAACAGCCTATGATATCATAGCAGAAAGTGTTTCTGCACATAAAATGAAGAGGTATGGGGATAAAGGATCCCCTTGTCTCAAACCTCTCTGTGGCCTAAACTCCTGACACGGTTGTCCATTCAAAAGAACCGAAAAAGACACTGTTGATACACATCTCATCACTAATGACACCCAATTCATAGGAAAGCCCATATTTATCAACACATCTTGTAAGAAACTCCATTCCACCCTATCATAGGCCTTTGACATATCCAGTTTGATAGCCATAAGCCCTTTCCTTCCTTTCTTTTTCATTTGCATATGATGGAAACACTCAAAAGCAATCAATGCATTATCAGTTATCAATCTTTGGGGCACAAAAGCACTTTGTGATTCATGAATAATAGATGGGAGGATCAGTTTCAATCTATTGGCCATAGTTTTTGTCACTAACTTGAATAAAACATTACACAAGCTAATAGGGCGAAACTCACCAGGGCACCTTGGCTGTTTGACTTTTGGAATCAAGGCAATAAGAGTTTTGTTGATTGCACTTGGATCCCCACCTTTATTGAGAATATTTAGGACTAGTTGTGTTACATCCTCCCCAACAACATCCCAAAATTTATGGTAAAAAAGGGCTGGTGTTCCATCAATACCCGGAGCCTTTGTGGGATGCATCATTCTTAAAGCCTCAAAAACTTCCTCTGATGAAAATGGTTGTTCAAGTAATGCTCTCATGTCATCTGTGATCCTTCCGCCAACCAAATCAAACAAATTTTGATATTTTTCCGGATTAGATGAAGCAAATAAATCCGAAAAAAATTCTGTCAACATCATAGCAATATCTTCCTCATCTTCAACTAAGACACCCTGCTCATTTCGTAGAGAATCAATAGAATTCCTTTTCCTCCGTTGAGCAGCTTTTTGGTGGAAATATTTTGTGTTTAAATCACCATGAGTTAGCCAATTTGCCCGTGACCTTTGTGCCCAAAACATCTCTTCTTGCTTCAATAATTCTTCCAAATTTTTTTTCTCTTCAACCAACATCTTTAAGTTCTCCATTGTCTTGTCACCTTGTTGTAGCTCATCCACTTTCACCCGAGACATCTTTATGCGTTTGGTATAATCACCAAACCTATCCTTACCCCACCATTGCAAAGCATGGCTGGTTTGTTCTATATTTGAAAGAACATCTCCACCTTCTCTCCACATCCCATGAATGATGTCCCTACATTCATCATCCTCTACGCATACTTGCTCAAAGCAGTACATTCTGGCTTTTCTCCTTTTTCTATTCTCCCCTCCTTTTCCAAAAGACACCATGATTGGGTTATGGTCAGATTGGAATCTAGTTTTGCTTGAAACCCAAATTTTTTCCACATTTCACACCACTCCTTGTTAGCTAAAGCTCTGTCTAGACGTTCCTCCACAAGGTCTGGAGGAGCCCTCTTATTTGACCATGTGTATCTGTAGCCAGAAAATCCAAGATCACATAGTTCACATTCTTGAACCATATTCTAAAAATCTAGCATGTTGCGGAAGTCTACTGTGTTACCACCCACTTTGTTTTCTGGACATAGAACTTCGTTAAAATCTCCTAAACACAGCCAAGGTGTGCCATTTGTTGGTCTTAGATTGCGAAGTAATTGCCATGTGAGATGTTTGTTGCTCCTCTCCGGGTGCCCATATACACATGATACGATATAGGATGCAAGGTGTTGGACTGAAACATTCATCTGAATGTGATTCTTTGAACTATCGATAATTTCCACGCTAACTTCATCTTTCCATAACAACAATAAACCTCCAGATCTACATCTTCCACTACCCAAACAATCAACTCCAAAATAGCCCGTAAGATGAGCTATATTCTTCAAACACTGCATTTCAGCCACAGTTTCCTGGTTTCCATTAAGAAAACCAAGTCGGGACCTTCCATATTTAAGAGCTTTCGCAAAGCTCGAACTACTCGTGGGTTCTCAAGCCCACGACAGTTCCAACTCAATACCTTCATGGCTCCTGGCGGGACTGACTTGCAGCCACCGCCAATATGTCTTGAGAGAGCTTCTTCTTGCTTCGTTCCTCATCAATCTCCATTTCTTCCATTCCCTCCACATCATCCTTTTTACGCTTGGAAATCACAAGTGCATTGCTTATGCCATCATGCTCCCCTTTGTCTCTGGCGCACCGCTTCCATTTTTTCAGACTAGTTTTTGACTGAGAAAAAGCTTTATCAGAGTCAATAGGTACATGGTTGAGCCTATTTTGGTCCATTTCCTTCTGCTTGTCTTGTAGTGGGACCGTCCCCCCTTTCTCCGCTATTGGGATGTCACATTCTGTGTTTTCTTTCACCTCAGAACTTAAATCTTCTTTAGTCACTTCTGTTACCACTGACACCTACTCTTCTTTGTTCGGTTGATCTGACACCTGCCATTTAATCAGCGACACAACAACACTTTCCACACTGTCATTTATAATAAGAGGTTTCCCCACCTGCTTCCCCTTGCTATTTGAGCCCTCTTTTTCATCATCCTGAAGTAATTTTTTTATGGGCCCGAAAGTTACCTCAGACCTCCTGCCAGTCACCATGTGCACTTTTATGGGGGATGCACGTAACCAAGGACCAAAAGGGAGATTTTCAGCATCCTCCTCAGTGTATGTCTCATCCCTCTCATCACAGTCCCGTAGTATATGATTAAGCGCACCACACATATAACAAATATTACTTAGTCTCTCATATTTGAAGAAAATTTTTGATACTGATCGATCATCAACTTTGATCTTCATTCCCCTTCTCAGTGACTTGTTAATTTGCATATCAACTCTGATTCGAATTGATTTGCCTAGTCTATTCTCTTCCGAATCATCCCACATCAAGAAACGACCCAACACGTTACCAATCATCTGTGCAACCTTCTCATTTCTCATATTGAGAGGAAGATCATACGCTATGACCCAAAAGGAACACCATGTGAGATCCACCTCATTTGGGTTTTTATTACCATCTAGATAACGCAGAATCACAAGTTTCTTATCAAAATTCCACGGGCTTTGCTTCAGGACTTGCTCTTTATCCTTCTCATCGAAAAACCTAAAGGTGAATAGGTTTTTCCCTGCATCACGTATTTCTACCCCGTGTTTTGTCCTCCATACCTGTGCCATGGTAGTTTTGAAAGCCTTCCCGTTGATCGATCCATTGGATAGAACAGTTCCTACCAGCCACGCTTCCTTTGCTTTTCCAGTATCATTATCATCCGTGAGGGACGATATGTGTAAAACCTCCTCCTCCTCTTCTGTAAATTCAATCCCTTTCCACTTTTCCATACTGAAGCCAGATAACGTAGTATGTCACTGACCCAATAGGAAATAACCGACAGACGCGATTAGGAAAAAACAAGAATGGCAATCTCGAGAAACAAAAAACCCTTATCTTCCTATCATCATTTTTCTTATATTCTCGTTGTTTTTCTCATCTGTCATTGTATTTCTTGTAATTGTGAGGTTTGCTATGACACAACATTTTTCTTCTATTTTTCAACTATCTGAAAGCAAATTATTCTTCAATGATTGTTGGCTATTATTGTCCTAAAAGATAATTTAGTAAGTAACATAATTTATCAACTTTAATAGATTTTTGAAACTTAATGAATAGAAATTTTCATAAAAAAAAATATATGATTAACGTAGATACCATTTTTTATTATAAGTTTCATAAAGATTCTCAGTCTCAGTCTCAGTGACATGTGAAATTGGTGATTACATTTGTAATTTTAGGTGTTTAAAAAAATGTTTAATAAATCATTGTGAAAAACATATTAATATTTTGCATGAATTTTGAGGATTATATATTTATTAGATTTTGGCCCCCCAAACATTAATTCCTGGTTCCACCCCTGGGTGTAGAGGAATACCAAGACAAAATCACAAAGCAACTGTGGAAGGGACATGTTTTGGACTGGAGGGAGACAAAATCTAAGGTGAGCTTTACATGCGTGATACAATTTTTATTTATTTATTGACATAGAACGTGAACCTTGCGAATTTGGTCCTTTATTTTAATAATTGTAAATAGGAAGATTTAGGAATTTAATTTATATTTCAGAATGCCTTTAAATTTATAGAATCTAATAAATTGTTTAATCTCATGGGTCATAAAGAATATATATATTGAGATACCCCAAAGAGATAGAATCACCCTCTAGAATTGATCAGTTTAGCTCGACCTAACATCCAGGAGCATCTGATTCTCCCCTTGTAAATTAGTGTTTATAAATCACTAATTATAAGCTTATGATTTTTTTTTTGGCATGTTATAAAACTAATCTACTTATTCGTAACTCATACACCTCAATTAATCTCTTATTACTCCCTTATTTAATTAAATAAATATAATTTTAAACAATTATGATAATTGTTATTTGTTATAACAATTATCAGCTTTCATGCGCGTTGTTTTAAAATGAAATTGACTCATAGGGTAGCTGGATAACATATTACGTACCAAACTTGTGATTTAATAAATATTATTTTAAACAATTATAAAACAACGTACGTGAAATGGTGAGTGGAATGGTTACATTATTTTAAATAAATATTGTCAACGGCAAGAAATATTGATTAAATAAATATTATTTTAAACAATTATAAAACAAAATGCATGAAAGCTGAGGTAGAATAATGACATTTATTTTAAACAAGTATTGATTAAAAAGATAAAAAATATATAATATAAAATTGTTTTCTTACCGTACGAACTTATTACCTACCATTCCACCTCACCATATGAAATTGACTTATAGGGTAGTTGGATAACATATTACGTACCAACTTGTGATTTAATAAATATTATTTTAAACAATTATAAAACAACGTACGTGAAATGGTGAGGTGGAATGGTTACATTATTTTAAATAACTATCGTCAAAGGCAAGAAATATTTATTAAATAAATATTATTTTAAACAATTATAAAACAACATGCATGAAAGCTGAGGTAGAATAATGACATTTATTTTAAGCAAGTATTGATTAAAAAAATAAAAAATATATAGTATAAAATTTAATGGAAATCACAGTCGTGTTTGATTTCTTTTTTATTCCATTTTGTACCCAAAAAAAAATGTTTGATGGCAATTTTTAATGTCAAATTGATTTGATTAATTTAACAGTTTTTTTTTTATCAGCAAATAAAATATTACTATTAGATATAGGATAATGGGTACAAAGGTACCTAATTACCAACCAAAAAAATCAAGCCATGATCTGTAACAACACCTATCCTCTATCCCAAAACAGTTAATTTCTCTCCAAAATCGATTGAACTATTACCAATTTTCCCTTCAAATTAATGAATTCATTCTATGTTCTTTTCATTGAAATTAAGGGTATCAGTGTAAGTTTGTTGATTTTGAGTAGCATCGGCAGCGAAGCTGACCTTCGTACAAATTACTTATTACTTATTTAAATTCCTGGACTTTACTCAACATCAATTTTATTATTATTCAAAGAT
Source organism: Pueraria montana var. lobata (assembly GCA_026413185.1). Classification (NCBI taxonomy): domain Eukaryota; kingdom Viridiplantae; phylum Streptophyta; class Magnoliopsida; order Fabales; family Fabaceae; genus Pueraria; species Pueraria montana. The sequence goes on from CM048653.1 coordinate 13,804,564, forward strand.
TTATGATATATCAAATATGTTTTAACAATTAAAATAATAATAAATCCAGAGACATCTTTAATATCATAAAATATTGACCTATCACTTTAAATAAATCAATTAATAGTAGAGTCTAAATAAAACAAGTTAAATTATTAAATTAGTTTAAGTTATATATATTTTTACTATTATTGAGAATAAGAAAATAATTATAATAAAATGTTTTAATCAGGCTGTAACAATTTTTATATTATTTTACGACAATATAAGATTATACAATATTATTTTACTAATTTCCCTATTTTTTTTATCGATGTTGTAGTATAATAATATAATATTTCAATTTTAATTTCTATATTTTATTCTTGAAATAATATAATAATAGTTTAATGATATATATATATATATATATATATATATATATATATATATATATATATATAGTATAGCAGTATTATATTACAAAATACATGCTATAACATTTTGATTTTTCTTGTTTGTATAAAACGTCATGCAAACTACAAAAAATCCCTCCACCACTATTGTGTGTGTTGGTTTAATTTCTTATTTAGTCTCTATAGTTATACAAATTTTACCTTTTAGTCCCTACAATTAAAAATCATCCATTTTAATCCCTACACATACCACTTTAATCTCTTTTAGTTCATATAAATAGCATTTTTAATCCCTTTTAATCCCTTCCGTCTAAACTCATAGGGACTAAAAGGAATTAAAAACAATATGTATAAGGATTAAAAGGAATTATTTTAAATATAAATACTAAAAAGTAAAGTTTATACAACTATCGAGATCAAATGAGTAATTAAAACCTATAGTAATTTTATAAATGAAATTGTCTATGAGCATGTTTAACTTCAATATGAGATTGGTTAAATTGATTTTGAAATTAGATAAAAAAAAAAATCAATTATGTTCAGTAGTTTTCAATATTTTTTCTATTTTGATTTAATTTATTTTTGGTTCAGTTTTGATGACTAGGTCATTTTATGGATAGCCTTCAATTGGTGAAATATCATAGATAAAAAAGGAAAAAAAATGAATGTTATAATGAAGTTAAAGATAACGTTAAAATGGAAGTTTGTTGTTGACTTCATACATGCATGGCACTGTAGTAAGTGATGTGGCATGTAAAAATTAGAACGTCATACGTCACTCTTTAGAATCACATTATTTGTATGTCATTTGGGAACATTACATTAATAGAATATGTTAAATATTTATGGAAGAACTTATAAAAGATCCAAAATTGTACAATTGTGTTGCTTGGTGAACTAAATTTGCACAATTAAAATTAATATGAGATCAAAATTGCACAATTATAATAATTAGGACACTAGATATGCAATTAAGTCAAACTATTATTAGCAATTAACCAAAGTGATCTCTTAATACATATATGCTAAATATTATATATATACAACACCCTTATTATAAAATTTACAAATTTACTATATATAGATTTATATGGTTCAAATAGTGACTAATAACTGAATTGATCAGTTTAGTTCAATCTCATAATATTGTACACGTCATTCTAACTTTAATAATAATTAAAAAAAAAAAAAGCAAACTCCATTCTGACTTAAGAAAAAGTGCACACCATTCTAGGTGTGCTTATTTTAATTGCTACAAGCAGGCAAAAGCATACAAACCAAACAACATATTGCAAACGATTAATTATGTCTTAAGTATTACTCTTTCTTTTAGTAGTTTTTAAAATCATAAAATTATATAAATATTTCTAAAATATTAATAATCCATCAACTTAATTCATACGTTAAAGTAGAACTAATTTGAAAGATTTTTTAATATTTAAGAAATTATTTAATATAACTTTTAACATTTTAAGAACTATATAAGAGAAAGTAACATATTGCAAATTCATACTTATTTTAATTTTTTTTTTCATTTAAGCCTTATTTCGATTCCTTGAACGAGAATGCCCCCTTTCCAGTAAAGATCCTTGGTCTCATGCACACCCATTTCCACCAGCTTGTCCTCTTGGTCACCGTTGAAGAACTCACCCAATTTGACCTCCATCCACCCATCGGTTCTCTCTCTCGGAACTTCTACCGAAGAAGGTCTCGACAAGAGTGGGCGTCTCGCCCCATCAAAAGGTCCCCTCCCCCTCGCCGGTGTTGCTGTTTCCAAGTACACCGTTCGCCTCTGTCCATCACCTTCTCCGGCAACCTTAACCAACGCCTCAATGGCCTGGTTCTTGAACCCGAAGGCACCATCTGTCCACTTAAACACAAAGTATGCCTCGTACCTGGTATTTCCGGGCAGCATGCTAGTTTTGATCCAGCCCCTGATTTCCAGCCAACACACTTCAACAAGTTCTGCCACCGGAAACCTAGGTCAAACAACAATAACATAAAATCAAACAAAATGCATATTTTTTTGTCCTGGATCACAAATTACAGGTGTCCTTCAATCCATTGGATCAGAGATTAATCCCCTACATATAAATGCAACGAGACCTTACATCACTGCGCCAACCCAATATGTTAAACAAAATGCATATATTAATCCCAATAATAATAATAATAATAATAATAATAATAAAATGTTGCAATAATTAATTAAGAGTTTAATTATTCATTCAGTTACTATAGTTGCAATTTTTTTTAATTCTTACACATATCATTTTAATATCTTTTAGTCCCAACATATATTATTATAATTATTTCTAGTCTCTATGACAAGAATTAAAAGAGACTAAAAATGATATTATAGGAATTAAAAGGGCATGTTTTGAAGTATAAGAATTAGAAGGAAGAGTTTTTATTATTATAAAGACGAAATGAGCAATTAAGAAATAATTACCTGGAATCTGAAACAGAAATCCTCTTCCAATACGTAGGAGTGTCTCCCCAAGCAATGTAGAGATTCGGGACAGTGAGCATGTAAGCAAACACTCTATTAGTCAGCTGCTCAGTCTCGGGAACTAGAAAGTTTGTACCGTCGCTTAATATTTGATTCCTACGGTTCTCCTTAAGATCTCTTGCAATCTGAGCTAACATGACCATGGTAAAAAGATTCCGAAACGACTCTTCAAACGCCACTAGTTGAGCCTGGTAACTACACCGCGACACACAATTTAGCCGGTGGACTTTGGAACACTGAAAAACAAGCTTCGTGCCCTCTTCCATTTTGCTTATTAGTGAATCTAGCTCCACCTCTGGACGCCCCAACTCGTTGTTGAGCCGTTCAATGTCTAGCAACACCGGAACTAGTGGTGTTAGAATGGATTGGAGGTTGTCCAAGGTTTTTTTGAACATAACGACTTTGTCTTTTATTTGCATAATGACTGACAGGAATTGCCACGCAGCAGCCACACCTTTAAATACAGCAACTGCTTCAGCTACTGACATGATTCACAAGACAAGCACAGAAACACCCACAACAACGGAAAGAAGATAAAGCGCCTGAGTGAGGTCAAGCACAATGTTATAATGGATATTTCTGGGATCCTTATCTTGTTGACTTGAAAAAGGCGTTATTACTTGTCTTATTATTATTATTATTATTATTATATAAGCCAAGTTTGATGACAAATTTTAATTGATTTGATTAATTTCAGAGTACTGAATTGATTGGTCAGTTATCAAATTCCCCTTCAAAATACAGTAAATACTTGTATTGGAGTATATACCAACTTGTATCATGAAAGCTGAGCTGGAATAGTGACATTGATTGTAAATTAATATTGATTTTTTTTTTAAAAATGTGATATAAAATTTTACGAAAATCACAGTCATGTAATGCAAAATATATATATATATATATATATATATATATATATATATAGAGAGAGAGAGAGAGAGAGAGAGAGAGAGATTTAGTATATTTTAAGACAATTTCTAGGTATAGTTTGTTAAGGCATTCATAATAAAAAATAAGTATTTGTATGTTAGCAAACCCCACAAGGAATTGTTAAAATACACATACTTTTTTTTTTTTTTAGTATGAGTGCATTAATAAGTTACACCATTGATGTATTTTAAGAGAATATTTAATTATAACTTACTAACACACTCATACTAGAAAACAAGTGTGTGTACGTTAGCGTGCACACACGCATGCACGCGCATCCACACCTACACACACACAATGATGGCATTTAACCCAGAAATTTTTGAAACCAGACATTCAAAGTTTGCACACACACACTGATGGCATTTAACCCAGAAATATTTGAAACCACACACACACATATAAAGTTTGATGGCAAATTTAACCCAGGAATTTTTGAAACCCCCCACACATATATATAGCCAAGTACACACACATATATATAGCCAAGTTTGATGGCAAATTTAACCCAGAAATTTTTGAAACAGAATGTAAGGGACTCGTGTCGTGGATGCAAGGAAGGGGAGAAACAGTGATTTTAAAAGTTGTCTGCATGGGATATTTGAACACTAATTGCAAGTCAGTAATTGCTTCCACAGTGGCAAACATTATTAATTCACAAATAAGCGTGTCTGTGGATTGTATTTGGAAGTTAAGCTTATGATAACTAGGAAATGGATTGAATGGAGGATATTTCTCATGAGTAATTTATTTCATTTGTTGAAACTGATGTAATGGATTTTATCACTTTTGAATAATAATAATATTCAACATTTCTTAAAAAAAAAACAACTTAATTTTCATTCCAGCATTGATTGGACAATTATCAATTTCCCCCTAAGAAAAATTGTCTTAGATATACCAAATGGAGGGGCGGGACTCGGGACTTGTAAACATAGTTTTAAAACCCGGACCGACCCGGCCGGTCGGACCGGGAACCGGTGGTCAGACCGGGTCGAGTCGGTCATCGGACCGGTCATGCTTTCGACCCGGTCAAACCCGGTCAAATCCGGTGTGACCTGGTCAAACCCGGGGTTGACCCGGTGACCCGGTGACCCGACCCGGTCATCGACCCGGTCGCTCCTTTTTTTTTTTTTTTTTTTTTAAATTTTTTAATTTTTTTTAAAAAAAAATTTAAAAAAAAATTAATTTTTTTTTAAAATTTTAATTTTAATTTTTTTTTAAATTTCTTGAAACGACGTTATTTGGATAAAAAATCAAAAGAAAGAAAGGTTTTGTGACTGTGACCGTTTGTCAAAACATTGCTTGTTGTGTCGTGTTTGTGAGTCTGTGAATTTTCTTCTTCAAACTTCAAAGTGCACACACATAAACCCTAATGCCATTATTTCAACCACATCGATCCACACCACATGATTCTATTTAATCCAACTTGAATGTTATTTTTAGTTAATTCTGTTTTTATTATTTATGAATAGTGATTCTTAGGTAATTGATACTGTGATTCTATCACTGTGAATTTTGTTTGAAGAAGTGATGGTACAGTTGATAGTGTGATTCTATTATTTTAAATTCTGTTTAAACTTTAAAAAAGTTTAATAAGTAATTTATAATGTGATTTTATTACTATGAATATCAATAGATTTGAACTTGAAAAATGAGCTTGTGGAATTATATTAATTTGTTATGTGATTTTTTTTTTTTACTTTTTTAAGACAGGTATAAAATTTTCAAATTTTTTAATACAGACCGGGTCATGCGGGTCAATTAGTGACCCACCGGTTCGACCACTGACCCAGTGACCCAGTGTCTTGACCGGGTCGGTCACCGGGTCGGGTTTTAAAACTATGCTTGTAAATACCATATACCAACCTAATATTGAAAGCTGAGCTGGAACGGTGACATTTAATTTAAATAAATATTGATTATTACTTTTTTTTTTAAAAAAAAGGCTAAATTGTAATTTTGATCCCTTAGTTTTTCAAATTCATGATTTTGGTCCACCTAATTTTTAATTATAATATTTGGTCCCCTAATTTTACAAATTGGCGATTTTTGTTCATCTGTTAGATTATTAATTAATAATTGTGATTAGTAAAGTTATTAAGTTAATTATAAATTAATTAAAAACCATTAATTATTAAAAAAAACTTTAATCAAGAGAGGTTGAGGGGAAGATATTAGGGTTAATAATCTTTGAATAAAGTTTTTTTTTAATAATTAATGGTTTTTAATTAATTTATAATTAATTTAATAACTCTACTAATCATAATTATTAGTTAATAATTTAACAGATGAACCAAAATCGTCAAATTATAAAATTAAAAGACTAAATGTTACAATTAAAAATCAAGAAGACCAAAATCGTGAATTTGAAAAATTAGGAAGAAAATTAAAATTTAGCCATAAAAAAAGTAATATAAAATTTTGATCAAAAGATATTCGAAATAACTAATGTATATATATGGAGACCGATGGATTAATAGAGACCACAACAACCTAAATCTGTCACCGATGTCATAATTGCCCGCTATGATTGTCAATGTCACCAACTTCATGACCATTATCACTAATTTTGTTTTTTGAACTTCTATCCTTATTTTTTCCCTCCTTTCATGATAATAATTATAAATTTTATTTTTAAAAAAAATTATTTCCCTAACTCAGGATTCTAGATCCGTCACTAGCCTCTAGCTGCCATCACCGCTAACACCAGGTGTAAGTCGATATAAGGATTTACACAAAATCTAAACCATTAATTAAGGTTAATCATTAATTGATTTGACAATTATGAATTTCCCCTTCAAAATACAGTAAAATACTTGTATTATATATGCCAACTTGCATCATGAAAACTGAGCTGGAATGGTGACATTTATTTTAAATTAATGTTGATTAATTTTTTTTAGAAATTGTGATAATAAAATTTAACGGAAATCACAGTCATGTAATTTTGACCAAAAACTAATAGCTATTATTTCTCATTATATATATTAAGAGAAAATAGGTAATGCACCGACAGTGTAAAAATGTTTTACACCGTTATCTAATCACAATTTATCATGTATGGTAAATTTGCTGACTTTTACAATAATCATCTTAAAAGACATATTAACAGTGAGTTGCGATTAGTTGACCGTGTAAAATAGTTTTACACTGTCAGTGCATTACCATTAAACTTGTATATTAAAGCCAAGTTTGATGGTAAATTTAACCCAGTAATTTTTTAAACAGATTGTAAGGGACTGGTGGATGCATGCATGGAGAGGAGAAACGGTGGTTTTATATGTTGTTTGCATGGGATATTTGGTGATAGCAACTTGCAAGTCACTAATTGCCTTCACGGTGGGAAACATTCTAACTCACACTAAGCGTGTTTGCAATAGATATGTAGATCGTCTTTCAAGTTAACTTTTGATTACTACGAAATGTATTGAATGGAGGATACTCCCCATCAGTTAATTTCATTTGTTGAAGCTGATGTAATTCGAAATTAGCCTTTGATGGAAATGCATTGAATGGAGGATATTCCTCATCAATTGATTTCATTCGTTTGAAGCTGATGTAATGGCTCTTGTCACTTCTGATTAATAATAATATCCAACATTTACTAAAAATAAAAAATTTAATTAACTTTCGTTCCAGAATTGATTGGACAACTATCAATTTCCCCTTAAAAAACAATTGTCTTAGATAGGCAGGACTGGGAGTACGTAGTATACACCAACCTAATATCATGAAAGCTGAGCTAGAACGGTGACATTTAATTTAATTAAATATTGATTAAATTATATATATATATATATATATATATATATATATATATATATATATATGGGTTTGCTAACATACACATTTATTTTTTTAGCATGAGTATGTTAGTAAATTATAACTAGAGATTATTTTAAAATACATTAATAGTGTAGCTTGTTAACATACTCATACTAAAAAACAAGTATGTACATTAGGTAATCCATATATATACAAATATATTTGGTATAGTATGAATATAAAAGACAAGAAAACAATTAAATTAATATTTGGGATAAGCTTATCCAGAAGTTCTTTTAGGAGAAGAAACTAAGAAAAATATGAGATGAATTTCTCTATAAGTTAAAATTAGTTTATGCACAGGCTAATTTGTAGAAGCCCTCTCTTTCGATGATTCTAATTTTTTTTTATTGTCATAACTCATCCTGTTAATCATCATTTTCCCTTCTTTTTATTGGACAATAACTTATTTGTGATATTGATTTCTAATGATTTTATTTATTTTGAATAAGGTGTTCTATTGAATTGGTCTTCACTTTTCATTCATTAGGCAAACGTTGATATTGTTTTTTATTTTTCATGCAAATGTATGGTACATAAAGTTGGTGCACTAGACATAAGATATAGATTTTCTTGGCCTTTTTTTTGTGCTATTGGCTTCAATGGGACAAGAAGGTGAATTTTGTATCAATAATATACTTAAGTGACATGCACAATATATTGAACTTTAATAACATTGAATATAACTTACATATGATGGTCCAAATAAATAGACTTTAAAGTTTGCCATGGACTGATTTGTACTTGAGTGATGAACAAAACAACTTAGCATGAAACTTAGTGTTATACATGGACTAATTTGTACGTGAGTGATGAATCTGTATTTGGTATGTAATATAGCTTTGTATGTGGTTTCTTTAAACTTCATCATCCCTGATTAAGAAATGTAGCAAATCAGAATTCTGTAATCTTTTGCATTGCTTTTCTCTTCGAGCAATTTTTGTTTTTGTTTTTGCAATTTGATAGAATTTGTTGATAACATGCACCAACAGGGATCTTTGCTTCCTGTATTGTACCCTTTCTCTCTTGCTTTTGTGTGATGCTTATGCTTCCGCTCCACTTACTATTTTTGTTGCTTATATATCTTTAGTTTCTTTCTTCCCCTCTTAAAGTTTAAATATGCAGACATGGACATTGACGATCTTCTTTATCTCAAGGAGCAAATGGAAGCCGACGAAGGAAGATGCAAAATGCCTCCACCCATTAATTTCCCTATAATAATTAATTTCTTGCTTATTTCTCTTCTAAGTTTGTATTCGGCTTCAAGGGTTTAATTAAGTAACAATAGCTAATACAAGTATGATCTTTGAACAATTAGAAAATTATCAAAATGAACTTGAGGTAATGGAGAATGTGACTGGACAAGAATATGTTGCTCACTTACGAAGGTAATATCTATGTTTCTATATCATCTTGAAGTGAACAACCAATCCATGTTCATAACTATGTGTTGGAGTACAAGTGTGAAGGTGAAGTCCCACATTGGGTAGAAATGGGCAAGTTGAGCAACATATAAACGGATGGACCCGCAAACCTGATGGCTTAAGATTTTGGGTTGAAAGTGATGTCAAATTCGTTTATGTGGTGTGCTCGTGACCCATTGCTAAAGATCTTCCCGGTATTTAATCTCCTCGGTGCACAACACCATGACATTCACTTTGTTCAATCTAGAAAAAAGTGCATTCTCAATAGGGGCATCCATGTACAGAGGAGTAACAAGGTCTTTTGTTTTAAACTCAGTTCATTCTGATTAACTTGGTAGTAGATACCATTAACATGGAAAATGGAAAGCTTGAGTAGGGAGAGTGGCTCAAAACAAAAATCTACACATTGGAACCTCCAGTAAGTTCTTGCACATGTAACATGTTTCTTAATAGGAAATCTTTGATTTAAACATTTTTTTTCAATCACATATATAAGTCTGATCAAATGATCATCCTGAACCACTTTAATATTGTAAACTACTATTGGTTCCAAAAGCAGCTTTTGTCAAAGTTGTTAGTTCAGCACGATAAACAATCATACTTTTTATTATAAAATTATGATCTTATTCTTATGCTTTAGGCCACGAAGGAAACACAGTGATCCATTGTTTGCTTCTTACCCTTATTGAAATAAAAATGTAGGTACCCAAGAAGACGCAGTTGAAGTCAAGACATTGTATCAAATCAATAAAGTGAAATAGAATTTGAGAAAAGAAAATGTCTTCCTCTCCTTTGATGGTTTTGTATGTACAAGAGTGAAAAAGTTTGAACATTATAGTCATTATGATCCACTAATATTTTTTTTTTGTCCTACGACGAGGAGTTTTTCACCGCCTGCACGAGACGGGGACTAGTCTCCCGCGGGAGTTTGTTCGACACCTCGATGGGTGGCATCCGTCCCAGCTGAGATTTTTTCCATACCCAAGGCTCGAACCTGAAACCTTGGTTAAGGGGCGAGAGGCCTTAACCACTCATGCCAACCTCAGTTGGTATGATCCACTAATATAAAAACCCATGTAGCAATTTACACAAAATAGATGATGGATCGTTTAGATTATGATATATATTGTTTTCAAAATAATGTTTTTGGTCTCTGTTTTAATAGTTTTCTTTTATTACTTTTTTCCTTGCTTAATAGTGGAATGATTATGTTTCTCTGCTGATATTTAGGAGGTGGGACTATGCTTAATTATGTCCCGTGTAGTTATGTTTTTTTTTGTTTTTTGTTTTTTTTTTAAACTAAACAGGAGGATATCATGTCATTGTGGCATTCATTTTATGCTTAATTGTGTCATATTAGAAATAGGAGTAGGGTAAAATTAAATCACTGTAATGGTTGTCTACATTTTAAAGCCTTAAATTTAAATGATCTGAACTGATATATGACTATAGCCAAACGGGAAAAATGATAACTCAACAATGTCATGTGTCTATTGCATGCATTTTAAAAATGTTTATAGATATAGCTTTTATAAAGCGTTAGTGATAATGTTATAATTTTTTTTTATTCATAGGAATCGAAGACAGTACCAAGGAGTAAACAACACTCACGCGTCCTGCTCAACCAACTGAACTAAATCCCCTTTGTTAATGTTATAATAGGATGACAAAAGATTTGAAAGATATAAACAGCAATACAATTAATTAATTATAGTAAAATTAATATAATTAGAGGGAACTAGAAATGTAATTTCATTTTGTATTATGCTAAAAAAAATTATATTTTAAAATAAAGGCAAAGGATTCGGGCATCGATCTGTATCACAAGTTGTAACACAAAGGTGGTGGCACTAAACATCATCGATCTGTATTTTGCACCATTGCTTTGTCTTCTGACAGTTGACTGCAGTTCCTTTCATGGAATTCGCGTCTTCTTGGTCATATTCATTTATTAGAGTTTTTGTTTTCTTTCTCTAAACTATAATATTATATATTCTTATTAAGTTATAAAAACTTATTGGCTTCATACACAAATATAAACGACATTCTATTATGAAATTAGTTGTGAATATTTTAACCTTTCATTATTATATAGAGAGAAATCTATCAATTAATAAGATATTTCTTATCTTTTTAAGATTATAATTATGTAATTTATATGAGGTTAAAAATAATATCTCCCCACTTTTTTTATTTTTTTTATTTTTAAAATACTTGTTTTGGATGCATGAAAAAAATACTTGTTTTGGAAACAAGTTTATTATTCAGTAATGTAAAATTATTCCAAAAACCAAATTTTAAAACAATGAAGTGAGCCCTTATTCTTTACCTATTTACTCTCATCTGACTTAAATTTTATGATTATCATGGATCCAAAAGTGTATATGTCCATGTCTTCTTAAATTTATTTTCTTGGGATTTGAAGAAAATAATTATTACTTAAATTTTCTAAGAGAATGCAACAACTAAAAATTAATTATTCATGCATCTATCACAAAATTTAAATGATCTAGAAATTTATATTTGTAATTTTTTTTAATATAAGATAATTTATTTTTCATGAATGAATTTTTTATAAACTAGAGTGTATGATCCGTGCCATGCACGGGTTAAATATTTTTTATGATTATTTTTATAAAATATTTTAAATATATAAATATTTTTTAAATTTTGTATTAAGAACTATTTACTATTTAAATATAATATTCATATAAATATTGTTGTCTATATTTGCACTTTAAAAAAATTATCATATCTGGATCCATATCCATGTGGATAGAACTTTAATACCCATGTCATTTTCAGTTGGATAAATGTCCATATCCGTATTCGTTACATGTAGTTTAATTAATATGAAAATTGATAAATAAACAATACTAATTAAAAATACAATAGTTATTAAATTAAAATTTCATTCAAAGATTTTTTAGAAAATATAATCATAATCATAAAACACCCCAAAAGTCAAAATTTTATTTAAAGATCTTTTACAAAACATACATTTATTTCCGAATTATTATTTAGTTGTCAATATTTTAGTATATAAACATTAAATTGATTCTTAATATTAAAAATTGATTTAATCAATAATCCTTTGATAGTTTGATATGATGATATTGCGGTAATTTTGAGCACTAACATACATATCGGATATTTCAATAAAGTAAGAAAATCATATATATGAAATGGTAAATAAGTAGTAAAATTATTCAGCAATAAGGAATTCAACCCTTAAAAACAATTATATCCCTAACATAAATAATTTAATATTTAAAAACAATTAATCGTATAGCACAATTTAAAATATTTGTTGTAAATTTAAATTATAATATTAATATTTATAAGTATTTTTTATTATAAATTGAAATTATATAAAAATACTTATCTTTTACATGCATAGAAATTAGAATAAAATACTAATTAGTATTATTTTAAATTAAAGTAGCTCATAATGTTAAATAAGTTTTATTGCATGTTTAATATTGAATAATTATTATCGCTTTCTTTTAAATATTCTTTTGAGCAAGAAAAACTTATAAAGGAATTACTCAATTATAGGATCAAATAGCATCAACTTCATTAAACAAAAATAGCATTTAAAAGTGTAACAAACTAACAATATCAAAGAAATCTAAAAATATTTTAAATTTTATTTATAAAGTGAGATTTTATATATTCTTCATGACATTTGATATTAAAACAATGTTAGACTTGTTGTTTATTCCTATGTATAATATACTTATTATTTTAATTACATATATTAAAGAAATATTTGTTATCAAATTAAATTATATATATAATAATAATTATAATATTTTTTTCATCATAATTACTTTAGTTATTTCAATTAAGAATATGTATTAATCGTAAAAAATAATATGTATTGATTAAAACTTATATATAAAAGTTGTAATTACCATAATTAGGGATTTATATATCTTTTATCAATAAAAATAGATTTTTTTTAGCAACATTCAATAATTACGTTTACTAAATTATACGTAATAATAACATGTCATTACCTTAATCTTTTATTTTTTATTTTTTTTTTAAGATTACCTTAAATTATACCTTCTAATCTTTTATTATGCTTTTTTTTTCCTTTAAGGAGTAAAAGAGTGGAATAAAGGTTGAAGGAAACAAAAACCCAATAGTGTTGTTGGAATTGCCATTTTGGTTTTAGTCCTTCATCATTGAACAACCAAAAGACAAAAATCACCACATCAAAATTATGTCTATAATTATAATTTATGATTTTTAATTATTTTGAAATTAAAATTTGATGAAAAGAGTAATTAAGGGCAAAAACCACTATGTATCAATCAACCTAAAAAAAAAAGAAAAAAGAATCCAATAATGAAAACAAAATAATTCAAGTATGAACATACACTGATGGTTGGAATTCAACAACTAATTTTATCACAACATGTACCGCCTCTACACTAACCCATCATTCCCTGACATATATACATCATTATATATTAGCAGAATACCCGTGATCAAGAGCGAATAAAGAACAGACACAAATTTGTTTGCCTTCCATCCAACTACCCATCATTCTTTCTTCTTCTTCTTCTTCTTCTTTTGATACAGTGGAAAACAAAAGGCAAAAGAAAAAAAAAACTACAAAAGGCTAATAAAGATTGTTCCTACGACATCTTCAAGCCACGTACTAAAGAGAGTCTGGGGCAAGCATTTAACCCATCATCTATATATAGACAACACCGAACTCTCTAGTTTCACCAAAATCAAGAACAATTACCTTAATTAAGAGCAAAAATCAAGAGCAAAAAGGTAATAATTTATTAGAATTTTCAAATTAATTTTAAATTAATTTTTGTTCCTAATAAATTAATGAGACTTAAATGTATTTGAATTAGAATTTGGTTCGTAACCGAACCAAATAATTCCGAAGCATTAAATGATGACACGTGTCATCCAATGCTTGAGAAGCAACCTTGTTTCGCTACGTGTTTTCCGAAGCTGTTTTTGGATTCGTAAATTTTATATATATTGATTCTTTTAAAAATGACCTTAAATAAAAAATAGAATCTGTAGAATGACATTTATCTACACATTAAATAAATTTATGTGTGTTTTGTTGAATTCGGATTTGGTTGGACATCTTTGTCATATTAATTAGTGCGGATTTTTAAAAGTGGCGCTATATATATATATATATATATATATAGGACATATCTTATGAGAGGAAGACATCTTATATGAGAGTGAGAAGGTTAAATCTGGATCATATCATGGAGGGTCAAGATTTAATGTTATGTGACTACTTAAAAAAGTCATGCGACTTTTTAAAAAACTCACGTGACTTAGTGTGTTTTAATCTTGACAATTCAAATAGGATGCCAATATTTATTCCTCTCAGTCTCATATAAGATAAATCTTCTCACTAGATATATTTTCTATATATATATATATAGGAAATATATCTAGTGAGAGGGCTCATCTTATATGAGAGTGAGAGGAACAAATATTGACCACTAGATCTTGTTTGAATGGTCAAGATTAAAACACACTAGGTCATGTGAGTTTTTTTTAAAAGTCACATGACTTTTTTAAGTAGTCACATAACATTAAATCTGAATCCTGAATGTATCGTTATACGGTCCAGATTTAATCCTCTCACTCTCATATAAGATGTTTTTCTCTCATAAGATATATATATATATATATATATATATATAGGAAATATTTCTAGTGAGAGGACTTATCTTATATGAGAATGAGAGAAATAGATATTGACCACTAGATCTTATTTGAATGGTCAAGATTAAAACACACTAAGTCACGTGAGTTCTTTAAAAAGTCACATGACTTTTTAAGTAGTCACGTCACATTAAATCTTGACCTTCCATGTATAATTATATGATTCAGATTTAACCCTCTCACTCTCATATAAGATAACTTCCTCTCATATAATATGTCCTATATATATATATATATATATATATATATATATATCATTGACCAACAAACCTTTTATATCCAATCTATAAATAATTCTTTTCATATTTCAACTGTCATCGAAAATACTAATTATTATGACTTAAAGTATATGAAGAGAATCCAACTCAAGAGACAATCTATCACAAGAGAAATGTTAGGAACACACTCTTTAACACGTTCGTCCAAACACACTCTCTTTTATTGGTTAAAATTGATTGAAAATAACAAAATTTGTAGGTCGCACATTATATTTAATTATTCTCTCTATTGATTTTGTAGTTTTCAATAAATTTTAACTAATTAAAGAGAGTGTATTTAGATGAGTGTGTTAGAATGATCATTTTGGTCTCTGAATATGTGAATCGGTGACAATTTAGTCCCTAAAAGAACGAAATTCTGATTTGGTCCTTGAATGTGTAGAACGTGCGACAATTTTGTCCTGTCATTAAGTTTGTAGGACCATTTTGTCATTAAGTCGTAATGTTCAATGACCAATTTGACATTAAGTTGTATTTTTAATGACCAATTTGACATTAAGTTGTAAAATTTAAGTACGAATTGATCATTAAGTTAAACGTAGGATGAAGTTATCGCACTTTTTACACATTTAGATATTGAATTAAAATTTTAGTTCTTTCAAGGACTAAATTATCATCTATTTACACATTAAGGGATCAAAATAATTTATTAAGCTTCTTATTGTATTGAACGTGAAACTCGTAACAAAATGCACGAAAAGAGATTTGATTTAATTTCAAATCTAACTTTCACATTGGGTTTTGTCCATTTTTCTCGTGAAGCAGAGCACCTAATAAAATGTTAATGATTATTAAGAGTTAAAAGTCAAAGTCAAGCTGCAGTGATGAGGTTGGTGGCGATTCCATTATGTGATATCTATGGGCGTCAGTAATAGAAAACTACTTTAGACAAGGAAAATATTTCTTTGAAAGTGAATGCATGCATCTTTGAAAGACAAGGGGAAATAAGGAAACAAAAAAAAAAATCTTAAAAAAATTATAAGAAGAAATCAAATTACTCCAAAAGTAATTTTAAAAGATTTATTTTTCATTTTATCATTTATTTTTTTAAAATATAATGATTAAAATTAGTTATTCGTTATAATTATTAGATTTTAAGAAAATAAATAATCATTAGATTTTAAAAAACTAAATGATAAAAATGAAAATAATTATTTTAAAGTTACTTTTAAAATAATTTGATCTTTTTTCATCAAAACATATATATATATATATATATATATATATATATATATATATAATACTAATATATGACATGATAAGAAGAAAAAAAAAAAGCTAGGTAAAAGAAAAATAAAATTATTATACAAGTGTAGGAATATGTTTCCATACTTTATGGCTGCCGAGTTGCGGCGACTGACGACGTAATTGAAGCTTCTCTCCGTCTCGCGGGTCTGGCATGATGACCTGCGAAGGCCGCTGCATATGCTTTGCGATTCCTTTTTGTGTTTCAATTACTGATTATTTTCCCAATTTTTTACTTTTGTTATTTTTTCTCTCTATTTTGTCGCTGCTCGGAAATATATATATTTTGTTAATGTTTAGCAACCATTATTCCTTGTATATCCAATAATTCCAACGGTTCATCCAGGTGGCTTCCACGTACATGTGCTCCAATGGTAAAACCATATTGTATAAGGAACAAGTTTGTTTACGACAAGACATTTTAAAGAGAGAGAGAAAAGGTGTCTTCATGATTTCACCTCTCGAAAGTAAACCGTGAAAGGTAGAAAACAGACGAACATGAAAATGAGGTGTAGAGGAATACCAAGAAAAAATCACAAAGCAACTGTGGAAGGGACATGTTTTGGACTGGAGGGAGACAAAATCTAAGGTGAGCTTTACATGCGTGATACAATTTTTATTTATTTATTGACAAAGAACATCAACCTTGCGAATTTGGTCCTTTATTTTAATAATTGTTAATAGGAAGATTTAGGAATTTAATTTATATTTCAGAATGCCTTTAAATATATAGAATCTAATAAATTGGTTAATCTCATGGGTCATAAAGAATATATATATTGATATACCCCAAAGAGATAGAATCATTCTCTAGAATTGATCAGTTTGGCTCGACCTAACATCCAGGAGCATCTGATTCTCCCCTCGTAAATTAGTGTTTATAAATCACTAATTATAAGCTTATGGTTTTTTTTTTTTGGCATGTTATAAAACTAATCTACGTATTTGTAACTCATACACCTCAATTAATCTCTTATTACTCCCTTATTTAATTAAATAAATGTAATTTTAAACAATTATGATAATTGTTATTTGTTATAATAATTATCAGCTTTCATGCGCGTTGTTTTAAAATGAAATTGACTTATAGGGTAGTTGGATAACATATTACGTACCAACTTGTGATTTAATAAATATTATTTTAAACAATTATAAAACAACGTACATGAAATGGTGAGTGGAGTGGTTACATTATTTTAAATAAATGTTGTCAACGGCAAGAAATAATGATTAAATAAATATTATTTTAAACAATTATAAAACAACATGCATGAAAGCTGAGGTAGAATAATACATTTATTTTAAGCAAGTATTGATTAAAAAAATAAAAAATATATAATATAAAATTGTTTTCTTGCCCTACCAACTTATTACGTACCATTCCACCTCACCATATGAAATTGACTTATAGGGTAGTTGGATAACATATTACGTACCAACTTGTGATTTAATAAATATTATTTTAAACAATTATAAAACAACGTACATGAAATGCTGAGGTGGAATGGTTACATTATTTTAAATAAATATTGTCAACAGCAAGAAATATTGATTAAATAAATATTATTTTAAACAATTATAAAACAACATGCATGAAAGCTGAGGTAGAATAATGACATTTATTTTAAGCAAGTATTGATTAATATATAATATAAAATTAAATGGAAATCACAGTCGTGTTTGATTTCTTTTTTATTCCATTTTGTACCCAAAAAAAAAATGTTTGATGGAAATTTTTAATGTCAAATTGATTTGATTAATTTAAAAGTTTTTTTTTTTTATCAGCAAATAAAATATTACTATTAGATATAGGATAATGGGTACAAAGGTACCTAATTACCAACCAAAAAAATCAAGTCCATGATCTGTAACAACACCTATCCTCTATCCCATAACAGTTAATTTCTCTCCAAAATCGATTGAGCTATTATCAATTTTCCCTTCAAATTAATGAATTCATTCTATCTTCTTTTCATTGAAATTAAGGGTATCAGTGTAAGTTTCTTGATTTTGAGTAGCATCGGCAGCGAAGCTGACCTTCGTACAAATTACTTATTACTTATTTAAATTCCTGGACTTTACTCAACATCAATTTTATTATTATTCAAAGATTTATGATATATCAAATATGTTTTAAAAATTAAAATAATAATAAATCCAGAGACATCTTTAATATCATAAAATATTGACCTATCACTTTAAATAAATCAATTAATAGTAGAGTCTAAATAAAACAAGTTAAATTATTAAATTAGTTTAAGTTATATTTTTTTTTACTATTATTGAGAATAAGAAAATAATTATAATAAAATATTTTATTCAGGCTGTAACAATTTTTATATTATTTTACGACAATATAAGATTATACAATATTATTTAACTAATTTTCCTATTTTTTTTTTATCGTTGTTGTAGTATAATAATATAATATTTCAATTTTAATTTCTATATTTGATTCTTGAAATAATATAATAATATATTAATAGTTTAATCAAGTGAGGTTGAGGGGAAGATATTAGGGTTAATAATCTTTGAATAAAGTTTTTTTTTTAATAATTAATGGTTTTTAATTAGTTTATAATTAACTTAATAACTCTATTAATCACAATTATTAGTTAATAATCTAACAGATGAACCAAAATCGTCAATTTGTAAAACTAGGAGACCAAATGTTATAATTAAAAATCAGGAGGACCAAAATCGTGAATTTGGGAAACTAAGGAGACCAAAATTACAATTTAGCCTTAAAAAAAGTAATATAAAATTTTGATCAAATGATATTCGAAATAACTAATGTATATATATATGGAGACCGATGGATTAATAGAGACCACAACAACCTAAATCTGTCACCGATGTCATAACTACCCGCTATGATTGTCAATGTCACCAACTTCATGACCATTATCACTACCATTGCCATGATGTTGTAGCCAACATTGCCATCATCATTGTTGTCCTTACCATCATGATTGTCGTGGCCATAAGTGATGGATCCACACTTAAATAAAGGGGTGCACATGTACCCCCTCACTTTAATAAAAAAACTATATATAAACATCATGAATGTGTATATTTTGGCCACCCTAATTTTGTTTTTTGAACTTCTATCCTTATTTTTTCCCTCCTTTAATAATATTAATTATTAATTTTTATTTTTAAAAAAAATTATCCCCTTAACTCAGGGTTCTAGATCCGCCACTAGCCTCTAGCTGCCATCACCACTAACACCAGGTGTAAGTCGATCTAAGGATTTACACAAAATCTAAACCATTAATTAAGGTTAATCATTAATTGATTTGACAATTATGAATTTCCCCTTCAAAATACAGTAAAATACTTGTATTATATATACCAACTTGCATCATGAAAACTGAGCTGGAATGGTGACATTTATTTTCAATTAATGTTGATTAATTTTTTATAGAAAATGTGATAATAAAATTTAACGGAAATCACAGTCATGTAATTTTCACCAAAAACTAATAGCTATTATTTCTCATTATATATATTAAGAGAAAATAGGTGATGCACCGATAGTGTAAAAACGTTTTACACCGTTATCTAATCACAATTCATCATGTATGGTAAATTTGCTGACTTTTACAATAATCATCTTAAAAGTCATATTAACAGTGAGTTGCGATTAGTTGACCGTGTAAAATAATTTTACACTGTCAGTGCATCACCATTAAACTCACATATTAAAACCAAGTTTGATGGCAAATTTAACCCAGTAATTTTTTAAACAGATTGTAAGGGACTGGTGGATGCATGCATGGAAGAGCAGAAATGGTGGTTCTAAATGTTTTTTGCATGGGATATTTGGTGATAGCAACTTGCAAGTCACTAATTGCCTTCACAGTGGGAAACATTCTAACTCACACTAAGCGTGTTTCCAATAGATATGTAGATCGTCTTTCAAGTTAACTTTTGATTACTACGAAATGTATTGAATGGAGGATACTCCCCATCAGTTAATTTCATTTGTTGAAGCTGATGTAATTCGAAATTAGCCTTTGATGGAAATGCATTGAATGGAGGATATTCCTCATCAATTGATTTCATTCGTTTGAAGCTGATGTAATGGCTCTTGTCACTTCTGATTAATAATAATATCCAACATTTACTAAAAATAAAAAATTTAATTAACTTTCGTTCCAGAATTGATTGGACAACTATCAATTTCCCCTTAAAAAACAATTGTCTTAGATAGGCGGGACTGGGAGTACGTAGTATACACCAACCTAATATCATGAAAGCTGAGCTAGAACGGTGACATTTAATTTAAATAAATATTGATTAATATATATATATATGGGTTTGCTAACATACACATTTATTTTTTTAGCATGAGTATGTTAGTAAATTATAACTAGAGATTATTTTAAAATACATTAATAGTGTAGCTTGTTAACATACTCATACTAAAAAACAAGTATGTACATTAGGTAATCCATATATATACAAATATATTTGGTATAGTATGAATATAAAAGACAAGAAAACAATTAAATTAATGTTTGGGATAAGCTTATCCAGAAGTTCTTTTAGGAGAAGAAACTAAGAAAAATATGAGATGAATTTCTCTATAAGTTAAAATTAGTTTATGCACAGGCTAATTTGTAGAAGCCCTCTCTTTCGATGATTCTAATTTTTTTTTATTGTCATAACTCATCCTGTTAATCATCATTTTCCCTTCTTTTTATTGGACAATAACTTATTTGTGATATTGATTTCTAATGATTTTATTTATTTTGAATAAGGTGTTCTATTGAATTGGTCTTCACTTTTCATTCATTAGGCAAACGTTGATATTGTTTTTTATTTTTCATGCAAATGTATGGTACATAAAGTTGGTGCACTAGACATAAGATATAGATTTTCTTGGCCTTTTTTTTGTGCTATTGGCTTCAATGGGACAAGAAGGTGAATTTTGTATCAATAATATACTTAAGTGACATGCACAATATATTGAACTTTAATAACATTGAATATAACTTACATATGATGGTCCAAATAAATAGACTTTAAAGTTTGCCATGGACTGATTTGTACTTGAGTGATGAACAAAACAACTTAGCATGAAACTTAGTGTTATACATGGACTAATTTGTACGTGAGTGATGAATCTGTATTTGGTATGTAATATAGCTTTGTATGTGGTTTCTTTAAACTTCATCATCCCTGATTAAGAAATGTAGCAAATCAGAATTCTGTAATCTTTTGCATTGCTTTTCTCTTCGAGCAATTTTTGTTTTTGTTTTTGCAATTTGATAGAATTTGTTGATAACATGCACCAACAGGGATCTTTGCTTCCTGTATTGTACCCTTTCTCTCTTGCTTTTGTGTGATGCTTATGCTTCCGCTCCACTTACTATTTTTGTTGCTTATATATCTTTAGTTTCTTTCTTCCCCTCTTAAAGTTTAAATATGCAGACATGGACATTGACGATCTTCTTTATCTCAAGGAGCAAATGGAAGCCGACGAAGGAAGATGCAAAATGCCTCCACCCATTAATTTCCCTATAATAATTAATTTCTTGCTTATTTCTCTTCTAAGTTTGTATTCGTTAAGTAACAATAGCTAATACAAGTATGATCTTTGAACAATTAGAAAATTATCAAAATGAACTTGAGGTAATGGAGAATGTGACTGAACAAGAATATGTTGCTCACTTACGAAGGTAATATCTTTGTTTCTATATCATCTTGAAGTGAACAACCAATCCATGTTCATAACCATGTGTTGGAGTACAAGTGTGAAGGTGAAGTTCCACATTGGGTAGAAATGGGCAAGTTGAGCAACATATAAGTGGATGGACCCGCAAACGTGATGCCTTAAGATTTTGGGTTGAAAGTGATTTCAAGTTCGTTTATGTGGTGTGCTCGTGACCCATTGTTAAAGATCTTCCCGGTATTTAATCCCTTCGGTGCACAACACCATGACATTCACTTTGTTCAATCTAGAAATAAAGTGGATTCTCAATAGGGGCATCCATGTACAGAGGAGTAACAAGGTCTTTTGTTTTAAACTCAGTTCATTTTGATTAACTTGGTAGTAGATACCATTAACATTGAAAATGGCAAGCTTGATTAGGGAGAGTGGCTCAAAACAAAGATCTACACATTGGAACCTCCAGTAAGTTCTTGCACATGTAACATGTTTCTTAATAGGAAATCTTTGATTTAAACATATTTTTTTCTCAATCACATATATAAGTCTGATCAAATGATCATCCTGAACCACTTTAATATTGTAAACTACTATTGGTTCCAAAAGCAACTTTTATCAAAGTTGTTAGTTCAGCATGATAGACAATCATACTTTTTATTATAAAATTATGATCTTATTCTTATGCTTTAGGCCACGAAGGAAACACAGTGATCCATTGTTTGCTTCTTACCCTTATTGAAATAAAAATGTAGGTACCCAAGAAGAAGCAGTTGAAGTCAAGACATTGTATCAAATCAATAAAGTGAAATAGAATTTGAGAAAAGAAAATGCCTTCCTCTCCTTTGATGGTTTTGTATGTACAAGAGTGAAAAAGTTTGAACATTATAGTTATTATGATCCACTAATATAAAAACCCATGTAGCAATTTACACAAAATAGATGATAGAACGTTTAGATTATGATATATATTGTTTTCAAAATAATGTTTTTGGTCTCTGTTTTAATAGTTTCCTTTTATTACTTTTTTCCTTGCTTAATATTGGAATTATTATGTTTCTCTGCTTATATTTAGGAGGTGGGACTATATGTCCCGTGTAGTTTTGTTTTTTGTTTTTTGTTTTTGTTTTTAAAACCAAACAGGAGGATATCATGTCATTGTGGCATTCATTTTATCCTTAATTATGTCATATTAGAAATAGGAGTAGGGTAAAATTAAATCACTGTAATGGTTGTCTACATTTTAAAGCCTTAAATTTAAATGATCTGAACTGCTATATGACTATAGCCAAACGGGGAAAAATGATAACTCAACAATGTCATGTGTCTATTGCATGCATTTTAAAAATGTTTATAGATATAGCTTTTATAAAGCGTGTAGTGATAATGTTATAATTTTTTTTTATCCGAAGGAATCGAAGACAGTACCAAGGAGTAAACAATACTTATGCGTCCTGCTCAACCAACTGAGCTAAACCCCCCTTTGTTAATGTTATAATAGGATGACAAAAGATTTGAAAGATATAAACAGCAATACAATTAATTAATTAGAGTAAAATTAATATAATTAGAGGGAACTAGAAATGTAATTTCATGCAGTAAAAAAAAAAAAAAGAAATGTAATTTCATTTTGTATTATGCTAATTTTTTTTATATTTTAAAATTTTAAATAAAGGCAAAGGATTCGGGCATCGCCCAGGTAGGACACTAGTTGTAACAAAGGTTGTGGCACTAAACATCATCGATCTGTATTTTGCACCATTGCTTTCTCTTCTGACAGTTGACTGCAATTCCTTTCATGGAATTTGCGTCTTCTTGGTCATATTCATTTATTAGAGTTTTTGTTTTCTTTCTCTAAACTATAATATTATATATTCTTATTAAGTCATAAAAACTTATTGGCTTCATACACAAATATAAACGACATTCTATTATGTAATTAGTTGTGAATATTTTAACATTTCATTATTATATAGAGAGAAATCTATCAATTAATAAGATATTTGTTATCTTTTTAAGAATATAATTATGTAATTTATATGAGGATAAAAATAATATCTCGCCACTGTTTTTATTTTTTTATTTTTAAAATACTTGTTTGGATGCATGAAAAAAATACTTGTTCTGGAAACAAGTTTATTATTCAGTAATGTAAAATTATTCCAAAAACCAAATTTTAAAACAATGAAGTGAGCCCTTATTCTTTACCTATTTACTCTCATCTGACTTAAATTTTATGATTATCATGGATTCAGAAGTGTATATGTCCATGTCTTCTTAAATTTATTTTCTTGGGATTTGAAGAAAATAATTATTACTTCTTGAATTTTCTAGGAGAATGCAACAATTAAAAATTAATTATTCATGCATCTATCACAAAATTTAAATGATCTAGAAATTTATATTTGTAAATGTTGTTTTAATATAAGATAATTTATTTTTCATGAATGAATTTTTTATAAATTCTTTTAAAAATGTCCTTAAATCAAAAATAGAATCCGTAGAATGACATTTATCTACACCTTAAATAAATTTATGTGTGTTCTGTTGAATTCGGATTTGGTTGAACATCTTTGTCATATTAATTAGCTTGTCTTTTTGAATAATGAGAATCGTTAACTAATTAATTTTTAAATATATCCTTAGAAAACAAGCTTCCAAATAAGAATATATATATATATATATATATATATATATATATATATATATATATATATATATATATATATATATATATCAGTGACCAACAAAGTCTTCAAATCCTTATTCTTATGAGATATTTGTCCCATTTTTACAAACTAACTAAGGTTGTTGTGTGGAACATTCTTTAATTATTTGTTTTGTTTGCTTTAATATATGGCTAAATTACAATTTTGGTCCTCCTATAATTTCTAATTAGTGATTTTGGTCCCCCTATTTTAAAAAATTTGTAATTTTGATCAAATTCTCAATTTTGCATATGTTTTTTTCTTTTATTTTGGTTCAATTGAATCCTAAACCTAACATATTCACTTAAGAAATCATAAAAAATAATAAATTTAATTAAAATATAAAAAATAAAAGAAATAAATGTATGCAAAATTGAGGATTGGATCAAAATTACATTTTTTTTAAAATAGGGGACCAAAATTGCAAAAAAAAAAAAAAACAGGGAGACAAAAATCGTTAATTAAAAATGATAGGAGACCAAAATTGTAATTTAGTCTTAATATATTTGTGTTGTTTTATTAATTATTAATCATTAATAAAATATCTTCATTGCATATTATTGCATGGAATTGGAATAGAAGTCAATATAGGCGGCTGATACCTTTAATATTCTAATGCTGAGTTCGAAAACATCACCATTATTGTCCTAATACAAATTGATAAATGATTCAAGCACAGCAACGGTTGCAGTGTGTAAGCTGAGTATTGTCTAGAATTCCTTTGGTGAAGTCAATGTCGTCGTCTTCATCCTCCACCACCCACTGGATCTACGACGTGTTCTTGAGCTTTAGAGGATAAGACACGCGTGAGACTTTCATCGCTGATCTCAATGCTGCCCTCTCAAATGGGGGAATCTTGACTTTCATCGATAACGAGCTTCCCAGGGGAATGGAGATAAAACCAGAACTAGTGCGAGCCATAGAAGGGTCTCGGATATCCATCGTCGTTTTCTCCGAAAACTATGCTTCATCTACGTGGTGTCTTGATGAGCTGGTTAAAATCATAAAATGCCGTAAAACTTATGGCCAGGTGGTTATCCCTGTATTTTATGATGTTGATCCATCAGTTGTTCGTAAACAAAAGGGTGCTTTTGGAGAGCATTTGGAAGCACTTGAAGCGACGCCCGATAAGTTAAGGATTTGGCGGAGTGCACTCACGGAGGCTGCAAATACTTCTGGTTGGGATTCAACGACATTCAGGTATATCTATACTTTCTAGTTTCTTAGTTCTTTTTATTTTAGAATCAAACACATTTTTAATCATATATGTGAATGACCTTTCCTAATTTATACTCATTCTACCTTTTTTTTTTTTTAAATTATTATTAAAGGAATAAAAGTCGACTATTGGAGACCGTTGTTGAGGACATCAATGCAAAATTAGACAGGGACTTATTGTCTATTACCGAATTCCCAGTTGGATTAGAATCCCGTGTGCCACAAGTGATTCAATTTATTGAATATCAACTAGGCGGCAAAGGTTGTGTTTTAGGGATCTTGGGGATGGGGGATTGGGTAAAACAACCATCGCCAAAGTCATCTACAATCAGATTCGTCGGAGATTCAAGCATAGATGTTTCATTGAAAATATTAGAGAAGTTGGTGTAAATAATGGTAATGAGTGTATTGATTTGCAAGAAAAACTTCTTTCTGGTCTCGGAATTGATACAAGGGAGAAGATACATAACAGTGCGATGGGAACAGCTATGATCGAGAAAAGCCTTGTTGGAAAAAGGGCTCTCATTGTACTTGATGATGTGACCGACTTTCAGCAATTAAAAACCCTATGTGGAAATATTGAAAGCATTCTTCAAGCAAGTGTAATCATCATCACAACCCGAGATGAACGCCTGCTTAATGTCCTTAAAGCTAAAAATCATAAGGTCCATATCTGTAGAATAAAGGAATTGGACCAAAATGAGTCCCTTGAGCTTTTCAGGTGGCATGCTTTTAGAGAAGAAACTGCAACAGAAGACTTGATTAAACTCTCAACGGACATAGTTGCTTACTGTGGAGGACTACCACTGGCTCTTGAAGTCATTGGATCTTTCTTATTACCTGAGAGGAGGAAAGAACAATGGGAAAGTGTATTGTCAAAACTGAAGAAAATTCCCAATGAAAAAGTGCAAGAGAAACTGAAAATAAGTTATGATGGCTTAGATTGTGACGAAAAGGATATATTCCTTGACGTATGTTTTTTCTTTATTGGCAAAAACAGAGCAGATGTTACAGAGATATTAAAAAGCTGTGACCTTCATCCTGAGATTGGAATAACAACCCTGGTTGAAAGGAGCCTCATAAAGCTAGAAAAGAATAACAAGCTCAACATGCATGATTTGCTACGTGACATGGGAAGAGAAATTGTTCGTCAAAGTTCTCAAAAGGAACCTGAGAATCGTAGTCGACTGTGGGTTCACCAAGAAGTACTTG
This sequence comes from Pueraria montana var. lobata, assembly GCA_026413185.1. Taxonomy (NCBI): domain Eukaryota; kingdom Viridiplantae; phylum Streptophyta; class Magnoliopsida; order Fabales; family Fabaceae; genus Pueraria; species Pueraria montana. The sequence continues at coordinate 13,831,691 of CM048653.1, forward strand.
ATGTGTTGTCAGAAAAAACCGTAAGAACTTTCTCCATATATTATTTTGAAACTTTTGATCTTTCTAACTATTGAAACTTCCTCCGTGATTTTATCAACATCACAAAAATAAATTTGAATAATTTTTTGTTCTTTCTAACTTATGGCTAGAAATCGTGAGATTATTTCTCTTTTAATGTGCACTAAATGTATGCAATGTTATTAGACAATGCTAAATATTCAGTCCATCGTGTGTACAAACCAGTGTTGGACTGTTAAATTGGACAAACTGGGGACCAACAGGATGATATTGAATATATTATTGATACAGCATATTTTCTGAATTTCTAAAGTATAATACTTTTAAATATAAATGTAATGTGTGATATTAATTTATCAGTATGTTAATTTGTTATCTAATTTAAGTATTACTATTTCAATCAAGGCTGGACTAATAAATGTTGAACCAATGTCTTTGCCAATTAAATGACCAGTTTTCTTTTCTTTCTTTTTTTTTTTTTTTCACAGGGAACAAAAGCAATTGAGGGCTTGACATTAAAGTCGCAAAAAAATAGTCGACTTCAATTCAATACGAAAGCTTTTAAGAAAATGAAGAAATTGAGACTTCTGCAACTTGATCATGTACAACTTGATGGAGATTATGAGTATCTTAACAAAAACCTAAGATGGGTTTGTTGGCAAAGATTTCCTTTAAAACACATACCAGGCAACTTATATCAGGGAAATGTAATTTCTATTGAACTAAAACATAGTAATATTAGACAAGTATGGAAGGAGCCCCAGGTAAATTTACCTAAAATATTCATTAATGACAATATATAGTAGTTGTTCCCACCATTCTTCTCAAAGTTTTGTTAAATGTTGCTTTTGCAGTTGCTGGAGAGGCTAAAGATCCTCAATCTTAGCCATTCAAGGAACTTGATACACACCCCTGATTTTTCAAAACTACCAAATTTTGCAAAGCTCATTCTCAAAGATTGTCCAAGCTTGTCTGAGGTGCACCAATCCATTGGAGATCTAACTAATCTTCTTATGATAAATTTGATGGATTGTACAAGCCTTAGCAATCTTCCAAGGACGATCTATAAGTTGAAATCTGTGAAAACTCTCATCCTTTCTGGTTGTTCAAGGATCGACAAGTTGGAAGAAGATATAGAACAGATGGAATCCTTGACTACACTGATTGCAAAAGATACAGCTGTAAAAGAAATGCCTCATTCAATAGTAAGATTAAAAAGCATTGGATATATATCCCTCTGTGGACATGAAGGATTAGCACGTGATGTTTTTCCTTCTCTCATATGGTCTTGGATGTCACCAAGAGCAAATGTTGGATCTAGTACTCAACCATTTGGGAGCATTTCAACTTCTCTAATCTCCATGGATATACGGCATAAAAATTGTGATGATCTGTTGTCAATGCTACGTGGAGTTTCAAAACTTCGATGTATTTTAGTGCAGTGTGACTCAGAGTTTCAACTAACCCAAGAATTAAGAAGACTTATGGATGCCTTATGTGATGTAAAATTTACTGAATTGGAAAGAACATCAAATCCATCACAAGTTTCAGAAAATGCCATGGAATCTTATTTGGTTGGAATGGGAAGCTGCGACCAAGTCATCAATATGCTTAGCAAGACCATTTCAGAGGTTCTTTCTTACTCGTTCTATGTTTAGCTTACTTTAATATTCATCTTTACTTGTAATTAAGAGGACATGCAATGATATTTACTTCAGCTAAAATATGTTTTGTTTTTCATGATCAATGAGAATATTATGAACATGATCCTTAGCATGAACAATATGAAAATTGATTTCAAACTTCTTAATATGATCATTATGAATGATATTCCTAATGTCTAATGACAAATAATGTTGTCATGACATCTCAACAAAAAAGTGGAAATTGAATCCATGTGATCTGATCAAATTTAGATTAAAAAACATGGAATTCATGAGATGATCAACATGTATAGAAAATAATAGAACTTTTGCCAGAGAGGTGAGTGTTTGGACAACCTCCTAATCAGCAATAGAGAAGGAACGTTTATGAGGAAATCCATTAAGAGTGGATGGCATTGGCTTAAAACTGGCAGATGCTATTCACAACACATAAGAGATACAAAGATGTGTAATGGTGAAATATTGAAAAGCACTTGCCAGTTGGCGAAAGAATAGGATTGGCTAGTGAGAACCATCTACCTGACTTGAAATGCAGACTGTTGAAATGATGGATAGAACTCAATTAGCAAGTGATAAGTTAGTAGATCCAGTTAAGAAAAAACCATCCATATAGGGGAAACTGGGAGCTCACAACAAACACCAAACAAAAATCTGATTTTCTGGGTTAGAAACTTCAGTTGTAAAATGGTGAGGAGCTTAAAGAGCATGTGGAAGGTAAGAAGACATAAGGATTAAAGAGTGTGAAACATAGTATGTGAACCAACATGAGAAAATGACCAATAGCCCATTACCAGTTGAAAACCATGTCTGACATATCAGTTCTGCAACTTTTTCTTTTGCTAAGAGTTTCACAACGATGGTGTTTGGGTGGTAGTGGCGGTGGCTTGTGCGGAGGTGTGGATCTGGGTTCGTGGATATGGTGGCACAACGATGGTGGTTTGGGTTGGGTGCAGAGGTTGTATCGTGGGTTAGAGAAAGAAAAGGAAGAGGGTGATGATTGAAGTTAACCAAATTGAAGTCAACTCCGTTAGTCAACGTAAAAATTGAAGGAAAAGGGTATAATTGAAGTAATTTTGCAAAATAAAGGACTTGATTGAATTTTTTAAAAAATGAGGGACCTAATTGAACATTCATAAATAGTTAAGGGACTAAATATATAATTAAGCCAAATTTTTACTGTTGATGAGTGCGATACATAACTGTTGAGTGACTTTGTTTCTACTAGTTTCCTTGTCTATATTTTTTCTTTACACAACCATATTATATCATTATTTTAAAATTTCACCTTTGGTAATATGGAATTACATTATAAAGACTAAAAAAATAGACTAAAAAAATGTCCATTTGAATTGCATAATTACTTAAATAATTAAGCTTTTCTAGTGGTTTTTCCCTTCCTGATTTTTCCATTTGATACAGGGATTGATAACCAATGATTCTAGTGGTTTTTCCCTTCCTGGTGACAATTATCCTTATTGGCTAGCTTATATAGGTCAGGGACACTCAGTTCATTTTCAATTGCCTGAGGATAGTGATTGTTGCATGAAGGGAATGGCTTTCTGCGTTGTTTATTCATCAACCTGTAAAAACATGGCAGCTGAATGTCTTACTGGTATCTTGATTGTTAATTACACAAAGTGCACCATCCAAATATACAAGCACGACACAATAACATCCTTCAATGATGAAGATTTGCAAGGCATAATATCAAATCTAAGACCTAGTGACAATGTGGAGATTTTTGTAGCTCTTGGGCATGGATTGACAGTTCTGAAGACAGCTATCTATCTAATATATGGTCAGTCAATTTCTGTTGAAATTGAGCAATCACCTAATATGAACATGCAACCATCAGAGGTATGGTGATTACAAGAGGATATGAATATGCTTTATGATGATTAAGTTAGCTAATTGATGGTTTAGCTGGATGCCATGATATATTATGAATTGGAGTTGAAACACCACATATGGCAATCTGTTCTTGTGACTTGAACTTCGTTACAGAGGATTAAGATTTAAGATCATAATGTGTGTGATAAATGTGAATTTATGAAGTTAAAATGTTGGCTTGATCATTGGAATTAAATTCTAAGTTGAAATTTGCAAAATACATGAAATTGGTTATGAGGAATATGAATGATATGCTTGCTGGAACCTTGTCCTGTTTCTGTCTCTGTTTTCGTGAGTTTTGAACAAAGTTTTCAACTTTGCATTAAGTGTAGGGTTCAAACAAGTATCCTATGCCCCTCACTAGGGAATAGGTGCTTTCCCGTTGGTTGTGCTTTTATGATTGACATATACATATATACATATCTAACAGTTCTGTAAAATGAGCTATTTTCAACTACCATAGTTATTTGAAAAGTTTTGATAATTGAAAACTCTTTCAAATCTCGTAGACTAAAATATTTGTTCAGAGTAATATTTTCTCCTAGTTTTGAGAAAATAGTATGATATTAGTAATTTCTTTAGCTATTAAAGTTGAGTTTAAGGGTGATGTACTGACAGTGTAAAATAGTTTTACACCGTTATTCAATTACAAATCATTGTTTGCATTACTTTTAAGGTAATTTTGTGAAAGTCAACAAACTTACCATAAATGATGGTTTGTAATTGGATGACAGTATAAAATAGTTTTACATTGTCATTCCATAGCCATTTTTCTCTTATAAGTTTTAATTACTATGATATTAGTATTTTCAGTCCTTTAGAGAAAACTTGTGTGTGTGTGTATATATATATATATATATATCCTTAAATATAATATATCTTTCTAAAGCTTAAAAAGGATAAATTATGATGTTATAGCTATATTTTCTCATATTAATTATTATTGACCAACTTAAGTTTCAAAAATTAAGATAAACACATCCTAAGTGCTTTTACTAATTAAAAATTTATCGTTTTAATCTATAGTTATTAGTTAACTATAGTGATTTATTTATAGAGAAAAAAGGGTTATATTTTATCTGTGGTTCCATTCTGTCCATCTCATATCTAATATCAAAGAGGAAAATATTGAAATGATTCATGCATCACAACCTCGTAGCTAGGTTCGTCATCCCATAAGGACATTGTTATTCTGTATAGAGATCTGAGAAACACCCGTAAGGTGGAAATGCTTCGTACGAAGTTCATTAAAATACCTAATACCGGGTTTGTGGCGCCATAAATCTTCATTTCGGGTACCCCATGCATATTTATTCCATAATGAAAAGAGTAGATCTGACTGACATAGGAATCATGCATTACATTCATATTTGGAACCTAACCAATGTTTGTGCAACTGTGATTGTATTTGTATGTGTGGCGAAGTGTTTCGGATTGTCTATTACTGCTTGCAAGTGCATCTGCCTGTGAATTAATATGAGTGCATCTTCCTGTGAAGTAGTATAATGCATTTGTTTGCAAATTAACTTAAGTATATGGCGACATATGTATACATTCATATGTGTTCATCTGCATATTTATCTCTCCAGCCTTTTCTATACATTGCTACAAACCTCATTCCTCCTTTTCTGTTGCTCCTTGATTGATTGTACTAAGCAGTGGACAGACGAGAAGGATTGCATGCAGGAAGGCCAATCAAGCGGAGTAGGTCGATGCTAGACACAGCAACTGAGGGTTGTTTGTAGTTTTGAGTTTTTATGTTTTGTATGTATGTGTGTGTCTGTGTCTAAGTTTGTTATGGAGAGTCGAATGACGACTTTATAGACTTATTCCTGTTCAAGTTGTCTTGTTAATTATATATTGTCTATGGCTGGTATACCTGCCCAACTTCTCTTTTGAATGACCTGCACTTTCTAAACTTCTTATGCAATTTGAACCCTTCGCATTCATGAGAAATGCAATGTTATTATCATGAATTTCCTTTTACCCTGTCTCTCTCTTTTTATATAACGTACTTACAATTAACTGTCAATTAGGTACCCAAAGAGTGCGCATATTATACAGGTACCTGACAGATTTAAAATTTGACGTTCACATTTCTGTTGTGTGTAAACTCAAACCCAAATATCTATAAGATTTACCCCCTACCAGATTTCCATTCGAGATAGGAACATTTCCTTTGTTTTGAAAATTAAACTGGTTGGGTGGCCTTTGCGATGCATGACATATTTCAACTGTGTGAATAGAAATATTAGTTTTTTTCCTTAAAACAAGAAATATTAGTTTTTTAAAATTATATATTTTACAACTTATTACTTTAAATAGTTAACATGTACCAACAGTAATAATAGGGAATATAAATCCTATTTATTTCAATAGGATTAGCTTCTTTCACAGGATGCTAACTAATATAAAATGTGATAGTACGGAATATGCTTTTAAAGAAAAATGAGACCTATCAGCCATTTGGTTAGACTTGTGACGCCACATTCTTCTTTCATTTAAGTAGATGATCGATAGATAAAAATTTGCCTTGTTGGATCATTTTGAACAAAACGTATTTCAATTTGAAAATCCCACGTCAAATGTGTTCCTAGGGAGCCTCAAAATGATGTACTAATTTCTGAAGAGTAATTGCAATAGGTAAAAAATGTTAGTTACAGTAACTGGTCACCAAATTGAAAGGAGGGGGATAACTTTTCAAATAACTTCTCAAATTTTACAGTAAAGTAATTTAAGCATAGCAAGTTTTCCATCTATGTACTAATTTCTGAAAAGTAATTGCAATACCCTGAAGCTCAACAAACGTATCTTGATCAAGAAAAACCCGTGTTAAGAAAATAGAAAGTGTGCTTATTAATTTCAATTCCTGAACAGTCAAATCCTTTGAATTTACTTTCCAAGGGTTAAAGCTACTTTGAGTAGTTAATAATATATGTACCAACAGTAATAGTAGGGTATATGAATTACATTTTCTTTCAGCATACTTTAAAATATGTTTTTTGAATTAACATTATAGGCAAGGATGTGGTAACAAATCTGCTTTTATAATTATGTTGCGGTCCAGTTTCCATGTTCCAGGTTTATTTCGTGCTTCTCCATACTGTCATATTGATTTCTTTAACCTTTCACACTTGTTTTTGTTTTTTTCTTTTTCATCTGATCATCTGATATTGGTTAAACGGGATAGATCAAACAGGTGGTAGTCTGATGCATGAACATCCCTGTAATGTAAATATCTGTTCTGCCAGAACTAATGTGGAAGAGGAATAAGACAAAGCCAAGAAAAGTTAAAGCCCCCAGGTTGTAGGCCTATAGCTAATTTACTTGCAAGTCATTTGATAGTACAAGTGATTTCATTATTCTTCTGTAAGACCAAAACTATTTCGTGAACAGAAACTTCTTGTCTTTCAAAATTTTCCTTTGGAAGGGAAGAAACTAACTTTTGGTATCCTACCTAAAACTGACAGTACTTGCATCAAGGCACAATGCGGGATCTTGTTTTTATTTAAAAGCTTGACATGCCAAAGATCCTGATGCAAACCTTGTCTACTTTTATTAAGATCTTAGAAGTGTTCTTGATGTGAGCTTTTATTTGCAAAAGCTTTCATGAAAAGAATAGAAGTCCTCAACCTAATCTGATGGACTCTTCCAAATGGGCAAATTGTTTCTCCCAAAGGGCAGTTCAGCTGATATCAGGTTTTATGTTTTTTTGGAAGGGAAAAAAAAAAAAGCATATAATTGATAATGAAGTTGGTAGCACAAGTTGTACAATGCCAGACTACCAAAAATTACAAAGGGTTTATAAATTACAACAAAATAACCATAGAACCTTTTTGAATCAAAACTATGCGTATACAGATCATCACCCTAGACCTGTGTGCATCATGCACCCCCAGGATAAATCTACCACATAATGAAACATTCACTTTCTAATTCCCTATACCAATTGAACTTGACATCGTCATTATGTGTCCCCCATCGAAGATCAGTATACCTGATTTTCAATTGATTCCACATAACAGCATACTCTCCATCTCCAATTCCAAGTCATTTAGCCCATCATGCTATCTGTTACTATAAGACATTATTCTAATACATAAAAATTGTGTCATGTTGTCAAAAAAAATAAAAAATTGTGTCATTTTATTATTGATTGTGCCCAATAATGATGTATTGAGTATATGTCTATCAATTTTCAATTTTCATAAATATGATCATTAACTATATCCTAATTAACATGCTTAGAAGAACTAATTATTTTTCTATACATATGGATAAAAAAATGTTGTATGAAAGTAGAACTAAAATTGAATTAAACCAACTTGAAATTACTAGAAAAAAAACTTATGAGTCTATTATTTATTAGCAACAAAATGTGATTTACAATATTATTTTATTTTTATATTTTTCATTTTTTTTTATTATAGTATATAAGTTTAAATACCTACAAATTTATATTTTTATATAATTTTAATTGCACATTTTACCACCCAACTATCATCATTTCGTGAATTTTATTATCCAAGTTTTTTTTTCGCGAATTTTATCACTAAAGTTTCAATTTTCATGCATTTTACTGATGTTGATGTGTCACTAAAGAAAAGTTTAAAAAACAAAACAAAATGACGTCGTTTTGTTACCAAGTTTTACGAAATGACGTCGTTTTATTACCAACATGATGGTAAAATGCGTAAAAATAAAAAAACATAATGATAAAATGCAAGAAAAAAAATTGGGTGGTAAAATTCGTGAAATGATAATAGTTAAGTGGTAAAATATGCAATTAAGCCTTTTATATATAATTAATGATAGCTCTTTCTTTCCTTTACGATGAAAATATATTTTTTAAAAAAATTATTATATGAGCTCATCCTCTCTTGATTAGGTCCTCTTGCCCGACAGAATTAAGTCATATTCTTTGGGTGTGGCTACGTTGAGAAAGCACCAGTGTCCTAGTTGTTTTTTCTCTGTTTTGCTGTTTTTTTTTTTAATATTTCTGATGCATAAAAAAAATTTCATATTTGATGATACATACTTATATAAAATTTAAAAATAATTAAAAATAAATTAAAATCTTTATATTAATAAAAGTAAAGAAGTCTTGAAGGGGATTCTTATACATTTAAGTGGGAAATTTTAGAGAAATTTTTTATCAATTTTTTAATTCATAAATTTATATAAATATAGTAACTAAGGTAAGTATGAAAAGTATATATATTATGATTTGAAATTCTGAATAATTAAATTAATTATTATAAACACATAAATTTTTAGAGGAAATTTTTTATCTATTTTTAATTCATATAACTATATAAAAGTAATAGTTTTTGCATCTTAAAAATGAAATATTTTTTATGTTATGTCATCTCAAAAAGAAAATATTTTCCTGCTCAAAAGAAGGACATTTTTGTATTTTTAATTTTATGTCAATTTCCTAAATACATTAAAAATAATTTATTATATATTATATTACATAAAGATATATTAATACACACACACACACACACACACACACGTGTATATAGTATTGTATATATATTATTGATCTTTATTTTTATATACAAAGGAAAAAAGGGACTAATCTGTAATTAAATTAATGAAAAAATTGAAAATTAATATATTAAATTAATGAAAAAATAAGTAAAAATGAAAAATTAACTTATTTATATGTTGTTGTAAAATAATTAAAGTAAATATTAATTTTTGTTTAATATATATTTAGAGTGACATAATTATTTTGAATAAAAAATGAAATCAATTATTTGTAAAGGTGTATCTTTAATTAATATATATATATATATATATATATATATATATATATAAACAGAAATATTAAATAGAATATAAACATCTTTATCATCTTAATTTAGTTTAATGGTTTAAATTTCCCATTTTTATATTCCGTTAATTATTTTTTGTTTTCTGTTTTAGATCCTTTTTAATTATAATGTGTAAATCAAAGGTGGAGAAATCTAATTTAATTTTCAGTTTTATATTCTTTGTAATTAGACCCTTAATTATTTTTAATTTCCTGATTTAGAGGATTTTTAACATCTATAAATCTATAAATTAGTATGTGGATGATGAAGGTTGTGTACTTGAAGGTTGTTACGAATTGCATTTCAGTTTGTCTTCCCTCACAAAATATTTTTTTTCTTAATTTCATTCTCTTTGTAATCATGATAATTTGACCCTTTAATTTACAAATATAGGTACCCTATATTTGAAATATTTATTTATTTAACTTAACAAAAAATTAGTTTATAAAAATAAGCTTGGGACAATTAGTGCATTAATATTTTTAACCTTATTTTTTGAATTTATTTTTAAATTTTAAATTTTAAGGGGTCGAGCTAACATGTTGAGGTACTAAAAAAGAATTACCTAATTTTGAGGTACTAAAAACATATTTAAGTCTTCTTTTAATTTAAAGATACAACAAATACTAATATTTTGAATATAATTGATAGCCTATTCTTTTCATGTTGTGTCTGATTTGTATGCATTCATATATGTGCATGGCAGAAGCAATACATAAGTCTTCAACAGTTGCATTATGTCATAATGGGTTGTTCAACAACAAACAACCATTGGAAATAAAAATATGGATTATACTATTGACTACATATCATGCAACTGACTATAAAAAGAATGTTGCTTAAATGATCATTTCCATTAAACAAATTAGTAACATATGCAAATAAAACTGTGGCAAAATAGGTCTTTTGGAAATGGTAGTTTATTTGTAAATTTATTTTTATTAGTTTAATGATGAAAAAAACTATTTATATCTTCACACTTAACAAATCATATTTCATAACAAGATTTCTTAAATTAGATAATGATGACTTTAACTAAAATGTAGAAGCATAAATTAAATTACACATCTAATTAATTCTTCCCGTGCATCGCACGGGTCAAAACTCTAGTTATAATAATATAAAAATTGTATATTATAAATTCAACACAGGTTATTACACTAGTAATTAATAATAGAAAAATTTATATCATTGGCTTAGTTCGGGTTCATCAGATTTATATAAGTCATAGATCTGTTACCCAAATCAACCACCATCGAGTTTGACTGATTTGGTTTAATTCGGGTTGGATATGATTAAGCTAAAAATCTGAATTAATTTAATTGATTTAGGTTAAATTTTCGGGATGAATCTCAATAAACTTGTTTTGCTGTAGTAAAGGGGATGAATCTCGGTGATTAGAAGCTTTAGGTAATATCATGATAAGTTGTTGCATATGGTATTCTATATGTATGATTTTACGTAAGGGGAATTTTCGTCATTGGAGACCAATATTACCTGATTTTGATTTTGGATTGGGATTTTTATTTAGCTCTCATGTTTTTTTTTCACAATTTTTGACAGTTTTAAACGGTAGAAATTTTATTTTAAAATTTAAATTTTAAAATCAAATACTAGTGGTTAAAAGCCGTTAATATTTCTTGTTTACAATGCAGTAATAACATTTATGAAGAATGACTAAAAAGTATTTTTTGAAATTTAAAGTCTAAAAGTTTAGAAGATGGAGGTGTTAGTGATCAGTTTTTCTCTCCTCGTGACAAGTTTTCTCTCTCCGTGAGAAGTTTTGGGCCTTAGGGTTTTTCCATCAATTTTCAAGTGGTTTACCTCGTTGGTGGGTTGGGGCGGCTGCTAGGTCATGGTGGCCAATGTACACGCAGACAGAACGACAATGGAGGAAGAGGATACAGAGCTAGAAATACAGATTGAGGAGCAAAGTGGCACAGGGATTGACTATGCTTGGTGGGTCATTTTCTCACTGATCGACCGATTAGAAGTCATATTATGAAAGAGAGGATGACTAGGGTTTGGCACCCAAGGAGGGGGGTTTCAATCAAGGAGGTTAATTCACCAATGAACACATTTACTTACCAAACATTGTCTTATTTAACCTCTTCCATTGAATATTAAATAATATCAATGAAGAAGTTAGTCCAAACTTTCGCTCTAGGTTAGAATATCTGTTTCCACTGAATGTTTTCTTAACAATTGTATAGCATTACACCATGTCCTATCAAGCAAGGAAAAGGTCTAGAATAATGAGAAATGAAAATAAGATTTTCAGAACCTTATTAACTGTAAAAAACATAAACTTCATGAATTTTCCAACAACACAGTATTCTCCCTCCTCCCTCCCCAAAAACTATTACAAAACCTGGAACACAAGGGAATGCAATACAATGACAATGGAAGACCTAATAAAAACTTGTTGAAACCTCAACTCCGGTTCAAGCATGAACTTTCTCACATTCTCCGATTCTCTTTATAAGTTGTGCAAAGATATTTTTCATCGGCTTCATGGATGGCTCCACCATCACATTTGGTGATGCTTCCGTTTTCTCACATTAGATGATGGCTGCATGTTCACTTTAAGTGATAGCTCCTTTTTCACATCAATTGACTGATCATATATTAGATAGATAGCTGTCTGCAGAACTGTCAATCCATGCCCAAGAGCTACAAAAATCTCCACATTGTCACTAGGTCTCAGATTTGATACTATGCCCTGCCAATCTTCATCATTGAAGGAAGTTATTGTGTCTCGCTTGTATATTTGGATGGTGCACTTTGTGTAATTAGCAATCAAAACACCAGTAAGACATTCAACTACCATGTCTTTACAGGTTGATGAATAAACAACACACAAAGCCATTCCCTTCATGCAACAATCACTATCCTCAGGCAATTGAAAATGAACTGAGTGTCCCTGACCTATATAAGCTAGCCAATAAGGATAATTGTCACCTGGAAGGGAAAAACCACTAGAATCGTTGGTTCTCAAGCCCTGTATCATGAATAAAAGGTTAATTATTTAAGTAATTATCCAATTCATATGGACATTTTTTTAGGCTTTATAATGTCATTCCAAATTACCAAAGGCAAAATTTTAATATAATGATATAATATGGTTGCGTGTAAAGAAAAAAATAGACAAGGAAGCTAATAGAATTGATTAGGTTAGAGATTATGTGCATCTGCAGAACTTAAGTTTCTAACCACGGAAAATTAGTTTTGTTTGGTATTTGTTGTGACCTCCCAGTTTCCCCTATGTGGATGGTATTTTCTTAACTGGATCTACTGACTTATCTCTTGCTAATTTACTTTTATCCATCATTTCAGCAGTCTGCATTTCATGTCATGTTACAGGATCCAAGTCCCCTCAAGTAGAATGTTCTCTCTAGCCAGTCCTATTCTTTCATCAACTAGCAGATGCTTTTCAATATTTCACCAATACACATCTTTGTATCTCTTATGTATTGTGAATAGAATCTGCCAGTTTTGAGCCAATGCCATCCACTCTTAATGGATTTCCTCGTAAATGCTCCCTCTCGAATGCTGGTTGGGTGGTTGTCCAGACACTCACCTCTCTAGCACAAGTTCTATTATTTTCTATGCATGTTGATCATTTCATGAACTCCATCTCTAGCAATGGTGACAGAAAGGTGAATTCCATGTTTTTCAATCTAAATTTGATCAGATCATATGGATTCAATTTATAATGATCATACTAAGAAATTTGAAATCAATTTTCATACTGTTCATGCTAAGCATCGTGTTCATTATATTCTAATTGATCATGAAAACAACACATATTTTAGCTAAAGTAAATATCATTGCATGTTCTCTTAATTACAAGAAAAGAATGAATATTAAAAGTAAGGTAAACATAGAACGAGTAAGAAAGAACCTCTGATATGCTCTTGCTAAGCATATTGATGACTTGGTCGTAGCTTCCCATTCCAATCAAATAAGATTCCGTGGAACTTTCTGAAATTTGTGATGTATATGATGTTCCTTCCAATTCAGTAAATTTTATATCACATAAGGCATCCATAATTCTTCTTAATTCTTGGGTTAGTTGAAACTTTGACTTTAACTGCACTAAAATACATCGACGTTTTGAATGTCCATGTAGCATTGGCAATAGGTCACCACAATTTTTGTCCCGTATATTCATGGAGATTTGAGAAGTTGACATGCTCCCAACAAGATTTGCTGTTGGAGACATCCAAGACCATATGAGAGAAGGAAAAACATCACGTGCTAATCCTTCATGTCCACAGATGGATATATATCCAATGCTTTTTAATCTTACTATTGAATGAGGCATATCTTTTACAGATGTATCTTTTGCAATCAGTGTAGTCAAGGATTCCATCTGTTCTATATCTTCTTCCAACTTGTCAATCCTTGAACAACCAGAAAGGATGATAGTTTTCACAGATTTCAACTTATAGATCGTCCTTGGAAGATTACTAAGGCTTGTACAATCCATCAAATTTATCATAAGAAGATTAGTTAGATCTCCAATGGATTGGTGCACCTCAGACAAGCTTGTACAATCTTTGAGAATGAGCTTTGCAAGATTTGGTAGTTTTGAAAAATCAGGGGTGTGTATCAAGTTCCTTGAATGGCTAAGATTGAGGATCTTTAGCCTCTCCAGCAACTGCAAAAGCAACATTTAACAAAACTTTGAGAAGAATGGTGGGAACAACTACTATATATTGTCATTAATGAATATTTTAGGTAAATTTACCTGGGGCTCTTTCCATACTTGTCTAATATTACTATGTTTTAGTTCAATAGAAATTACATTTCCCTGATATAAGTTGCCTGGTATGCGTTTTAAAGGAAATCCTTGCCAACAAACCCATCTTAGGTTTTTGTTAAGATACCCATAATTATCTCCATCAAGTTGTACATGATCAAGTTGCAAAAGTCTCAATTTCTTCATTTTCTTAAAAGCTTCCGTATTGAATTGAAGTCGACTATTTGTTTGCGACTTTAAAGTCAAGCCCTCAATTGCTTTTGTTCCCTGTGAAAAAAAAAAGAAAAAGAAAACTGGTCATTTAATTGGCAAAGACATTGGTTCAACATTTATTAGTCCAGCCTTGATTGAAATAGTAATACTTAAATTAGATAACAAATTAACATACTGATAAATTAATATGACACACATTACATTTATATTTAAAAGTATTATAAATTAGAAATTCAGAAAATATGCTGTATCAATAATATATTCAATATCATCCCGTTGGTCCCCAGTTTGTCCAATTTAGCAGTCCAACACTGGTTTGTACACACGATGGACTGAATATTTAGCAGAGTATAATAGCATTGCATACATTTAGTGCACATTAAAAGACAAATAATCCCACGATTTTAAGCCAAAAGTTAGAAAGAACAAAATTATTCAAATTTATTTTTGTGATGTTGATAAAATCATGGAGGATGTTTCAAAAGTTTCAAAATAATAGATGGAGAAAGTTCTTACGGTTTTTTCTGACAAAACATCAAATACTTCTTGGTGAAACCACAATCGACTCCGCTTCTCAGGCTCCTTTTTAGACTCTTGACGAACAATTTCTCTCCCCATATCACGTATCAAATCATGCATGTTGAGCTTGTTATTCTTTTTTAGCTTTATGAGGCTCCTTTCAACCAGTGTTGTTAATCCAATCTCTGGATCAAGGTCACAGCCTTTTAATATCTCTATAACATCTGTTCTGCCCTTGCCAATAAAGAAAAAACATACGTCAAGGAATATCTCCTTTTCGTCAGAATCTAAAGCATCATAACTTATTTTCAGTTTCTCTTGCACTTTGTGATTGGGAATTTTCTTCAGTTTTGACAATACACTTTCCCATTGTTCTTTCCTCCTCTCAGGTAATAAGAAAGATCCAAGGACTTCAAGAGCCAGTGGCACTCCTCCACAGTAAGCAGCAACCTTCTCTGAGAGTTCAATCAAGTCTTCTGTTGGACTTTCTTCTCTAAAGGCATGCCACCTGAAAAGCTTACGGGACTCAGTTTCGTCCAATTCCTTTATTCTACAGATGTGGACCTTATGACGATTAGCTTCAAGAACTTTAAGCGGGTGTTCATCTCGGGTTGTGATGATGATTGCACTTTTTTGAAGAAGGCTTTCAATATTTCCACATAGGACTTTTAATTGCTCAAAGTCAGTCACGTCATCAAGTACAATGAGAGCCCTTCTTCCAACAAGGCTTTTCTCGATCATAGCTGTTCCCATCGCACTGCTATGTATCTTCTCCCTTGTATCAATTCGAAGACCAGAAAGAAGTTTCTCTTGCAAATCAATACACTCTTTACTATTTTTTACATCAACTTCTCTAATATTTTCAATGAAACATCTATGCTTGAATCTCCGACGATTCTGATTGTAGATGACTTTGGCCAGGGTTGTTTTACCCAATCCCCCCATCCCCAAGATCCCTATAACACAACCTTTGCCGTATGGTTGATCGTCAATAAACTCAATCACTTGTTGCACACGGGATTCTAATCCAACTGGGAATTCGGTAATAGACAATAAGTCCTTGTCAAGTCTTTCAAAAATTATCTCCACAATGTCCTCCACTAGCTCACCTTCAGTCCTTCAATAATAATTATAAAAAAGGTAGAATGAGCATAAATTAGGAAAGGTCATTTACATATATGGTTAAAATGTTTGATTCTAAAATAAAAAGAACTAAGAAACTACAAAGTATAGATATACCTGAAATTGTTTGAATACCAACCAGCAAAATTTGCAGCCTTTATGAGTGCATTCCTCCAATTTATGAACATATTGGACGTCACTTCATGTGCTTTCAAGTGCTCTCCAAAAGCACCCGTTTGATGACGTACAGACGATGGATCAACTTTGTAAAATACGGGCAGAACCAACTGGCCGTATCTTCTATTGCATTCTATGATTTTGAGCAGCTCATCAAGACACCACCTAGATGAAGCATAGTTTTCGGAGAAAATGATGATGGATATCCGAGACCCTTCTATGGCTCGCACTAGTTCCGGTTTTATCCCCATCCCCTTGGGAAGCTCGTCATCGGTGAAAGTCAAGATTCCCTTATTTGAGAGGGCAGCATTGAGATCAGCAACGAAAGTCTTACGCGTGTCCTCTCCTCTGAAGCTGATGAACACGTCGTAGATCCAGTGGGTGGGGGAGGATGAAGACGACGACATGGACTCCACGAAAGGAATTCTAGACAATACTCAGCTTACACACTGCAACCGTTGTTGTGCTTGAATGATTTATCAATTTGTATTAGGACAATAATTGCAATGTTTTCGAACTCAGCATTAGAATATTAAAGGTGTCAGCCGCCTATATTGACTTCTATTCCAATTTCATGCAATAACATGCAATGAAGATATTTTATTAATACTGATTAATAATACGACACAAGAATATTAAAGCAAACAAAACAAATAATTAAAGAGTGTTTCACACAATAGCATTAGTCTGGTTTGTAAAAATTGGACTTATATATATATATATAAAGGTTGTTTCCTAGGGATATATTTAAAAATTAAGAGCATATTACAACAACATTTCGTAAGGTTTCGTGTAACTATTCAAGTACCTCCTACTTTTTTAATCATTACATTCACAATTCCTTTTAGGGGATGCTATAGTGTAAGATTTGAGTGGGTGTTGAGGGGTGTTAGTATAATATTTTCAAACATATAAGGAGGTGTTAGTGTAATGTTTTTAAACTTAAAGGGGGTTGATGTAGGAAAATAAAAAATGGTAGAATTATGTGTAATTTGATAAAAGTTTAGGGGGGTGTTGTTATAATTTGCTCAAAAATTAATTACTATATATATTCCTTTTTATCTGTCTTTTAAGGTTATTTTGTAGAAACCAAGAAATAAAATAAATTTTCTGGATTATAAGCAAATAGTTGTGGGGTTTCCTATTTTATCCTTTTTTTTCACACCACAATAAATGCATGTGTAAATTAATTAAATATGAGGAGACAAGTAAGGGGGTATAATTCATAAAAGAGTAATTAATGTGAATTTGAACTATGTAAACAATAAATAAATAGAAACAAAAATTTTCCAAAATCTGACAATTAAAAAGGAACGGATGTGTAGTTAATAGTTCTCATTATTCAAAAAGACAAGCTAATTTTATGTAAAAAAAAAATAAGAAAAGCTAATTAATATGTCAAAGATGTCCAACCAAATCCGAATTAAACAGAACACACATAAATTTATTTAATGTGTAGATAAATGTCATTCTACGGATTCTAATTTGATTTAAGGACATTTGATAAAAGAATTTATAAAAAAAAATAATTCATGAAAAATAAATTATCTTATATTAAAATAAAATTTACAAAATATAAATTGCTAGATCATTTAACTTTTGTGATAGATGCGTGAATAGTTAATTTTTAATTGTCGCATTCTTTTAGAAAATTTAAGAAGGAATAATTATTTTCTTAAAATCCCAAGAAAATAAATTTAAGAAGACATGCACATGTACACTTCTGAATCCATGAAAATCATAAAATTTAAATATTTAAAGAATGTGGGCTCACTTCATTGTTTTAAAATTTGGTTTATGGAAATAGTTTACATTACTGAATAATAAACTAATTTCCAAAACAAGTATTTTAAAAATGAAAAAATAAAAATAGTGGCGAGATATTATATATTTTTATCCTCATATAATTACATAATTATAATCTTAAAAAGATAAGAAATATCTTATTAATTGATAGATTTCTTTTTACTTTTTTTTCTTTCTTCTTTTTTTTATTCTTTTTAGTTTTTTCTTTTTATGCTTCTTTCTTTCTTTCATTTTATATTAGATGATACATAATTTTATTTGTTTATAATATTATAAATATAAATATTTATATTTTGACACTATATTTAATAACTTCATATACGAAAATTTTGCTGATTAATCTTTATATAATAATGTTAAATTTTATACATAAAAATATCATAAAATATTAAAATTAATTTATTAAATATATTTTTATTATAAAATAGTTTTAAATTACTTTATCAATAATATCATAAATAAATTGAGTTAGTCTTAATTTTTTTAAGGCAGAGACGACAGGTATCATTCACGGGAGACAATCCTGCTCGAGTTAAATACAACAATTATGGGTGACAAATCTCTTTCTCCAAATATTTAACATAACAGCATACTCAAGACTCAACAATATATATATATATATATATATATATATATATATATATATATATATATATATATATGTTTTTAGTCATTGATAAATGATCGATTTTTGTTTTTGATTCCTTTTTTTTTTGTATTGGATCCTAATACATGAAAACTTTAGTTTTGAGTCTCTGCCGTCAATTAAGTGATAACATGACACCATCTCAATGGTTGATATATATTGGAAAGATCTATTCAGATGGTGTCACGTTATCACTTAACTGACAGTAGGACTCAAAACAAAAGTTTTGATATATCAAGATCCAATGCAACGAAAAAATTTAATAAGAACCCAAAACAAAAATAAGTCATTTATCAGGGACCTATAAAAATATTTTTACTTAGAAACCCTGTAAAATAATTTTAAATAATTTCATAAATAAATATTTTGTTGAATAATATTTATGTTATGAAGTTAAAATTTTTGTACTAAACATTAATTTAGATCTAATTAGTTAATATTTTAATTTCAAAATAATATTTTGACTTTTTGTTTAATAATTTTACTTACAAAATTTTAGTTGATTAATATTTATATAATAATGTTAACTTCTTTTTACATAAATGTATCATAAATATATTATAGTTATTTTATTAAATATATTTTCATTACCAAATAGTTTTAAATTACTTTGTTAATAATATCATAAATTGAATTAGTTTGAAGTTTTTAATGCTAGAGACTACAAGTATTATTAACGGAAGACAATCTTGACGGAGTCAGGTAGAACTATTATGGATGACAAATATATTTCTTTGAGTATTTAACACAACTTCATACCTAAGACTCCACATTTTTTTTTTTTACTTTTAAATCCTATAAAATCATTTTTATTTATAAATTATACAAAATAATTTTCAATAATTTCATAAATAAATATTTTTTTGAATAATATTTTGTTTTATGAGGTTAAAATTTTTATAATAAAAAATAATTTAAATCTAATTAGTTAATGTATTTATTACAAAATAATAATAACTTCATATATGAAAATTTTATTGATTCATGTGTATATAATAATGTTAAATTTATTTATTTATATATATATATATATAATAAATATATTAAAATTAATTTATTAAATATATTTTTATTACAAAATAGTTTTAAATTACTTCACTAATAATATCATAAATTAAATTAGTTTTAATTTTTTAATGGTAGAGACTACAAGTATCATCACGGGAGACAATCTTATCCGAGTCAAGTAGAACCATTATGGGCAATAAATCTATTTCTTCAAGTATTTAACACAACTTTATACCTAAGACTCAATTTTTTTATTTTTAAATCCTATAAAATCATTTTTATTTAGTAATTACATAATATAATTTTAAATAATTTCATAAATAAATATTTTGTTGAATAATATTTATTTTATTAAGTTTGAAGTTTTTGTACTAAAAAATTATTAAATCTTATTAGTTAGTATATTTATTACAAAATAATATTTTGAATCTATGTTTAATAACTTGATATATGGAAATTTTGTTGATTCATATGTATATAATAATGCTATATATATATATATATATATATATATATATATAATATTTATATTAAAAAAATATTTTAAATTACTTCGTCAATAGTATCATAAATTAAATTTTTTTATTTTTTTATGTTTGAGTCCACATGTATTATTTACAGGAGATAATCTTGCTCGAGTGAGGTAAGAATATTATGAGCGACAAATTTATTTCTCTAAGTATTTAAGACAATTGCATACTCAAAACTTAATAATTTTTTTTTTACTCTTAAATCCTATAAAATATTTTTTACTTACAAATTGTATAAATAAATTTTAAATAATTTCATAAATAAATATTTTGTTGAATAATATTTATTTTATGAGGTTAAATTGTTTATCCTAAAAATTAATTTAAATCTAATTAGTTAATATCTTTATTACAAAATGATATTTTGACTCTATATTTAATAACTTCAGTTACTAAAATTTTCTTAAATAATATTTTTATAATAATATTAACTTTTTTTTACATGAATATATAATAAATATATTATAATAAATTTATTAAATATATTTTTAACATGCTTACGAGTTACAACATATAATATCGTTATAAATCTTTCATGAAAAACTGATTGAAATATTTAGACAAAAATATTATTCTTTTTTAACTTAGTACATTTTTTCTCACGGGTCAAAGATTATACTAAAAATTTATAACAACTTATCTTACACAAGTGCTTACTAATGAAATATAATTTGTCTATTATAGAATAAAATAATAATTTATTAGTATCCATTAACTTTAGCAAGATCTCTTTTAACCACAAGTCTCGAACCTAAAACTTTGTTTAAGGGATCTAATCTTAATTTCACTTGAATCAACGAAATGTTAGTAAGTAATATTTGATTTCAAAAGTTTTAATTTAATTTAATTAATTCTTAGACTTTAAATTATTCGAAGTATTATAAATTACAAATATTATAAAAATAATATTTTTTTATTCGCAATATAGCTGTAAAATAATTAGATTATTTTATCATTTCACATTTGAAAATTACAAAAATATTTTAATTAAAAATAAGTTAAATCCTTTCTAAATTTTTAAACATAAATTTTTCATACAATTTTATAAATATTTTAAATGAAATAAGAAATATCTATGGGATTATAACTAAATATGTTTTCTCTGCTTGAATACTCTAACTCTTTTTATTGTGAGACTAAATTTTTTAATATGTTTCAACTATTTTAATACAATTTATGCAAAATTAACTAGGTCAATCATTCTTGCTTTATCATTCTTATTATTATTATTTTTACAGCAACAGAATTAGATCATTTCCATTAAAATATTCTGAATACAATAAGGAATATCCCTAAAAATATGTTCAAGATAAAAAAAGATTGCATTCCTAGCTAAAGTGTGGGCCACAAAGTTAGTCTGTCTTCTAACAAACTGAATCTTAAAAGATGGATGCAATCTCAGAATATCTCTAATTTGAGCAATAATCATTCCACAGTATGAGATCAAAGCTTTGGATATGATCAATAACAACCTTGCAATCAGCCTCAATTTCCACGTTAATTAAATTCTGATTTGATAACCAAATCAAAGTTTGGAGGACTGCATAAGCTTCCCCCTCTTTGACTGACATAAATGCATTTATACAACCAGTTTTAGCAAGGACAAAAATACCTCTTTCATCCCTAATACAAGCACCAAAATCGGTAATCCCTTGATCTTTGAAAAAAAGCTGCATCCAAATTACATTTGAAACTGCCATTTGGAGGACAAGTCCATCTCTCAACACCCTGGACACTAGACTGCTGGTTGATCATACTGCAATTAAAAGACTGAGCTGCTTGCCACTCTAACAAAACTTGCCTTGCACGATTTATTATCCCAATGTCTTGTTCATCTTTGGAATTCCGAAGCTTGTCATTCCTCCTTTTCCAAATGCTCCATAACAGCATAACAAACTGCTAGCATTGGTCAACATTTAATAATCCAAGCAATTTAAAAATCAGATCCTTAAAAGATTATGTAACCAAAATCAAATGATCTATCTTACTCCACAATCCACAGTTCTGCCGTACCACAATGCTACGAGGGCAGGTTATAAATGTGTGCCAACAGTTTTCTAAATCATTCAAGCAATAAACACATGTTGATGTTGCTGGACATGAAATACCTCTATCACACAGTCTTAGTCTTATTGGCATGCAATCTCTACAAGATTTCCACAGGAAGACTTTAACCTTTGGTGGCACTTGCAACTTCCAAATTTCTATCCAGTCCCCATCCTCTTTCCATTGGTTATAAGACTCCAAAGAATCCATAACAGCTGCATAACCAAATTTAACCGAGTATAAACCATTCACAGAATGCTTCCAAATTAATCTATCATTCACAGAATGCTCTATCATTCTTATTAAACATTATGTTTTGGTTTCTTATTGTCGTTGAGCAACAAATGTATATCTAATATTTATTTTTTAACAAGTTGTGATATACGTAAATCATTTCAAAAAATACATAGAAATTAAGACGACCCGTGCAAACTCATGGGTAACTAGCTAGTTTTGATATAAAAAAGTTGGGAACGAATCCTCTCCAATTGAAAATAATTGGAGAGTCTCCGATTAACATATTTTCAGCCGTTAGATTAGATGAGTGGCTCTGATTTAGCCACATGTCCAAGTTATTTTATTTTTTATTCTCTCTCCATTGTTTACGCTCTAAAAACAACACACATTTTGAGAATAGCCGCCACCCCACCCTTCCAACATCTCCACCGTCGTCGGCCACCTCTACCATCGAACTCGCTATCTGCAGCATTACTAATGTGCCACTCAACACGCGTTCCACCCTGTTTAATCCGATAGACAACCCAGTGGCTGTAAATCAACACGAACCTCATCAAAACCATTGGAAACCACCGCTATTAAGAACTATTAAGGGTAATTTGATGCTGCAGCAAATAAAACAAAAGGAATATGCAGAATGCTATCCAATATAGTTTTGTAAATTTTTTATTTGAAATAAATTCTGCTATTTTTTACAAAGCTTGGAAAAATTGGCATGGGCATTGTCGGAGGAAGGAGAAGCAACTGAAGAAAATATATGTGCCTCTCAAATGTTCATTAGTCGTAACTTGGAAGCGTCTAACAAGTTCATGGGAAAAAATTAGAAAAACAGATAGGCAAGTCCCGTGAGCAAAACGTGTTACTATGATCAATCGTTACTATGTAAAAAAAACATAGACACGTGGCCAAATCAGAGCCATTCATCTAATCTAACGGTTGAAAATAGGCTAATTGGAGACTCTCCAATTATTTTCAGTTGAAGAGGATCCGTTCACACCAAAAGTTTAGGTGAGTTGGGTCCTGAGAACTCACCAGGGTTAAAGCATGTCTCAAGACTCAATGAACGCTTAGTCATTTACAGAGGTATTTATAGATTTTTTTGATCATTAGATGTATTTATAGATTAATAATTAACAAAGTCCTTACATCGACAATAGAAATCGAATCCACGATATTGTTGGATATGAATTCTTGAGTATGTTTCCGGTCCCCTGCCATACATTCATGCCGCCCGTGCATACGAATTCCATGGACATATCTTGGTCTATTATAAAATCTTAATTAATTATGACTTGTTGAGTCACCATGACTCTTAATTTATTATGACTATGACATAAACATTATGATATCATATTATTATTTTATCTTATTATTTTAATATATTTTGACTTAAAGTGTATGAACCCTGTGGAATGTCTTATTGCATATCATTTTAACATATAATAATATTAACATATATTACAATTTATATACAAGTTACGTGTAATTCGTCTCGTATCTTTTGTTTTATTGATTATGGGACAAAGTTATATATCAATATAGTAATATTATTATTACTGGAAACATTAGCCTTTTAATAAAGTGAAAGCAAGAAGACCCCGCTCATCTAGCTCAACTTGCTTCCATACTTGTTTTAGTGTAAAATATTTATCAGTTTTGAGGATAATTAATTTTTGTCAGAAAATTTTACAAATTATTTTTAAGGCTTAAATGTAATTTTGGTCTTCCTATTTTCCAAAATTTATAATTTTGGTCTCCTTATTTTAAAATAAAGACATTTAGTCCATCTATTTTTTAAAATCCACAATTTTAGTCTCTATATTTTAAAATAGAGACATTTAACCTGATGTGACCTAAATTTAGTGACGTAGCACAAGATTATTTGTTTAATCTATGTCATAGTCAATATTAATTTCTTAACAATTAATGCTTTCAGTTTGGCAGAAGGATCAAAATCGTAAATTTTACAAAATTGAGGAACTAAATGTCTCTATTTTAAAATAATGGACCACAATTGCGGATTTTGAAAAATAGAGGAAATAAATGTTTCTATTTTAAAATAAGAGGACCAAAATTACGGATTTTGAAAAACAGAGAAACCAAAATTGCATTTAAGCCTTAGCCTTATCAATGAAATCTCATTTTTAACTACATTTTTTTTAACAAATTTTAATTATTTTAAAAAATTATAATTATCAAGATTTATGATTATCCGAAATAATGATTCTTAAGTATGTTTTCCCATGCCAAACGTTCACACCACCCGCTTATATGAAGTCCATGGACATAGCTTATTATAATAACTTAATTTAGTGTGTGTTTGGATTATCCTTAAAATCATGATAGAGAATGGTGAGGTGGGTCAAACTTGATTTTGATTAAAATTTTACATGTTTGGTTATCTCAGTATAATCAATTTTGATGGAAAAAATCATGGTAGAGTTGAAACAAATAGGAGTAGCTTCTACTTCTATCAAAATCAATTCTAGTTAATTTTGTCTAATTTATCCTCACACCAAATTGATTTTAAAAGAGTAGATAGACATTAAAATTCATTTTTGTCATTATATCTTCAAAATCAATTTTGATTCAAAGTATCCAAATAATATTCTCTTAAAAAATCATTTTTCTAATATCTGTTATCCAAACAAAAATCACATTACTTTATAATCAATTTTAACAATAATCAATTATGTAAAATCAATTTTATTCAAAATCAATTTTGCCTCCAAATACACACACTTATTGTGACTATGACTTAAATATTATGATATCATATTATTAATTTATCCTATTAGTTTAATATATTCTGACTTAAAGTCTATGAACGGTGAAGAATGTCTAGTGCCACCACCTTTGTGTTACAATTTTTATTATTATTATATAAGCAAGTGCGATTACCATAAAATCACGTTACAGCAATATTACTGGAAACATTAATATTTTTTATATCATATAGTTGTAACCACTTTTAACTTTAGCCTTTAAATAAATAAAGTAAAAGAAAGAAGACCAAGACCCCGCTCCAAAACTTCAACTTGCTTCCATTATGTTTTATAATTTTTCCTCTTGAACCCAGCCCAGCATGCATGCTTCAATCATTTGTCAGTGACCTCCACGTTCGATTTGTACAGTACAAGGACATTTTAATAAACTTTTGTTTTTATTATTACCACCAGAATTTTACATGAATAGTGAAACTCAAATAACTTAACAACAGATTTTTTTTTTTTTTTTATATAAGTAACAATAGACCTAGCGTGAAATTCATAGTTATATAAAAGTAAAGGGTAAAAAGAAAACTATTGATGGTATTCTTATTTGAAACTGCTTTTTACATAAAAAAAAATGAATAATACGATATACATAACATTATTTTAACATCATTTGGTATAATTATAAAAAAAAATTAAATATTTTAAAACAAACAATTTATACCTTTTTCTTCTAAAAATTTCATATAAAAGTAATTCGACAAATACAATATACAAACAACAATTACCAGTATGCAACTCTTTCTTCAAATAAAAAAAATACCAGTATGCAACTCTCAATGCTGGCCCTGAATACGGTGTAGGTGGGCGCCCAGGCCCCATTTTTAGAAGGGCCACTAATTATTTTTTATTTAATCTATATAAATATTAAAAAATTATATAATTAAAATTATCTTAAAAATTTATATAAAATTTTATTATAAAAAAACACTAGATAGATTAGATTAGATAGTCTTGTTTTAAATATTTGCAATTTACTATGTCACAAGATAGATTAGATAGTCTTGTTTTGATTTCAAAAATAACTTTTTAATGAATTTTGATTATGAATAGATTATTAATTGTTTCACAACAAAAAATAAAAGGACAATATGCAAATGATTATGAGGGCATCTTTTTCTTAGTTTGTCCAAGGCAAAAAAATCTCATGGCCAACCCTATCAACTCTCATTGTTTATTTATTTTTATTCAAAAACAAAATTTAGATTAATCATCAGCACGCAAGCTGTAAACATTTATAAATTTAAGGAGGAAATTACACTTTACCCATGTAAGGTTTAGGTCATGTATGCAAATTAATCCCTAGGTTTGAAAATGTGCAAATTTCTGTCAAAAAAGAAAAAGAAAAAGAAAATGTGCACAGTTTTTGAAGTGTTGAGGTAGGAATTTAGAATTTCAGGCGAGAAACACAAAAAAGACTCTGTTTTGAACTTAGTGTCTGTCAGGGAATCTATGGAATTAGGTGGATTTTATGATTTCAGGCGAGAAACACAAGAAATACACAGTTTTTGAACTTAGCGTCAGAGAATCTATTTCAATTAGGATTTTAGAATATTATGGCGTTTATTTTTTTGTTTTCCTTCGCGTGGTTGCTTCTCAATAACGTTGTGGTGGCTGGCAGCTTTGCATTTAGCTTCACTCTGCAGTGTACGTATACGATATGTTCGTGAAAGACAAATTCGAAGGTGAGGAATTCCTGGCTGTGGGGCTCTATCTCATACTCCCTCCGGTAAACAAAAGGAAACAAAATTGTGTTCTTTTTTTGTCCTAATTATAAGAAATATAGACTCACTTTAAGATGTATTAATTGATAGTTTTCTTTTTTACCCTTTATATTGTGAAATCCATTAATGAGATATTTACTCATTTTTCATGTATTTATTGATCTATTAAC
Organism: Pueraria montana var. lobata; assembly: GCA_026413185.1. Classification (NCBI taxonomy): domain Eukaryota; kingdom Viridiplantae; phylum Streptophyta; class Magnoliopsida; order Fabales; family Fabaceae; genus Pueraria; species Pueraria montana. The sequence continues at coordinate 13,858,822 of CM048653.1, forward strand.
AATACAAGTTACACTTATTGATGGAGGTGCAGTGTCATTAATGTAACAATTACTTAAACCAATCAATTTAAAGGATACTTTTGAAATAAAATTAAAATTTATCACATTATTATTTATAACTAACTAAATTAATTATTTTTATTGGTCTTGACAATTTAGTTATTTATTTCTTATATAAAGGATTCGATAGAGTATTACCGTAAACATCACCACATTCATTTGTTACTATATAAAACAAGTTCATGTGCTCGTGAAGCAAACAAGTATGCTGATGTTCTAGCAAATTGTAATTTCCTTTTTTGGGCCTCGTGCCCTGTTGAATCCAAAAAATAAAATAAAAAAACAAGTTTGATGAGAAACTGCTTTTGGAAGGTATATATCATCTGCTGCCTCTGCAGCAGAGATCTAAGCCAATGATGGAGCAAAGCAAAATTTTAGAGAAAAAAAAAAACAGAATTAATCTTAATCTTAATTAATAAAACAAATAAGCCTAATTAACTGCTAATCATAAACAAAATATTTACTGTTAAATTAGATGAATAAATAAAAAGATTTATGAGGATTAACATTACCTTTAAAAAATTAGCTATTTTATAATGGTGGTACCTTTACTGTTATCGTTTTCCTTACTATATTCAGATTGGTAATGGTTTAATGATCATTTTGTCATATTGGTTCACATACTGTTGCACATTCATTGTACTTCTAATAAGTTCTTTTCACCTACTATATCCTCTTCTCTATCATCCATAAGTTTGATTAAGATAATAAGTATGTCATTGAATTTCAAGTTTTGTACACAAGGACTATGAAACAAGGATTATCCTCCATTATTGCTTCAGATGATCCTTTATATTATACCCATTCTTTTCATGTGGCCATCTACTTTCTTTGCTGCACGTGCATCACTAGACATTTGGCCTTGCATACATCATGCTTTGTCAGTTCATAACGCAATGCAATATCTTAAATATTTCAATTTACATTGAATTCCAGCCTTAAAATTTTCCACCAAAACGGTATCATATTCAAAGTCAATTCAAGTATTAGTATTTCAGTTATGAAATTCTACTAAGCAAAGAGAAAATAGATTTGCAACTCAACAAAAACTGCAATTCCACACTACCTCCATTCGTATTAATATCTCAAGTGAAATATTTCCACACAATATGTCAGTTTTAAAACCATGAAAAGATAAGCAAGTGACTCACCTTATACCAAGTTTCACTTGGCTTCACAAAGTTCTGATTTTGCCTCCAGAATTTCTGTTCTTTCAATTTTGAACCAAATTAACCATACCCAAATAGAAACTCCACTCACCCAATAATTTCCAAAACCTAACTTCAATCCACAAAATTGAAATTTACATCATCTAACTCTGTTCTTAACCATCTTCAAATTCCTCTATGCTTGGCCATACAGAGCATACACTGTACTCAAGCTTAAATTTTTAGATCCACAAGGAGGGTCACAAGTCACGACCAGAACATGGGAAAAATGGATAACTAGAGTGTCAATTATGCAATTAACTCTACATGCATATGGCTTTCTGATTTAAGGGAATTGGATTGCAGCTTAGAAAAACTGTTGGAGCTTGGACATCAAAGAGTAAGAGGAAAGGAAAATATATGACCAGAACATTCTAGGAAGGAAAAGAAGAACTGAAACAAAACAGAAAAACTCAAGCCATGAATGATGCCACAATCCAAATAGCTATTTTTTAAACCAAGGCTAACAGAAAGAAATGAAATATCAAACAACAAATTGATAATTCTATCTCTAATGCTCCTGTAGTATCAGACCCGATGGTCAATACCTGCCACTGCATCTTTCATCATTCGAACTTAAATCTATGTTGGATGTAAATAAGAGAACATTTATTACAATAAATTACTATATTATACGGAATAAATCATTAATACCCAACTGTAGAGATAAAACCACATGATCAAGAGTTAGGAAATAATAGAGCTAACACACTTCATGCTAATGATTGACCTCCATCTGTTAAAAATCAGATACATCTACGTATGTGCACGTATGAAAATATCCCTTGCAAAATCAAAATTATATTTGCATTTCCAATTCTTCCATCTTTTAAATTTCACACAGATAATACTACAATAAATTAATAATACCTGGGAATGTAATCCTCATGAATACAATTTTATATCCTGAAACAAATACCTCCTTTGGCATGCCAAGTAAAAATTGGTTGAAACCTCTACTCTTCTTGAATCTTACACACTACAATTTTTTTTATGAATCTTACGAAGGCATTTTTCTTTGGCTCCTTCTTTGGCTCAGGAGAAGGCACCATTTCCTTGTCAATTGATTCATCACACATTAGATAGACAGCTGTCTTATTGACCACCAATCCATGCCCAAAAATTACAAAAATTTCCACCTTGTCTCCAGGTCCCAAATGTGACATTATGCCCAGCCAATCTTCATCATTAAAGGAAATTACAGTGTCTCACTTGTATATCTTGATGGTGCACTTTGTGTAATTAACCATTATGACACTAACATGACATTCAGTTGCTGTGTTTTCCGGGGTTGATAAATAAACAACACACAAAGTCATTCCCTTCATGCGAAAATCCTCAGGCACAGTGAAATACACTGAATGTCCCTCACCTATATGGGCCAACCAATAAGGATCATTGTCACCTGGGAGAAAAACATCACAAGACTCGCCTGTTGCCAATCTCTATAGCATGAGCAAAAATATCTGAGACACCAAGTAGATTCAGTATATCTTTTGGAGAAAACCACCAAAGATATCTGAGACCTTTCTATTGCTTGCATCAGTTCATCATTCAGCTGCATTCCCTTGAGTAGGTTCTCGTCGTCAATGAATGTGTTGACCCCAGCTTTTGAGAGGGCATGATGGAGATGAGAAACGAACTTCCCTCGAGTGTCTTCTCCCCTAAAATTGATGAACACATCGTACATATGTTGGGGTTCTGATTTTGAGAAGAGAGATGAAGAAGGCATGGATTGCATCAAAGGAATCGACGTCATTGACATCAAAGGAATTGACGTCATTGACTAGAAGAGAAAGCAGAAATGCAAAATACAGAGAGATGATCTTGAGTGCCACCACCTTCGTGTTGCACCTTGATATAGCCAAGTGCTCTTAACTAGGGGTGGCAAAATGGATAGATCGGATCAATTTTAATCCGGATCAAAACGGATCGGATCAAAACAATCTATTAATCCATTTGGATCCATTAAAAATTGATTTAAAAAATCCGATCTAATCCGATCCATTTGATAAAAATCCATCCAGTCCATCCATTAACAAAATTTTCATGGATGGATCGGATATCCATCCATAAAAATAATATGTTTTTTTTAAAATAATTATTTATAATTTAGAAATAATATATTTTTAAAAAAAGAACATATTTTAAAATAGGGTAAAATATGTTTTTGGTCTCTCATTTTATCTTGATTTCTGTTTTTAGTCCCACATAAATTTTTTTTTTCTGTTTTTAGTCCCTCAAAAATTGTTCTGTTCTGTTTTTAGTCCCTCATAAATTGTTTTGTTCTGTTTTTAGTCCCTGATGTTAATTTCAACTGTTAAATGGTGACATGACAGACATAAACTGTGTGTGAAAATTTCCTAATTAAGTTTCTAGTAATTTTTAACCGCTACAAATTTTTTGACAGTCAGAAATGTTTACTTTTGTGACATTTCTTGTGATTTCAGAAAATTTGGTGTTTGAGGTTTTGATTTTTTTTTTTTTAACATTTCTAACAGTTTTAGTTTGTCAGAAATTTGCAGTAGTTAAAAACCGCTAGAAACTTAAACAGAAATTTTTCAAGCACAAATTATGCTCGTCACGACATCACTTAACAATTAAAATTAATGTCAGGGACTAAAAACAAAAGAAAACAATTTTTGAGGGACTAAAAACACAAAAAAAAATTATGAGGGACTAAAAACAGAAATTTGGATAAAATGAGGGACCAAAAACATATTTTACCCTTTAAAATAATAACAGCCTTGGCTGAGGCTGGTCAAAAATAGATCTGGTCGATGATAGCTGAAAGCTGCTCCGACCGATGTTGGCTGAAAAATAAACCTAGTTGATGGCGGCCGAAAACCAAACCTAGCTTATGGTAGCCAAAAATAGCCCTGACTGATGTCAGTCGAATTCATCGCTGACCAACGTCAACAGAAAAATAGTCTGGCAGATGTTGGTAAAAAATAGCCTAGATCGAAGTCGGCCAAAAACAGCCCTGACCGATGACAATTGAAAACTTCCCCCGCCGAAAACAAAAACCTAGTCGAGGTCAGCCGAAAATTGTCCTGGTCGACGTCAGCCAAAAAACCTTAGTCGAGGTCGGCCGAAAACTGTCCTAGTTGACATTAGCTAAAAAATTCCGACCAACATCAGTAGATGTCAATCGAAAAAGAACCCTGGCCAAGGCCAGCCGAAAACTGCCCTGGCCGACGTCGGCCGAAAAAAAAATCCTGGTTAAGGTCGACCAAAAAACAATCTCGGCCGAGACATCGACTGAAAAAAACCTAGCTGAGATCGGCCGAAAAAAATCATGGTCGAGGTCAACCGAAAACTGCCCTAGCCAACATCGACAAAAAAAACCTGATTAAGGTCTGCTAAAAAACAATATCGGCCGAAAATATGTTGGTCAAGGTTGGCCAAAAATTGTCTTGGCCGATGTCAGCCCAAAAAAAATCTTGGCCGACGACCGCCAAAACAAAAACCCTAGCTGAGGTCGACCGAAAAAAATCATGGCCGAGGTCGGCCGAAAACTGCCCTGGCCTACGTCTGCCGAAAAAAAACCTTATTAAGGTCGGCCAAAAAATAATACCGGCCAATGTCAGCCGTAAAAACACTGGTCAAGGTAGGCCAAAAATTTCCTTGGCCGAAGCCAAACGAAAAAAAATCTTGGCCAATGGCGACTGAAACAAAAGCCCTAGCTGAGGTCGGCCAAAAACTGCCCTGGCCGATGTCGGCTGAAAAAAAAAACTTGGTTGAGGTCGGCCAAAAAATAGTCTCGACCGATGTTGGCCGAAAAAACACTGATCGAGGTTGGCCAAAAATTGCCTTGGCCGAAGTCTGTTGAAAAAAATTGGCTGGAAAACAAGCCCTAGCTGAGGCCGGCTGAAAAATAGCCCCGGTAGATGTCGACAAAAAAAAATCATGGTCGAGGGCGGCCAAGTAAAAACCCTGGTCGATGTGTACTGAAAACTACCCTGGCCGACGTCGGCTGAAAAAAACCTGGCTGAGGTTGGCCGGAAAACAGTCCCAATTGACGTTGGTCAAAAAAAACCCTGGCCGACATTGGTCGATTACTTTCCCAGTTGACGTCAGCCAAAAAATATATTTGTAAAATAATATTTCAAAATATTTTATAAAAAAAATTTAAAATATAAATTTAAGAAAGATTTAAATATGAAAATATTTGTTGGATTAATTTTGATCCATTAGATATTGATTAGAGGATCCGTTGGATTTTGAAAAATAGTGGATGAATCATTAACCATCCATGAAATTAATGGATGGATTGGATCCAATCCGTTTAGTTTTTATTTTTTGTAATGGATGAATTTGATAGATTTTCTAGTGGGTGGATTGGATGGATGATGGATAAATTGATTGATTTGCCACCCCTACTCTTACCCTAAATTCACGTGAGTGCGGTAAAGATTAGTATTTTTTTAGTCCTCGAAGCGCGTTTAATAAAACCCAGAACTACTTTTGTCTTTAACCTTCTGATAATACAGGAAATGATGCATGTACACTCCAATTTTTTTATTTATTAATATTGTAAGGATGGAAAGATTAGTCAATTACAAAGAAAAAATAAAAGAAATGAGAGAAAGTGATATATATGAACATGATAACCCATTCAGCAAAAAAATATATGAACATGATAAATGATACTGTACGATAAATATAAATAATTGCTCACTTCTCTTCTATCTCCTTTTTCTTTTCTTTTTTTTTTCTATTTTTTCTTATCACAAATTATTTTCTCTTTTTTATTTTTTTCTATTTCTCTTATTTCACTACAAAGAAAGTCACTTTTAGTGACACACAAAAAGTGTCACTATAGACATAATGTATGTAGGTATAAACTCATTTGACATATACTCACACACAATTTTAGTATTGATTTTGAATGGGATTCAACATGTCTTGTGTGTCACTATAACCTATACGTACACTTTATAGTAAATGTTGGAATAAATTTATGGCTTAAATATGTTTTTTAGTCCCTCAAATATGGACCCTTATTTTTTTAGTCCCTCAAATTAAAAGTTACATTTTTTAGTCCCTCAAAATTGAAAAATGCATTTTTTAGCCCCTATCCATAGTAGTGTCAAACAAGGAATAACGAATTCGCAATTTGTGGCGGCTTTTAGCCGCCACAAATTTACAAAATAAATTTTGGTGGCTAAAAGTTGTCACAAATTTACAAAATAAATTTTGGCTGCTAACAGCCGCCACAAATTTTGGTGGCTAAAAGTTGCCACAAATTTTGGCAGCTAAAAACCGCCACAAATTGCAATTTCTGGCACCTATTGTAGAGAGGGACTAAAAAAAGCATTTTCCAAATTTGAGGGACTAAAAAAAGTAACTTTTAATTTGAGGGACTAAAACAAACATACCTCCATATTTGAAGGACTAAAAACATATTTAAGCCTAAATTTATTACCATATGCCAATATATATTGTGTGTCACTATAGCCTATACCTAAATTATGCATTATAGTTTTAATCCATTTAATATTATATAAAAATTTAAAATAATCAAATAAATTAAAAAGAACAAAAGTATAAATAATAAAATTTATATGCTTGCATAATTAAAAAGAACAAAATTATAAATAATAAAATTTAATTACATTGAGATATAATTAAAACAGGGAAAATAAATGGACCTAAAAAAATATTTGTCATGATCCTCTTGCATCTAGTGATGAATTAGATCGCATCATTAGTTACCTGAAATAATAAAAGAAAATTACTTAGTTGAAATATTAAAAAAAATATATCATTAAAACAAATTATTCTTTTTTAAAATAATTTTCTCTCTTAATTGTTTAAGAATCATGTCAAGCCTAAAAGGAATATTATCAAGCCTTTGCAAAAGAAACTCTAAGATGCAAATAAATTCCAAAAAACTCTGGCCAGCCATGCCATGTATACATTAATTAATAACTAAACAATACATAATCATAAATGCACAAACTATGTAAAATAGAGAGAAAATATTAAACAAAAAAAAATTGCATACCTTCATTGCTTTCCAATAGGAAGTTCTAGGAAAATGTAACGGATAGAAAATATTTTTAAATACCTTCATCACTTTCCAATAGCAATACAACTCTCTAACATTAAGCAATGAGGGAGGGATTTTTTATGTTGAAAGCTTAAGAAAAATCATCAAAGCTCTGAGACAAGAAAAATATTAGGCACGTCAAACCTTTGAATTGTACTTACCATATAAGCTAGTATAACAAAATGCAATATAAGCATAGGGAAATAAATACCAAATATTAACACCATTTGTATAAACAATTAATACCTTTAAATTGTATGAACAGAATTGGCCGTCTTCACTAAACCCAAACCAACTCAGATGAACAACGAGATAATGGCAAGCAACCTCGAAGGGGTTAGGTCCCATGAGGAATATTAAATACTCTTAACTCTAGAATCTGCATGTATAAGAATAAATATATTATTATAGTCATGAAGAGATATAACATCATATTTCATGAAATTGTAATGTTTTTATAACCAGATTATTATGCTCCAAGTAAGATGGCCTTTTTAAAAAGGTCAGAAACTAAGTACTAAATAAAACCACACTAAACCTGCCAATCTCAAGAAACAACGAACATGAAGACTGAACCAACCTTATCATTTAAGGAAAGGTAATCAAATGCATGAATGACAGCTGCAAGCTTATCCTTGAAATCAAATGCAGTATCGGACTATTTAGAGAAAGAACATGTCCCTACAATGAAAAAGATTCAAAACTGATATTAGCTTCTATGTTGCTTTCTGCACCGTACCACCATGCATCCATTGTCACTGCACTTGAATAAAAAAACTAATATTATTTTCCTTGTTGTTAATATAAGCACTACCTCAGTTTTTTTCAAGTTAAACACTTAATTCAGCACTCGCATTCTTGAAGCTCCATCAGTTGCTACACAGATATGGCCAGTCCTTGTTTCAATAGCTAAGCAATTGAAATAAAATATACAAATTTAAGACATAAGTAGACTCAATCTTGAAAAATTAACATGTCTAGGATATCTGAAAAATTAACATAAGTAGAAGCAATTAAATTTCAATTTCCAGTTAATCTCTATAGGTCGATTTCATATTATAATTGAAATCAAATTAACCTCTATAGGTTGATTTCATATTATATTTGAAATCAAATTCAGATTTCAAGTTCAATTTTGACTTGTTGCAAATACAGGACATTAACCTTCTACAACAAGACTTTCTTTGTGTCATCAAAGCAAAGAATATTTAGAGTGAGATAATTAGGTTTTTCCTTCACTGTTCAATTAAAACTTAACAATACAAATGTCAATACTGTATTACTGGAGAGAAAAATTATTGCAAAACATAGAAACAAAATTGAAATCAGAGACATGTATACCACATGGACAATACGTGGTGCTGACTACTCATGGTGGAACAAATTGGAAGGATTGTCCATGTTCACCACAGGCAATAAACTATCTGGAACAGACTGCTCTTCTGCAATCCAACATCAATACTAGTCTTCAATTCTGAATGTGTTCCTGACACCTAGCTAATTCGGATTATGTAATGTTTAGAAACTATTTCTGGTACTTTATCCAAACTCGAACAATGAAGACAAGTGCTTTGGGAAACTAGCAAAAGGTGACCAAATATTATACCTAACTTGGAAGAAGCTCATAACATAAAGTTCATAATTATTTATTTGGTGAATATACTCTCTAAAACAATTGTCAATTCACAAAGATAAGTAAGATAAATTGCTAAGCTCATGGTGATGAACTGAGATGCTCATGGTGATGAATTTAATTGCTAAGCTATTAAAAAAGGATAAGGAATTATAATCACATCAAAATCAAATTTATCCTGTTTTATGAGGTTTACACGAGTTTCTTCCTTCACTACTAAATATAAAAGTAGTTTAAGTCACAACAGATTAAATAACTTTCTCTTTTAAGAATAAATGGCTTACTAAAGTATGTGAAGAATCACTATTGAACTTGTACAAGAATAAAAATGAACATGTCACCAGGAGGACGAAACTGAATAATAGCTTTTAAAGAAATTAAACAAGAATAAATATGTAAAATAATAATATTAAAGCCAAAACTAATAATTTAAATATGCAAATCTTATTACTAGATGTAGCACATAAGAAAATTTGGTTTGAATTCAGAACCTAGAAAGAACCATAAGAGAGAAAAAGACCAAGAAACAACTTATTTGATTAACAAACAGTAAAAATTCATCAATACCCAACACCAAGCAGGGCAGCAACTTTTTGAGTGTGGTGCTGGTGGACAAGCACCATGCAATTACTGATGAGGTGGCCAAGGATAATGAATGGCATGCCCTCCCATTGCTCTGGTTTTGTTCTGGCTCTGTTCCTCCAACCATTGCACTCCCATTCATTCGAGCTTGAAACAAGTTATCTAACTAAACATAAACTAATATAAGTAGAAGTATAAGAAAAAAAAACTAATACATATGATCAAACACGCGGTAGGCACATAGATAATCAAATACATTCAACTCAATTAATCAACCATTTCTTATGATCATCCATAAATTTTACATCTCCAAGTCCAAACCATAAGTGTGTGTGAGAAAAAAACATAAAAAAATTGTAAAAAAAAATGCAACAGAGAAAGATATATACGTAAAGAATACATACTAGTTACTACAAAATGCAAATCAGAATCGGATTCTCCTATGCTTGCTCCGATCTCAAGCCAAGACAAGAGAAGTAACCAGATTTTATGAATTGAAGTGAAAGACGTGAAACGGAGAAGATCCAAAGAGGAACGAAATTCGGAGAAGAAACCCTAAATGGCAAGAAGTTGTTGTGTGGTAATCGGAGAGAGTGAGTGAGTGTCCAAAATTGAATCGAGGGAAAGTGAGACGTGGGAACGAAAAAGAATGTTTATATAAGGAGGCTACGGTTACCTCTACACGTCACCCAGTTTTTGGATTTTGGGTTACCTGTACACAAAGATAATCAAGTAAATTAATAATATTAAAAAGGTTTTACCTACATTGATTATCTGTAAGTAGAAGGTTTACCTACACTAAATTTTGACTGTCACTATAAGTGTGTGTAGGTATAGGTCCTTTTTTTTTTGTAGTGTTTCTACCCCCGTTCACCCAATATACAGATATACATTAATCAACCTTCTAAATGATGTGGTCAGAAATGAAGTATATGATAATAATAATTTTTTAATAACAAAAATTGTCAATGTCCATTTGGATGAATTTTTAGTGGTAAGAATAAAGAGATATGAAGAAAAAGAAAATGATAAATGTGAATATGTGATAAGAAAAGAAAAGTGAAATAAGAAGAAAATGGGGGTAAAAATGGGATAGAAACTCAATTAATAAATTTAAAACAAGTAATACGATCCAGCTCATTAGCTCAACTTGCATCCATATTTGTTTTTTCCTCTTGAATCCAGCTCAGCGTGCTTCAATAATTTTCCGGTGATCTCCACGTTAAATTTGTAGAGGTGCATTTTAATAAACTTTTCTTAATGTGATTATTAGAAGAATTTCACGTGAATCTATTAAATAAATAGTGAAACTCAAATAATTTAACATTAGATCTTACGTGAAATTCATGGTTATAAAATAAAAGGATAAAAAGAAAAGTATTGATATTGTTCATATCAACTTGTTTTCTATGGAATAACATGTAATGAATATAGTTAATATTTAATTAATATTATAACACAAGTATATGCTTTCATGAGCAATTTTTTTTTAATTTTCCTTTTGCATCAAAGTTATCTCTCAACTGATAGTCAGAAACTAATTCATTTCAAGTCATACAGACCACTGAAGTGGATTTTGCCTCTTCCCACAAAATATTCTCCATACACATAACTAGGAATCAAATCCCTATAAATATGCTTTCATGACCAATTAAAGCAGGTAAGATTTATAAATATATTAAAGCAATTAAAACAAAGAAAATGTTATAAATATTTAATAGGTGGTTATCCATATTTATTGTATATTGTGACTATTTATATTTCATCTTAATAATGTCAAATCATTGATAACCATTCAATTACAATGTACACAATATCTACGGGGTCTAGCTTAGTTGGTTGAGCATGATGCATGAGTTATTGTAAACCCCTTGATACTTGTCTTCGATTTCTATGGATAAAAAAAAATTACAATGTGTACATATAAATCTCCATTCTTTTCATTATATTATTCTCTCCATTCTTTGTTTTTTCTACTTCTAAGTTAATTTTTGTAACAGAAAATTGTACCTGTCTGAGGATACAAAAGTAACTCCACCTCTAGCGGGGTTTGGTCTTCCTTGGTTTTCTTCTTCACGTACTAAAGGGTGGGGTAACTGCAACAGACACTTCGACGCTCAAGTTAGACTTTGGTGCAGAGCTTTAAATGAGCGTAATAAATAGGTATAAAGCAAGTATTACCTCAAGAATCATACCCCTATTTATACAAACCTTAATGGGTCCTGAGTTCATGGGTTTCTTCATATGATTAGCATCCTAGGTAATCTTATCCTTAATCTTTATTAGGATGATGATTATAGTTGTAATCCTACTTATGGTGTAGTCAGGTTTGGTTATGGACCAAGCATTCCAATTATTCGGACCCAATGTATTCGGTTATTCGGTAAGCCAAATATCTGAGACCATTCCCATTTGTTCTTCCTTCTGGTCATGGTATATCCGGCTATTTGGTAAGCCGAATATCTGAGACCTTTCTTCTATGACTGATGTAGCACTTTTATTATCCTGTCTTGGCTGAGTTTTCAGCCACTTAGCGTACCAATTAGTCAAAAATCATAATGGTGCTTTATGATTTTGTATCTTTGGTTGGGTATTTGGTCATTTTGTTGGTCAGATACTCTACTAGTATACATGGTCCCAAGCCTCGAAGGATGCAAAGAGTAAAAAGGCTTTTTATAAAAAGAGGTATTGTGCCTCGAGAGATGCGTTTGATGTTAGAGGCATCGTTTCAATGTCTCGTCATTATGGGGGATATACCGGTTGGGATGACAGTAATCAAAGCGTCACATCCTTTTGTGACTGTTGATCTAAAAAGATCTGACGATTATAAGAGGTTGAGACAGTTGGGCTTTCATGGGCCTTACTTCTATATATAGGATTTCTGCCTTGGCTTCATTTCTTATAATTATCCTTTCTTGCTATCTACTCTGTGCCAAAACCTTTCGCAAGGAGCGCTAAAAGTTTTTTGTTTTAGGTACGATGTTTATTTCTTGGCTTCGTAGTTATGAGTTCTAGTGTTAGTGTTTCGGGGGAGTCTGAGGAGTTAGGGTCAAGGCCAGAGATAGTTGAAGGTAAATGACTCAAGTGTCTCAAGGTCGTCTTCTGCAGAGACCGAGACAGCATCCGCATCTGGTAACTCATCCCAACTAGGATCTCATGTTGAAGTGGCCGAGACCAATGAAAATGTTGGTAATGTTGAAGTAGCTAAGAGAATAAGTGTTGAGGCCTCCTCTAGTCATAACGTTGGTAGTCCTCGATGTTGTCGCAAGACTGTCAAGGAAAAAGAAGAGTTTCTGCAAATCACTTTAGAAGAGTATACTTAGGTGAGCAAAGAGGTTGGGGCACATTTTTCGTGGTTCCATATTAGGACTAGTATCCAGTACTTCATCAACTACATCAAAGTATGTACCAGAGAGGATGATGATTATATCCGACATCTCTTAGATTTTGTAGAACGAATGCTCACCGACCTCCTAATTTTGTGTTCTACAGGAAGGGTAAAGAGAACCGGGAGTTATAAGGTTGGATTGGTGGTGAAGGGAGAAGGGAGGGAGTCGTGGGTTGGAATCCCCCGCTAACAAAAAAAAAAATTAACAAATTAACAACTAACATTTGACTGATCAAAAATAAAAATAAAAAAAGGAATAAAGAGAACTGAGATTTTTTTCTACATGTATGATTGTTTGTATAGAGACCTACACATTGTTTTATAATTATTTCAATTACATTCCTACTTGTTCAAATATAAAAAATTGAGTATGTAATTATCCGTATTTGTTACTATTTGTTTAATAATTGTAATTTTAATTTCAATACTATCATAATAATGTAATTTTTCCTATTATAAATTATCTTGTCTAATGTTATTCATTCCAATCCCTTCTTATTTGTTCCATATCGTTCAATTTCAATAGTATGTTTCTTATAATGTTTATTATATTTTGATTAATTTCTTTGTACTACAAATAAAATAATTTTCATCGATCAACTTAGTTTTTAAAAATATTTTTATTTGATTTTTAATATTTTATAAAAAAAAATATCCATGCAAAATAACATTGTTATTTTATTTAAAATTCAGAGACAAAGTATAAATATAAATGAAGGTAAAAAAAAATATGGTATAAAATATCATAAAATAATTTGTTTTTGTTAATTAAATTAACATCACTTTCTCAAACATAGAAAAGTCATATGTGTGTGTGTGTGTGTGTGTGTGTGTGTATATATATATATATATATATATATATATATATATATATATATATATAATTTTTTTTTCTCATTACCAATAATTTTTTTATATTTATATTAATTTTAAAAATATTTTTAATTTAATATTCTGTATTTCATAAAAGTATCATATAAGTCATAAGATATTTAAACTATTAATTTAAAATTTAACACATCAAATTAGAAATGAATGCAATTAAATTAAAATTTTAAAATTAAAAATATTCAAATATATTGGGAAAATTAACATATATCATTTTTATATTTTAATTTATGTATCATAATTTATATATTTGAAAAAATTACTATCGCAATGCAAAGGATATTATTATTTTAAGTTCAAAATTCAAAGAGAAAAAATAGAAATACATGTAAAAACTACATAAAATAAATCATTTCAGCAGTAAAAAAACAAATCATTTCTAAAATAAATTTTTATTTATTAAATTAAAATTTACAATTTCAATAAGAAATTCAATTTTCATAATATTTGATATATTTATTTTTTATATTTCTAAAAAGTATCCATATTACATTTCAGTTATATTATAATCAATTAATTTAATAAAATTTCTTACTTAAGTTCATTTATATTATTTAAGTTAAATGATACTTTTGGTCCTTTATGTTTTAGTGTTTTTTATTTTGGTACATTAAGTTTTAAAAGTCTCATTTTGCTCCTTTATGTTTTCAAAATTTTCATTTTGATCTTTTTTTCCGTTTTCTATTAGAAACATTAGTATTTCATTAACTTTTAAAATTTGAAATAATTAATTTAAAATAGTAGCAGCTAAAAATCGCCACAATGTGTTTTAAAAAAAAAAAGAAAGATAACCACGGGAATCGAAGGGTTGCAACAACACCACCACTGCCCGGTGACCCAATCAAACCTCCTTGAAGCCTCATCGAAGGGTCCTTGAAGCAATGAGTGCGCCAACCACGCTTCCTTCTACCACTTGGCCTTGTCCTCTTGCGAGGTATATGGTCAAATCGGAGGCTGCCGGCAGCGCCAACGGTGGGAGGAAAGATCTAGCGAGGGACAAGATCTTGAACCTTCCATGGAGAGTGACGACGGCACCGAAAGAAGCAGGTTGCCTTAGGGTGACGGTTCCAAATTCCAATGCCACTCATGATGCAAAGCCCTCTCTGGCAGTGGCGCACGAAGGTGGAGACGCTCTCGACGATGTCGTAGCCGTCAGCGACTTCCATGACATGCGTTTTGAGCGCGCACTGTCGTGTGTGATGATGATGATGGGGGGTTTGGGACCACCTCCACGTTTTCTCCGAAGCCACCACCTCCTTCTATAGGGACTTTCATGTAAAATCTGACGGTGTCCATGGTAATTTTCAATTTTTCATTCTACTTTGATGTCGCAAGTTATGCTTCTACTATTAAAGTTGCCAAGGGAACGATGATTTGCCTTTTTTCAGGAATTTTCCTCCACGATCTTGTCAATTTTGTGGCAATTGTGCGTCCAGATCTGTTCAGATACAACAAGGGGGTAGTGATTGATTTTTTTTAAAAGCACATAGTGCCCGTTTTTAACCGTCATTAATTTAAATTAATTATTTCAAAATTTAAAAGTTAACGAAACATTAACGTTTCTAATGGAA
Source organism: Pueraria montana var. lobata (assembly GCA_026413185.1). Lineage (NCBI taxonomy): Eukaryota > Viridiplantae > Streptophyta > Magnoliopsida > Fabales > Fabaceae > Pueraria > Pueraria montana. The sequence continues at coordinate 13,874,207 of CM048653.1, forward strand.
AACGGAAGAAATGACTAAAATAAAACTTTCGAAAACATAAAGGACCAAAATGAGATTTTTAAAACTTTATGTACCAAAACGAAAAAATACTAAAACATAAATGATCAAAAGTAACATTTAGCCTATTATTTAACTAAAACACATTAATTTTTAGAAATTGCTTTTTATATTTCCTTAACATTAAAAAAAATTATTTATTTAACTAAAAATATAATTTCAGTTAAAATATTTTTTTATAAAATTACTTTAATGAAAAGAGTTAAATTAACAGTCATTAAAATTTTATTTAAATATTTATATGAGATATTAGTAAATAAGAATGTTGTTAAAAATAATTACTAATAATTGCAATAAAATTTGTTTTAAATAATATTAAATGTAAATCTTTTGCACAATTCCTGTAAAGAAATTAATTTATACTTTGTCCCAGGAAAATCCTCTACATATCTTGATAGTATACTGATTTCAAATAATATATTTTGTTTCCAGCATTATCCATGTGTGTATATGTAGAGGTAAACAGGCGGAAAAAAAAATGCATATTAAGTTAAAAAAATTATATGACCAGAAGGCACAATTCTAACTATCTCCAGAACAGCCTCTTCTACCAAGAGGAGGCCAGTAGAGAATGGGGGATTGCCACCATCCACCCCATCATTACCCTGTGACGACAATATCACTCCCAAATCCCAATGCAGATATCCTAGAAAGAGAGCAACTGATCATGATTAATTTTTTTTTTCAGAGCATTTATATCGAGACAGACCAAATGGATTTAAACCAACACTAGTTCCCTTCATTTAGTTGTCCATACATGAGTTATCTATCTAATCAGAGAACAACAATGCAATCCATGTTACCAAACAAAACTAGGGCGATTTGCATGATCTCCATATTCTTTATCCCCAACTATAAAATCCATTCCATGCTAGTTTCAAGTTTTATAAAAATAAAAAAAAAGCCCAATACATTTATCAGAAACTAATTAGTGTACGTTAACGGATTTACTTATTATGTGGTTGAAATAGCTTATAACGAAAATCTTACTTGGAAAAAAAAAAATACATATCTATGCCCCCAAAATTTGCTAAATGGGTTGAAATATCTTTGTTTAAAGAATTTTAAATCCAAAAATGCATTCCTTCCGTGAAATCCTTCATCCAAACACCACGGGGTAATTGTACAAATTATTTATAACCTTAACAATGAAAGTTTGGTTAAGTACAGTAAACTACTCAAATTATAAAGGATATAAGCATCTAGGATATCTGGCCTACCACTGATGAGGAGAAAAGAAGTAAGTAAATCACCAATTTAATCTCTGAATTAGTAAGGCACTAAGGCATTTCCACTTTAGTCCCTAAAAAGGAGAAAAATTAAAAAAAAAATCCCTAAATTAGTATTCCCCCTTTCACGTTAATCTCTCAGTGGATGTCTGTTGACTCCATTAGGGTTGCTTCTGTTGCACGTTAAGTGCTAGCAGGGGCGGAGCATTGAAGGGACAGGGGGGAGCCATGGCCCCCCCAAACATTTTTGAAACTTATATATATGTATTATATTTTTTGGTTATATACATAAAGAAAAAAAATTACTGAAAAGGGTCCAAAGTAAACATGCTGGAAACTTCTTATATACATTTTCTTTTCCTTACTTACAAGTTAGAAAAAATAGAGATTTTTCTTTTCAACTAAAATAAAGTTCTACTAAATTCCATTGCTTCTCCAAGTTTCCAATGGCCTCAATTTATTGACTTACAGCAGAAGGATAGAGATTTTATTTTCATCTTAGTGTCCATTTTTTCATCACAATAGTATATATATAATTATTGGTACGGATTATTAATTGTCAGAAACAATGACTAAACTCCGTCAGGGACCGTAAGCGCACATCAAGATAGGTATTCTCCTCCTAACCAATGTTGGTATTAGTTAAGAGAGTTTACATACATGTATGCTCAAGTAAATAATTATAATTTTTATCTATTTTGATTTGTGATAGTTATTTAAATGATTTTTATTTTTTTTATTATTTAGATGACTTTTCTCTCTCTCTCTCTCTCTCTCTCTCTCTCTATTTTATGTAGTTGATAAATTTATTTTAGAAAAATAATAATAATAAAGAGTAAAAGAATTATTTTTTTAAAGAGGAAAGCTTGTGAAAAAGAAGAAGAAAATTTAACTTCCATATCATTTGAATCCAAAAAATGTCTTGAAAACCCAAAGATTGAAGGGAATTTGCCAAAAAAGAAATGTCTTGAGAAACAACTTTTCAAAGTTCCTAGAGTGACATGATGAATTTGATGATTCTTTAGAACATGATTATGGAAAGCACCCTTAAATTTGTTAATTAATATCCATAAAATAAAGTAGATGAAATACGAAAGACTTATTTAAAATGGGGTAATTTTAAAGAGTAGAACAACACTTTTTTTTTCTCGGGTTCGAGTTTTAAAATTATTTTTTGATCAACTTAAATTTTAAATATGTATTATTATAATACATATTAGATTTATGCATTAAATTTTATTATGGCTCCCCCTAAATTTTAGTTGAAGCTCCGCCACTGAGTGCTAGCACAGGTGCCTAGCTGGTATGGTTGCCACGTCATGGAAAGTGGGAAACCAAATATGATTTTTTTTTTTTTGCCTTCTTTTCATCTCCTTCTCTCTCTCTTACATGCATTTTCCCTTCAATGCACTGCATGCTTCTCAGTATCCACTAGTTTCATAAAGTACCTCGCCCTGCTTATACTTTCTCTCTTCACTCATTTCAACCAGCTCATTGCATGATGTGATTTCAGCTTCACTGCAGTTAATGCTATGTTTTTCAACATTATGCTCAAGCATGCCAACTTTCTCTCCGGCACCTTCCACTCCTTTAGGTACATTACTACAAGCTTTGGTTGCATTTAGATAGCCTTTACATGAAACTTGAAAAGGCAAATCAAAAGCATTTCCTTTAAGGCCTTGATCAATTCCTGCAAATGCACCATTGGTAACCTTTGCTTCTTTTTATGCTTGAACTTTATTCCATTTTTCCTTACAGCATTCTTGAACAACATGCACAATCTCGTGACCAGAAGTATATAGGTTCAGTCAACAGTTGCATATTTCCAATGAAATTTAATCTATCCATTTACTTCAAGAGTAACTCTAAGAGAGTTACTCTTGAACCTCACCATTCATTTTCTTGAAATCTAATGGTTAAGATTAGTTACTCATTACAACCATTAGATTTCAAGAAAATGAATGGTGAGGATGAGGAGTTACTCTTGGAATAACTTGATCCCTCCTCTATTCATTAATAAGACTTTCTTGTTGAAGCAAGTCCTTAATCTTTTTCTGCATCAATTCCATCAAGGACTGAACCTCTTTAGGCTTCCTTTTAAAATTATCAATGCTGAATGCCTAGACAGTTACATACTTCACTCCCAATTCATAACAGTATTTAAGGATGGACATGAGAGCATGATGTGCATCGAGGGATGTTAAACACCGGGGAGATTTACACCAATGGGCCAAGAGCACATCACATAAGTGAACTTGATATCACCTTCAACCCAAAATCTTAAGGCATTAGGTTGCGGGTCCATCCACTTATATGTTGCTCAACTTGCCCACTTCTACCCAATATGAGACTTCACTTTCACACTTGTACTCCAATAATCTCCCCCTCAAGTGCGAGTCTTTTCCACATGGTAGCTCCCTCTCAAGCAGAAGCCATTTTCACCACGAGTATCCAATGATGACGCCTTTAGAGCCAACATGCTCTAGTACCTTGCACCGCCGCCTCCACCGTTTCACAGCCACAGGACACGCTGCCTGGCCTCTATGTATGTACCCACTACCAGGAAAACTTTCGATACAAGGGTTCCCCGTGCCCATGCTTGGATCCATCGCCGATCCATCTAACTCGTTTGAGCCGGTCACCTAGTTGAACCATTGGCTCTGATACCAATTTTTGTGCAACTGAGGGGGTTAAATTCCGGGGAGATCTTCACCAATGTCACTTCCCTAGCTTTGACATAAACTTACAGACTTGGCTTACAACATGTGCCAAATCTGGTCTAGTGCAAACCAAAGCATACATCAAGCAACTAACTGCATTGGCATAGGGAGCCTTTGACGTGTATTCCACCTCTTCTTCTGTCTTCGGGCAGTGATCTACAGAAAGCTTGAAGTGGTTTGCAAGTGGAGTACTCACTGACTTAGCATTACTCATGCCAAACTTTTCCAGCACCTTCTCAACATAGCCATGTTATTAGAGCCATAGTCTTCTGGACCTCATGTCCCTGTGAATCTCCATCCCAAGAATCTTCTTGGTAGGACCCAAGTCCTTTATGTCAAACTCCTTGCCCAGCATGGATTTCAACTCATTCACATCACACAAATGGTTACTAGCAATCAACATATCATCCACATAAAGTAGCAGAAAAATAAAAGAGCCATCATCAAGGCTCCTCACATAAACATAACAGTCATACTCACATCGCCTATAGCCAATCCGAAGCATGTAAGAATCAAAATGCTTGTACCACTGCCTTGGAGGCTGCTTCAATCCATACAAAGACCTCAAGTACCTAATTTTTCTACCCGTCTGGTTATCCACTCAGGCTTCCACAATTTGAACTTCTCAAAGACTTTAGATTTCTATTTCATGAAGTGCACCTAGACCTCGCGAAAAAAATCATCAATGAAGGTGACAAAATAATGGGAACCACCCAAGGACAGATCTCTAGTAGGACCCTACACATCAATATGCATATAGTCTAGAATCCCCTTGGTGGTATGCTTTGCAGCTTTAAACTGCACTTTGGACTGTTTCCCAAGCACACAGTACTCACACAAGTCTAACTTGCAACTCCGAACTCCCTTCAAGAGTCCTCTCTTATGAAGCTCCACCATCCTACGCTCACTGAGATGGCCTAAACGCATGTGCCATAATCTGGTTACATCATCATCAGATTCAACAGATGCAACGTGGCCTACAACTGTGCTCCTAGCAATCTGTAAATATTGCCTAAAGTTCACTGTGCTTTCATCACAGTCAACGCACCCTTACACACTCTGAGGGTATCCCGATCTCCATCAGTCCTGTAACTGAAACCATTGGCCTGCAAAGTACCAAGTGAGATCAAATTCTTCCTCAACTCAGGGATATGCCGAACATCACACAACATTCTCACTCCACCATCATCCATCATGCATAGCGATAAGCTCTGATACCAATTGTTGGAGTACAAGTGTGAAGGTGAAGTCCCACATTGGGTAGGAATGGGAAAGTTGAGTAACATATAAGTGAGGAAGACCCACAAACCTAACGCCTTAAGGTTTTAGGTTGAAGGTGGTGTCAGGGTCACTTCTGCGGTTTGCTCGTGGCCTATTGATGTAGATCTCCCTAGCATTTATTCCCCTTCGTGTGCTCAAGAATTGGTACCAGAGTCAATGGTTCGACCAGGTGACCGGCTCGGACGAGTAAGATGGATTGGCGATGGATCCAGGCATGGACATAAGGATCCCTTGTATCGAAAGTCTTTCTGGCTGTGGGTCCATACATGGAGGCCAGGCAGTGTGTCCTGCATCGTGGAACGGTGGAACGGCGGTGCAAGGTACTAGTGCATGGTGGCAACCATGATTAAGCTCTAAAGGTGCCATCATTGAATACTCGTGGTGAAAATGGCTTCTGCTTGAGGGGGAGCTACCATGTGGAAGAGACTCACACTTGAGGGGGAGATTGTTGAAGTACAAGTGTGATGGTGAAGTCCCACATTGGGTAGCAATGGGAAAGTTGAGTAACATATAAGTGAGGAAGAGCCACAAACCTAACGCCTTAAGGTTTTGGGTTAAAGATGATGTCAGGTTCACTTTTGTGGTTTGCTCGAGGCCCATTGTATGAAGATCTCCCCGGTGTTTTATCCCCCTCGCTTGCACAACAGAGCAATACTAAATCCAGCCTTCTGGCCATCAACTTCTTCCATGTTTCTCTTCTTTGCATACCTTCTATTCCCATCCATGATGAAAGCAATATAACTTGGCACAGGACCCCACAAATAAAATGGCAAACATACATCTTAAATAACAATAATACAATATAAACCTCCACCCAAGCAAATGGCTTAGTGTGTCTTTAAAGTAAAGCAAGTTGTCACAAACTGATAGTCACTTTCAATTACCGTGTCTTTAAAGTAAAGCAAGTTGTCACAAACTGATAGTCACATTCAACTCAAATCTATCAAAAAGGAAAGGGAAAATTTTCGAATGAATCATGTGCTATATTTTTCACAAATTCTCACCAATTTGTGCTTCCTTTAACTAAAGCTCAAGTGTTTTTATTTGATTAGCATGCGCATATTAACATCCTATAACAGAGAACCTTCCAAATACCCGTAGCTGAAAAAGCAATACAAAGAGGTAATTCCAGGAAAAAAAATAGTAATTAACTTGCTAAAATACATCATGTATCTCTAATTGAGATCCTCCTAGCATAGAGAACCACTGAAGTAGATTCAATAAAAACAAACAGCATATTGAAAAAATAAAATAAAGCAACAGGTTCGCCTGTCACTTGCTAAATATAACAAATTTAAAAGAGCAGAAACTCAGAACAGCAAAGGTCGATCCGGGAAATGGAATTGATCGGTATCATAGTTAAATGACAATCTTTAATTAAATAAATGTAATTAAAAAGGGAAAGCAATGGTAAATAAATTACTTTCCAATGGTGAAACTAAGGGATTCTTAAATTATGGAGGGAAAGAGAAGAATTGAAGCTTAGTTTAAATGCAGCAGAAATGGCACGAATAAAGTGAAAAGGGAGGAAAAGTCACTGAATGTCGGAATGTGTTGGAAGTAGAGTGTGGAATTGTGGAAGAAGGGGGTACTTAGACAAGAAGCAGAGGAAGATGAGTGGAAGAGAGAGAGGGAAGGAAGAGAACAGAGAGATGATGATAGAAGAAGATGAAGAGAGGAAAAAAATTCATTTTGGTCCCTATGACGAGGCAGTCACATGGAGGACTAGTTGAGTACATGAGCTGGTACTTATTGTGCTATAAGCAATCCTAACGGTGTTAACTAACAAACATCTATTGAAGGACTAAGGTGAAAAGCAGAATGCTAATTCAAGTACTTCCTCTTTTAATTTCCCTCCTTTCGGGGATTAAAGTGAAAACGCTTTTAACTTCCTCTTTTTATGTGTTTACTAGCTCAATAACCCGTGCTTTGCATGGATGTTGAGTTTATAATTTTTAATTTTTATTATATTTTTTAATTTTTAATTTTTTATATATGTATGTGTTAATATGTATATGTAAAAGATATATAAAATTAATTATGAATATTGATATATATTTAAATAATTTTATATTCACATATGTCTTATATCGTTTTAATTTATATAAACATTTTTTTATAACACTATTATCTTTATAAAGATATTTGCATTTATATATAATTTAAATATATACATAATTTTAATAAAAAAAACAATAATGATAACAAAATCTATAATATATTTTGTAATTATTAATTTTTATTTAAAAAATATAATTTCATCATGAAGAAGATAAATCTCTAATGTTAATTATTAAAAAAAAGATTTGTGAGAAATTGAACTTATAGATCAGTAGATTATAATAAAAATATTAATGGTCAATAAAAAATAAGATAATGCATATAATAATATTTTAATCATATTTTTATTTAGGCTATTAACTATGAGACTGTAAAATTTTCTTTAGTAATTTCAAGTAGGTATCACAAAGAGGCCCCGAACCTATGTGTACCGACCTAAATCAGACCCGACTTTGATGGGAATACCCACTTTGATTGGGTATAGATAGGGTACAGGTATTATCCAAAAAAATTTAATGGAGATGCAGTGGATATCTAACTATTTAATTTAATTTAAATTATTCATTTTAATGACATGATTATAATATTATAACAAAATAATGGTAAAGATTGATCTACTAAAATAAATATCGCAATATTTTTAAATTTAATTTTACTTTAAATTTGAAACAAAATATGTAATAGTATTATTTGTTAATTTGAACCAAAATATATATTTGCATTACAAAATTATGAAATAAAAATATATCTAATTGCAAGATTTGAATAAGAATATAATTGTGTTATCAATTTTAATTTTTAAATTATAAAAATTATATTGATTAGAATTACCTTAATTAATATGATTATGTATTTTTTCTGAATTAAAAATGAAAAAAAACTATTTGTATTTCAAGTAGAAAATTTTTTCGAGATGTATATGCCTAAAATGAATATTGCGAGATTTTTAAATTTAAATTTAAGTTTAATAATTTAAATTTGAATCAAAATATATATTAGTGATATTAATTAATTTGAATTAGAATATATAATTGTATTATCAATTAGAATGTTTAAATTGTGAACGATTAATTAAATAATCACCTTAATTACTATAATTGATGTATTTTTATAAATTAAAAATATAAAAAAATAGACGTGTGTGCTTAATATTTATAATAATAGTAAAATAATAGTTTATATTTTAAAATGAAAATTTGAATTTAAATTAGTATTATCAATTAATATGAATTAAATAATTTAAAATTTCAAATCATAAATATGGTGTTGCCACGTGGCATCAACTTACGTGACAAAATCTAATTGCACGATTTATTTATTTTAATTTGTTATAATTTTGAATTTGAATATGAATTTGAATTTAAATTAGTGTTATCAATTAATATGAATTAAACAATTTCAAATTTTAAATCATAAATATCTTAAAATATTGATTTAGTTCATATTTAAATATGAATATGAATTTAATTTATTGTTATTAATTAAATATGTATTAAACAATTTAAAATTTAAAATTATCATAAAAATAAAATCATTTTTATTTCGACGGAAAAATAATCAATATGGTGTTGAGTACATGAGCTGGTACTTATTGTGCTACATAAGCAATCCTAACGGTGTTAACTAACAAACATCTATTGAAGGACTAAGGTGAAAAGCAGAATGCTAATTCAAGTACTTCCTCTTTTAATTTCCCTCCTTTCAGGGATTAAAGTGAAAACGCTTTTAACTTCCTCTTTTTATGTGTTTATTTCCTTCATGTTCCCAGTTAACTCCACACCATTTATGTTGCCATTTTCTTTTATTTTTATTTCTATTTATGTTATATTCTAAAGCATTTTGGTATAGGCAATTTTGTTTATAGTGATTACATGGATGTGTGCATTAGAAAAACCGAGTAATGTAAGTTTTTTTTCGTACGCTTTTCTTTTTATTTTAGGTTTATAGTGATAATAAAAAAAGAGAAAAACAATAAAAAACAACAACATAAAAAGTCTTAAGAAAATTGTAGAAGTTGGATTTAATAATAATAATAATAATATTAATAATAATGACAAAAATTTTATTAGAGAAAAGGTTAATTAGATGTGACATCTTCTTAATCTTAAGATTTTGAGGCACAAGTTGTGACAGCTTGATATCTTAAAACTCTCATCTAAAAATTGTTAACCTAAAATTAAATTGCTTCAACAATAAAAATGGATTGGCTTGGGTGTACACCTCTATCAATTTCATATTTTAGGACGTATGAGTTGTGACAACTCAGATATCCTAAATTCAATAAAAATAAAAGTAAAAATAAAAAAATACTAACATATAAATATTTTCTATTCCAAAGAACTACGTAACTCTTATTTCTCCATTGTACCTGGAGATACGTAAGAGTAGAGAACCACTCTTATCGAGCTAAAAAGATAAAAAAAAATGCAATGATAATTCTCTTTTACTTAATAATAACTTTCTTTTTAATAATAAAAATTCTCTTGTTAAAAAAATGAAATACAAAAATAATAAATAAAATATCCAAAAATACTCTTGTTTTATTTTGAGGGGTAAAATAAATAATTTTGAAGTTATTCAAATTTGCACATTTAATTAAAGGTATTCGTCTTCATGACGGACGTTGTAGGGTGTTAACACCTTCCCTACGCGTAATTGACTCCTGAACTCAAATTTGGTTTCAAAGGCCATTTTCCTTTAAAAAGGTTTTTCCATAGTTTTCCTTAACAAACTATGGTGGTGACTCCTCTGTTCTTTTTAATTTATTTTTTGCCATCCCGCCACGACTTTGGTTGTGACAGATGGCGACTCCACTGGGGACATCTTAGAGAGGCAAGCCTAAACAATTGAATGTGCAAAATTAGTGTAACTTTTTCTTTATTCATGCTACCCCATATTTTCCTTTTATTTGTCATATATTTTATAAAGTGGGTTTGGGCCTAACTCAACCCTACTAAATCGGCTTGTAAGATGAGGGTTGCCCCTCATATACACTATTTTGTCCTCATCACTAGTTGATGTTGGATCTCCAACACACCCCTTCACGCCGAGGACTGGACATTTCGAGCGTGAAGTTTGCAGGACTGAACATCTACGAGTGGTCCGATAGCGGGTGGCACGATAGGCCCAACAACAATCCTCTAGGATAGGCTCTGATACCATCTTATAATTTGGGTTTGGGCCTAACCCAACCCTACAAAATTGAGTTAAAGGTGAGGGCTCCCCCCACATATATGCTCTATCTTGATCTTTATCTCTAGGCGATATGTGATCTCCAATAATTTCCTGATTGTGTTTGTTTCTTTTGATTTCTTCAACTCCTTATTACTTGATCTTCAAACCCGAAAGACATGTTCACACTACACATAGTTTGGATATGAAATAATACTATAGAGATATCAAATTATCAATTAAGGTTGTTTACTTGATTTGGTTTCCAATTTGGTTGGTTAACTAACCCTGCAAGCCATGCATAGACTTGTATTGGAGTATTCCTCTTCATTCTCCTCTTTGAAGCAATGGCTTAAATGGCTCTTCTCAGAATCTGGATACCAAAAAAAAAAAAGAAAAAAAAAAGGGAAGTTGTGGTTTTGTTGAGCTCACAAAAGCTAAAGCTTTTTGGGATTAAACTATATATGTTTCACAAACTCATTTACTACCTTTCAACATTCAATATTCTCTAACTTTCTTCCTTGGCCTTGTAATCAGAATGCAAGCATTCAAACACCAAAGGAGACAACTGTTAGATATTTTTAATATGTGAGTCTACAGATAATGTTAAGTCACGTATTATATGTTATCTATAAGTGTCCTTATTAAAGTGATAGGATAAATTTATTAGGAATTATAACATCTCATTTGGTGTGATCTATATATAATGTATAGATATCGTAAGTGTTATTTCTATTATGATGGGCGAAATAGAAATAAGAAATATTTAATAGTCATAACTCTTCCTGAATGGGTATAAGGTTTTAAAGACACGACTATTCATGAAAATGTACTTAACTATTATAAAAAGGGTTACGGTCCTCAAGCCATATGCATTAATTTTCTTTTCTAACATCCCATCACTAGATAAGATCAAGAGGATTGTGCATAAAGATTTGGAAGATCATAAAGCTCGTTTGTTTCTTCCTCAAATAATCATCCATGGATATGAGTACGCTTCCATTGCGGTCTTGGCTTTATATTCTTGATGATTTAACATAAAAGTTCATGTATGATGTTTATCATAATCTAATTTCTCATCTCCCATTTTCTAACAACAACTTCTGAAAATAATGCATGTATTCCATCTAACAACAAAAGGTGTTTTAGTGATTTAAAACTTGCTTTTGAATATTTTGAATTTGAGCAACCTCAACAAAGACAACCTCTTTGTGAAAAGTAAGATGTTTGACTCCTTTATACTGTCATCAAAACATAGTGTTTTCAATGTATTTATTTGTCTTCAATTTTTTAGAATAGAATATGCTTTCCATTTTATATAAAAAGTAAAAGAAAGTCTCAGGCTTTAAAGTTGAAACAATATATAGAAAGTTTGAACCATTATGAAGACTACTTGTGTGCCTAATTTTTTGGAATAAAATTCAAATTTGTTGGTTTTGATATTGCAAAACTTAGTTGGTTTTATGAACTTGTAGTTATTTTTCATGCCCATTTTAGTGCTATTACAAGAGAGGAGAAGCTGCTCTCGACAAGGCTCTTAATTAGCCATACATACATGTAAGTTCAAGTCTCACTCTTCCCAAGATTTCTATTATATTTAAGTTATAACCCTAACAGTGTACTCCCTTTGTTCCAAAATAATAATCTTTTTAGCTTTTTATTTTTGTTCCAAAATAATAGACCTTTTAGGTTTTTTAAGCTATTTTTTCCAACAATGCCCTTGGATATAATTAAGAAGATCAATTAATACTTGCGTTGAAAAGAGACATTTTTTTATCTATGGCAATCGAAGACAAGTATCAGGAAATTTACAACAACTCATGCACCCCACTCAACCAACGGAGCTAAACCCATTGGTATTGAAAAGAGACATTTGTCATAAAAATAAGTTGCTAGATAGTAAAATGTGTTTGTTATTGGTGGATAGTTTGGAATAATTTATGACAAGAGTAGTTGAAAAATTGAGGGTATTTTTGTCTAAACTTATATCAATTGAATGTTTTTTAATCAGTGTGCTATAACTAGAGTTGGACCTGAGATTTTTGGTGCCTTGGACAAACTGAGAAAATGATGCCCAAATCATTTGAATATTGTCCTTGCATGTTTTGTTGAAATATCATCAATAATTTGTTCATAATCAAGATTCTTTAAAAAATTATTTTCAATAGAAATCAAAGCAAGACTATTTAATCTACCTTGTGACATAATAAATCGCAAATAGGATTTTAGCAATTTCAATTTTGAAAAACTTCTTTAAGCATATGCAACAATAATAGGAATAGTTAATATATATTATTCTATAAGCTATACATGCATTAGGGAAACAATTATATGTCTTCAAAGAACTCAATATCATAAATCTTGATTGTGATTCAATTGTTAAAACCTCTATAATGACTTTTAATTCTTCGAATAAATTTTCACCATTAAGATCATAAGAATTATCATTTTTTAGATAAGTTTCAAGATGTTCACAACATAATTTCAAGTCCTGATTAGAGAATGATTTAAGTCTTTCAACACTAAACAACAATCCAAAAATCTCCTCATATGTGTTATATTGCTCAAATCTTCTTTTAAGTGAGCCAATTGTTTGACCTACACTAAACAATCACTTTTAACTTCATTACCTAACATATTAATCAATTCATTTTGGATCTTATGACTAAGATAATGATAATGAATTTCATTATGCTTGATACAATCAAAATGCTTTTGCATGACAGGATCCCATTCAACAATCATCTCAACAAGAGATAAAAAGTTTCCATTATTTTCTACATTAATCTTCTCACTTTTTCCAAGAAAAGCTAAATTTTGTCATCAAAATATCTAACAACAACAATTATCCTAACTAAAACATCCTTCCACTAGTGTTTTTTCTTTCTTTTCTTATAAGCTCTTGAAGATGTTTATCAATTGTAACATTTTTTTTAAAATCTAATTTGTAAGTCAATCCATTTACTCATGAAAGCCATGTGTGCACCACTTGAATCATGTTCTTTAAGCCTTTCAAAAACATGTTTCCAATCATTAAAACCTTCTTTTGCTAAGTGATTTGTTTTGTGACTTGTATCAAATAACTTACAACAAAAACAAAAACAAAAACAAATTTATCCAATTCTTTTGAATAAACAAGTCAACTCCAATCTTGTTCTTCTCCATTAGATCAATAACGAATATAATGTGATGATGAGAAGTGCCTACCAAAAATATCCTTAGGACCATTCACAATTGACATATCTCTTTTAGGACCATTTTTTAGTAATTCATCTCGTAAGTCACTTCTAAGGTTATTCTATAACATTTTAAATTTTCATAATGTATGATAAGTTATTTAATTAAAATACAAGAGGAATTAAATTAAAATTTAAGTGTTTGAATGAAGATTAATTAATGAAAATTGAAAATTAATTATAGGTTGTTTATGTGTTGTTATGGGTTTGATGGTTTCAAGAGGTTTTGGCTTTTGTTGGTGGGTTTTAATGAAGTAGAAAAGGGTTATGGTTAGAGGAAACATAGGAAAGTGAGTACAAGTCCAAAACCCCATTTCTAAAAATCTTCTATAAGTGCCTAATATGCTGAAGCATTTCTAATTTCCTCCTCATTCTTATTTCTCACTTCTCCTCCTTCTCCAAGCTTCCTCTCCTCCCTTGAGCTTAAGGCTTGAGATTCCTACACTTAAGAGACTTATTCTCTACCCCTCTAAAGTTTGATGATTTATTATTGGATTGGTAAGCTCATCTCCTCCTTCCTCCTTTAATCTTTTTGTTCCTTTCTTTTCTCTTTTCCTTCCTTTGGGATGACCCACAGGGTGGGTTTTGATGTAGAGATCATCATAAGTGTTGTTATGTTTGTGTTTCTATGAATGGTGGTGTGGTGGTGATGATGATTGGATAAAGTCCCTTAGTGGAGTTTAAGATCTTTCCTTTCTTTTTCTTCTCAAAACCTAGCTTGGAAATGCTTGTTGGTTAGGGAAGCTCTACCCTATATTGTGTTGTGATATTGAATTATTGTTTGGTTGGATTATTATTGTGTTGTTTTCCCCTTTTGAAACCCAAGTTACGAAATTTAAGGATTTTCATGATTAAGCTTTGATTGAGAGATTTATTTAGTAGATTAATCGATTAGAAAGGTAATAGGAGTATGTAGGAATGTTTTGGTATGCTTAGGTTTGATTTAGAGCCATGGATGACTCTTGGAAGAGAGGATTTGCCAACTTTCGTAAGTTATGGATTGTGGGGCTGGGCTCAGTCCACTATTGCATCCTCAGCACGCACGATCTCTGGGTTCATGTTCATAGGCCGAGCTAAGCACATTGAGTTCATGCTCAGCCAGCTTTAGTTTTTTTTTTTAAGGTGTGGGTCTGATCTTTCATGCTAAGTCCGTGATGGGTGTGCTAAGCTTGAAGACATCCAGAGAGCAAGTTTAGAACCCATGTTCCAGCATACTAAGCATGAGCTAGACGTGCTAAGCATGTGGGTCTTGTGGGCTAAGCCAGCAGTAACTGTGTTAAGCCCGACCCTTTAGGACAACAAGTATTCTCCAGTTAATTAGAGGTTGAACATGTTATGTAATTGCCTTTCATGATTATTCCTTTAGTTATTCTTATTGCTTGAATTGTAAGTATATGTTGTCATATGGATGCCTTGAGCCATGTTTAAATGCTTTTGAGGAGATAGGTGTACTATTGTTATTAAGATAACCACATTATTGGAATGATTATGGTATTAATTGAAAATGAAGTTTTATCTTAATTTGGTGTAATTTAGTAAGTTTTGATTGTATTGTTGAGATGTGTATATTTTTGTTGAGATGATGATATGTATATTGTGAGTGTGAATTGATGTTGGAACCGTCCCTATACATCTTAAAAGAGTTGATTATGTGCTTTTGGGAAGACTTTTATAGAAAAATGACTGCTTTGGGAAGGTGAGTTCTACACCAGAACTCTAATCCACTAAAGCGACCTAGGGATCTCGCTTGGTTGGATAGCTTCCCGAGTACCCACCCCTATGTTTTTAACTTTGAATGGTGTGTCAGAGTGATGAAAATTACTTCCCAAAAGGTTTAGTTGGCCCTTTTAGTGTATATGGGATGGATTGTTGTTGTGTATTGCTGATTATTGAAACTTGGACCCTTAAGTCAAGTCATTGGATATAGTGGATACAAAGGTGTCGTATCTAGGACCGTAAGGGATTCCAAGTGAGGTGAGATTTATTTGGACCCTTGAATCAGACCATTGGAGGTGGTAGGTACGAAGATGCCGTATCTAGGATCGTAGGGAATTCCAAATGAAATCTACCATTGGTGTGTTGTATATGCACAATTAGTGCATAGGCTATGTGATAATTGCATTTTTTACTTACATTTGTGCTATATTTAAGTGCAATTATTTCATCTATCCCTTATTTAAACCTTTGTTTCCACCTCTTTTTAGTTATAAAAGAATTAGTTTTTAGATATATATTTAGTTATGTAAATTTGGAATTTAGTCTCATGTTTTAGTATTTTTTTTATACATAGAAATTGGAGATGGATTTTGGAGTAGCTTAAGATCAAGGTCAAGGAAGAAAGTTCTGATCGGCCCAGCTGAATGCAAGGCAGAAAGCAATCATTCTCTTGAAGAATTTTTGGCCCAGCTGAAATGAGTGTCAGCTAGGCCGAAATTAAGTTAGTAGCACCTCATTTGTTGAAGGCAATTCGACCCAGCCGAAATGATAGGCTAGCCCAGCTCAGAAACTAACAGAGAGTGACTAATTTTGAGAAAGGAAGTTCAGCCCAGCCGAACCAGTTGGTGAGCCTAGCTGAAATTGTCCCAGTGAACTTTACTGAAGTTTTGGCCTAGCTGAAACATAATTTCAGCTGGGCTGAAATTGTCGCGTTGGCACTTTATGGGTAAAAGACAAAGCTATTAAAGGGGCTTTTTGGAGGGAGAATATGACATTCTTCTCTGACCTAGGTTGTGGCACAAGTGCAGCTAAGTGGGATACTCTCAAGACTCCATTTTTCATCTTCATCTTCACTTCAGCATTTTTTGATGCTCCTTTCAACCATGAGTAGCTGAGCTCCCCTTCATTGGGGTTTGATGTAACTAAACCCAAACTCATATGTATCTTTTGAGTTATTAATACATGTTTATTATTCACTGTTACATGCTTTCTTCTTTGCTTAATGCTCGCTTTGGATTGACCACCCTTCGCTTGATTTTATGGTTTAAATGCGATTGGAAAATGTATTTGAACTATGAACCGAAGAAGAGCACCTAATGGGTCTTTTTTCTAGGAATAGAGCAAAGCCCATTAGTCACCTTTGACTCCTTTTCTTAAAGCAAGTAACTTGGCTAAGCTATGCAAGGGATTGGTAGTTTAGTCACGAAACTTAGGCACTTCTTGTAAGGAATTAGGGATTGAGCATTTTCATGAGTTGGTGATAACAAACGAATGATAAACATTGATTAATAGCTTGTGTATGCATGAGGGAGTAGTTTAGTGAAGTCGAACCACAACATTCATTATCATCGTTTCTCGTAACGTTTTTCCGCAACTTGGATCTTTGAAGACAAAAACTATTTTCATTAGCTTTATTTCCAAAGTTTCTACTTTAATTTTTTTCCATCATTGATACTTCAAGTTCACTGTATATTTTGCCTAGTGAGTAAAAAGTGCATAAATTGCCAAATATTGAACAAGTTTCTGTGTGTACGACGCTTGATCTTTCCATTTTATACTACTTGTACGACTTGGTCCACTTGTCAATGACGTAACAAGTTTTTGGCCCCTTGAGTCAGACCATTGGAGGTGGCAAGTACGGAGATGCCGTATCTAGGATCCAAGGACGAAGGGATGTTGGTAAGTGGGGGGCCTCCCCCCCCCCCCCCCCCCCCCCCCCCCCCCCCTCCCGATTTATTTTGGGATCAGATAATAACATTTAGTGTTATTTCTTTCTTTTTTTAATTTTTGATATAATATATTATTCTCCTTTTATAATTTGTATTGTTAAGGTAATGACACTTAATTTATTTTTTATAGTATTTATTGTGAAGATAAAATATTTAATCTTTTTAGATAAATATTTTATTTTATAGTATTTAATTTGGAAATAATTGTTCTTTTTTTCTTTTTAGACAAAATATTCAACTATCATTTATTTTTCCTTTTCAATAGTGTTTTTCTTTTATCATCTATTTTTTATTTTTCCTTTTCAATAGTGTTTTTATTAGCATTCTCTTTATTTGATTTTATTATAAAATGATATGAGAATTAAAAGTTACTTATTAACATTTGCAATGGAGTAAGCTTAATTACAAACACCATATAAGGTATTGACAAATTGAAGATTGTGACACTAACTAATTACAAATGGAATAAGCTTAATATTTTCTCTTTCCAATCACTTCTTTGTATATTTTTTTCCTTTTTCTGCTCTTGTTTTTGTTTATTGGATATTGTTTGTGAGATTCTAACATGATTATAGTCATGAGTGTATGAATCCAAACATGTTAATGAATAAATCATGGAAAACAAATTGAATTCGAGTTGAACTAAGTATATGTAAAAATTGTAAAAAAAAAAAAAAGATATATGTCAAAATTCTAGGACAATGACTATATTGTGATCACATAACATTTTTTTTATCTACTTTTTAACAATCTGAGACAAATTCTTTTTTAACGATTCTTGTCTCATTCTTGATGATTAATATAATCTATTCTAAATTATAGATTTTTAGAAAATAATTCATAGGACCTTTTCTTAAAAAATGTTAAATTGATGATTGAATTTTGTAATCTTAAGTCTTTAAAAAAATGTCTAGTTTGTTTTTTGTTTAAATATATCTTAATATTTTGATAAATTACTAATTAATATAATTAATATTTTAAAATATATGAATATTTCATAAGAAATTTGATGCATATTTTGAAAATAGTTGGCCCCCCTAAGGTTAGAACCTGGCTCCATCTTTGCTAGGATGTAGGGAATTCCAAAAGAAATCTGCCATTGGCGTATTGTATATGCGCAATTGGTGCATAGGCTATGCATAGTTAGTGCATCGACATATAGGTAGACATGTAAGTTAAGGGTGCAAGGTTGACTCTCAACCTATTACTGGAAGTTTTTGTATTGATTAATGAGAGTAGACCTATAGAATAGACAATATGTTTTTGGTAATACTATGCAAATCTTTATCTACATCATATCCTGGGCAGCATGGGTAATTTGTCGCTGTAGTGAGTAGTTCAACAAACACTCAGTGAGCAATTACTAATATAATTGCTTTTACCTACTTATTAAATATTTAAATGTGTTATCTTGGAGTGAGGGAAGAGTTATTAATATATAATTGGTCCTTGCACAACTTATTTCCGCATTGCAACAAAAAATTACATTCTATAATATACAAACATTTTTTCGCAATTGAGTACATTGACACAGGTTTCAGTGGTTTGTACCGATGATGAACTAAAACCAGGAAGTTACTTATAATATAATTCAGATTAATATTTGAAATATAATTCATATATAGTGAACTGAATTAGCATAAAATTGGTAAATTTTTTTTTTATTGTAATATGGTTATTTTTCTGGAATATCAAAAATATAAAATAAAATATCAAACGTTACAAAAACTGAACTTCTTTATTTTTAAAATATTGAAATTTAACTTAATTAATAAAAATTATTTTAGCAATTATTTGTTCTATGTTAATACTTCTTTCATTTGCTTTTTTTATTTAATCCTAAATGCAATATAAAAAAAGTGTTCTAAAAATATAATGTAATATAATATACACTTTGTAATATAATGTACAACTACCTCATATATATATTTTTTAATATTTTCTACAAATAAAAATGAAATTGAAATTAAAATAAATATCGTGCATAGCACGGGTGTGAAATTAGTTATTATAAACAAAACGAAGAGAGTGAGCATCAATAACTAAAGATGAAATTAAAATGTGTTTCATTCAGTCTCAAATAAAGGGATGAGGTTACGGTGATGTCCTAATAATATAGCACACAATATGTTGGACCAAACACATATACAAACTAGCTAACAGATAGCAAAACAACACACATTGAAGAAGAAAATATCGAACAACAACTGTCTTTATTTCTTGATGCAATATTATATGTGAAAAGGGTAACAATTCTCATAAATGAAACTAGAAAGCAAATACAATTTAAACAGCTCAAGGACAACCAACAAGGCAAAATGCCAGGGGAAAAATAAACATCAATTTCCTAACTATAAGCTACTAACTAAAAAGTAAAAACAGAAACAAAGAAAGGATGGAAAGAAATAAATTGCAATCAAGGACACTAGAATTTAATTCCATAACAAAAGGGATCCTGATCTGTTCATATAAAAGAGATATGACTTACCAGAAGTCACACATTACAATTTTCTTTATGAATCTAAAAAGGGCAATTTCCTTTGGCTCAATTTCCATGTCAATTGATTCACCATACATGAGATAGACAGCTGTCTTCTTGACAACCAATCCATGCCCAAAAGTCACAAAAATCTCCACCTTGTCTCCAGCTCCCAAATGTGATATTATGCCCTGCCAATCTTCATCATTAAAGGAAATTACTGCATCTCGCTTGTATATCTGGATGGTGCACTTTGTGTAATTAACCATTAAGACACTAACAAGACATTCAGTTGCCATGTTTTCAGGGGTTGATAAATAAACAACACACAGAGCCATTCCCTTCAAGCGACAATCCTCGGGCACAGTGAAATGCACTGGCCATCCCTCACCTGTATGGGCCAACCAATAAGGATAATAGTCACCTGGGAGAAAAACATCACAAGCCTCATTGCTTGCCAATCCCTGTAGCATGAGCAAAAAAAGCTTAGCCATCTATGCAATTGTGATATATAAACAGACTTCTTCAATTATTATTTTGTCATTCCAAATTACAAAACGGGAATTTTTTATTTTTTATTTTTTATTTTTTTAAACAAAAGAACGAAATGCATAAATTAAATTAAAACATGGCAATGGTAACTAATTCAAATAAATTTGGTTAATAGTTTTGTTGTGTATATATCTACAGCAGATCATTAGTTTCTGTTTACTTTATACAGGTCTTTCAACTTATATTTCAATTACTTTTTAGTGATCAATGGAAATCTAACAAACATGAAGCAAGTGTAGCAGGAATGAAGTGGAAATCCACTTTCTAATGCTTAATATGATAATGATTTCTTGGCTCGTTGACTATGAAAATCATGTACTTTTAATTAGGTTTCTTATTAATAATATGATCTTGTTTTGCCTTAAAAAAAAAAAAAAATGGTGCCATGTGGTTATAGATGGGAAAGGTGTTAAAAGAAGGTGAGTATGGAAGTTTCTGTTAGATACATCATTAGGATTATTTCATGTTATCTTAATTAATTAGCAAAAATGAATAGTGAGGGTAAGTAGACAACAGTAAAGAGAAGGAACCTCAGATATGCTGTGACTAAGAGTATTGAAGACTTCTTGGTAACTTCCAATCCCAATCAAATAAGACCCCATCTGATGGTTTGAATTTTCTATTGCTGTAAAATTTACACCATATACGTCGTCCAGAATTGTTTTTACTTGTTTAGATAGTTGAAACTCTGTGTCACATTGCACCAAAACACTACGAAGATTTGAAAGGCTGCTAATCACTGAAGCAAGATCAACAAAAGTATTATTCTGCGTATGCATGAAAAATAGAGATGATAATGTGCCAGAAAATGGATGAATATATGGTAGGGGATTCATTCTTGGTGACAACCAAGACCAAATAATAGAAGGAAAAACATTACGTGATAATCCTTCAAATCCACATACGGATATATATCCAATGCTTTTTGACCTTACTATTGAAAAGGGAACTTGTTTCACAGCAGTATTTTCAGCAATTAAAGTTGTCAAGGATTCCATTTGCTCTATATCTTCCTCCAATTTGCCAATCTTCGAACAACCCGAAAGAATGAGAGTTTTCACAGATTTCAGCTTATAAGTTCTCCTTGGCAGATTAGCAATACTTTTACAGTCCTTCAAATTTATCAGAAGAAGTTTGTGGAGATCTCCAATAGACTTGTGTACCTCCTTCAAAAGTGGGCAATCTTTGAAAATGAGCTCTTCAAGATTTGGAAGTTTTGAAAAGTCAGGGGTTTCTGTCAAGTACTTGGAGTGACTAAGATTGAGGATTTTTAGAAACCACAAATCCTACAACAAGATTAGAGAAGAAGAAAACAAATGAAATAGTGGTAAGTGGATATTTTTCTTAACCTATCTATGAATTTTAAAAGAAAATGGCATGTAATATATACCTGGGGTTTTCTCCAGAGTAGTCTAAGATTACTGTACTTTAAATCAATTGCAACTACACCTTTCAGATAAAAGTTGTTAGGTATGTATTTTAGAGGACATCCTTTCCAATAGATCCATCTCAGATTCTTAGAAAGATACCAATAATCTCCAGTGAGTTGTACATTGTCAAGTTTCAACAGTCTCAATCTCTTCATTGCCCGAAAAGCGTCAGTTTTGAAGCAATATCTACTGGTTAAATCCAATTTCAGTGTCAATCCCTCAATAGCTTCCGTCCCCTGTGATGAAAAGACCATAGAAAAATAAATTGAGAAATCCCTCATGTAGCTGCTGGTTACTGATACTTAAAGCTGAGCCTAACTACAAATGTATTGCACATGGAAAAGCAAACATTTTCAAAATATGTTTCCAAACTGTACATAAAGAATGTACTTACAGTATTCTTTGTCAATACATCTAGTACATCCTCATGAAACCACAATCGACTGCGCTCCTCAGGATTCCTTGGTGAACTTTCACGAATAATTTCTCTTCCCATGGCTTGTAGCAAAGGATCCATTTGAAGTTTGTTGTTCTTGTCAACTTGTAAGAGGGCACGCTCTATAAGAATTGTTATTCCTATATCAGCATATAGTCCACAGCCATTTAGTATCTCTGTAACATAGGCTCTGTCTTTACCAATAAAGAAACAGCATACATCAAGAAATATATCCCTTTCCACCAGATCATGTAAACCATCAAAGCTTATTCTTAATTTCTCTTGAACTATATCATTGGGAATTCTTTCTAATTTGAACAATACACTTTCCCATTCTTTGCCTGTCCTTTCAATCAAGTAAGATCCAAGGACTTCAAGAGCTAGTGGTAGTCCGCCACAGTAAGCAACAACATGTCTTGCAAGTTCATTGAAGTCTTCTCTTGGTTTTGCTTCTCCAAAAGCATTCCAACTAAAAAGCTCAAGGGACTCATTTTCGTCCATTTCCTTCATTTTATAAACATAATCAACTCTAAGACTTCTAAGTAGGCGTAGATCTCTAGTTGTAAAGATTATTACAGTTCCTTGACCGAACCAGTTATGACTTCCACACAGAGCATTTAATTGGCTCAACTCACTTACATCATCAAGTACAATGAGCATCCTTTTTCTAGAAAGTCTTTCCTTGATAATAAGTTTTCCCACCTCAACGCTTCGTATCTTGACCTTTGTGTTTATGACATCTGAAAGAAGTTGTTGTTGTAAATGAACATGCCCATGCCCTCTATCTGTTTGCCAAACTTCTCTAATATCTTCAATGAAACTTTTATCCAAGAATATATGATGAATTCGATTGTAGATGGCTTTGGCTGTGGTAGTTTTACCCGATCCTCCCGTTCCCCATATCCCTATCGTACAGACTTCGGTGGATTGATTTTCAATAAATCCAATCACTCTGTCCACGTGGGATTCTAATCCAACAGGAAATTCAGTGACAGACAAGGTTTCATGATCTAGTTTTGTAAGAACGTCCTTAACAATATTATCTATTAGTTCAGCATCATCCCTTCAAGTTCAATAATAATTAAAAAAACAGGCAAAATGGTCATCAATTACGAAAAATATATAGTAAGTTTCAAATATGCTTCATTCAGTGTCAAATAAAAAAAGCGAGAAACTATATAAAGTATTGATTGATTTACCCGTGATTGCTCTCATCCCAGCCAGGCAAATTTGCAGCTTTGGTGAGTGCGTGGCTCCACCTCGACAACCCAGATTCCAGATGTTCTCCTGAAAATCTTTCTCGCGCAGCTGCTTTCAACGATTTTCCAAAATCACCCTTCTGATGACGTACATCGGATGGGTCAATATCGTAAAATACGGGAACAACTCTTCGGCCGTAAGTTTCGTGGCTTTCAATGATTTTTGCAAGTTCATCAAGACACCAGGTAGATTCAATATAAGTTTTGGTGAAAACAACTATTGCTATCTGTAACCCTTCTCTTGCTCGCATTAGTTCTTCTAGATGCATTCCCTTGACTAGATTCTCGTCGTCAAGGAAAGTTTTGACTTTAGCTTTTGAGAGGGCAGAATAGAGATGAGAAATGAACCTCCTACCGATGTGTTCTCCCCAAAAATTGATGAACGCATCGTATATCAATTGGGGTTTCGATTTTGAGAAGGATGATGAAGAAGACGCGAACTCCATCAGAGGAATCCAAGTCAACTGTTAGAAGAGAAAGCAATACTGCAAAATAATTTTATATGCAAGTGTTGGGAAGATTAACATTTTTTTATGATCGTCCAAGCGCGATAAGACCGAACCAAACTACTTTTTAATCCTTTATTACTTAAAAAAACTAGTATAATAACATGTGACAAGTGTTAATTTATAAATATAAAAATAAATAAATTTTATATTATTATAATTTTAATGTATTTTTAATTTTTATAAATATATGTGTGAAAATAATTGTGAATATTTCTAAAAAAAATAAATAATTTGAATATTAAATATATCAAATAATTTTATTTCATTTAGATAAATCTCTATTGTATTATATGTATTAATAGATATTTATGTTAGAAAAATATTGTTTTGTAAGAAAAATAAATATATGAAAGTTTACAAATCAATTCGATTGGTGTTTTTCTTTTGACAAAAATTTGTGTACATCAATCCGATTGGCTAAAAATGAAAAGGTGAGACTTTTAATTACATAAAATCATCTTTATATAGGCCCACATGTATAGTCATTAGTTCATGTTGTTCGTACTCAATTTCGTAAATATTTTCTAGTATTAAATAACATTACTTTTAATGTATATTTTAATAGTAGATAAGATATTTTAGTTGTATTAATTTTTTTATTGAGACTATCAAAATTAAATTATGCTAACTAATTTTCTTAAAAGGTATGAATCAATTTTTTTTACTTATATTTTAGTCTGCAGGAAGTATTAGTTATTCTACCCAGCGTTGCCTGTGGGTATTTAACTCTTTATTTTCTTAACTAAATAGGTAAAAATTGTTTAATTACTACTCATTTTTCTTCTGGAAAATTATTAATTTTTGAAATTTATTAACAATCACTTATTATAACTTGGTACAGTTCAACATACTAACCAATTGTCATCCAGGATAATACAATATTTTTTGTTTTTTAATGTTAGATACCAAGTGTAAAAATTGTTTATTTATTCTATTTATGTAACTATTATTATCATAATTAGAAAGTGTTTATTATTTATAAAAAATAAATGATAAATTTATATAGTATAGTTCAGCTGTTTAATTAATAAATTTAATTTTTCAATGTTGACCAATGTCTTATCATACACATCATTTAAATTTAAAAATTAAATATTATTTTATTCATTTATAAGTAATTGGTAGAAGATTAAGAAATTATGATCTTCCATTTCAAAATACAGAAGTTATTTTGACCTCATATTTCAAAAAAAAAAAAAAAACTATGTATTTCCAAATCTAATTTACAATTTATCTAAAATATAAGTTTGACACAACAGCAAGCCGAAGAACCACTTAAAATTGAGCCAACCATATGCAACAATCTATTACCCCGCCGCATACTAAAATTGAAGCCAAAATAATTGCTATTCTAAAATGGGGCCAAAATCTAACACTGTAATTAGTTACTTCCAGTGTCAAATATGTAAAATATGTAACATTTCACATATATGGACCTAAGAGACATGTTGAAAATTATCATGTTTTTCCGTGTGTTATCCAATCAAGTTCAAAAGTATAATACTAATTAAAAAAATGTAAATCAATATAAGAATAACATTTGCATAAACAGCGGAAATAAAATACTCTTTTAACCAAAATTTCAAAAGTTGATCAAATATATTAAATTCTATTTCTGAATCATACCTTAAAATATACATAAAAGAAAAATGATATATTAAAGCTTGATAAAATTGATATATTAATTAACGAAAATATATTAAAATAATAACCTAACATCTCTGTAACTTCAAATTTATCAAGGAAGTACTTCTTAATATTATTAATATATAGATAAAAAAAAAAACAATAAATTCACAATTAACATTAAGGAATACAGCTACAATATAAGATAAGTATTAAATAATATAATATCTCTCGGTTAATATTTAACTCTGCACAGCTTTGATTTCCTCACGTTAGAGTATTACTAAGCTTGAAACCTGAAAAATATAGAAATAACCACACAAAAAAAAGGATATATCTTAATGCCTTAAATGCATGAACACCTATGTAATATACACCTAAAAAAATGGAGATAAAAATAAAAGGATATAAAAATGAAAGATGATAATAAATTAATAGAATCCGAAAAAACAGGACTCATCATCAGATTCAATCAATTTTATAACATTAAGAAAAATAAAAATAGAAATTCTACAAAGCAAGAACGAAACAATGACAGCCAACATGTAATCCTGTATACTAAAGTCAAATTGAAAAACCAAAAACCACTCACAGCAGATATCAATCTAATAAATAGAAATTGGCCCATTCTATCCATTTCTCAACCATTAAAGCCCAGTAATATAAGAAACTCCTTTTTTTTTTTAAAAAAAAAAAAAAGTAGTAATATAAGTAACTCTATCTACATCATCTCCCAATTTTTTTTTTCTTTATTTGTTGTATTAACCATAGGATAAATGGAAAAAATGGCTCGATCTCTGTCCATGTTTTCGGGTGAGTTGTTGTAAGCATGTGTGTGAATTCACCAGTCACCACGGTTGGGAAGAGGAGGTGTGCGATTGGCAAGGAACACTTATAGGACCTTGGCCTTGGAGCACACAAACTGAAGTTGCTGAGGAACTTCTTGGGGTTGCACTTTTCCACAAACGGTATTGCATAGAGTAAGGGACAGTATATTTTTTTCCTAAATGGGAGTAAAATGGTGTCATATTCATCAATATAAACATTTTAAAAAAATAATAACAATAGATAATTAATGCATCAAATGAAGTTTTGTTTTTTCTTTAAAGGCAAAAACAAATTTATTGGTGAGATGGTCTTGAACCACAAGATGTGGCCATAACCAACCAAGCATTACAGCTATGCTACTGTCCAAAATAACGTAGCAACAAAGAAAAAGTATATACCCCTCCGTCCTTATACATGCCAATCTTCATATAGTTTAAACAAAGTCAAATACCGATGCATCTCCTAAACCTGCATATACAACCAATTCTAAAAAAGCTAACAGCCCCATTACATTAAAAAATAGTTTGTAAATACCCAGAGACCCCTACCTACTTTGACAGACCTCCCTGATCTGAAGTGGTAAAATCTGTCACAAGATAATCATGCATATTCCTTTAAGCTGATATTGCTTCTAAGCTACCACAATATTTCCTTAGTGCCTCAATTTGTTATAGCTCCAAAGCACGCAGATGGATTCATTAAGAAGGATCAAATGAAGTTTGTGCCTTAAAGTTTTCCTCATAAAAGAATGCTTTGCCAATTGAGTGACCAATACAATACATATATTCAAGAATAGATTTATATAAGGCAATCACTAACTGAGTACAATCCTTACATCAACAGCACTTCAGCATTTTATAAAAATACCTATAGAATTAGGACTATCTATCTCCACAATAACAGTCTCCAAGATTTGATTAGGTTCTAGTTCAGTTGAAGGTGAGTATCTTTCTACTAAGTCTCTGAGTTTTCAAGACTTTCTCTACTAATGAAAGGATTTGAAAGAAACGCAAGTGGGGGACTATGAGATTATGTCACAGGCAATGGAACAGGATTGCCCAATTTACTGAAGAAAAACTATACATATTTTGTAGTTCTAGACTTCTAGTAGATTTTAATCATTCTTCATTGCTAAAAGCCGAAGTGGTAAAATGAATTTCTCAACCAAAGTTGAATTGTAATTTTATTTTATATTTATATTTACATTTTTGTTGAGAGTAAATGTTCATTTTGGTCTACCAAAAAGATATATCACATTATTGAGACAATAGAATACCATGCACAACAATCAAGTAAAAATAACAGAACAATGGTTATCTGCATGTGGTGTCTTAACCCAAATATCTCAAGAGAGCATCACAAACATGGAAAAGTAAAAACACACATAATGTAAGTAATTCGATATAAATAAAAGGAACACTTAAGAGATTAAACAATCAAAACAAAGTAACTCCACAGTGATCTTTGATTACACAATATATTTGTCTAATTCATCAACCCCAAGGCGAAGGGCTTCGTAATTTTAGTCAATTCTCTCCAGCTTAGTTGATTACACAATATATTTGTCTAACACATTTTAACATTTTCTACAAAGATGAACAGTGAACATAAATCTACGTGCAGCAGAATTAGGAACAAAGTATTTCCAAGCATTAAATGTATTCCTATTGCTAAGAACACCTCAAATTTAATTTAATTAGAACAAAACCGTAAACATGTCCAGGTTCATACTGGAACTCAAAAATTAAAACAATGAAATTAAGAATTTAACAATTGCAAAGGGAAATAAATATCTTCACTTGACGTGACAGTAGTACTTGTAGCAGCATTAATAAAAAATATTTATAAAATAAGGTTCTCTCAGGGAATCAAAGAACTAACAGCAAGGATAAGTTTAAACATATGTTAATGTGATTGCCCCTTGAAGATGAGTGCCCAGTCCTTCATGCACTATGTGATTTAATTTTTAAAATTGTCATTCAAGTAAAAAAAGGGGGGAGACAACTGTCTTGCAAAGGAAAGATATTTGACACTATCAAGATTATTTGTTTGAGTGCCCAGTCCTTCATGCAGAATTTACATAGTGCAAGTACAATAATAGATGCAAGCTTGTCAAATTGAAATGAAGCCAAAATAGTTGAATACTTGAATCCAAATTTTATCTAAACAACTAAAAAAATTGAATGGAAATTTAGCTACTCACAGTGGCCTGATTGCAACAACAACTTGGGGTGAAACCAACACTGGATGGTTGACTCTCACATTTAGCCTTGATGTATCTCTATCTCCATAAATATTCTTCACCATATCATAAGCACTAACGATGGAAGCCAATAAAACTGAGCATTGGTGATCTCCACCACCATTGACTCTCATTTATAACGATAAAATTACGTGTTTTAAAGAAAATGATAATATATCAAAAACAATCTCCCAATATGTAACCGTACCATAACTCTTCTTCCCTCCAACAACAAAACCAAGGATCACAATCATATCCACTTTTGGCAAGGATCAGAATCAAAGGACATGTCACCATCAATTCTTTGTGTCTCTACATCAAATTTAACTAAAAAATTATCAATGAAATTGCTACACTACATGTCCCCAAAATAACAACAAATAAACTGCAACAAATCTCACCAGACATATGAAAGAGCAGTACAAAATATTTCAATTGAAAAATAGAAGCATCGAATTAACATCAAATGACAACACAAAAAATGAAAACCAAAATTAAATAAAACAGAGACAACTGGATATCTCAAGTTCACTATGATAAAAGCTAATCAGTAGGGCAAGAAAGTAGCTAACATGGAAAGCCAAGCAAATGTTCCACCATATTGCAAATGTCTGCTCATATTGATGAAACCACAAATATTTCTTTTATTCTTATGCTCCTTCGTAATGGATTGAACAACTGGTCCTTGTCTTCACGTCATAGATCCCAGTCGAGTTTCATCTACACACAAAATCATCAAAACACATCAAAATGACAATCTATAAAGTCAGAGTCATACATAGCAGTGATCTAGTATAATAGAGTAGAGAACCTACGCTAGACAAAACCTTTGGGATTTATTCTTGGCATTCTCAACATCCTTCTGGTAATCGGCGCTCACAGTTGGTAAGACTTATTGTTACCACACACACTGACAAAAAGAAGGGAAAAGCCTAGCAGCACACATACCGATGATGAATGAGGAGAAAGAAGAACACAAAATGAAATAGGAGTTAGTTAAGACTCGATAGCAAACATATATCAGTTCAAATTCAAAATTAATTTCCAAGCTATAGATAGAAGAACTCTTTTTTTTGGTGCGTCTCTAATAAAAAACAAACGAATGACCCATGTTGCTTGAGCTAGGTTCAAGATAAAGGGAAATATGCTCTTCTCCTTACTTTTGAGTAGTTTCTGGGAACTATAATCTTTTGATCTAATTGCATTACATCATTGTGAGTGAACACACAACACAAAGCCACGGAGAACCGAACGACAAACAGTGAACACACCACCCACAAATCAGAACCAAGCTAAACATCCCACCAAACGAAACCCTCTATTGCAAACCTATAATCAGCCAAGAGAAATTAGCAGGAAAAGAAGAGAAGAAATTAATCAGAAGAAAAAATCTACGGCAACATATTCACGATCTGGAATAGCAAGAAACATCATCAGAGTCGGCGACCAGAAGGATGAGCAACAGATTCACGGTCTCTCTTACCTTGCACACACCCCAGAATCATCTATGGCAACGTCACCACCGTTTTAATCGATTTATCTTTCCCATGATATTGCCACGATCATCTACGACAACGTCACCACCGGAGTCGACGCCGGCAACTGTTACCGCAACTGTAACCAAGAGAAAAAAGCATCAGGAAGAAGAGAGAAAGAAAAAAAAAACTTAGTGAAGGGAGAAGAGAACCTGAATGAAGGGAGAATAGAACCGTGAGCGGGAATATGAAGAATTTGCAAAACTTTCATCGATGGTTGAGAATGAATATTCGGTCCAAATAAATCAGAATTGTAGGAATAAAGTGAAGGGCATAAGAAGAAAAGCACTGTTATTAGGGAATTGTAAAACCATCTGCAACGGCCATCTCTTCACGGTATTTGAGAAAGAGATACGGAAAAAAAAAAATTGTAGACCACACTGTTATATCAATATAGACTTTTATAATTAAAATAAAAAAAAAAGAATAGGAAAAAATAGATGTTTATGAGATATTTTTATTGAAAAGAGTAAAAAATAAATGATATATATATAATCTATTTAAGAATTCAAATAAAGATATTGGATTGGAAATGCCCTAAACGAATTACCTGACATATCAATTCTCAAGAAGGTGAATTTCAGAATCTGACAACGTTTTATATACAATAATCAGTTTCGCCAAAAAAAAAAAATTGATATAAGGTTAGAATTGACTTGTATAACCCAAGTGTCTCAAATTCAATAAAAAAAAAATTTGGTCAATCAAAAAAAATATAAATAGATTATAAATATGATAAATTTTTAACAATATAATACTCTTAAAATAATTCACCATTAAAAATACATTTTAAATTAAAAATAAATTTTGAATCAACTATTAATTTAAACGTACATAAAAAACAAAATAGATTTTCATTGATAGAAAATAATAATTAAGAAATTAAAAAATATTTCGAATGAATTATAATAAATAGCTGTGCCAAATTCAGTAAAGAAACTTGCTCAATTTCAATAAATATAGATAGATTATAAAATGATAAATTTTGAACAAAATAATAATCAATAATAATTCACAATTAAAAATACATTGTAAATAAACAATAAATATTGAATAAAATATTAATCTAAACATAAATAAAAGAACAAAATAGAATTCAATTGATAGGAAATAATAAATAAGAAATTAAAAATTATTTCGAATAAATTAAAAAAAACAGGTGTGCCAGATTCAATAAAGAAACTTCCTCAGTCTAAATAAATATATATAGATTATAAAATGAAATAAATAGGTGTGTCAATTTGAATAAAAAAACTTACTCAGTCTCGAAAAATTTTGATAGATTATAAAATGTTAAATTTTGAACAAAATAAAGAAACTTGCTCAGTCTCAAAAAATATAGATAGATTATAAATAAGTATATATAGGTATAGGCATATATTATATGATGATGCACAAAAACCGTTAACAACTGTTATGCTCAAACAAATTAATTTTAAACATAATATAAAATATAATTATAATATTTTCCTATACATCTATAGATTGTCATTTTAAATAAAGAAACTTGCCAAGTCTCAAAAAATGTATTTAGATTATAAAATGTTAAATTTTAAACAAAATAATACTCTAAAAATAATTCACATTTAAAAATACATGGTAAATATACTGTTAATTTTTTAATAAATTAATCATCTAAACATACAACAAAAAATCAAAATAGCTTATGATTAATAGAAATAATAAATAAAAAATGATAAAAAAAAAATGTGTGTCAATTAAATAATACTCTATAAATATAGATAGATTATAAACTGAAATAAACAGATGTATCAATTAGATGGTAAATAATACTCTATAAATAATTCACTATTAAAAATACGTCGTAAAAAAACTGTTAATTTATAAATAAAATAATAATCCAAACATACAAAAAAATTGAAAAATATAATCTGATTAATATAAAAATAATAAATAAGGAATGACAATAATAGATAGATTATTAAATGAAAAAAATAGGTGTGTCTTAAAAATAAACAGGTGTGTCAAAATCAATAAAGAAACTTGTTGAGTCTCAATAAATACATATAGATTTTAAAATATCAAATTTGTGACAAAATAAAACTCCAAAAATATGAAAAAATAAAATAAATAGACAAATACTAACCAGTGCCCTTAGGTCACTGGTTAGCAAGACCCAAATAAATATGCCAATTATTGTTAGATACATCATTATTGTTTCTAAGAATAAAAAATAAACTAAATAACTTTTCTTGTAAAAAAATATACTTTATTTAAATCATAAAAATTATACATTCTATAAACAATAAAATTTTAAAAACTACCTTACGTGTGAAGTTCAAGGAATCTATTAAGAAAAAAAAAATCACAGGTTTACTTACTGTCTTTAGAAGGACACTACTTTTAATGTGAAGACAATAAAATAAAATATGTTGTCAAAGAAAATGTTGGGAAACAAAACAAGAAACCACGTGACAAATACCAGAAGCAAGACGGCCCAAGATCCTAATTAACAGTCCAAGAACAAAGAAAGAAAGAAAAAAAAAACAAAGGATATAAAAAAGAAAACACTGCAGAATCAATAGTGGAAAAGCACCAATAAAACCAAACGAATGTAAAGTAGTTAATATATATATACATATAGCACAACCTCCCTTATGCAAATTCAATTATAGATATCATATAAATTATGTTAATAGTCCAATTTACATAACCTTAATCCAATTTAAAAATTAAATACACTTGCGATGAACTTTAAAATTGGGGACAATAAATCAGACGTGGCCATTCCAATTTCCATAGATGGTGTTGAATGACCATGGGCTTGGGGCCGAGGTACAACAGAGGTAGCGGTGGAAGAGGTCAGTGAAGAGGGAGAGTTCTTGGTGGTGGTTGGGAGATGTTGGGTTGGAGAAGTGGATGCAAGAGAGAAGAGGAATGACCACAAAAAAGAAAAGGTGTAATTAAAATTACATTGATTGCTACCGTGTTTTTAATCATTCATTTCATTTTCATTTCCTATAAAAAACACCAAAAATGATAATTTTTTATTTCTAGTTTTCAGCCTTTTGAGAACATTTCTCAAGAAAATATTTACTAAAAGTAGAACAAGCATATTTTCACCACTGTTTTCTATTTTTAAGTTAAAATGAAAACAGAAAATGGACATACCAACTAGTCCCTAACCTTTTTTCATGCTTTTTTTTTTTTTTTAAATAATGGCAAGAGTGTGTACAAACAATGACAATTTAAGTAGTTATTAAATGAGAGTATGTGAGAGTGAGAGAGTGGAGGCGGAGAAGAGAGAAAATGGAGAAGTGAATGAAAGATAAACCAGAAGTGGGGGTATTTTGTATTTTTAAATATGTCTATTTAGAACAAAAAGTTGTCCCATACTATATTGAGTAACAAAATTTGAAGCTTTTGTCCTGTTCTTCTTTATGTAAATTGTGTTGTCCCATAAACTTTTTTCAAATCAAACATCAAATAATTACAATTGTCCTGTTCAGTACTATATTTTTTAGCAAATCAAATGAATCCTAAATGTGTGAATTTAAAGGCTAATTTTTTTTTTTTTGTAATGTATTAGAATTATGTAGTGATAATTTAATGTTTACCAACAAATCATTAGTTCGAGCGATACTGGACTCGATCTCCTTAAGTAAGATCTTAGGTTTATGAAAAAACGTGGTTGGAAGGGAAAACCCACTAAAGGTGACTAGCAAAGTTCTCTAGCAAAATTAGTCATTAAGAAAATTGGTAGATACTCTGCACCAATGTCATGAGTAAAAAAAAAAAAACCTTTAATTTTTATGTTAAGCTATTTTCACAATCTTAAGCTTTTTTTTTTTTTTTTGCAGTAAAAAAAAATGTTAAGCTATTTTCACAATCTTAGTAATGAAAATAACATTTTTCTTTTATATTCTAAGACTATTCACTTAAATTGGGAAAGTGACAAAATGATAAAAATACGATAGTGATACATAATTTTATTTCATTTATGCTTGTGCTTTTAATTTACAATCATGATATTTTCATATCCAACACAATTGTTGATTTGTACTTATATATGCATTTTTTTTTTCATTCTTGGTCAAATTATTTATATCATTCTTAAAAAGAGCAATCGATAGGTTTCTAAAATGTAGATATTGAAACAAATAATGTTGTACAAGATTAAAGTAGCTTTTGCCTAGAGTTTTTTAAAAGTTACTTTTAAGTTTTAACTAAAAATTAGAGCTTAAAAAATTAAGTAAAAAATGTTTGTCAATTTTCATTTTTTTTAGCTAAAAAACTCCTTTAAAGATAAAAGTTGTTTGATAAAGGTGTATTTATAAAATAAAAAAAATTGTGTAATGAAAAGTATATTTATAAAATCAAATTGTGGAAAATTAATTTTATTTATATATAATTATTTTAATTATTTATAAAAATGTAAAAAGAATACATTGATTAATAAAAAAATATTTCAATGATGATTTGAAAATAGTGTACTATATGTAATATTAGTTGAAGAAATTTAAATATTAACTACAAAATATAAAATGTTTAAAAACTTTTATCTAATTTTCAATAATATTTTTTTAAAAACTAAACACCACATTACTAACAAGATTTGTAGTACAAATTTGTTTTGTTGTTTGGATTTGCACGAGAAAAAGGTTAAACGAAATTGAATGTCTTTTGAGACTTTGACAGTACTCCAAAATTGTTCTAACAACTATTCTCGTTAAAACACACAATATTATTGATTCAGCTTCTCCTTCAATTAAGTAATATTGCACCACCTAATCACATCCTTCCACTGATGCATTCCGAGAGAGTATCAACCCAGGCTGTATAGCATAGTAAAAAAGAAAAAAATAATGATATATATATATATATATATATATATATATATATGCACTTATGGAATCAACGAGAATCAAAGGGAGACCCTAAAAAAAAACACTCCATGTAAGTTAGATATAAGTTAGGGGTAGCTTTTAAAAAAAGCTCTTTTTTTTATATATTTTGTTCATGGAAAATAAGTCACTTATTTTTTTAGGGGCTTTTTTAAAAGAATGTTTGGCCTAGATTTGACTTTTAAGGAGAAAAAAAAAAAAACTGAACCAAACACTAGCTTAGTAAAAATAGCTTATAAGCTAGTAAAGAACCTTACTAAACACATTACTCATACATTGTAAACATATTGTTCATTCATGTCTTAAAACATCTAATAAATAATAAGAAAGATATGTTTAAACAAGATGTTACCAAAAATATAAAATCTCTACCAGGAAAATATATACAGAGTTGAATTTTGGTAGAAAGATTAAATGTTAGATTATTGCTGTAAATATTATTTCAATACAAAGACCATAAAATTTGCTCTAATAAACTAACATTTCATAGTTCAAAGAAATCATATCTAAAACTAATACATCAACTGATAAAAAAAATGTGTTAACATACCTTTTAATCACCAACAATTAAATAGTTCACCTATTTTACCTGCAGTGCATCACACGGGTCTATATCTAGTTATATGTAAAAAGGGAAAGCAATTATGATAAATAACAACTAGAAAGCAAATACATTACACAACTTTGGGACAGCCAAGGAGGCATAATGCAGGGATTGAGAAACAGGGGAAAATAAAATTTCCTAACTATAAGCTACTAAAAAACAGAAACAAGGAAATGATAGAAAGAAATAAATTGCAATCAAGGACACTAGAATTTAATTCCATATACACAAGGGATCCTGATCTGTTCCTAGGAAAGAAATATGACTTACCAAAAGTCACACATTAGAATTTCCTTTATGAATCTAATGACGGCATTTTCCTTTGGCTCGGACAAAGGCTCCATTTCCATGTCAATTGATTCATCATATATCAGATAGACAGCTGTCTTCTTGACCACCAATCCATCCCCAAAAGTCCCAAAAATATGCACCTTGTCTCCAGATCCCAAATTTGATATTATGCCCTGCCAATCTACATCATTAAAGGAAATAACTGTGTCTTGCTTGTGTATCTGGATGGTGCACTTTGTGTAATTAACAATCAAGACACTAGTTAGAGATTTGGTTGCCATGATTTCAGGGGTTGATAAATAAACAATACACAAAACCATTCCCTTTATGTGACAATGCTCAGGCACAGTGAAATACACTGAAAGCACCAAGACCAGATGGCACACCAGCACTCTTTTATCAGCAGTTTTGGCCTATGGTTGGAGACAGGGGCGGATGCACTCACAGTCTTATGGGGGCAATTGCCCCCACAAGAGGTGTTTTTTTTTTTTACTTAAAGATCTTTAATAGAAAAAAAAAATTGCCCCCCCCCCCCCCCCCCCCCCAAAAAATAATAGGTATTACCTCCACAAGACAATTTTTTTTAAATGAAGGTAAAAAGTTATAAGAAATAAAAGAAAGAATAAATTAATATGTGTAGAAGGTAGTTGTAATTTATAGAAACTTAGGTATTTTGAAATTTTTTGTCAAGAAATTTTGTATTTTGTAAAAAATTATAGTATTTTTTTTCTATGAAAATATTATTGACTATTTTCTTGCCCCCACTAAACAAATTTTTTGGATCCGTCCCTGGTTGGAGATGATATCACTAAGTGCGCCCTGAATGTCCTCAATGGGCAAGCTGATCCTTCTACGTTGAATATGACTAGAATTGTCGTCATTCCAAAGTGCAAACACCCAATCCAGCCTTCTGAATATAGACCAATCAATCTATGCAATGAGCTTTTCAAGATTATTACAAAAGCAATTGCTAATAGACTTAAACCCATCCTGCCGTCCATTGTTGACGACACTTAAGGTGCTTTTGTTCAGCAAAGACAGATCACAGACAATGCTATCATATCCTTTGAGATTTTCAATTACTTGAAAAAGAAAACTACAGGCAAAAAGGGGTATATGGCGCTTAAGGTGGATATGGCAAAGGCATATGATAGGATAGAATGGCCTTTCTTGGAGAGTATTCTTACTCACATAGGCTTCCCGGTAAATTTGACCAGCCTCATCATGCATTGTGTCCAAACCGTTTTCTTTTCAGTCATGGTGAATGATCAGCCTCACACAGAATTCTTACCATAAAGAGGATTGAGACAGGGAGACCCCCTGTCTCTATACCACTTTATCCTTTGTGCAGAGGGCCTCTCAGCTATGATCAAGAAGGCAATGCAGAGTAACCTTATTCATGGCATCCAGATCTGCCCGAGAGCTCTTATGATTTCGCACTTGTTTTTTGCAAACGATAGCATTTTGTTCTCTAGAGCAACTATGGAGGAGGCAAATCAACTGTCCTATATTCTGAGGAAATATGAGAAAGCATCTGGCCAGAAACTTAATCTTCACAAATATGATCTTTCCTGCAGCCAAAATGTCCCGACTCCCAGACAAACTCAGCTCCAAATGCTGCCTGGTGTTAAGGCTATGGAAGGCACCATGACTTATTTAGGACTCCCTACCATTATTGGGAGATCTAAATCTCAAGTCTTCCAATTTGTGAAAAATAGAATGTGGAAAAAGTTAAAAGGCTGGAAAGAGAAGACCCTCTCTCAAGCGGGTAGAGAAATTTTGATTAAGGCAGTTGTCCAAGCTATACCTTCTTATGTGATGGGTTGTTTCAGATTACCAAACACCATCTGTGAGCAGCTTGAGGCCATGACAGCTCATTTTTTTCTAGGGAGGAAAAGAGGATGAAAGGAAGATCCACTGGCTTAGTTGGAAGAAGATATCAAAGCCAAAGAGACAAGGTCGCATGGGCTTTAAAATGATTACGGCTTTCAATAAAACCCTGCTGGCAAAGCAATGGTGGCACATTCTAACAGAACCAAAGTCCCTCATGACTAGAACTCTTAAAGCAAAGTACTTCCCATATATTTGTGCTCTTGCTCCTAACAGAGGACAATCACCTAGCTTCTCTTGGGCTAGCATTTTTTCTGCGAAGGATTTAATGGAGGAAGGGACCATGTGGAAAGTGGGAAATGGGATTCAGATTAGAATGAATGCAGATAAATGGGTTCCACAAACAGCAAACCACAAACCACAGTTCAGAAACACTCAAAATTTTGAAGAGGGGTGCAGGGTGTTCGAACTGATAAATCATGAAAATAGAACATGGAAGGAAGATCTCATCCGAGATACCTTTGCTGATCAAAGTGCTGAGGCAATTCTAGCTATACCTCTATCTATTTTTCCTGAGCAGGACCAAATCATGTGGTGTCTATCTGAGGATGGCACATATTCAGTCAAATCAGGATACCATATGTAGATGGAAAAACTTAACCATCAAGAAGCTACCACGAGTTAAATTTTTTAAGTTTTCTGGAAAGATGTTTAGAAGGTGAATGTGGCTCCAAAGTGTAGGAACCTAGTGTGGAGAGCATGTTGCAATATCCTCCCAGTCAAGAAGAACTTGCATAAGAAGATTTCTTCCATGGACCCTATGTGTCCTTGCTGTGGTGAAGAAGAGAAGACTATAGAACACACTTTTTTAAGATGCAAGGAAGTTCAAGCCATTTGGTTCGCAAGCCAACTCAGGGTGCGTATTCTACAACTGAACACCTCTTTCAACCAATGGATCCTGGATTGGATGAATACAAAGGATAAATACTTTATCAAGCAGGTTTTTGGTTTGATGTGGTATATATGGAGAAAAAGGAATGAGTGGGTCTTTAATCAAAGAAAAACAACTATCCACATGGTCAGAGATCCTTTTGGGTGGATTGGCAAAGATAAGGATGAAACCCATCACGCAATCCAACACCAGCATCCGATGGTATGGAGCCCACTGAGTTTGGAAGAGGAATTTAAAATGATTTTTGATGCTACTATTAAACAAAGTGAAGGCATTGGATTAGGGCTAGTCTGCAGAAATTCAAATGGAAATGTCATAGCCCTTGCAGCGAAAATGACTCCACACACCTACCCTCCAAAAGTAGTTAAGGCTCTCTCTCTTAGGTGGGCCATCCAGGTTGCAAAGGATTTGATGATACCGTCGGTGGTCATGGAAACTGATTGTCTACAACTTTACCAAGCCTGGCACAAAACTTCGAGGAATGGGACAACTACCTATGTTGAAGACATTTTAAAAGACTGCAGATTACTCAGCAGGGACTTCAATCTTTTGAGGCTTAGTTTTGTTAAAAGATCAGGAAATAGAGTTGCAGATACTATAGCTCATTTAGCCTTCGTATACAAGGAAAAACACTAGATTGAGGAATCACCTTTTCAGGTTGATACTCTTCTGCTTGCTGATGTAAATACCTCTCTTTTTTATTATTGAAATCCTGTTCTTTCCTTAAAAAAAACAGTGGAAAAGCACTAATGAAAACCAAACGAATGTAAAGTAGTTGATATATATATATATATATATATATATATATATATATATATATACACACACACACACACACATATATACATATCTTAGAAAGTGGGTTATGGGCCTAACTCAACCCTAAAAAACCGGCTTATAAGGTGAGGGATGCCCCCCCACTTATGTACACTAACTTGGCCATATCACTAGTCGATGTGGGATCTCCAACACACACCCCTCACGCTGAGGACTGGACATCTTGAGCGTAAAGTTTATGCAGGACTGGACATATGTGGGTGGTCCAATAACGGCCCGATAGCAGGTGGCAC
Organism: Pueraria montana var. lobata; assembly: GCA_026413185.1. Classification (NCBI taxonomy): domain Eukaryota; kingdom Viridiplantae; phylum Streptophyta; class Magnoliopsida; order Fabales; family Fabaceae; genus Pueraria; species Pueraria montana. Next base: position 13,914,135 of record CM048653.1, read on the forward strand.
GATAGGCCTATAACAAGGCATAATAGGCCTAACAACAAATCGCTAGGATAAGCTCTAATACCATCTTAGAAAGTGGGTTATGGGCCTAACTTAACCCTACAAAATCGGCTTGTAAGGTGAGGGTTGTTCCCACTTATATACACTAACTTGGCCATATCACTAGTCGGTGTGGGATCTATAGTGATATGGCCAAGTTAATGTATATAAGTGGGGGGCAAGCCTCACCTTACATGCCAGTTTTGTAGGGTTAAGTTAGGCCTATAACCCACTTTCTAAGATGGTATTAGAGCCTATCCTAGCGATATGTTGTTGGGCCAATTGTGCCTTGTTGAGGGCCTATACTCGCTATCAGGCCTCTATTAGACTACCAGCAGATGTCCAGTCCTGCAAACTTCACGCTCGAGATGTCTAGTCCTCGGCGTGAGGGGGGTTGTGTTGGAGATCCCACATCGACTAGTGATAAGGCCAAGTTAGTGTATATAAGTGGGAGTAACCCTCACCTTACAAGCCGATTTTGTAAGGTTGAGTTAGACCCATAACTCACTTTCTAAGAACATATATATATATATATATATATATATATACATATATATATACATATATACATATATATATACATATATACATATATATATGTTCTGTGTGTGTGTGTATCGTAAACAAACAAATAAGGAGGTGTTTGGTTTGAGAAAATATTTTCTATTTTCATATATATAGCACAACCTCCCTTTTGCAAATTCAATTATGGATATCATATAAATTATGATAATAGTCCAATTTACATAACCTTAATCCAATTTAAAAATTAAATACACTTGCGATGAACTTTAAAATTGGGGACAATAAATCAGACGTGGCCATTCCAATTTCCATAGATGGTGTTGAATGAACATGGGCTAGGGGCCAAGGTACAACAGAGGTAGCGTTGCAAGAGGTCAGTGAAGAGGGAGAGTTCTTGGTGGTGGTTGGGTGATTGGAGATGTTGGGTTGGAGAAGTGGATGCAAGAGAGAAGAGGAATGACCACAAAAAAGAAAAGGTGTGATTAAAATTACATGGATTGCTACCGTGTTTTTAATCATTCACTTCATTTTCATTTCCTATAAAAACACCAAAAATGATAATTTTTTATTTCTAGTTTTTAGCCTTTTGAGAACATTTCTCAAGAAAATATTTACTAAAAGTAGAACAAACATATTTTCACCACTATTTTCTATTTTTGGTGAAAATGAAAACAGAAAATGGACATACCAAATAGTCCTTAACCTTTTTCATGCTTTTTTTTAAATAATGGCAAGAGTTTGTACAAGCAATGACAATTTAAGTAGCTATTAAATGAGAGTACGTGAGAGTGAGAGTGAGAGTGAGAGAGTGGAGGCGGAGAAGAGGGAAAATGGAGAAGTGAATGAGAGACAAAATAGAAGTTTTGTATTTTTAAATACGTCTATTTAGAACAAAAATTTGTCCCATATTACATCGAGTAACAAAATTTGAAGTTTTTGTCCTATTCTTTTTTATGTAAATTGTGTTGTCCTATAAACTTTTTTCAAATCAGACATCAAATAATTACAATTGTCCTGTTCACTACTATGTTTTTTAGCAAATCAAATGGACCCTAAATGTGTGAATTTAAAGGTTAATTTGTTTTTTTTGTAATGCATTAGAATTATGCAATGATAATTTAATGTTTACCAATAAGTTATTAGTCTGAGTGGTACTATCCCCTTAAGTAAGGTCTCAGGTTCGAGTTTTGTGAATGAAAAAACTTGGTTGGGAGGGGAAACCCACTAAAGGTGCCTAGCCAAGTTCTCCGACAGAGATTAGTCATCAACAAAGTTGGTGGATACTCCGCACCAATGTCATAGGTACAAAAAAACTTTAATTTTTATGTTAAGCTATTTTCACAATCTTAGTAATGAAAAATAACAATTTTCTTTTATATTCTAAGACTATTTACTTAAATTGGGAAAGTGACAAAATGATAAAAATACGATAGTGATACATAATTTTATTTCATTTATGCTTGTGCTTTTAATTTACAATCATGATATTTTCTATATCCAACACAATTGTTGTTGATTTGTACGTATATATGCATTTTTTTTTTCATTCTTGGTTAAATTATTTATATCATTATTAAAAAGAGCAACGGATTGATATGCCAAAACCTATTCCAAGATCTTTTCATCTTTTCTCAACAAATTGTTTTCCTTTTCATTGTGCTTAATTGTAAATATATTTTCATCAAAAGGAGTTTACTATGCAAAGAACTTCAATCTAACTTATGATTTAGCTTATGCAAAGCTTCAAGTCCTGCTATAAAGATTAGACAAATTAAACAATTTTTAAATATATTGATTCACATTCCAATTTATTTATTATCTTAATGGTGCCAAAATTTTATTTCTAGTAAATGTTTACATTAATGAACAATGAAACACTAATAGATAGGTTTCTACAATGTAGATATTGAAACAAATAATGTTGTACAAGATTAAAGTAGCTTTTGCCTAGAGTTTTTTAAAAGTTACTTTTAAGTTTTAACTAAAAATTAGAGCTTAAAAAATTAAGTAAAAAATGTTTGTCAATTTTCATTTTTTTATGCTAAAAAACTCCTTTAAAGATAAAAGTTGTTTGATAAAGGCGTATTTATAAAATTAAAAAATTGTGTAATGAAAAGTATATTTATAAAATTAAATTGTGGAAAATTAATTTTATTTATATATAATTATTTTAATTATTTATAAAAATGTAAAAAGAATACATTAATTAATAAAAAATATTTCAATGATGATTTGAAAATAGTGTATTATATGTAATATTAATTGAAGAAATTTAAACATTAACTACAAAATATAAAATGTTTAAAAACTTTTATTTAATTTTCAATAATATTTTTTTAAAAACTAAACAACACATTACTAACAAGATTTATAGTACAAATTTGTTTTGTTGTTTGGATTTGCACGAGAAAAAGGTTAAACGAAATTGAATGTCTTTTGAGACTTTGACAGTACTCCAAAATTGTTCTAACAACTAGTCTCGTTAAAACACACAATAATATTGATTCAGCTTCTCCTTCAATTAAATAATATTGCACCACCTAATCACATCCTTCCACTGATGCATTCCGAGAGAGTATCAACCCAGGCTGTATAGCATAGTAAAAAAGAAAAAATAATGAATATATATATATATATATATATATATATATATATATATATATACGGTCCAGATTTAACCCTCGAGGACTTATTTTATATGAGAGTGAAAGGAATAAATATTGACTACTAAATCTTATTTGAATGGTCAAGATTAAAACAAAGTAAGTCATGTGAGTTTTTTAAAAAGTCACATGACTTTTTTAAGTAGTCACATGATATTAAATCTTGACCCTCCATGTATGGTTATACGGTCTAGATTTAACCCTCTCACTCTCATATAAGATAACCTCCTCTCATAAGATATGGCTTATATATATATATGCACTTATGGAATCAACGAGAATCAAAGGGAGACCCTAAAAAAAACACTCCATTCAAGTTAGATATAAGTTACTTGGGGTAGCTTTTAAAAAAGCTCTTTTTTTTTTTTTATATATTTTGTTCATGAAAAATAAGTCACTTATTTTTTTAGGGGCTTTTTTAAAAGAATGTTTGGCCTCGATTTTACTTTTAAGGAGAAAAAAAAAACTGAACCAAACACTAGCTTAGTAAAAATACCTTATAAGCTAGTAAAGAACCTTACTAAACACATTACTCATACATTGTAAACATATTGTTCATTCATGTCTTAAAACATCTAATAAATAATAAGAAAGATATGTTTAAACAAGTTTTTACCAAAAATATAAAATCTCTACCAAGAAAATATATACAGAGTTGAATTTTGGTAGAAAGATTAAATGTTAGATTATTGCTGTAAATATTATTTCAATACAAAGACCATAAATTTTTTTCTAATAAACTAACATTTCATAGTTCAAAGAAATCATATCTAAAACTAATACATCAACTGATAAAAAAAATGTTTTAACATACTTTTTAATCACCAACAATTAAATAGTTCACCTATTTACCTGCAATGCATCACACGGGTCTATATCTAGTTATATGTAAAAAGGGAAAGCAATTATGATAAATAACAACTAGAAAGCAAATACATTAAACAACTTTGGGACAGCCAAGGAGGCATAATGCAGGGATTGAGAAACAGGGGAAAATAAAATTTCCTAACTATAAGCTACTAAAAAACAGAAACAAGGAAATGATAGAAAGAAATAAATTGCAATCAAAGACACTAGAATTTAATTCCATATACACAAGGGATCCTGATCTGTTCCTAGGAAAGAAATATGACTTACCAAAAGTCACACATTAGAATTTCCTTTATGAATCTAATGACGGCATTTTCCTTTGGCTCGGGCAAAGGCTCCATTTCCATGTCAATTGATTCATCATATATCAGATAGACAGCTGTCTTCTTGACCACCAATCCATCCCCAAAAGTCACAAAAATATGCACCTTGTCTCCAGATCCCAAATTTGATATTATGCCCTGCCAATCTACATCATTAAAGGAAATAACTGTGTCTTGCTTGTGTATCTGGATGGTGCACTTTGTGTAATTAACAATCAAGACACTAGTTAGAGATTTGGTTGCCATGATTTCAGGGGTTGATAAATAAACAATACACAAAACCATTCCCTTTATGTGACAATCCTCAGGCACAGTGAAATACACTGAATGTCCCGCATCCATACGGGCCAACCAATAAGGATCATTGTCACCTGGGAGAAACACATTGCAAGACTCACTGGTTGCCAGTCCCTGTAGCACAAGCAAAGCTTAGTCGTTCATGTAATTGATTCGAATGGACTCCTACAATCATTATTTTATCATTCCAAATTACAAAATGGGCATTTTTAATCAAATAACAACTTATTGCATAAATTGAAAGATAGCAATGGCAATTAATTCAAACAAATTTGGTTAATAGTTTTGTTGTGTATAAATCAACAGCAGATCATTAGGATGCATCTCTTTTTACATCATACTGGTCTTTCAACTTATACTTCAATGATGATTGCTGATAAAAATAAATAAATAAATAAATACTTCAATGATGATCAGTGGGAATCTAACAAACATGAAGCAAGTGTAGCAGGAAGAAAGTGGAAATCAATTTCCTAATGCTTAATATGAGCATGATCGCTTGGCTTGTTGAGTATGAAAATCAGGTTCTTTCAAATGAAGCCATGTGTTATAGAAGGAAAAGGTGAAAGAAGGTGAGTATTAAAGTTTCTTTTAGATACTTCATTAGGATTATTTCATGTTCTCTTAATTAATAGCTAAAATGAATAGTGAAGGTAAGTAGACAAAGGTGAAGAGAAGGAACCTCAGATATGCTATCGTTGAGAGCATTGAACACTTCTTGGTAACTTCCAATTCCAATCAAATAAGACCTTAACTGATGCTTTGAAATTTCTAGTTCTGTAAAATTTACAGAATATACGTTGTCCAGAATTGTTTTTACTTGTTTAGATAGTTGACACTCTGTCTCACATTGCACCAAAATGCTACGAAGATTTGAAAGGCTGCTAAGCATTGGTGCAAGATCACCAAAATTATTATTCTGCATACCCATGAAAACTAGAGATGATGAAGTGCCACAAAATGAACGAATGTGAGATAGGGAATTCATTGTTGGTGACATCCAAGACCAAATGATAGAAGGAAAAACATCATGTGATAGTCCTTCAAATCCACATAGGGATATGTATCCAATGCTTTTTGAGCTTACTATTGAAAAGGGCACTTGTTTCACAGCAGTATTTTCAGCAATTAGAGTTGTCAAGGATTCCATCTGCATTATATCTTCTTCCAATTTATCAATCTTCAAACAACCCGAAAGGATGAGAGTTTTCACAGATTTCAACTTATAAATTCTCCTTGGCAGATTACCAAGACTTTTACAGTCCTTCAAATTTATCAGAAGAAGATTGTGGAGATCTCCAATAGACTTGTGTACCTCCTTCAAAAGTGGGCAATCTTTGAGAATGAGCTTTTCAAGTTTTGGTAGTTTTGAAAAGTCAGGGGTTTCTGCCAAGTATATGCAGTGACTAAGATTGAGGATTTTTAGCTCCCCCAAAACCTACAACAAGATAGTTTTTTTATAAAAGATTAGAGAAGAAAATAAAAAATGAAATAGTGGTAGTGGAAACAGTTACTACTATTTTAGTTAACCTATGAGTTTTAAAATAAATACCTGGGGTTCTTTCCAGACAAGTCGAAGACGACTGTGTCTTAAATCAATCGCAATTACACCTTTCAGATCAAAGTTGTTAGGTATGTATTTTGAAGGAAACCCTTGCCAGCAGATCCATCTCAGTTGCTTAGAAAGGTACCCATAATTTTGATTGAGTTTTACATGCTCAAGTTGCAACAGTCTCAATCTTTTCATTTTCTCGAAAGCACAAGCTTCAAAGCAATTTGTACTGGCGAAATCCAATTTCAGAGCCAATCCCTCGATAGCTTCCGTCCCCTGTGAGGATTTGAGCAAAGAGAAATAAATTTGGATATCACTATTGTTAGTTCACTAGAAAGTGATACTTAATGCTTAACCAAACCACACATGTAATGCACATGAAAAGGCAAACACTTTCACGTTTCAAAACTGTGTATAAAGTATGTACTTACAGTCTTATTTGTCAATACATCAAGTACGTCCCCATGAAACCACAATCGACTATGCTTCCCAGGTTCCTTTCTTGAATTTTCACGAATTATCTCTCTTCCCATTTCTTGTAGCAGTGGATGCATTCCAAGTTTATTGTTCTTTTCAACTTTTATGAGGCTACGCTGTATGAGAACTGATATTCCACTATGAGCACATAGTCCGCAGCCATTTAGTATATCTGTAACATAGGCTCTGTCTTTACCAGTAAAGAAACAACATACATCAAGGAATATATTCTTTTGCATGTCATCGCTTAATCCATCAAAGCTTATTCTTAATTTCTTTTGAACTTGATCATTGGGAATTCTTTCTAGTTTTAGCAATACACCTTCCCACTCCTCCTTTGATGTCTGGGCAGATAAATAAGACCCAAGGACTTGAAGAGCTAGTGGTAGTCCTCCACAATAAGCAGCTACTTTTCTTGCAAGTTCATTAAAGACTTCTCTTGGTTTTGGTTCTCTAAAAGCATGCCAACTAAAAAGCTCAAGGGACTCATTTTCATCCTTTTCTTCCATTTCATAAACATAATCAACTTTAAGGTTGTTAAGTAGGAGAACATCTCTAGTTGTAATGATTATTACAGTTCCTTGATCGAACCGTTCACGATTTCCACATAGGTCATCGAATTGGCCCAACTCATTCACATCATCAAGTACAATGAGTGCCTTTCTTCCATAAAGTCTGTTATCCATCATAGTTGTTCCCATCCCAGCGCTTTGTATCTCCACCTTTGTTTTCAGGACATCTGAAAGAAGTTGTTTTTGTAAATGAACAAGCCCTCTTCTATCTGTTTGACAAACTTCTCTAATATCTTCAATGAAACTTTTATCCATGAATCTACGATGAATTCGATTGTAGATTGCTTTCGCTGTGGTAGTTTTACCCGATCCTCCCATTCCCCATATCCCTATCATACAGACTTTGGTGGATTGGTTTTCAATAAATCCAATCACTTTTTCCACATGGGAGTCTAATCCAACAGGAAATTTAGTAATAGACAAGACTTCGTAATCTAGTTTAGTAAGAACGTCCTTAACAATTCCCTCCACTAGTTCAGCATCATTCCTTAAAGTTAAAAATTAATTATAAAACAGGCAGAATGGTCACGTATTACGAAAAATAAATCATAAACTTAAAACGTGCTTCATTGATTCTCAAATAAAAGAAGCGAGAAACTATAAAGTATTACTAGTGATTGATTTACCTATGATTCCTGTCATCCCAACCAGAGAAATTTGCAGCTTTGGTGAGTGCGGTTCTCCACCTCAACAACGCATATTCCACATGTTCTCCTGAAAATCTTTTTTCTGCACCTTCTTTCAACATTGTTCCAAAATCACCCATCTGATTCCGTACAACGGATGGGTCAATATCGTAAAATACGGGCAGAACACTTCGGCCATAAGTTTCGTGGCATTCGATGATTTTTAGAAGCTCATCAAGACACCAAGTGGATTCAGTATAGGTTTTGGAGAAAACAACTATTGCTATCTGAGACCCTTCTATTGCTCTCATTAGTTCATCCAGGCTTTTTCCCTTGAGTAGACTTTTCTCGTCAAAGAAAGTGTTGACTCCGGCTTTTGAGAGGGCAGAATGGAGGTGACAAACGAACTTCTTACGGGTGTCCTCTCCCCTGAAATTGATGAACACATCGTGCATCAATTGGCGTTTGGATTTTGAGGAGGATGACGAAGAAGACGCGAATTCCATCAAAGGGATTGAAGTCAACTGTGTTGGAAAAGAAACCAATAATGCAAGATACAGAGAGATGATGTTTTTCCTATGTGATTCGAGACAGATGACCTTTAGTGCTAATCACAAAATTTTAGTTGTTTTTTCTCTAAAAAAGTTTTTTACAAAAAAAATCAACATGTTTGAGAATATAGCTTAAATTTTAAAAAAAAATTCTGAAAAATAAATTGGTTTTTTATATCTGAAAAATTATAATTTATGATTATTTTTCAATAATTTATATTCTTTTAAGTCATTTTTATAAAATAACTTTTTTATTATGTAAAACTTAATTTTTTATTGCATTCAAATAATATTAATTATTTTCAAACCACTTTTTAACAAAATTTTCTAAACAAAAACTAATTTTAATTATAGTCAATTATAACAATAATTGATTATATTTATAATTAATTATTTAAATAATCTAATTTTTACAACTATCTCAAATATACATTAAAAAATTTAAGGACTAAGACCGGTTAAATAAAAAGTTTAGGGACTAAAATCAGTTAAATAAAAAAGTTTAGGGATTAAAATTGGTTAAATAAAAAAGTTTAAGAACTAAAAACATTAACAGAAAAAATTCAAAGACTAAAAACATTGAAGAAAAAAAAAATTCAGGGATTAAAATCAATCAAAATTTTATTTAGAGACTAAAAATGAAAATAAAAAAAATTCAGGTAAACAAAAACATAATTAACTCAATGCTTTTTTTTAGTCTCAAAGCGCGTTATGACCGACCCACAACGACTTTTAACTTTAGCCTTTTAATAAATTAAAAAGCAAGACCACGACCCCGGTCATGATCAAGCTCAACGTGCTTCCATATGTGTTTTAATAAATACTAAAATTGTTAATTATTACAGTAATTATTCAAGTAAATTATTTTTAAAATAATGATAGAAACGCACCTTATGAGTAGGTTAGTGGGATGCGAAATTATATTTTAGTGCTGGAAAGATTAATATTTTTTTAGAGTTGTCCAAGAGCGTTAAGATCCATAACCACTTTTGTCATTACCCTTTTATTTAATAAATTAAAAGCAAGTGCTGTAAAAAAAAATTAAATAAAAGCAAGTAAGGTCCAGCTCATCAAGCTCAACTTAATTACTTCCATATTTGTTTTATTTTTTGCTTATTAATTACACTTACTTCCATCCAATACTTAATGGAGATATTTTAACCAAATTCAACCGTGAACTAAGAAAAAATCCCTCCTTCTTTCAAAAGAAAAAAGGGAAAAATCCTTCCCCAATAAATGCTTGCATTTTTCATTCCACGTGTCTTTCTCAATGTATACATCTATAAACCTAAATTATTTCCCAAAAAAAAAAACTATAAGAAAGTAAAATATTCAATTATTGAACCACTTTTAAATCTTATAGATATACAATTCTAATAAAAATGAATGAATTGACAATGAAGTCTTGATGTGACTGGCACACATAGATCTCACATGGACATGAGCAATAGAAATGTTGGTTTTAGAAATTCACAAAAATTATAAATCTAGAGTTTGAACAGGCATGAAAGTAATTAAGCCACTAAAACCTATTTGACATTCTTATAAGAAATATATTGAATATAAAGTTAATAATCACAAATATGAGAAAATTCTATATATTATGTTTATGTTTTAAAATCAGTTTTAAATCATAAACTAATTTTAAAACTAGTTTCAAAAAATCCAATTTTAATTTTTAATAGAATATGGATATGAATTTCAAATTCAAACAAATTTTAAAAAACCAAACCATGTCCACCCCTATCCAGCCACACCACTTGGAATGACCTATTTTGTTGTCATCATAGACATGGTTTCTATTTTTCCTTTCTTAAGTTATTTACGGATTGGCTGTTAAAAAAAAGTTATTTACGGGTTTCCCCTCTCTATTTTCGATTAACTTAACAATTAGACTATTAGTATAATAATAAAATAATTAACTAAAAGAAAGAAAAATAAACCCAACTTACTGACTCACTCCAAAGAAAAATAAAATGTGTTTTGGACTTGATCTAGCCAAGATCTATCTAGGTTTAGTAGATTAAGCGCCCTTACATAAACCAAAGGCTTAGTGTTGATAACCACTTAGAATTTTTTTTCTAATTGTTGAAACTTCAAAATATTCGAGTTAACCAATTAATATTCGAAATAAGTAAAAAGCTATAAGACTTATTAAATGTCTAAGTTACAACATTAGAGATATCAAGATTTTTGAAGGACGCTAATTCAAAAATGAAGGTAAAGATTAGATGATCAAGACATATGAAAAATAAATTGCTAAATGTTAAAGTTTTGGAGATATTGGAGATTTTGAGTCAAGAAAATTGAAAATACATGTCTTTTAACCGTTATTAACAATTATCGAAGTCACACAAATCAAGATTGATGGTACTCTTTCTGCCTTAAAATAACTGCAATTTTAGCCTTTGAAAAAAAATTCAAATTGATTGATGTTCTTACTTTTCAATGAGATATTTAAACATCTATTTCAATTTTGCCCCCTAATAGATAATGTTGTCTTGAAAGACTTAATCATGCATTTATTGAAATTAAGAAAAAGAATAAGGATATTTTAGTAAAATTGTCCCTAATAAATACTATTTTCTTGGAATACTTACTTTTCTTAATATGTATAGAAAAATTTAAAACATCAATCATTATAGGACGGAGGAAGTAAAATCTTAAATAGTAGATATTGGAAAATGTACACATGTGTAGATTAGTTTTTTCAACCACTAGGATGAAAAATCTAAATAATAAACCATTGCAACAAGGCTACTAGTTTTGTGAGTGGTGTATATGTATTCATCCACTTTTAGTGCAATTCCATTATATAATTGTCATTCATATTTAAATTTTGATTCACTTGTTTCATTTACATTCTTGCAATTTACTATTTCAAGTTCTTTAATTTTTAACTGCATATTTTTTTCTTTCCCTTTCTTATTTAAATTCATGCATTTACTTGTTAGCATTATTTCTTTAAATTCTGATTTACTTTTTTAGAATTTACATTTGCTTTCATTTTAAATTTCCTACACTTACAATTTTAATGATTTGTTTTCTTGCATTTTACATTTTGATTGCATTTAATTTTTACGCTTTAAAACCTTTCCATTTACACTACTACATGAAAGGCCTTTTACGTCGCCTATCAACATCGTTCTTTAAGAACCGATGTAGATAATGAACTGGTGGCATTTTTGAAATTAAATATAAGTATACTACATCGGTTTTAGAATAACCGATGTAGAATATCCAATTCCACATAGGTTCAAAATAGAATCGTTGTGGAATATGCTATTCTACATCGATTTTAAAAATAACTGATGTGGTATTTCCTTAATCTCTTACAAATTTGAACCCCCGCTAGTTGTTGCCTTATTCCCTTTCGATCTCCCTCTTGCTCTCCTCCCTCGAAACCTTATTATGCTACCACCATCACCACATCTCATTTCCACTGCTACCACCGCCGTTGTCATCACACCATGCCACCACCACCACAACCACACCATTTCCCTTTCGTTGTCACTCCTCAAACCCTCGAAACCCTATCGCAACACTACCGTTACCACATCCCGTTTTCACCACCATCACCATTGCCAGTTGTACTTTGTGCCACCCCCACCACCCACAACCACACCATTTCCCTTTCGAAGTCCCTTACGCTCTCACTCCTTAAACCTTCGAAACCCTATCACAACACCGTCGTCACCACCACCTTCGTCATCACCGCTTGTAAGAACACTTCTTCGTCATTTTTATTTTATCATTTTCTTCACCATTTTGTTCTTTCTTTTTTGTTCTCATACTGGTTTTTAAATCTCAGATTGAAGGCTTTGTACATCACCACCATTGCCTTTGCCACTAATGACACCAAAATCCAACACATGCCACCCATCTCTGGTACGTATCATTTTGACCTAGGATTTAGGGTATGTTTTGTAAACTATGATTGGTGTTGCAGTGATATGGGTTTGATTTTCATGTTCTATAAACTGTTATTGGCACTTGTTATAGTAAATTATGATTAAGAAAGGGAGTTGAATTGGATTGATTTAGTATGTTGATTTGGTGAAAATGTCAATTGTCTATTGTTATCTTGTTTTGAAATTATGCTTAAAAGTACTTATTTTTATTGTTGTTGATGAAATTTGATGATGAAAATGCAAGAGATAAGTGTGTCTATGAGTATACTTTGTCATTTTACAATTGGATGCATGATTTGACCCTAAAGGGGCATGTAGTAATGGAAAAAGTGTGATTCTATTATTGCAGCAAGTTCATTTAGAATTAGTGATGATTTAATGCTTCTTTGATTGATTAAAATGTGTTGGAATGTGTAAGTGTCAAGTCCTGCTTGTGGGTTTGTATGACTTCAATGTTCTGCTTATTTTTTTATCCTATATGTGGAAATTAAACATGTTGAAACATGTGGGTATAGGGTTTCTTTTTGGGTCCTGCCTGTAGGGTTTGTATAATGCCTTAATGCTTTGCTTATTTTTTTATCTTGTCTGATGTTGAAACATGTAGGGTTAGGATTTTATTTTTACATCCTGCTTGTGGGATTTGTAACTAAGAAAGAGAATGAACTTATCATAAGGGAGGTAGAAGTAAGTAGGGTGTTAAACAACAAGTTGCACAAGAAATTTACTAAGGAGAGATGACTAAGCTTTTCTTTAGTAATTTGTTTTGTTGCATACTATTTATGGCATGCTTATTTCTATCTTGTTAATGATGAGCTCATTCAAGAAACTGGATCAAGCTTCAAAAGCCTAGGAAGAGCTATAAGGATACTTGTAAACAACATTATAATGCAAGAAAGACCCTAAATGGCATACAACACCTAAAAAACCAATTGTAGCTCTATAAGAGTCCAAAAGCAAGTTTTTGCCCTGTCATGTTCTACGTGTCTACTGCATGCCATTTAGGAGTCACGAGTCGGTCTTGTTCTAAGTGTTAAGGGGATGGGAATGGATTCAAGATTCACAATTCATTAAGTGATAGAAATGATGTTGGTGACATGAAAGTGGAATGGATGTCTACACTTTGACCAAGCATTAGCTTCTTCCCTATCTTTAATTGTCACTAACTTTAATTCGTGTAACTTAAAGAGTTCTTATTTTTTATTCATTCACATCGTCCTTAACACTTAGACTAAGGCCAACTTGTGATGTACGTACCAACTAGGTGTTATTTTTCTCTATGAAACCTTCGTACATGTCAGGAGAATTAAGGAAATTTGTGTTATTTTAGGCTTTAATTCATGTTTTGTTTTTGACAGTATTGGTAGAAGTAGGGGTCTTGCTATCCTATGGAGAAAACCATTTATTTGTCATCTTTCAAACAGAAAGATTCTTGGGAATTATTGAAAGCTCTAGCAAATGATAATTCTCTTCCTTGGTGTATTATGGGATATTATAATGATCTTTTATCAAATGATGATAAAAGAGGGCAAAATGTCCATCTTTCTTGGTTGATTCGTGGTTTCCGTAATGTTGTTCAATATGTAAATTTGTTGGATATCCCGCTAAAAGGTTATTAATTCACTTGGACCAAAAGTCTTCGCACTATTGATTGTAAATAGGAGCGTCTTGACAAAGCTATGGCTAGACAAGAATGGTTAGACATTTTTCCAAATTGTCGACTAATCAATGTTGTTGCTAGTACCTCAAATCATTCTCCTTTAGTTATTAAGCTTTTTGTTTTTGACAAGATGATTCCTTGTATAAGATTTCATTTTGAAAATGCTTGGCTTGTAGAGAATGATTTACCCCATCTTGTTGATCCTTCCTGGAATAATGATTCATCTTTTGATTTACTTTCAATGCTTCATAATTGCTCTGATGAAATTGATGCTTGGGGAAAAAGACTCAGAACCAAATTTCGTAATCCTATTGATGCTTATCATAAGGAAATTGACTTTTTCCGTGATAAAAATGGTGTTGTTTTAGTTAAGAGTCACCTTGAGGCTCGTGAAAAATTAAGCTCCCTTTTGGTGCAAAAGGAATCATTTTGGAAACAAAGGGCCAAGGTGGCTTCATGATGGCAATGTCAACTTGAAAATTTTTCATGTTGCAACAAGTTCCTACAAAAAGCATAATACTTTGTCTCAATTAGTTGTTAATAATGGTAATATTGTTGACGAACATGAAGGTCTATATGTAATGTGGCAGCTTATTTCCAAAACCTATACAATGGTCATGCAAATGATATAAATGTTTTTATTTCTCACGTGAATAATAGGCTCACATTGGAGGACAATAATTTGCTATTTGCACCTTTCAATATTTTGGAATTTAAAAATGCTCTTTTTCATATGCATACAGATAAATCTTAAAGGTCAGATGGTTTGAACTCAACTTTCTACTAGCATTTTTGGGATTTATGTGGAGTTGAAATTTATCATGTTGCTATCTCTTGGCTTGATCAGGGTACTTTTCCACCTCAACTTTGTAATACAGACATTGTTCTTATTCCAAACAAGGACAATCCTACTTCAGGCCTATTTCACTTTGTAATGTCTTGTATAAAATTATTTCCAAAATGCTTGCAAATAGACTCAAACCTCTCCTTAATAGATGTATTTCTTTAGAGCAATTTGCTTTTGTTGAGGGATGCTTTATTTTTTATAATGTTCTTGTTGCCATTGAGACTATTCATCATATGCATTAAAAAAAAGGCAAAATTGGTGAGTTGGCCCTTAAGATTGATATAAGTAAAGCTTTTGATAAAGTCTATTGGATGGATGAGTATGTGCTTTAAATCTGTTAACTTCAATGTTCTTGTTAATGGCGATGGTGTTGGTCCTATTATTCCTAGGAGAGGCTTAAGGCAAGGTGACCCACTATCACCTTACCTTTTTATTATATGCATAGAGGGCCTTTCATGTTTATTGAAAAGAGAATAAGCAAAAGGAGATATTCATGGTATTAAGGTGTGTAAAGGAGCTCTTTTCCTCACACGCATTTTATTTGTTGATGACTATTTTCTCTTTTGCAAGGCTATTGATAAGTAGGTTCAGTCCCTTTATTCCATTATGAAACATTTTGAGAATGCCTTAGGTCTAGCTGTCAACTTGCAAAAGTAAAAAAAAAATTCTTTACTAGAAATATTTAACATAACATATTCTATTTCTTCTTTCTTAGGAGTTTCAATTACTTGAAGGATCATATTTGGAAAAAGATTCAACTTTGGTCATGCAAACATCTCTCAAAAGCTAGAAAAGAAGTCCTCATAAGATGTGTGGCTCAAGCAATTCCACTTATTGCATCAGCAAATTTGTACTTCCAACTTCTTTTGGTGATGAAATTCAAAGGATGCTTAATTCTATTTGGTAGGGATCATCAAATAGAAATTCAAGAAAAAGGCATTAATTGGTTATGTTAGGATCACTTAACAATATGAAAAGAATATGGAGGTATGGGTTTTCATCATCTCTTTGGTTTCAATTTAGCCATGCTAGGAAAGCAAAGTTGGAAGTTTACAATTGATCATAGTGCTATAGTTACTCATGTTTTCAAAGCAAAATACTTTCCTAATGGTGGTTTTTTGGGAGCTCGTTTGGGGTCATAACCTATGTTTGGCATAGCATCTTAGCTTCATAGGTGGTGGTTAAAGAAGGAATGAGATGGCGTTTAGGAAATGGCAGCAGAGCGCGCATTTGGGATGATCCTTGGTTACGTGGTAAAATTGGTCATTACATTCCTACACCTCAAATTCAAGGAATGGAAGACTCTCGGGTTTGGGATTTGTTTAACCCATCAACTAATGCTTGGAACTTTAACTTTATCCAGCAAAATTTCAATGGGCATGATGTCAATGTAATTGTGTCAATGCTTGATTTTGCAAATGATGATGAACCATATTTGTTAATTTGGAAATGTAGTAGAAATGGATGTTACTATGTCAAGTCGGCATATGGTGGGCAATTTGCATCCTCGAGTTCAAGGAGATTGGTGGTCAATATGGAATCTCTTTATTCCACATAAAATTCATCTGCTTATTTGGCACATGGTCAGAGGACTTATCCCCACCCGTCTACGTCTCAAACAAAGGAATTAACTGCATTTCAATTTGTTCTTTATGTGAGCAAAATTCGGAATCAGTTTGGCATATCTTTTTTTATTGTGTTCATGCAACTCATATTTGGCAACTTATTGGCCTTTGGAATAAGCTTCGAAGTTTGATTATTGATGTTGAAAATTTCTAGGACACCATTTTTAGTCTGCTGCAACAATTAGATCCTTATGAAAAGATTAAGTAAGCAATTGCGTTTTGGTGTATCTGGTGTAAAAGGAACGATAAGGTTTGGAATGATTTTGTCCAGGATCCAAAAATTTCTTACAGCTTGGCAAATGAATTCATCTCTCATGGCAGCATTTATGTTCAAAGTGTAATACTCCTTGTTACTATTAAAGATTTTCTTATTAATTAAGAAATTTGAGAAGTGATTTGATATCCAATTATTGAAAACAACCTTTAAAATATGGGAAAATTTGTTTTTTCCTTTAAAACATTGTTACTTAAAATTCCAAATGACAATCATCCGTAATAACTTATTAACATATCAAAATCCCTTTTAATGAAATATCGGTCTTAATAAATCAAACCCATTTTTATAAGACATTAACTTCGTTGCAAACCATGAAACATAACAAAATCTTCTTTAATTAAGAACATCCTCAGATCCATTATTATACTATTCTATTACACAGAATATACTCATGCATTTACATTCTTGGAATTTAACACATTATACATTTGAGCCACATATAAAGAATTGTACATCATAATATTAAAATCTAGTCTACCCTCTTTTATACAAGAAAAGACTGAGACTCATAGCAGTGACTCAATGAAAATTTCAAAATACCCAATAAACCTAAGTAGCATCCTAAAAGGATCCTCTTCTTTCTCTTAAAACATCCACTTGTATTCACAGTGCTTGTCGTAGCCTTTCATTCCATCTTCGTTGTTTGCACAAGATCATTCGTCTAAATCTGAAAAATAAAGGAGTATGGAGTGAGTCTCTTTCCTCCTTTAAACCAACAACCAAACGACCTTCCGATCACAAACAGTCACAGGCACACAACATCAACCACCTCGATGTGGTACTCTTACGGGTCTCACTCATAACCCTAAACACATTTTGGACTAGTCCTTAACTCATCACATCTCAGGCCCGCTGCCACTGGATCTCCCAAAACTCAGTGGGCGTACACAATTTAAGTTGGATGACATGCTAGGAGTACACCTTTCACCATGGTACAATGGTAGGGATCTCACCAACATGATTATGCCTCGCATTTGTCGGGACTACCAAGTCGGCATTGTGGAAACACGACCACAAACTCGGCACCAGATTCCCAAGAAATAACAAGTCAACAAGCATACCTCAGGTACCACTTTGAGTGGTCAACCAATCTCTAAGGACTGACTCCTCAACCACTCTCCCTATCGGGATTCGTCTTTTACAGGTTGGTGTGAGCTTTTCTACCAAAGGTACTCGACGGCAGTCCTCAATCAACATATGTCCTAGACATACAACATGGAGATCTAACTCCCCACTATCATAGTGATTAAACATTATGACCTCGTTATCTCACAAGCACAATGCTCATCGTAGATAAAGCCTTCACACGACCTCTCAACACTTGCCAATTTGGCTTCTGATCACATAAGGTTATCCTTCTGAATCGACGTGTAACATTTATCCACAAACAAATTTCATTTCAACGGTCACGCACAACCCAATGGTAGAGATTCTTCTTCCTCTTTTCGTTTCTCACAACGTCTAGAAGCAAACAATAACTTATCAACCACAAAACACACGTGCGTAATGCACATCACCCAATCATGACCTGATTCATGATTTTCTATATCTTATTAATCTTATTGAATCCTTGCTCACTCTCAAGTTTTATGCTTGATTTAATTATCGAGTCTTAAAGTCCATGCAAGGGTCCTAAATTTCCTTCTAAGTCCAAATATCCGGCATCCTCAACGTGCAAAGGTACTAATTAATTACCAATCCATAATATTATTAGATTCACACTCTTTAATTACAATTTATTCACTATTGTTCATAGTGAATATTATTAGTTACTAGAATTTCATCCTAGTATTCACAAATGCACTCCATTTGGAGTTCATTTGCTCCCATTCAAGAATACAATATTCTTGTTCCCACAATCAACAAACCATCACAAAAATTAACATGCACAAACAATATTTCAGCATTCATTGCTTGAGGATCACATTCCTCCCGGTCTCCAATTTATAGTTATAACCAAGATAAATAGTAATAGTCAATAAATCACAATTCAAACACAAAAATCATTAATAATTAATACACTAACATTTATTAGATTCACACTCTTTAATTACAATTTATTCACTATTGTTCATAGTGAATATTATTAGTTACTAGAATTTCATCCGAGTATTCACAAATGCGCTCCATTTGAAGTTCATTTGCTCCTATTCAAGAATACAATATTCTTGTTCCCACAATCAACAAACCATCACAAAAATTAACATGCACAAACAATATTTCAGCATTCATTGCTTGAGGATCACATTCCTCCCGGTCTCCAATTTATAGTTATAACCAAGATAAATAGTAATAGTCAATAAATCACAATTCAAACACAAAAATCATTAATAATTAATACACTAACATTTATTAGATTCACACTCTTTAATTACAATTTATTCACTATTGTTCATAGTGAATATTATTAGTTACTAGAATTTCATCCGAGTATTCACAAATGCACTCCATTTGGAGTTCATTTGCTCCCATTCAAGAATACAATATTCTTGTTCCCACAATCAACAAACCATCACAAAAATTAACATGCACAAACAATATTTCAGCATTCATTGCTTGAGGATCACATTCCTCCCGGTCTCCAATTTATAGTTATAACCAAGATAAATAGTAATAGTCAATAAATCACAATTCAAACACAAAAATCATTAATAATTAATACACTAACATTTATGGGAAGATCCCCCTTTTTAGGTGGAATACTTCATCATTAACACAAATAAGCCAAACAACATCACTTAGGCATTTATTCTAAGTACATTACAATTAAACACATAGAGCTAAAATCATCAATCATAAATTATTTGACAAAGTAAATCAACTTAGAATTTCACCAAATTTTGCAGAGACACTTCTCAGGATGCATATATTAACACATAAAATTAGCTCCCATAAATTCAACCCAAAAGTAATATTTTTGGAATTAAAAATAGTGGCTGGATGTTCTTCGCAAAACACACTTTAAGAATTTTAGAAAGTACTAATTCAACTCTATTTTTCATGCAATTTTACAGAGAACATCCCTAGCATGTGGATTATGACATATAATTTTTCCAGCATGGTCCAACCGCGAAAAATTCCCTTTTTGTATTTCAACATCAATAATATTGTTCTAGAACAAAGTTTACAATGAGAAAATGCACTTAAATACAAAAAGCACTTACAAAATTTTGGAAAAATTCATGGAAACATCACATGGTCCAAAATCTATCACGCAATTTTCTCAGAGCAAATTTCCCACGAATTTTTTTTTCATTTTATCTCTCAGTTATCCAGCTTTTGGGTTTTTCAAAGAGAAATGGGTAAAAATACTTCCCAAGCTTTTCTGACTTTACAAAAATTCAGGGATGGCCCTCATGGTATATAAAATGAACCCATGGTTCCAGTTTTCCAAAATCAGGTCCCAAATTTTTTATAAAAATCAAAATATCCCCATTCTCATAATCAACAGTTTTCAAAAATAAATCCGGTAAAAATAGTCACAGTGCTAAAAAAAATCTGAAAAAAATACCATGACATCCAGAGGCATCAAAACATAGGAAAATGTATTTAAATCCTCAAAATCATGCACGAAAATCATGACAAAAAATCAAACACAGCTGTAGAGCAAAAATAACAACTAGCTCATTTCAAGTTTTTCAAAAGTTCTTGTGACATCCATGGTGTCTATAGACTACCAACAACAGCCACAATCAATATTAAACAAGAAAATAAGAAAATAGCTTAGGGAAGAAAGAAACCCCTCCATACCTCCTAGTTTCCTCCACCAAATGCAACACTAATGGGTTGGTTGTATAGCTCTAGTCCCCCTCTACGATATATCCAAGATTAATTAGTAGAAATTTAGATTTGGGTGTCTAAATCCCAGAGAGAAGTTGAGAGTTGTAGAGAGAAGATGGAGAGAAACTTGAAGAACTTGGAGAAGAAGAAAAATGAAAATGAGAGAATGAGACACACACACATATAGGAGAGAGAAAAGCAAAAAGTGAAAAAGTGTTGTTTCAATTGGGCCGGCTCACACTTCTAGGTATTAGGGATCATGTTGGTTTTTTCAATTGGGCACATACGAGGCCCATTAGGGTTAGTGTTAGGGTTAGGATTAGGGTTAGGGTTATGGTCTCTGTGTATTTTTGGTCATCTAGGTTACTAACAATCACACAGATGGAATTTTAATTCAATCTCACTTCAATTATTATTTTTCTAAGACATAAATTAATTGATTAAATCCCTAATAAAGTTATTTCAATCTCACTTAGAACTAATTCAACAATGAAACAATTTAATTAAGTCATATAAACCATTAATTCTATTTTTATTTCTATTTAGTTCTTTCTAGACTTGAATTAATAAAAATGGGCTTAATTAAGTTTAATTACCTTAATTAGATTTTATGAATCACTAATTACCTTAGAAAATTTAATTTCACTAATTAAATTTATTACCAACTTATTAGTAAATCATTTGTGCCATTAAAACTTTAATTTTTCATTCTAGACAAAAATTTCACATATTTACCATAATGTCATTAATGAATTGACCAAAACCCTTCCCTTTGACTTTTGACAAAGGTGAGTCTATCTTTGATTTTTCAAATTTTGAACTTCCCTCTACAAATTTTTAATGTCTCTACTTAACCATTATTAAGTAATACTTATTTTATTTATTTTCCATTATATTTCTTAATTATTTAATTAATCACTAATTATATTTAATTACTCAAAACATATTTTTCTTATTTGAAATAAATAAATTCCAATTAAATCATAATTCAATCACATAAATACATATTTATTGAGCTGTAATTTTTAGGGTGTTATACAAAGTCTAATGTAGTTCATATAGTTTTAGCACCTAATGTTATTTCTTTGTCAAAACCTAATGAAGGCTATTTAAAATGCAATGTTGATGAACCCTTTTTTTTGTGCAGGGTCTATTTGGATTTGGTTTTTGCATTTAGAACAACCATGGTCAATTTGTGCTTGCAAAAACGAGTTGCTTTATATGCTCTCCTACAGTTTTCGAAGCTAAAGCAATGGCATTGGCTGAAGCTTTTGCATGGATAAAAAACATGAACTAATCAGCATGTCATTATAGAAATGGATTGCAAGCATGTCATTGATAGTAGGGGTGGCAAAAGACAAGGTGAGGTTTTCAACCCGCTTTGACCGACCAAAAAATGAGTTGACGGCAGGTCAGGGCGGGTTAACCTGTCAACTTGTTTTTTATTAAAAAATATATAATTAATATTTTTATATTTTATACATATATTATTAATAATTAATTAATTTATTTTTTGTCTAAATAAATTATTATTCAATTTTTAAGATAATACATTTAATTTTTTAATAAGTATTTATTATTTAATATTTATAAAAGATAAAATTAATTAAAATCAATTAAAATATATTTATTATCTATTTTTTAAACTTTTTGGTTTTTGGAGGGCCAACCCGCCAACCTAATCATAAATGGGAATAGCTTAAGTTTTTAACCCACTTTTCTTATATGGGGCAGGGCGGGCCAACTTGTTTTTGGTGGGTCAATGGTAGGTTGGGGCGGGTTGGCTTGTTTTGCCACCCCTAATTGACATTGTTTCAAGCAATATTATGAATTTGTCTGAGTTTGGTCTCATCTTACAAAATTGTAGACAATTTCTATCCCATTCTCAAAACGTTCAAGTGAGTTTCATTAGGAAACAAGCAAAACTTTTAGAAAAATAGAACAACATAAAATTGGAACAAAATATAAACGTATAAAGAAGAAGAGAGGAGCAAAAACTGATATGATATATTTTAGATTTATAACTTAGATTTTGCACACATTGAACCGTTATAGCAATAGCTTAAATAGAAAAATTGACGAATCCCTAATTGGGCAAAACAATCAACAAATTAAAGCTAATTTAATGTAGGCATCATTAGCCCAAAACTAGTTATTAAATAGAAGCATGCTTAAAAAGTAATCATACAAGTTGTGGGCACATTTAATATGACAGCATGTAAAATCTCAACTGCCAACGCTCCTCCTTGAGATTTTCTTCAATACTCCAAACTTCGATTTCAACTATCATCCCATATCTTCTAAGGAACACCATCAAATAAACAAGCACCTGTATCCCCTTGCTTAACAAAAATTATATCATTTGAAACAAGAATGCTTGCAACCTCCTTAATACATTTTTTTTTATCTAGAAGGACCTTAGCTTTAGGCATCAAATGAGCCATCAAAGTTGCATCAATTTTATCAACATTGTACTCCTCTATTGAAATTTATTGTTGACTTGATAAAAAGAGCATGATATTCCCAACAAAGTCTTGCCTATCAAGAGATTTACCTCCTGCATTTGCCAAAGTAATGGCCTTGTTAGTTATTGCTTCCATGAACTATGAAAAAATATTCAATATAAAACCAAAAGGTTTCAAAAACTTGTTCTTCTTTTCTTCAAAAGGTTTCAAAAACTTGTTCTTCTTTCTTCCTCAAGTTTATTGTGGCCAAGAATGACCAATTTCTCCTCAGCAACTTTTGTAATGGGTCCATTTGAATCACACTTCATAATCTGAAATACATCCTCAAATGACATTTTTTTCAATCCATATCTTCCTTTAAAACAACATGCATGACTATTTTTTTTCCATTCCACTAGAAAACTTTTATCTCTCATTTTAATACATTTTTTTTTATCTAGAAGGACCTTAGCTTTAGGCATCAAATGAGCGATCAAAGTTGCAGCAATTTTATCAACATTGTACTCCTCTATTGAAATTTATTGTTGACTTGATAAAAAGAGCATGATATTCCCAACAAAGTCTTGCCTATCAAGAGATTTACCTCCTGCATTTGCCAAAGTAATGGCCTTGGTAGTTATTGCTTCCATGAACTATGAAAAAATATTCAACATAAAACCAAAAGGTTTCAAAAACTTGTTCTTCTTTTTTTCCTCAAGTTTATTGTGGCCAAGAATGACCAATTTCTCCTCAGCAACTTTTGTAATGGGTCCATTTGAATCACAGTTCATAATCTGAAATACCTCCTCAAATGGCATTTTTTCCAATCCACATCTTCCTTTAAAACAGCATGCATGACTATTTTTTTTTTCCATTCCACTAGAAAACTTTTATCTCTCATTTTAATGGACATAAGCTCACACCCAGAAGGATCAAATATGGTGCAACCCATATCTTTAAAAAATAATGAATAATTCCTTTCTGGCATTTGTCCCACATTCTACAGACTTTGATTTATTTCAAGCACAAATAACACACCATAAATATATTTTGTACCGGCTAGAGTTTCAATAGCAACAACTCTTTTGCCTTTGACATCAACACATTCACCATTGCCAATGGTGACTTTAGAGAAGTAGGACTGATCAAGTTCCTTAAAAATGCTAGCATTGTGGGTCATATGATTTGTGCACCCACTGTCTATAAGCCACACCTCTTTGATATTACTTGTTGAACAATAAGTAGTAGTAAATAAATACTCCTTTAATTGTTCTTCACGCTCAACAACTTAAGCTTTGTTGTAATTGTTGGTTTGCTTTATTTTTACAAACCTTTTCCACATGACCAAATTGATTGCAAGCCCTACATTTAATGCTTGGCCTGAGCCAACAAAAATTTTCAGTATGGTTGTTCTTCTTACAATGGGGCAAGGTGGAAACTTATTTTTCCAACCTCCTCCTTTGTTGCCTTCTTCTTTCTCCCAATCAAATGGTTTTTTCCCATAACTATTATAGCTTTAGGCCTTGCCTTTTGTTTTACCACAAAAGCACCTTCAATGTCTTCTTCCATCCTCAAAGATCTTCTTTGTTAAGTGGCTTGCAAAGCATTCACAAGTTCTGCAATTGATATTTTTGAAAAATCTTTATTTTCTTCAAGAGAGGAAATTTTTTACTCAAACCTCTATGGAAGACACACCAAGATTTTCTCCACAACCAGCTAGTCACTAAGCTCTTCACCAAGCAATCTGATTTGTGTATCACTTTTAAAAGTCTGTCAATAAAATCTTTGACAGATTCACTTTCTTTCATTTTCACAACTTCAAACTCCCTCCTTAGGTTCAGAACCTACATCTTTTTTGTTCTTTCACTCCCTTAGAACTCCTCCTTCAACTGATCCCACGCTTCTTTTGCAATTTCAAGAGTCAAAATCTTGAAAAAGAGGAATACTAGCGACACTCTCTGATACTCTCTGTGTGATTGGTTGAAATTTATTGAAAACCACCAATTTTGGTGGGTCCCACATCTCATTTAATGATTCTCTCTTGATTTACATGTGGGACCCACTAAAATAAGTGATTTTTAATTAATTTCAACTAATCACAGAGAGAGTATCAAAAAGAAACTATCAGAAAGAGTGTCGCTAGCATTTCTCTCTTGATAAGTACATCATCATGTAGTGCTACCCGTATAATGGCAAGTGCTTTGTGTTGCTTTGCCATTTCTTCATTGTGACTCCTCATTTGAGCTCTTGTTGGGTTTTTTTGGTAATGGAAGTGGGCTACTTCCATTTTCCACTATATCCCACAAACTTTGAGCTGTAAGATAAGTTCTCATTTTTGCAGCCCACAATTGAAAGTTTTAACCTACAAATATAGGAGATGGAGGTAAAGAACTACTGTTGGGAGGCCATTTTTGTGTTTGAAGGTTTTTTGTATGGGGTTTTCTCTCACTTCATTTTCTAGGTTTTCTCTCCCTTATGAACTTTGGTTTTCTGTCCCTCACAGACCCTTAAAGATCAATAAAACTCTAGATACCATGTTAGAAAACCAGAACAGAACATAAAAGATGAACAAAATATAAATGTATAAAGAAGAGAGGAGCAAAAACTGTTATGATATATTTCATATTTGTAACTCGGATTTTGCACACACTGAATTGTTACAACAAGAGCTTAAATAGAAAAAACTAACAAATCCCTAATTGGGTAAAACAATCGGCAAATTAAAGCTAATTTAATATAGACATCATTAGCCCAAAACTAGCTATTAAACAGAAGCATGCTTAAAAAGTAATCAAACAAGTTGCAGACATATTTAATATGATAGCAGGAAAAATTTCAACTACCAATAAAATCAAGTAGCTCACACTCTTGCTAGAGCTTCTAGATTTCATGCTAGTCACCAAATTTATGATTGTATTCCCACTTGTATTGAGTCTCTTATTATGATTTAAATGATATAAGATGATTCTCAAAAAAAAAAAAAAAGTCATGTAATCAGGAGAACTAACTAATATCAATTTATTTCAAGGAAATTAAACGCATTTTTTCATAATTTTCCTTTTTTATTTTTATTGTATTTTTCCCCGCCTTTATAGTCCTATTTATTTAATTTACTACCTTTATTTTTTATTAATAGAGTCTTTTAGTTATTACATTATTCCACTCAAAAGAGAGCGGACTCACTCATAAAAATAAAACTGCCGACCGAAAAGCACATCTCCAAATAAAAGGAACACAAGTTCATGACAAATCATCAAGAATCCAGCCACCAACCTTATAAAATCGTTCCAAGTTAAAAGAAAAAGTCAAATAATTTAAGACACTTTTTTTGTTATGCCTTTAAAATTAAAGCACAAAGTAGGCCCAACCAGCACATAATTCGTAGTAGAGATATTAACCCACAGTAACTTAACAAAGGCATAAATATCGATGAAACCCAATACAAAATGAGAAATGTTATTTTTACAACTATTCATACAACAGTTTGTACAACATTTTTTTTGTGTTTATTTCTCCCATGCACATCATTTATTACATGTTATAATGATGGAGAGATAGTCAGATAGACACAAAAAATTGTATTTTATAAATTGTTGTGTTAATGGTTGTATGTGAATCATATCTCATAAAAAAATAAAGCCAAATCGAGGAAAGTTTAGTTAAATATAGTAATCTACTCAGATTAAAAGATATAAGCATCTTGGATGTCATGATGTATGTACAAGTCAGAACGGTGAAGAAATGTATGATACATCGGAGCTAGGTTTGCTCAATAGTTGGAGGGCTAGCAGCTGAGGCAGAGGTTAACGATGGCTTAGTTTTTTGTTGCATGGGTACAACGTTTTACTGTTTTTCAGTGATAATAACTTCTGTTTTCCTCTGAGTAAAACTAAGGGAAGAGAATGCTTTAATGCCCATTTTGAAATTCAGCATAAAATAAGTTCATAGACAACCAAAATATGAAAAGGAATGGTTGTTATGTATGTAGATTCCTAATCGTAATGAAAAATGAGGGTAGTGAGGATCAATAATATATCTCTAAGGTTACTGTTTAAAACATATTCCCTACATTATTCCTTGATTTTGAAGCTTAGCCGCTCATCTGTACAATAAAACTTTACTAGATAGCATTAAAAATCAGAGAGACAGAAATATGCATTGTAAATGTCACAAAAATAATTTCCAATAACAAGACAACAAAAAAATGGATATGGATCTCAGCTCCAAAATTACTTTCATCGCATAGTTCAGATTTCAGAAAGGGAATCCTCTCTTACAGTACTTCTTTGATGACTCTCCTAATCTCTTCACCTCTTTTGTCCTTTTATAGAATTCCATCAATTCATTGGCAACATCCTCGTCATGACATTTGACAAACAAGTTTAAAAACCTCTGCTCTGTCATCCTCAGTGAACTTAGGATTGTTGGTCCCATGATTTGCAACTTCGAATCCATATCTTGCATCTTTAATGCTAGAAGCACTCTTGGCTTCAAAACAGTATCCACATTTGCATACAAGAGATACGGCTGCTTTAGAACCATCTTAGCATCAAGCTTCATCGTGCCCAAAATGAAAGTCATGTTCCTCTGAACCTTATCGGTTGACAATGTCAGTACATTAGGAGACCTCCCCACAAGACCAAATATCTCCTCTTCGGAAAACCCAAACTTCGTGAAATTTGCCACCTTATCCCGAATCGTTTCCACGCGAGAGATTCCTATTAATGTCACCACATATTTATACATCTTGGAATCCTTGGTAAGCCCAGTCTTGCTTAAATATTCCAGCTTCTCAGCATCAAAGGAAGTCCTCGAAATAACCGTGGGCCGCAAAAGGAGCATCTGAATCAAGTCCCCTTTCTTAAGACCCAACTTCTCATAGAGCTCAACCGTTGCCTTAACATTATATCCCTCGGATAGCAACAATGAAGGGTTCCTCACAATGGCCTTCTGAAGCACTTCTTTTGTCTCAAACAACGATGCAAGATGTGCCATCCTCTCTTCTAAGCAACTGTTAATCCGAGACCGGAAAAACCGCGGCCTACAATTGACAATCTTCACAAGTTCAGATGCACATAAGCCCAGATCACTCAGCAGGCACAGTTTGGACTGAACCTGCGTGGGATCAGCATTGCGCAATGAGGGGCAACGCGAGAATATTCTCACCAAATCATCGTCACTGCAACCCCATTTGCTCAAAAGTTCAGCAGCATCGCTCCATTTGTTTTTGTCATCTTCAACTTCAACCTTGGTTTGGGTGAGGCCAATTGTCGAACAGGTGGCGGAAGTGAACACTCGCAGGGATTTTATAACCGTGAAGCGTGGAAAAGACTGGAAAATGTTTGACCCAGTTGGGAGAAACCGAAGCATGAGAGTGAGACCGTTAATACTAGGTTGAAAATTTTAAGTACGAGGAACAAGGGGAAGCTCTGAATTTTGGCTTTTCCTCTTTTTTTCTTTCTTTCTTTGGTTTCTTTAAATACCCGCAAAGAATGCAGTGACTGGTGCTGTGAAAGAAAACGGAGAGTGACTTGGAGCTTCAGCAATTGCTAGTAACAGTTACATTACATGGCAAAGTGTGTTTGATTGAAGAAGTTAAAGGACCCAAAAACGCTGCCACAGTGCGAAGGGACCTGCAAAATGGAAAGAGCTCTCTTTAGTCTCTAGGACTGTTCTCGTAGCTCGAGGACTGTTACGAACTTATGCTGTGTGTTCTCTATTGCAAATAAGTTTTTTTATTTTTCTTTTAAGGTTTAATTACTATACATATCTCAATATTTTTACCAAATTTTTAATTAGATCCTTGAATCTTTTTTTTCTTTTAATTAGATTCTTGGACTTTTATTTTTTTTCAATTGGGTCCTAAACTTCTATTTATTTTTCAATTGGATTCTGCCATCTAATTGTCGTTATAAAAAATTAACCACAAATACCTAATTAAAGGTGCAGACAGTGGATTTATGCTTTTGGAGTGTATTGTAAGCACAACTTAGTCAATTTTGAGAGTTTTCTGCAAAGTTTCAACATTCTACAAAGTCAATAATTGTGAAAGAATACTTAGGTTAAATTGACTTGTAGAAGTTGAAATCTTGCAGAAATCTCTCAGAATTGACTCAGTTGTGTTTACAACACATTCTAAAAGCATTAGTTCCCTGTCTACACCTCTAATTAAGTGTCTACGTTTGATTTTTTATAATGACAATTAGACGAGGGACCCAATTGAAAAAAAAAAAGTTCAGGAATCCAATTAAAAGAAAAAAAAGTTCAGGAACCTAATTGAAAATTTGGTAAAAGTATAGGACTTGCAGATTATTTTAACCTTCTTTTAATACACACTTTTCTTTTTTTGATACATTAAATACATTTTTGAACACATATTTTATTGTTAATTAAAATTTATTAAAATTAAAAAATTATTAAATAAGAAATAAAGTTCAAAAAATTTAAAATTTTCAATAAATTTCAACTAATACTAATAAATAATATATTTAAAAGAATATGTTATTAGTATTTTTCTTTATAATTAGATTAAATAGGTGATGTACTACCATCATCTAATCACAAAATATCATGTATGATAAATTTATTAATTTTTATAATAATTATTTTAAAAGTCATATTAATAATGATTTTTAATTGATTAGCAATGTAAAATATTTTACAATGTCAGTGCATGACTATTAAATTTTTATAATTATACATTAGGATTTCAATTTATATACATTGCTAATCTACATATACATCTACATCTGCAACTACATCTACATTCTTATACATACGTTAAATTAAAAATGTTTAAAGGATGCAATGTTAATCATCCTTGTTCTCCATTGGTGAAACTGAAAGGGATTCATGATATTCATAAGCACAATGGTAGGATCACCTGGAAGCATGTCCTTCGTGACGCAAATCAAATGGCAGACTTGCTAGCAAGTCATGGAATGGGTTCTTTTCATCTGTTTCAAAATTTTTATGTAGCTCCTGATTTTATTTGTAATGTTCTTAGAGCAAATGTTGTTTGTGCTGCCTTTCCTTGAGGTTTCTAGGTGCTTCATTCACAGGAAAAAAAAATCTTAAAACCACTACCTCCATTATCACTACCAATGTTGCTGCCATCATTCTAACACCCTCATTTTTTATATTCATTATTTGTTTATTTATTTATTTATTTATTTTGTACTTATTTCTGAACAACTAAATATTTAGACCTTAGGAAAAATCAATTATCCTTAATTTGTTTTGATTTATAACAAACAAAGGTTTTATAAGAATAAAAGAAATATTGTTGGTGAGACGAAAGACGATAAACATTTTTGATAGCATCTTATGATTAGACAATGCAACCACTCTTATTAAGTATTTTATATTGATGTCTTCTTTGCTTCTATAGTTTGTATATATATCAGGATCTTGGATGATGCACTTATAGTTCTCGAAGAATGTCTTAGATGTTTCAAAAGAAAGATCAACAGAAAATAGATCATCTAATCTCTTAAAAGGTGTGCCAAGTTAAAGGAAAGACCATGTTAGTGTACATGTCTGGACAAAAAGGAAATATGCCCACTATAACAAGTGATCTTGTATGAGAAAGAAGAGATAAGTTATATACTTTATCATATCAGTGTGATTAGATGATGAAAGGTGTTTAATGCTACATTTAATGAACTTAATGAACACTTTCTCTCTTAGAAGGACTCGTATGAAAGAAGATAGAAGCAAGAAGAAAACTTGTGAGACAACAACTACTTTTTGAAGTCTACCTATATATACCAAAGATCCTTGCACGTTTGCACATGAAAGATAGTCTGTGCGCATATTAAGATCTTGAATAACACACTTATAATTCTCGAAGAACACCTTAGATGTTTCAAAAAAGAGATTAATGAAAAAGTGATAACCTAATTTCTTAAAAGGCAAGCCAAGTTAGAAGAAAGAGAATGTTAGTGTACGTGTGAAAACAAAAAAGAAATATGCTCACTAATTCACCTCGTGTTTTCAAAAACATCTTATTCGATTTTCATAAAGGTTTTATAAAAAAAGATCTTGGTTTAAAATGTCTTTGTTTGAATGTCTTTCACATATTGTTTATTGATTAGACGAAGTTTTATATAATAGGTAATATTTTTAAGTGTAATAAAAGGTTTATAATACGAAGTTTGGTAAAAAGTTTACCAACCTATGATAGGTAATATTTATCAACCTTTTTTTACCAAACTTTTTACCAAACTTCGTAATTTTTTATCATTATCAAACTTCGTATGTTTATTACCAAACTCTTTTATTATTTTTTACATAAGGTATGTTTATTACATACGATTTTTATAATACGAAGTTTTATATAATAGGTATTATTACTCTTTTTTTAAATATATCTTTTTTTATATAATAGGTTCATTTTTTTATTACTTTTTTTATATATTTTTATATTAGACTCTTTATTTTAACTATTATACTATTTACGATATTTATTCTATTACTTTTAGTATTGTACTTCAAGATATTTTAACTATTACACTAATTAACATAATGAAAGTATAATGTCTACTTAAGCATATGTTAATTTTATTTTATTTTAAACTTAATTGGGAATATTTTTAAGATATAGTATAAGATTAATAATAGAATATGCAATACAAAAAAATATGATAATTGGAATTAAAAAATTTAATTAAAATGATTTATAAATAAAAAATTACAAGTGTTTAAAGTTAATTAAAAAACAAAATTATAAATATTCAAAATATATTTTTATTAATAAAATAAAATAAAAATTTATATAGAAATATCATATAAGTATATATATTTCTGTTATTTTATGTTTAATTATTATAATTACTTATTAATTTTACAAAATATTTATAATTCAATAAATCAGCTTAACAATTTTTAGTTACCGGCTTTTCGATGTTAGTTTACTTTTCAATTCTAACTATTTTTTCTGTTTTTAACTAACTTTTTAACTATTTTTACCCAGCATAACCTTAACAGAGGGAATACCACAGTATTTAAAAAAAAAAAAAAACAATTTTATGCTATAAATTGCTATAGATTAAGTAATAAAACTCTTTATAAGTTACATTATTCCTTCATTGACTAGAACATAGGGGAGACTGAGACCTGCTACATCAACAAAATATACTACCTCACGATGATGGCTATCAGCCTGAGTGCCTATCACAATCACAACTACGCCAAGAATCAACCCTCTTTTTGTTTTGCTGCTCCTGCTTTTAGCTGTCCAATGTGCCTTTCCAGTCTTGTTACGGTGCTTGACAAAGAAAAAGAATCATTTTAGTTAAGATAAATATTTCCATTTGAAATGAATTCTAACACAGACTTTTATTATTTAGACTATAGTTTGGTAAACTTCTTTACGAACACTTAAAAAAAATATAAAAATAAAATATATTTAACTTTTTCATAAGTTAAAATAATTAATTAATTTTAATTTTTGAAAAGTTTAAGAATTTCTATAAAAATTAAGTATATAAATTGATTTTAATTTAAATTTATATTATTTAATTTCTGATTTTTTCTCCTCCAAATATTTATAAAAGAAATTCATCTAAACAAAACCTAGTCTATACCTTTTATGAAAAATGCTAATAATACATTATTATTAGATAAAATTTACGTAGACTTATTAAATTATGAGTGAAAAAAAGTGTGCTCCTAAGTGACAGGAGTAGTACGAGTTTATCTAACACAGACTCTTTATTTAGAGAATTCACATGAAAGGAAATAAACCAATAATATTGGAATGAAAAAAGTGTACTCCTAAAATTTCTCAACTTTATTACTTATTGTAATGTTTATTATTTTGTTTATAATTTTAAGGCTTAATTACCAATTTGGTCCTCAAATTTATTTATTAACGTCAATTTGATCCCCTTATTTTTAAAAACGTCAAATTGGTCCCCAAATTTTTAATAATGTGTCAATTTGGTCATCAAATTTTTAAAAATGTCAATTTGCTCCCCAAGTTTTTAAAAATGTGTCAATTTGGTCCCTATTAAATAAAGTCACATCAGTGCCACGTTACGTATCTCTGTCAGTCAAATTAGCGAAATCTGACAGTGAGGACCAAATTGACACATTTTTAAAAATTTGGGGACCAAATTAACACATTTTTTAAAACTTGGGGACCAAATTAACGTTTTTAAAAATATGGGGACCAAATTGACGTTAATAAATAAATTTGAGGACCAAATTGGTAATTAAGCCTAATTTTAAAGTAGTACGAGTTTTGATTTGAAAAGGAATAGCCCCACAATGTAGAATTTAAATTTGAAGAAAATTACATGATATGTTACCTCAAAATCAACCACGACTCCACCGTAAAGACCTGTACGTTTGCTCTCCATGGTGTTGATATACAAAATAAAGCTGAGGAAAAATCCAACAAAGTAAATCCTCCACATTCTCGATGTACCATAGCCTCCATCTTTTCCAAAGAATAAGGGGAAGGATGACTAGTCCAAGTCCAAAACTGAATCCCAACTCAGCACTTAGAAAATTCCAATCAATTGAACTGTGTGCTTCATAAACTAGAGATGATAGTGATGTTGGTGACCCATCATCAATACAATTCTTGGTTAGTGGAGGTCCACATAACCCTTCATTCCCTTCAAAGCAATCTGCTTCAAAGGATTGAATTTGAGTTCCCATTGGAATTTTCCCCACCAAGTGATTGAAGGAGAGATTCAAAACTGAGAGGAAAGATAAACTTGCAATCTCTGCAGGAATTTCTCCACTCAAAGAGTTACTTGATAGGTCCAAGGACTCAAGTTGTGTCAATTTTCCCAAAGATGATGGTATATGGCTTGAAAAATCATTATGTGACAAGTTAAGAACAATCAATGCTCTAAAACTCATAAGTTGATATGGTATTGGACCTTCAAAATGATTTGATGAGAAATCCAATGAAGTGAAGAAAGCTGGAATTTTGACATACTTCATTTGAAAGCCTTTGTTGACAACAGTTGCTGAATCTAGGAAGGCTCCCCCAACTTGGAATTGGTAGGCATTGACAAAATAAGAGAACATAGTGTTAATTGCCAAACTAGGCAGAGCTGCTAGCATTTTGGCTAATTTCATAGCAAGAACTTTGTCGATAGAAGCCATTGCATCCTCAAAACGCACAGAATGATGGAAGTCATATATGTCGACAAATAAAATGCCAGACTTTTCTTGTGCTTCACCTTCATCACCCATCAATGCTATCCAACTTTGCAAAAGTGCTTGTGGTAGTGCACCAGTGAAATTATTGAAGGCTAGATCAACAATATGAAGCTTCTCCCAAACACCAGAGTTATGCTGACATTCAATGGAACCACGGAGTTTGTTTGACCTTAAAATCAACACCCGAAGGGTGGAAATACTCCATAAAAAGCATGGAAATGTATCACTCAACATATTATTTCCCAGGTTCAAGACTTCTAATTGTTTACAATTGACCAAAGATTTTGGAATG
The DNA here is from genome assembly GCA_026413185.1 of Pueraria montana var. lobata. Lineage (NCBI taxonomy): Eukaryota > Viridiplantae > Streptophyta > Magnoliopsida > Fabales > Fabaceae > Pueraria > Pueraria montana. The sequence goes on from CM048653.1 coordinate 13,948,641, forward strand.
ATACCTCTCAAGAGATTCCCATTGAGATTGAGGAATCTTAAATCACAGGAACTTGAAATTGTATTAGATATCAAACCTGTTAGTTTGTTTCCACCTAAATCTAGTACCCTGAGAGTACTGCTTCTTGAGGTCAAACACTCGGGTATGGAGCCATTAAAGCTATTATGGGAAAGATCAAGCATCCGTAGAATAGAACCATTACAAAAGGATTGAGGGATTTTTCCATGAAAGCTATTGTTTGAAAGAGAGAGGAAATATGTGAAACGAAGACACTTTCTAATGTCAGGTGGGATAAAACTGAATTTATTGTTTGAGAAGTCCATATGGACAGCACCTCTTATGAAAGTAGGAACAGACCCACGAAGTTGGTTAGAGTGAAGATCAACCATCATCGTGTTAGAACTAAGATTTTCAAAGGGTCCTTCCATATCAATAAAAAAATTGTTTGAAAGGTTCAGATGAGCCATATTTTCAAATCTCCAAATCCAATGGGGTATCATTCCTTGAATTTGGTTGTTAGACAAATCTAAAGCAATCAGTTGGGATTGATTTCTCAAGAAAGCAGGAATTTTCCTCAACTTGCAGTTACCCAAATATAGATTTGTCATACTAGGAAATGGTGAAAGGCCATGACTATCATTGAAAGTGGTATCAACTGACAGGTTGTTGCCTGAAAGGCCTAATGTATGTAGATCTGGCAAGTTCTGAAACATATCTAGCCTTATGGTGCCATTCAACTGATTTGAAGAAAGATAGAGGTAAACAAGGCTTCTAAGATGAAAGAAAGACAAAGGAATTGGTCCTTGGAATTTGTTATTGCTTAAATCAACAAACTGCAATGTGGAGAAAGATGCATTTTGGAATTCATCCAATACACCATCAAAATCATTGTGAGAAAGAATAAGCTCTTGTAGAAATGGAAGTGAAAAGAGAACTGAGGGTACTTTTCCATTGAGGGAGTTATCACCTAAGTTGATGCTAATGAGATTTAAAAGTCCCTTCCAATAAGTAGATGTAATTTGTCCAGTGAAATCATTTTGGAAAAGGGATAAATATTTGAGGTTCTTGGACTTATTGAGAGATGGAAGAGGACCACTGAAGTTATTGAATGACAAGTCCAAGTGAACAAGTTGGGTGTCTCTTGATAATGAAATAGGGAGTGTTCCATTGAATTGGCAATTAGATAGATCTAATGTAGACAAGTGCTTCAAATTGGAAATAGTACCTGGTAACTGCCCAGAGAAATTTGTATTGCTAACATTCAAGGTTTGAAGATGTCCATCTTGTGGGAAGTTTGGCAACGAACCACAAAGATCTTGATTATCTGATACATCAAGGACCTTTAGTTTTCGCATTTGGAAGATATCCTTTGGAAAAGCATGAGTCAATCCACAACTACTAAGCTGTAGGGTGGTCAAATTTGAGATATTTGCCAAGGATTTTGGAACAGGGCTTGACATATTATTCAAGCTCAATTGAACCACTGAAAGTGACTGAAGCTTTGATAGTGAGGAATCAATTGGTCCAGAAAGGTTGCAGGATGACATACTCAGAACTTGAAGTCTGTGCAATGAGGATATGGCATGGTACCACTCCTTTCCAGTGGCAGATACCTTCACACCATCTAGATACAATTCTGCCAGTTCTGTTAAGTTCTGCAATAGTATTCCTATATTTGGCTTCTCGAGTTTTAGAGTATGTTGTGAGGTAAATGATGTAGACAAGTCAAGAGTAGATAGCTTGGTTAGATGAGCAATCTCAATTGGAATTTGCCCCTGAAATCCAGCATTTGACAAGTTCAAATACCTCAAATTCTTTAGCAAGTCAAACTTTGAAGGAATTGAAGAATGGATGTCATTGTAGGCCAAATTCAAATTTTGCAAATATTGTAGGTTGAAGAGACCTGAATTGTCCAACCCTCCAGCGATAAATTCATCACTCAGGTCGAGACCAATTACACGTCCCTTGTTGCATAACACTCCACTCCACTGACAACAATCACCACTTTGATTCCAATGAACTAGTTTTTTGGATCTGGAAAGGTTGAATATAAGGTTATGCTTCATATTGAGCAACAAGAGTTGTTGATGTCCAAGACAGTGGCTTGTGGTTACATAGATATTGATACTCAGGTTTATGAAGCATAAGGATATAAAGAAAGGCAATAAGGCTATATGGAGTCTCATTGGTGATGATGGTTTGAAGGCACCCTGTGATTGCTAAGGATTAGAATGTTTTCGATTAAGATATTCACCACTTATTTATACTGCACTAGGTCATCTAATTCCCGTTGCGTTGGGTACATGTTAATTTTTTTTAGAGTAAATTACACGGATCTCCCTGAATTTTATATATATTACACCGACACCCTCTGTCTTTTTAAACATTACTTTTGACCCCTTGTAGTTCAAAAAAGCAGGGGTGTCGGTGTAATATAAGTAAAACTCAGGGGGATCCGTGTAATATAAATAAAACTCAGGGTGGGTACTTGTAATTTAGAACAAACAAATAGGAGGTTTTTTGTATGGTTGAAAAAAGTAGGGGGTCTCGGTGTAATATAAGTAAAACTCAGGGGGGATCCGTGTAATTTACTCTTTTTTTTAATATTATGGTAGTAATTTTTTTTATGGAATCGAAGACAAGTACCGGGGGTTTATAACAGCTCACGCACCCTGCTCAACCAATTGAGCTAGACCCCTCCGTATATTATGGTAGTAATTTAAATAAAAAAAGTGATAAAGAGATTTGTGAAAATGTTGGTATAACATGTTGGGGGAAAAGCCCCTTCACGCACAGTGAAGATCTGTTGGCACCTAAAAAATAGCTGCAAGCGATAAGAGTCAACTGAATGAAAATAGCTGAAGGGGTTAGCTGATGGTTTCATTAGGCTCAGTTAATTGGAGTGTCAGCTGAAGAATAAATAGGCGATTGAAATAGCTTTAGCAGAATTGGCATCGGCAAGCACAGAATTCGACTGTTTTTTCAGCATTAGCCGTCGAGTAGTAAATTAGCTAAACATTGACAAAACTTATTTATTCTAGAAGTTTTTTCAAATAAATTTCTGATAAATTTTTTAATTATGTTTTTGGTCTCTGATAAATTCTTTTTTTTTTTTTTTGCGTTGAGTCCTTAATTTATTAAAAATTTTGGTTTAGGTCTCTGCTGTCAATTAAGTGATAACATGTCAGTTAAAATTTTTAAAATGTGATTTTTGGCGGCTCAAAAATCGCCAGTATTCATTTAGAAAATTAAATTACAATTTCTAACGGCTTTAAAACTGCCAGAATTATTTAAAGTAAAAAAAAAATAGACCTGGATTTCGTCTTCTCCTTCATCATTGCAATTTCAATTTCAGATCCAACACAAAAATTTTCTTGACCTTTTACAAGAATCAATTAAATCATCAATTTACAAGATCTCAGTCAGTTGTAAAGACAAAAAATTGCAACCACAAAATAAACATGAGTGCCTTAGATATGAAATCTCAGATCTCGAAATCGCAAATTTGAAATAGGGTCGCTTCTTCTTCCCATCCTCAAACGCACTATTGGGTCCCTGCCACAGGTTCCTCTCGAATCTGGGTCCATTGCTTTCATGCAAAACAATGTCTTTCTAGTGAATGTGTGGCTAGTGCTTTTTAAACTTATACACTTATATATATATTTTTAATTGATTTTGGCGGTTCTCAAACCATCAGAAAATGTAATTTAAATTTTGAAATAAATAGTAATGGTTTTTGACCCATCAGAAATCATGTCTTCACTTAACTGACGACAGGGATCCAAAAGAAAACTTTTTTTTATTAGGGACTCAATGCAAAGAAAAAGTTTAATAGGGACCCAAAGCAAAATTCAAAAATTTATCAGGGATCTAAAAGTTATTTAAGTCAATATCAAATAAAGAGGATGGTGTTTTTAAAATATAAAGATCATGGTGGTAGAAAGTTGTTGACACCTAAAAAGTAGGGAGTCATGACTAGATTTCAGGTAGCACACAGTTAGATGGATTAGTTGAACTCACACAGATTAGTGATGTAACGACCAAGATTAACTGAGTCATTGTAAAAATAGCTGACCAAGGTCCAAGCCACTAATGAAAAAACGTGGCTGATCAAGTCCATAACAGTTTAAGTAGGTTTTGTACTTAATTTTAAAAAACTCTATTGTTGTTCTTCCTCCCTCACTTTCTGCATATCGTTATGCACCATCAACTAGATTATATTTCCTAGTTACTTAGAGATCTGCAACATAATGTCGTTGCCTCCCATCTCCTTTTGTTATTGGAAGACTGAAGGAATAGCTATCTATTCAGGTTCTAGGGTGGGTTATAGTTGCCCTGACTCGTCTTGATAGGTCAGCCTCCCTCTTGCTAGTTGTTTTGTCCTCTAAAATGATATTTAGAGGCAGTCGAGATGTTCATACCATGACAGCCGTTGCAGGGTGGTTGTGGTACTCGTGGCGGTTGCTGATGTAATAGCAACTACAACAACTGTGCTTGGTTATGCGTGAATGCTAGCCGTCTTTCGCGTAAAAAGGGATGAATCCATGGTTGAAAGGTCTTGCCCAAATCATAATTGCATAAGCTAGGGGTGATCTAGTGAAAGCGAGGGAAACCTCAATTTAGATGTAACTAGAGTCTCATTGGGCGTGCCAAAATTATGGTGTGAATTCTACAACTGGCTAGTCGTGAGGACGACTAAGTACCAACAACTAATTCATTTTCAAGCAACTAACTCGAGTGAGGAATTTTGTTCCTTGAATTGGTTCATAGTCCACACGTAAAAGCTTCTTAGCATTCATAAAATAGAGATTTCTACACTAAACTACACCTAAGGGTAATTGCAATAAAGGAAAGCTTAAAATGGTTGGGAATTGAAAGGAAAATCGATAAATAATGCAATAAAGGAAAATTGTAAATGAGTTAATAAATGGCTAAAAAGATAGATTTCATTTATTGGTGGAGGCCTGTTTTACATTGAGAATTCAAATATTTGAAGGGTTGTCAACTAACAACCATTCCCAGGGAGATAATCACCCATTCCCCATGCTTTTAGGAGAAGGTTATCAAAATGCCTAAGTGTTATGGAACCGCCTACTAACGACTCCCATTATTTGAATTTCCCTCTTAGTGAGTGTTCTCCATTGCTGGACCAAACCAAAATCCAACCTCATTGTGCCTATCGCAGGCGATGGCCATAAACTAAAATAGTCGTTAGATGATGGCAAGCAACTATCCCGGATGATAATCATTTTAGTGCTAACAGGACTAAAACAAAAACATATAAAACGTAAGAACTTAAAATGAAACGTACCGTTTTATTTTTCAAGAGAAAAAAAAAAGAAATAAAAAATAAAAGAAGAACTAACCTCTCCTTTGTTGTTTTAAAGCACCCGAGAACTCCCCCCCCCCCCTCGCTTCCCTGATTCTTTTCTTTTTAAAAACAAAACCTCACCTCTCGTAGCTCCCTCTCTCCATCCCCATCTTCATCACTTTCTTCTCTTATTCTTCCCACTCTTTTCCCTCCATTGTCTTAAAACTCACAAATTCCTTACACTCTTGTGGCACATAAGCACGGGGAAGGTGATTTGAGTTGAAATGAACAATCCTCATCCCTTAAATTTCTCTATTTGAAGCTTGAGGTAAACCCATAACCCATAAAGATAGATGATTATTTTTATGACATAGATTAGTAATGGGTTGTGCGTGAGGTGTTGGAAATTTAAATATTAGGATTCTTGTGATTTCCTCAAAAACCCTAGGCATTATAAATTTGGAGATTTTGTCTAATCTCTTATTCTCTTGTTCTTAATGCCTAGATTCTTTGAAAAATACAGTGGTTGCTCCTCCCAACGGCGTTGGAAGATATTGATTTGGTTCTCTTTGGTTGTGAGTAGCTAATCTACTTAGTGGCACTTTTATTTATTTTAAGGAGAAGTAAGTAAATTTCCAAATAAGCTCTTTTTGTGATTTTTGTTTCTTCGAGTACTTGAGAATGAAGTATAATATTTATTTTACTTGGTTGGACTTGATTCTTTGTGGATTCTTAATAGTTTTGATAATGTATTTTAAATGTGGAAATTGGTTTCTCATTGATGGTTTTGTGATTGATTAGCGTTTGCTACAACGAAGAGACAATGCAGCCTATGGGTCGAGTGTCCATAGTTCCTATAATTACCGTTTGCTACAACGAAGAGATAATGTAGCCTATGGGTTGAGTGTATAGCTTTCGTTTGCTGCATCGAAGAAAGAATGCAGCCTATGAGCTGAGTACTCATAGGCCCTATATTATCGTTTGCAACAAAGAGATAGTGTAGTCTACAAACTAAGTCTCGTAGTCTTATAAATACCGTTTGCCACAAAGAGATAATGTGGTATATGTCCACATAGTAGAATGAAAGTTCATATAAAGTTTGTTATTCTTTATTATGATTTTAATTACATTTCTAATGAGTTCTCAATGAAATAATTAATGGTTTTGAAAAGTTAGTTATGTTGTATTTCATTTTTGTTAATGGTCATTTAAGTTCCTTTTTGAATATAAAAATTTGTGCTATGTTTGCTTTCTCCTTCCTGTCCACTTTGTTTATTATGCTCTCACTAAGTCTTTGTGACTTACCCCATTCTTTCCTTTTCCCCTCAAATTCACAAGTGGTTAAGTAGTGAACTTCCTGGGATTTGCTGATCTACCCAAGAATTTGTTCATCTTTTTGGTAGTCCTCTATTGCATATGTTAGAGAGTATATTTTGGTAACTCTAGTATAATGTAGCTATTAGGATAGGGATAAAAATAGATATAGAGGAAATCCCTTTATTTTGAGAAGTAGGTGATCCTACCATATGGATATGCTACTGATGTAATTATGATGTTTTGAGAAGCTACGAGATTAGTATTTGTGAGCTATATTATTACTAGTTGATGTATTTGGATATATGTATGTCAAGGGCTTAGGTTGTGATGTGTGGTCTTGACAACTGACTGTTGGATTTGGATATATATATATATATATATATATATATATATATATATATATATATATATATATATATATATTGTTGGGGTTTCATGGTCTATAATTTTAAAATTTTCTAAATAAACCATGATCGGAAAACACCCTATCCCGAGGATCACGCATTACTCGTGAATCTCTAAGGGCTTAGAATTTTACCTTTGTAGCCTGCTTTCAAGTAATAGGTTGCCTTTGATCACCAAACGTAGAAATTACGACGCCTTTACTTAGTCCATGTGAGCAATAATTGAAGTGGGGTCTCGGTGTTGTTGGAGTCTAAGACTTTGGACGATGTCCAACCCCTCAAACTTTGATTTTGATGATAACAAATAAGATTAAATTTTAAAGTATCTAATGCTTTATGTTTGAGTATTATAGGTACCACACCGTCCAATGCCTCAATGTTATTATATTTCTTAAGCTCAAACGATATATCTCTATGTGTATAATGCATCCAATGTGTAACTGGAACTTGTCTTTATAAAGCATAAATCCAGCGTCCAATGCACTGTAATAAAACAAGCGTCCAATGCATTGTGAAAACTAGTGTGCAAAACATTGCGTCCATTTGAGGAAGCGTCCAATCGCTTATATAACTTACACTACCTTTTCTATCAAACAGTTATATAATGCGTCCATGTTATGTAAAAGTACACTTATACTTTTCGATGATAATTCTCTGAGATGTTCTATTATTCCCTCTCAATTCAAATGTGACATTTCATTTGAAAATTCGAAAGTGTACCACAGGGGACAAAAAAGCTTCTCTCTACAAAAATAGTAAAGAAGTGGAGGCGCTGCTTGTACTATTGTCTCCTCCCTCTCTCCACCCCAAGCTGACACGTAGCAACGGTCATATGATTGTAAGAGAACGGTTATTGGCAAAGGCTCAGATCCCACAACGGATATCTTCACCAAGCTGCCTATAAATAGAGGATCAAGCTCAAGAAATCAATAACGAAGCATTCAAGTTTTCTAAGAGCTGAAACTCTGCTAAAACGATTGGATGATCTACACTTGTGCAAAAAGAGCAATCTTCTTAGCGCTGCTAAGTTACTTTGTGTATTCGATTTACATTGTAATATCTTCTCTGTGAGAGTTTTCTATTGAACTTGTAATCAAACTGTTGTTTGGAAAGCCAAGAGTGGCTTAGTGACAAAGAATACTTGGGTGTTCTTTAATCTCAGGGGGAGATTAAAGGTGTTCCAGAAGTGGCCTAGAGAATACTTGTAGCCAGAAGTGGCAGGGTGTGTAATACTTGTTTGTAATCAGGATTTGATTAGTGGAACCCTTCAAAGATTTTTGAAGGAGAACTGGACGTAGCTCAGGTTGAGTGAACCAGTATAAACCAAGTGTTTTTACTCTATCACTTTTTAGCTTACCAGTTATTCTATTGAGTTGTTTCTTCGCATTTTACGCACAAGTTTCTTTTATCCTATTTGCAAAAAACCTTTGCTTCACGTTGGACGACAATCTAAAAAGTAGTTCCATTGAACTGTTATTTTGTATGATTGGAAGATAACTACAATATTCTATTTTGCAAGTTCCTTGTAAAACTTAAGTTGAAATATCTCCATCTTTGTGAAAAGTTTTTAAGGTTTTATCTAACACACTATTCAACCAGCCCTTCTAGTGTGTTCTCTGTATTTCAGGTGCTAGTCGATGGTAGACGCATTGGGATTTGATGTGACACACTACTCTCTCTCAATAGTGAATATTTCATGTGTCATGTCAGATCAACCTCTCTCAGATAGTAAATATTTCATGTGTCATGTTAGATCAACCTCTCTCATATATATAGGAGATTAATCTAACACAAATCTCAATAATATATTATCTTATCAAATCTTATTTGATTAGTATACAGATAATTGTCTTAACAAATCTTATTTGATTAGATAATTAATTAAATCATATCTAATTAATTATCTTATCATATTACATCTCATTTAATTAGATATGTTGATTAATTAATTAAATTACATTTTATTAATTAATCATGAATTAAATTAAATCACATTTAATTTATTCATCTGTTCCAATAAATTACTCTACGTGTATGACCCTATAGGCTCCCACTAGACTCACAATAACATTATCTCTATAATATTATAGACAATGATTAGCATCTAGCAATGCATCACTACCATCCAGCCTATGAGATAATCAGTGATCCAATTTCAACCTTTACGACAATCATTTCTACTGTGTAGCCTTTGTCCCTTCGTCCAAATGTCTCGATTGAACAGGAGGCATAAGAGTGTCATTCTCGTTAAGTCCAATCGTTTATTTCTCGATACCCAAGTAGATGCCTAAATACAAACGGACCTAATATCTCATATCAATCCATTTGCGCTTGGTCATGCATATGGCATGTCTCACTCTACTTAACTCTTGTTATGTACAAGGGACAAATCCTATCTACACCACTCACATTCCTCAACATGATTCATTGCAAACCCAAGTACTACCTTTATAATCACCCTGTTACATATGACGTTTGATAGCATTAAAGCCTATAACTCCTACATGTAGGAATCATAGTGACTTCAAGTCGAAGGACTACTATCACCTTATGGTTGTCATGAGAAGCGCTTATGACACTTACATAACTATTATGAAGCCTTCTCATAGTGGGTCTGTCTAGTACAAATATTATGTCTAATATTTATACTTACGTGCCAACTTGATATCCCATATCCATGACCTGTGAGATGTGTTCATCATGCTGCTCACACAATAGTCTTAATGCATCATTGTCATCCTGGTTAACAATGATACTTCAACTACAGACACTTTAAGAATCGCGTTCTATTATTCAATGAATCTCACATCATCAAATAGCCTGCCTATTCTAAGGACGTTATTATATCATACAATAGATAACATAATAACTGAATTGTCTCATATATAAAATATATATAAACCAAAGTCGTAATACAAATATAGTCTAAAATGGATTGGCCATTAGGGCTAACTCCAACATAGTCGTAATACAAATATAGTCGTAATATATATATATATATATATATATATATATATATATATATATATATATATATATATATATAATTTCACAGGTTATTCAACATGTGTTTTGTCGTGATTTTAGGAAAAACTATGCCAGATTTTGGTAATCCCCTTTAGGTTGCTTTCTATTTGTGTTTTAGTGTGGATTTACTCTCAGGCTATCGGCCAGGCTAAGGGAACTTTAGTCTATGCGCCGGTCACAGTCCAATAGGTGAGTTGTGACATAAAACATATATTATTTCTAAAAAGTTAATGGTAGAGTCATAGACTAATTATATTGATGAAAAATCAAATAGGACACAAACCATTACAAATGTACCAATATAGTGTGACATGGTTGGTAGACAACCTTATCCCTTAAGCATGTAGTCAGGGGTTCGATCGCTGGCTCGTGCGTATGAAAAAATATTTGTTGGGAGAGGTCAACTCCTGAAATGGATCTCAATACCTCAAGGGATTAGTCCTTGACTTTCGGCCAAGGAATACCCTGGTTCACCCAAAACCATAACAAGTGTTGATAAGAACTAAACGCAAAGAAAAACCAAAATGTAGGGACTTAACACATATATGTTTGAAAGTTTTTGAAGTTGAATGAATATGTTTGGTAAAACTAGCTTACAAGCTAGTTGAAAGCTTATAAGTTATAAGTTAAGAGTTGAAAAGTTGAAAGCTTATAAGCTAACTGATTTAATAGTTAAAGTAGCTTATAAGCTAGTCAAAGGACTCAAAAGCCTTACCAAACACACTCAAGATTTTCAAATGCCTGTATTTTTTAATTTTATTTTATTTTTTAATACCAATAAATAATTTTATATCAATTAAATTAATCTATTCTGAAATATTTTTTTAACTTGTAACTTTAATATTTTATCAATATTTAAAATTATATTTATATGCATCGGAATATTCGTTGATTTTAATAAAAATTATGGAAATCTTTGGGTCCAGTTCACACATAAAATTTGAAACTTTCAATATTTATCTTAATAAAAAAAATCACGAATCGCAAGAAATCAAGCAATATAAAAAATTACTTTGACTAAAAGTGGTAAACGATGGTATGACTGGTACCGGTTTGTAAGGGTTATTCTTGAATAGGAATCAGGTTGTAACTATTGGTTGACAAAAGATTTGAAAATTGAAGCTACCTTTTGAAACATACTTGCATTAGTTCTAGTTACATGACTTTTCCGGACCAATTAGTGAATGTTAAAATCGTAAATCCATTATTTAAAAAAAAAAAAAATCTTTTCTAAGCAAATATTCTCAAATATGAAATGCTACTTTTGTCGTAGAAAAGTGCTGCGACTTGATCAAACGTAAGAACATTCACGATAACGAAGTTTTATTGTTGAAAACGCGCGACATGAAGTTTGAACAATCTAGCATGAGTAGCATCATGGGTTGATTGATTCAGATTTAGATTAAAATTAAATATGAACCAATTATTTTTAATTACATTGGTTCAGTTTGAGTGTTAAAACTTCTTTTGTCAGTCCGAATCAGATCAATTGGTTTAATTTGAATTTTTGGATCATGATAAAAAAAATTAAATTATTTTTTTTTTCAAATTTTTTTCTTCTTTTTAGACAAATATATTATTTTTAGAAATAATTATATTTTTTACACAAAATATTCAAATATTATTTATTTTTCTTTTATAATCTATTATTATTTTAAATGTTATAAATGATTAAATTTAGGGTTTATTATCTTTTTAGTCCCTAAACTTTTTAGGATTTTTGTTTTTGGTCCCTAAATTATTTTGTTGACCAGTCAATGTCCCTGAACTTATTTTTCGTCCATACTTTTAATCCTTGTTGTCTATTTTTGTCATTAGACATTGATATGGCTTGCCACGTGTAAAAATTGGTGACGTGACGTTTACACGTCAACCATTAATTAAGGATTTACTATCTTTTTAGTCCCTAAACATTTTAGGATTTCTATTTTGATCCTTAAACTTTTCGTTGATTTGTCAAGGTTACTAAACTTATTTTCTATCTATACTTTTAGTCCTTGTCATCTATTTCCGTTGTTAAATATTGACGTGGTTGTACACGTCACCAATCACGTATTGCCATGTTGTCTAATGGTGACGTGGCATTTACACCACGTGATCTTTTAGCCATATTGTCTATTTAAGTAACAGAAAGAAAAATAAAACCATACAAATTCATTTCATAGAAGTAAATGAATACTGAATATTAATCTACTCATGGCTAAATGAAATTGTATGATTGCACAGAAGTAAATCAATACTGAATATTCATATATACAAATTAAATGAATTTGTATGCTTTTACTTTTCTTCTTGTTACTTAAATAGACAACATGGCTAAATGATTACTTGGTATAAATGTCACGTCATTGTTAATTTAGACAACATGACATCATGCGATTGGAGATGTGTACGACCACATTAGCATTTAACGAAGAAAATAGACGACAAGGACTAAAAGTATGGACGAAAAATAAGTTTAGATGCCTTGACCAGTTAACGAAAGTTTAAGGACTAAAAACAAAAATCCTAAAGAGTTTCGGGACTAAAAAGTAGTAAGTCCTAAATTAATGATTGACGTGTAAAAGCCACATCACTGTTTTTTACACGTGGCAAGCCATGTCAGTGTTTAACAGCGGAAATAAATGACAAGGACTAAAAATATGGACCACTTAAATTGTTTTAATATTTTTTTATTGAAAATTGTTTTAATATAAGATACTCAAAGTGAGTATCTTAAATTGATAATATTGGAGATTTCCTAAGGAGATCAAAATAAATAAAAGATGAAAGAAAAGATACAATAGAAGAAAAATTAATTTCTAAAAGTTTAAAAAATAGTTTATTGGTTGTCAAATTGGTTCAAGTTAAAAAAAATATATTCAAAAACCAAATTTATAATTAATATGATTTAAATTTAAAGTTAAAAAAAATAAATTACTTTAATCAATCTAAATTAATATAATTAGTCTAGATTGAATTATTGAATTCATCATGTGAATCTGATCGGATGAATATCTTTGATAGTTGATAAAAGGATTGAAAATTGAAGCTATCTTTTGAAACACGGTACTAGGAGTGCTAGTTAAATGACTTCCGGACCAATTAGTCAATGTTAAAATTTTGATCATTATTCAGAACAATTTTTTCTAAGCAAGAATTCTCAAATATGGAATGCTACTTTGGTTGTACATAACTGCTGGGACTTGATCAAACGGAAGAATATTCACGATAACGAAGTTTTAGTGGAGAAAACGTCATGAAGTTTTGAACAATCTAGCATGAATACAAAATTAATTCAAAACTCAATATTACGGGATATGAAGGGATTGAGAGAAGTTGACTAAGGTTTTGGTGTGTGAATCTAAGTGTAACTAGTAGTATTTTAGTACGTGGAATGCACATAATAAATGTTTATTTTATATAATCTTTATATATATAAAAGTAGCAGTTATGGGTAAATTTGTAATTTTATTTTTTCCACTCTTTTTAAGGTTAAAATAGTAATTATATAAATCATTTTTATTAATTATAAAAAGATATATTACCTCAAATATTTTATAGTAATTAATTTATTGTATTAATTTAATAGTTATAAATGTTTGCAATAATTATGCAATCCGAGTTATTACTTTCCATCTTCGGTTTCTCTCTCCTATGCATTAATTAGTTAATTGGATTCAAATTTCAAATATTTCAAATTTTTTATTAAATTCTCTTTCTCTCATTTTTTTTTTCCTGAATTGGTCTCTTCCTGTTATCTTGTATGTATTATAAAAAAATTATTAAATTTTTTATTAATGTGTCTAATATCATGAAGAACATTAAAAAATTAAAAAGTGATGTTTAAATTTCTTTTTATATCAAAATACCCTTCATTTTTATAATTTGAAAGTATAAAAATTATATTTTTTAAACTATTATATATTATATTTATGTTACACTCATCCATATTTCTATCCGTTTGTCGTACAGGTATCCATATTAGGACAAATCCATTTGGGTAATTTTTTGTTTGTTTTACAATCATTAATGGATTTTTTTTATACCAAGAGACTCTTAGATATTTATATTTAAGTTTCATGTACACAAATTTTATATGGATGATGTTTATATTTCTTTTTATATCAAAACATTCTTCATTTTTTTTTTAATTTGCAAGTATAAAAATTATATTTTTTAAACTATGATATTCTATTTATGTTGCGTCAATCCATATTTATATTCATCCGTCACACGGGTAACCATACTAGGACAAATCCACTGGGATGATTAATTTTCTTCTTTTTATATAATGATAGGTTTTTTCATGTTAAAAGACTCTTAGATATTTATATTTAAATTTAATGTATACAACTTTTAGACAGTTAATGTTTAAATTTCTTTTTATATCAAAATATTCTTCATTCTTTTTTAATTTGAAAGTATAAAAATTATATTTTTAAAACTATTATATATTCTATTTATATTGTGCTATTCCGTATTTATATCCATTTGTCGCACGGTATACATACTATAGCAAATCTATTTAGGTGGTTTTTTTTTTTATAATCATTAGTTTTTTGATATCAAGAGACTCTTAGATATTTATATTTAAACTTAATGCATACAACTTTTATGTGAATGATGTTTAAATTTTTTTTATATCAACATTCTTATTTTTTTAAATTTGATAGTATAAAAAATTATATTTTTTAAACTATTATATATTCTATTTATATTGCGCTAATCCATATTTATATTTGTGCATGCACGGGTAACCATACTAGGGCTAATCGATTTGGGTAATCGTTCTTTTTTATAATCATAGATTTTTGGAAGTCAAGAGAGTATTTCATTATATCTATGTATGAAAAAAAAGAACCCTAAAGAATGATTTAGCTAAAATTCACAAGTCTAAAAAGTAATATATTTTTTTTTTATAAAAGTAGTAGTTGTAAGAGTAACTATAAGATAAGTATATTCAAATACACTCTTTTTATCGATCCAAAATTTCATATGTGCTCATAAAAAAAGTGACAACTTTATAACATATATGAGGTAATTTGTTTCATGAGGTTTTTGCTTCATTAGATTTTGCTTCCAGGCATATAAATCTGGACATTTAATCATGGTCAAAAAAGAAAAAAATAATTAATGAAGTCTTTTTTCCAAAACTCTTATGAGTCAAAATTCATAAAAAAGTTAATCTTGAAAAAAAAAAATGTTAACCATTTTTTAAATATATATTTAAAATTTATTTTAAAAATATTAAAAATTGTATATTACTACATTTGTTCCTATATATATAAAATAAATGGTAGTATTTTTTTACTAATTACAAAAAAAACATATGATCACTTACAAATGTATTAATTTCTAATTTCCTTTAATACTTCCAATTTATTGTAAAGTCTATTAGCGAAATATCATCATTTATTATAAAAGTGGATGCATTTATTAAACTATTAACAATATAACTCATATCATTGGTTGAAAAAATTATTCCTTAAATTATGAGTAGTGTTATTATATCTAACCACGACTTAAACCAATTAATTCTATGGATATTTTTGAAATAAAATATAAATTTATGACAATATTAATTAAAATGAACTAATTTAACTATTTTTATTGGTCTTGATGAATTAAGTATTTGTTCTTATATATAAATATGGGGGTAGTATTGTTAATTATTAATACAAATAATATTTAATTTAATCATTATAATAATATTATTAATATTATTTGTCACATTGTTGGAAAGAAGTCTATATCTATTTTCATGATTGGTTAAATCACATCAGATACTAAATTTTTTTAAAATAAACATACTCAAACACTTTGTTGACCCCGTATTGTTATATTAGAGAGATTTTTTATTTTTATTTTTTTTCACACTCTTTTACAGTTGTCTATGCCTATTTTTACACTTAGGCAAATCATACTTCTATAGCAAAGGTTAAATATTACACTTCAATTTTATTATGTATTAATCATGTTGTGATTTTTCATATTTCAAACAAATTCTTAATAAATGTTACTAAATTGTTCATTTCCATTAAACAAAGACAATAACATTCAAGATAAAATTATGGTGTTAGTTAGATATAAAAAATAAAATTAAAGTAAAATTTGTTACAATCTTTGACAATTGTCTATGCCTGTTTTCACACTTAGACAAATCACATTGGGTGAATAACACAGGTTAAATACCATGCTTGATATATTAATCTTGTTGTGATTTTGCATATTTCAAATGTATTCTTAGTAAATGTTGCTCAATAGTTCATTTTTATTAAATAAAGACAATCACATTTAAGATAAAATTGTGGCATTAATTGAATACAAAAAATAAAATTCAAGTAAAATTTGTCACACTATTTAACAATTGTTTATGCCTATTTTCACACTTTGGTAATCACTTTGAATGAATAACACATGTTAAATAAACAATTAGATTTTATTATGTATGTTTATGCACATGTTAAATACTACACTTAATGTATTAATTCTATGGTGGTTTTGCATATTTCAAATATTTTCTTAGTAAATATTGTTCAATTGGTCAGTTCCATTAAATAAAAGTAAATACATTTAAGATAAAATTGTGACATTAGTCAGATACAAAAAACAAACAAGTAAAAGTTATCGTATTCTTTGACAAACATCTATACCCATTTTTATAGTTAAATAAAAAAATAAAATTTAAATAAAAACACTCAAACTATCTTTTACCCCGTGCATTGCACGGGTCAAAAAACTAGTTAAATTTATAACAAATAAATATTTTTTAATGTATAAATTATATTTTAGATTTATGATAAATAATTTATAGTGTGATATAGGATTATTTTTATCAATAATTTCTTTTGAAAACACGCATATCGAAATTTAATTTAAAAATAAAAAATGAAAAGAATACATTGAAAGATAAGAAAATTTTCTAAAAACGCTCTCGTTGATGAAAAACTCTTGAAAACATTTTTGTTAAAGAATAGCTCCTAAAAATGTTCTCATTTAAGAAAGTTATTTTAATTTTTATAGAGAGATTTTTTTTAAATCAAAATTAGTTAAAAAAAAATATAACTTAGTTGTATTTATCTCTATAAAAAATATAAGGCTTGAATAACTCTATAAAATAGGGGTATTTTGATTTTGGTACCTAAGGTTTTTATTATTATTTTGATACCTGAGAAAAATTTATTTTTGAAATAGTTACTTGTCGTTAGAGAATCTCCATTAACAGGTGACATGGCTAACGGAGCGTCTCGTCATCAAGTCCAAGTCATTTAAAAATTGCTGACTCAGCAGCCAAGTCATTTCCACAGTAGGTTCCTTTTTCAAAAAATAAAAATTTGTCAAATACCAAAAAAAAAAAAATATAGGTTAGGTACCAAAACCAATAACACCCCTATTCTATAGGTACCAAAAAGTTATTTAAGCTTAAAACAAAAAAATAATAATAATAATTATCGTCGTCATTGCACACCACATAAATTCTTCGCTCCAACACATTCTTGTAGAGTGGCTTCTTTTTTTTTCTTTCTTTTTCAAGGCATTATTCTCCATTTGGTTTCATACATGTTCAAGAAGTGAAAGTGATGGACATGATTTTAGCTTTGTGGTAGTACTTAAAAGTAGAACATTATCAAGTAAATCTGGCTGCCGTTGGAGAAGTCTTGGGGATTCGAGAAGTATCACGTCGAGGAAGAGGAAGAAGTGAGCGAACAATTCGTATGGTGCAATGACGACAATTCGTATGGTGCAATGACAGTAAAATATTGGTGTTTTGGTTCTGGTACCTAACATTTTTATTATTATTTTGGTACCTGACAAATTTTTATTTTTGAAAAAGGTACCTACAGTGGATGACTTGGCTGCTAAGTCAACAATTATTAAATGATATGGACTTGATGACATGGTGCTTAATTAGTACAAAAAAAAAAGCTTAGGTACCAAATTAAAACATCCCTATTTTATAGGTACTAGAAAGTTATTTAAGCCAAAATATAATTTTAAACCAAGTGGTCCAAGGTTTGAATTATGGCCTTGGGTATGGAATAAACTATGTTGGGAGGGGAATACCTATCTTGTGTGCGCCCAAGGTCCCCGATGGAGATGAGTCAATGCTTACGGCAGTGAATACTTTGAACCAATACCATGGTTAGCAAAAAAAAATAATGATAAGTTTTTTTTTTTATTTTTACTGGAAACTCATAATGATAAGATAACATTGGAGGATCAAATCTTTAATAATGGAAGCGGTATAGTTTTCTTTAAAAAAAGTTGAGATGGCTTGTTTTGAAAATTAGAGTTAAAAAAGTGATACGTAAATATAAAAAAGGTTTAAATATGATTTTAATTCCTGTAATTTAGTCTCTTTTTATTTTTAGTTTTTGTAAAAAAAAATCAATTTTAGTCTCCAATCTTTTTCAAATGTTTCAATTTTTGTTATTGTTGTCAAGGCCGTTATAAAAAAACATTAAAATGGCGTCATCATCACATCAATATGACACCATCCTGCGCCACATCAATAAAAGATGACATTATGTTGATTTCATCACACGCCACGCCAGCATATTGCCATGTTAGCAGTGCCACTTTATCATGACATTAGAGGGATTAAAAATGAAAAAAATAGAATTTATAGGGACTAAAAATGAAAAAAAAAAAAAACAGGAATGAAAATAAAAATACATGGACTGAAAGAAAGAAGGGGACATATTTGTAAGCACAAATACATATTTTAGGCTAAAATATACGAGTAGTCCCTTAACTTGTTTTTTATTTCTAAATTGGTCCCCTAATTGTTAAAAGTTCTAAATTGGTCCCCTTACTTATTTAATTAATGACACGTTAGTCCTTCAAAAAACTTATTATTTTTAATTTTTGGACACAATTTTTTATTATTTTCGATTTTTGGACACAATTTTGAACATTTTTCTGATTAATTCAAGATGTGAAACTTGTCCTGTAACACCAAGGGTATTACTGTAACTACCCTTAAGACCCTTAAGATTTCTAAAGATGTAAAAATTAAAAATATTTATACATTGATATCATGCAGAAGCTAACAAATAAAATATACAAAATAAAACCAAATGTTGTACATCGGTAAATACAATACATCCCTGGTAACATGGGTATCATACATTACAAAAAAGGAATACAAGAAGCATAAATGCAACTAAACTACGACTTCCATAATAAGGCTCCAAGCTTCATGGACACTCATCATCACTTGTTTATTGAAAAGAGGGAACTTAAAGGGGCCAAACATAATGTCTCAATCAGTGCTCTAAGGCTCCACGAGTGAGTTGGACTATCCTACCCAATATCCATGTTCACTTATCTCTCATGGCTTTACTCCCATTTGGTCTCTAGTCAATCATTTGCGCTTAAGGTTGGTCCGACAACTTTAAATCATTCATGCTTCTCGTTGGCTTCTTTCTTATCTTAACAACTATTAAATAAGCTTGCTCTCATTATCGTCTTAGGACTCCACTCTCATTATTAACACTTTCCTATCATAACTCTATCTAGTTAACTCAATATCCCTCACTTAGATTCTTCTATTATTTCCTTTGATACTTAGAGTCACCTACCAAATTCAAGTATAAGGTTACTACTGTTCTAGTATATCCCTAGCGTTCACCTTACATCACTCTATCCTTAATTACTGACACACATTCTGACACCAATACTCACATAGTACTATTCTAAATGTAACTCTTATCAAGCCCTTAACCTTGCTATCACATCTAATCCTATTACAAGTCACAACAATAGTTTTCACATATGAACAACATATCACAATCTTGGATAGAATCATTCAGACTTCACGCAAGTACAACATAGTGTACACATGGCACACACATCATAAAACCACACAAGCCAAACAAACTACCAATGATGCACATATGCAATGCGATCTCTTTCATTCCATTCTCATATGCATGTTGTACCATTTTCAAAAACACTTTGTTAATGTAGCCCATGAGTCCATGCAGTCGACGAATTGCCACACCATGGGCAACCTGACACTATCACTCTCACCAAGATGATACCACTGGCGACGCGTCAGGGTGTTATGGCATTGTAAGGATACTCCAACGTATGGGATTAGTATGAGCTTAAAGGAGATTCCAAACCGTTGCACCCCCAAGGTCAAAGTCATATGCCAACTCATTCATGACCTCCTCGGTTAGGTTTATAAATGTCCTTAACTTCTATTAAAGGACGTCATGCGCATTCTCATATATATCAAGAATGCACCAGGCCGCAGACTTTTATATGAAGATAAAGGCAATGCCAAGATCGTTTGTTACTCTGACGCTGATTGGGCAGGGTCACCATCAGATAGGAAGTCTACCTTTGGCTATTGTATTCTTCTTGGGGGGGATTTTGATATCATGGCGAAGCAAGAAGTAGAATACAATTGCTAGATCCAACACCGAAGCTGAATACCGTGTTCGAAATTACATGGCTTAGACAACTTCTCCAACAACTACAATTTGATGACACCCAGGACACGAAGCTTATTTGTGATAATCAAGCCGCTCTTCACATTTCATCTAATCTGGTCTTCCACGAGCGAACTAAACACATCGATATAGATTGTCATTTTGTGAGGGAAAATGTGCTCTTAGGAGAAATCACCACCGACTTTGATAGCTCCAGTGACCAGCTGGCAAATATTTTCACTAAATCTCGGTGCATATGACATATATGCTCCAGCTTGAGGGGGAGTGTTAAAGATATGATTAGATTTATGGTAAATAGGGAAATTGTTCATAATTGTATAGCATATTGATAGGGACTTCTTTCTTTCTTACCCTTATTATTTGGTATCACTTCATTATAAATAAATTAGCTTGTGTGTGTATCAAACACACAATTCCTATAAACACTTCACTATTATAACTTCAAAGCACATATGCACGACATAATGCATAGCTCATAGTCAATATGCACATGGTTTATTTTCGAAGACCCTTGGAGATTCCTATCCCACAGGGACTAGGTTCTCCTAACATTTTCACAATACATACACATACTGATGCGTAAAATGTGTTTGCTTAAGGGCAAGCGTACCCTACACAGTAGTAACAGTGGACTTTAAGTCTGCATATCGAACCCAAAGGACTAATGGAAGTTCCCAAATAATTCAATATTGCGTTAAATTAAAAAGTCAATTTAATTGGCAGTTTGAGAAAGGATGTTCAATTACTTGTAGAAAAACAGAGTTCGAAGAACGAGCAATAACAGTTCAAAAGATTTTCAGATAAGGAAGACTAGGGTTGTGATTTCAACTTTGCAATAAAATCCCCCAAAAGCTTATTTTAATTGAAATTCAAAAGTCAATGATCAATTGCTAATCAACCCCCTTAAATTAATTAACAGACAATGGCCATGTACTGTTAACGCTCTTTTCCCAAATTTATTTCCTAGTTGATCATATAGGAATCAAATTAACGAAAAGGATAAATAACATAGAGGTGATTAAATATAATTAATCCGATTAGAAATTTACCAAACAAGTTTGATCATGCATGTTTGTATAAACCCAATTATTTCATAGTTATGCCAATTGGAAGTAGATGGTCACTAACAAGCAATTGACTAAAATTAGGATTGATCAGTTCCTATAACAGACAAAGCAATGAAATAATTCAATTGATAAAGGGAACAATAGAAATTCAATTAAAATAGAAAAAGGGGATTACATGCTCAGTTTGCATCACAACCCTAAGAAAAGTAATTAGCCAACCATAGGCACAGGAAGGCACAAAGTTACAATCAAAGCCATAAATAATGAAAGAGAGTAGAAACTTTACAAGTTAGGACCCCATTACTTTCCTCACGTTCTTTCCAAGCCTAAGTCTTTTTGTCTGCCATTGACTCTATCAGAGAACACTATTTTGGAAACAGAGTAAAAGATACCCAAACCATCACTTCCAATTTTCTATTTATAATACAAAAAGTGTAACTTTCATGCGGAAGTCAGCACGGTCATTCCGTGCTCTGGGGAG
Source organism: Pueraria montana var. lobata (assembly GCA_026413185.1). Classification (NCBI taxonomy): domain Eukaryota; kingdom Viridiplantae; phylum Streptophyta; class Magnoliopsida; order Fabales; family Fabaceae; genus Pueraria; species Pueraria montana. The sequence continues at coordinate 13,970,693 of CM048653.1, forward strand.
CACGGCTGTGCTCTTTGGGCGGGCAAATTCTAAATTCAAATATTCAGAGGATAGCACAGTCGTGCTCTGGGAGCATGACCGTTCTTGGAAAATGATGAAGCTGAAGGCTCCTTTTGTGAAAATCAGAGCACAACCGTTCTTTAAGGAGCACGGCCATTCTCAAAAAATGGTGACGCTGATAACTCCTTTTGTGCAAATCAGAGCACGATCTCGAGCATTGTGGTGCTCACTTAAGCACGGTCGTGCTCAATTCATTGAGCACGGCTGTGCTCTTTGGGAGATGCCCAAATATTCTTCAAGTCATCCTTTTTAGGCTCTTTTCAGGTTTATTCTCTTGGGGGCCTTCCTGTTTCATACTTAGCATAAAAACGCTGATAATAAAATAACTTCCTGTACGAGGAGGTAATATTTTTATATGTGACAGTAGACAGTTATTTTCTACATGTACCAGTTATTGTTTAGTGTCATAAGAGTGCAGTTATTGTTTGACATTATTAGGAAGTTATTTTATTAGGCAGTTGGGTGTGTTTTACTGAGATATGTATGTCTGCAGTTGTGGGTGGGTATGTGTACGAATTTGCTTGTTTTAGATAGAAGAATTATGTTAGGGATTAGGCTTGTGTTTGTGGAATTGTGTTGTAATTCTGGTTCTACTCAGAATTGTTACAATCATTTGATGATGTTTTTCAGGTTCCACAAGGGTTGCCTCCTAACCGTGAAAAAGACCATACAATTCCATTGTTACCAGGTACTGGTCCTATTAATGCGAGGCCATACAGATATGCCCATTTCCAAAAGAATGAAATTTGAGAGATTAGTAGATGAGATGCTACAAGCAGGGATTGTTCGACCTAGCACTAACCTTTATTCTAGTCCTGTCTTATTTGTTAAGAAGAAGGATGGGAGTTGGAGATTTTATGTGGATTATCGTGCTCTTAACAAGGCCATTGTACTTGACAAATATCCAATTCCAGTAATTGAAGAGTTGATAGATGAATTGCATGGAGCTTGTTATTTCTCTAAAATAGATTTGAGATCAGGATACCATCAAATTAGGATGAGAGTAAAAGACATTCCCAAGACAGTATTTAGAACTCATCATGGGCACTATGAGTTCTTAGTCATGCCTTTTGGCTTGACTAATGCCCCTACAACTTTCCAAGCCATCATGAATGCAATATTCAAGCCATATTTGAGACGATTTGTCTTAGTTTTCTTTGATGATATTCTTATTTACAGTCGATGTTGGCAAGATCATTTATTACATGTAAAGATGGTATTGGATATTCTAAAACAACACCTTCTATTTGCTACAAGAAGAAGTATAGTTTTGGAAAAATCTCAGTGGGATACTTAGGTCACATTATTTCTTTTGAAGGGGTTGCGGTGGATCAAGAGAAGATCAAGAGTGTTATTAAATGGCCTATTCCTAAATCAGTAAAAGAAGTTAGGGGTTTGTTGGGGCTGACTGGATATTATAGGAAATTTGTGAAAGATTATAGGAAGATAGCTAGATCACTCACCAATTTATTGAAGAAAGGAACTTTTTTGTGGACTGAGGAAGCTACCAAGGCATTTGAGGCACTAAAACATAAAATGGTCATTGCCCCAATATTACAATTGCCAGATTTCAGTAAGATTTTTGCAATAGAGTGTGATGCTTCAGGTTGCGGTATCACTGCAGTTCTTATGCAAAAGGGTAGGCCAATTGCATATTTCAGTAAGGCATTATCTGCTCAAACCTTGCTGAAATCCACTTATGACAAGGAGATGGTGGCCCTTGTGTTATCTATTCAACATTGGCTCCCATATTTGTTGGGGCAACGATTTTTAGTATATACAAATCAAAAGAGTTTAAGATACTTGTTGGAACAAAGGGTGACCACTCAAAATCAACAAGATTGGATAGCAAAACTGTTGGAGTACCAGTTTGACATTATTTATAAGCTTGGGAAAGAAAACAGAGTTGCTGATGCTTTATCTAGAATGGTGAAGGATGGGACATTCTTAGCTTTAACTAGACCTATATGGTTAGATGCAGAAAAATTAGAACAAGAGGTCCAAGCTAATCCGTCTTTGAGTAGTATTATTGTTGCCCTCCAAAAGGATCTCAATGCTTATCCTGGCTATACATTAGAGCATGGATGGTTATTCTATAAGGGTAGGTTGGTTATACCCTCCACATCCTCTTGGATTCCTGTGTTGTTAAGAGAATTTCTTGCTACACCAGTTGGAGGACATTCCGATGCATATAGGACTTATAAAAAGCTAGCAGCTAACTTGTATTAGCTGAGGATGATGACAGCAGTAACTAAGTATGTGGTTGCTTGTATTGTTTGTCAGCAACAAAAGTACCAAGCAGTGGCTCCTACTGGATTACTACAATCCTTGCCCATTCCCAAGGCCATTTGGGAAGACATTAGCATGGATTTCATCACTTGTCTACCTAAATCAAAGGGATTTGATGCTATATTAGTTATAGTTCACCGCTTGTCAAAATATGCCCATTTTCTATCATTGAAACAACCTTTTACTACACAAACTGTGGTTGATTTGTTTGCTAGAGAGGTGGAGAAATTGCATGGGGTGCCCAGTTCGATAGTGAGTGACAAAGATCCCACCTTCATTAGCAAATTTTGGTAAGAGTTTTTTAAGCTACAAGGTACAGCTCTGCGTATGAGTTCTACTTATCACCCTGAAACAGATGGACAAACGGAGGTACTGAATAGGGGATTGGAGACTTATTTACATTATTTTTCTTATGAGCAAACTAAGCAATGGGTTTATTGGTTACATTGGGCAGAATATTGGTATAATACTACATACCAATGCTCTGCTGGGTGCACTCCTTTTGAGTTGGTGTATGGCAGAAAACCCCCTACATTATTACGCTACTTACCTGGGGAGACTTTGGTGGAAGAAGTGGCTAATGACTTCAAAGACCGTGATGAAGCTATTAAATTAAATAGCTTACCTATCATTTACAGCATGCCCAGAACCGCATGACACAATCAGCCAATAAACATAGGAGGGATGTGTCTTTTAAGGAAGGAGATTGGGTATATTTAAAATTGCGACCACATCATCAAAGATCAGTGGCTAGGAGGGTTTGTCCTAAGCTCTCTGCTCGATACATGGGCCTTTTCAGATATTGAAGAAAGTGGGTGCAGTAGCCTATAAGTTACAACTACCTGAAGGTTCCAAAATTCATCCTATGTTTCATGTTTCATTGCTCAAAAAGGCTGTGGGAGAGCACCCTATTCATCCTACCTTACCTACTAATTTAGAGCTAGATGGACCAACCATAGAATCGGAGGAAGTTCTCAACTCTAGAAGTATTATCTGAAATGGCCAGCAAGTTCAACAGGTTCTTATTAAGTGGGCAACTCAACCCATAGCAGAGGCAACTTGGGAGGATAAGGATATTATCCAGGGACAATTTCTGTATTTTAACCTTGAGGACAAGGTTGCTTCATACCGGGAGGCATTGATAGGCCAAATTCTGATAGGTCTTTGAAGGTTTATGTCAGAAAAAATATAAGGCAGTTATAATTTATGTATGAGGCAGTTATATTTTTAGATGTGACAGTAGACAGTTATTTTCTACATGTACCAGTTATTGTTTAGTGTCAGAAGAGTGCAATTATTATTTGACATTATTAGGCAGTTATTTTATTAGGCAGTTTGGTGTGTTTTATTGAGATATGTATGTCTGGCAGTTGTGGGTGGGTATGTGTACGAATTTGCTTGTTTGAGAGAGAAGAACTCTGTTAGGGCTTAGACCTATGGTTGTGGGATTGTGTTGTAATTCTAGTTCTACTCAGAATTGTTATCAATAAAAGTATCGTATTTGTGTGTACAATTTCTTGAGTCTAACATATTACATTAACATTTACATTCCATGCACATAGGCATTATGCATCATGGCAAGACATTCGTAACAACGCTCACACAACACATCATCCATATATACATATAGTTGCCAATCATAGCATTTCATAAATATCTTATACATATTTGAAAGCAAGCAAGCATGCTAAGTCTCAGGACTCCATAGATAACATAACAATAATCAAAGGCATTTAAACATGGCTCAAGGCATCAACAAGACAACACATTCGTACAATTCAAGCAATAGTAATCACATAAGGAGTGAGCATGAAAAGCAATTAAATAACATGCCAAACCTCTAATTGGGCTAAAAAGTACTTGTTGTCTAAGGGGTCGAGCATAGCACAGGCGCTACATGCATAGCCCACTCTGACTGTTTAGGGGGTCAAGCTTAGCGCGCCTATCGCATGCTTAGCCCACAGGACCCTCGTGCTTAGCAAGCGTAGCTCATGCTTAGCATGCTAGAAAAGAGACTCCAAACTTTCTCTTTGAATGTCCCCGTGCTTAGCATGCTTGTTGCATGCTTAGCCCATTCCTCTAAAGGTTCTAACCTTGCTCTCGATGAGTCCTTGCACTTAGCACACTTGATGCGTGCTTAGCCTAAGGATCAGATTTGCACCTAAACATTATGCGCACTGAGCAGGCATTCATCGTGCTCGCCCCTCGAACATAAACCCAGAAACTCATCATGTCGAGCACATTCTCAACGTGATGAGCGTGGGCCCTTAAACATGAACCTAGGAGTCATGCGCAGTGAGCACGCGTCAGCGGGGTGAGCGTAAGCCTGCGATCTGCAACTTGTGAGAATCGCACATCCTCATTCCCGAGAGCCATCTATGGCTTTCAATCACTCCCAAGTATACTAAACATTCTCAAACACTTCAATTGCCTTTCTAACTGATTAATCTACTCAATAAACCCCTTAATCATGCAACTCTTCAAAATCCCTAAATCTCTATAACTAGGGTTCCAAGGGAAAAATCATACAATCAAAGAGATAAGGGAGAGCGAAGGGGAAGCACTCACCTAGACTGAGACACAAAGAAGAGCTCTGAGCATGATCTCCAAGCTCTTTCCTCCTTCTTCTCTCTTCTCTCATCTCTCTTCTTTCTCTATCTCTAAGAACTATTAACCCTAACACCTTTCTCTCCCTTCTCATAACACTTAGGTGGGTAAAGGTTTGGCTGCCCCTTATTGGGCCTTAGGCATTCTCTTAGGCCCTATCATCTTATTCAAATAATTCCTAATGCTAGAGCACAACAAAACAACAACAAATATAATAATAATAACACCGACAATACAACAATAATACTAACAACGATATTAATAATAGAATAACAACAATAGTTCTAACAATACTAATAATAATGACAACATATATAACATAATAATAACAACACCAATATAGTACAATATAACAATAATGCTAAATATAATGTGGTAATAAAAATAATAATCACTACAACAACAATCACATAATTATTAATGATAATATAAAAAATATAGTATAATAATATCAACGCTAAATATAATACAATAACAACCAATGATAATAATAATAACAACAACAATAAGTCATAATCATGATAATAATATTGACGCAAAGTATCATGCCATGACAATAATAATTACAACAAGCATAATATAATATCAACACTAATTATGATAACAACAACAACAACAACAACAGTAATCATGACAATATCAATAATAATGCTAATGATAATAATAACAAGGCTTAAATGCAATTTTGGTATCCCTATTTTGCATAATTTGTAATATTGGTTCCCCTATTTTAAAATTGAGATATTTAGTCTCTAGTTTTGTAAAATCCGTAATTTTGGTCCTTCCAACAAATTGGAAGTGTTGATCTTTAAGAAATTAACATTGACCTTGACGTAGCCTAAATATAGTGACGTAACACTTTTTTTAATTATTTAAAATACTGAGTAGATAAATTGATGAAAATATATTTTAAAAATAAGGTAAAATCATTTATTTTAATGGCTGAGGCTAGTCGTGAGTCCTGATCTGAAAATTACGATTCTCGATCATTTATTTTAAACTAGTCTCACGTCACTAAAGCACATGTCACATCATAGTCAACATTAATCTCTTAACGATCAACAATTCTAATTTGACAAAAGGAAAAAAAATCACGAATTTTACAAAACTGGAGGACTAAATGTCTCTATTTTAAAATAGGGGACTAAAATTGCGGATTGTGTAACATAGGGGGACCAAAATTGCATTTAAGCCTAATAATAATAATAATAATAATAATAATAATAATAATGAAAATGAAAATAATAATAACAACAACAAATGTACATATAATATAACAATAGGGTCCTAATAAGGGTTATACTTGAGGTATATTCCTAATACTCAAAACTCAAGGTGTTACATGTCCCATTAGATTCATCTACATGAAAACTATGGAACCAACTAATGTTTGGACCAAAAAGAGATATAAATAAGGTCAAAATTGCATAAAAAATAAGACCCATGAGCAACCGAAAAACTAAAAATGAGGCACACTTTTCTTATTGCTCATAAGGCTCACTTTTCACTCAATTTTCACCACGTTTATAGCCCCTTTTTGTTTTGAACATTAGTTGGTTCCCATAGTTTTCATGTAAGTGAATATAATGGGTAAGTTTTACATCTTGAATCAATTGAAAAAAAGTTCAAAATCGTGTCCAAAAATTGAAAATGATAAGCTTTTCGAAAGGACTAATGTGTCATTAATTAAATAAGGGGACCATTTTAGAATTTTCAAAAATTAAGGGACCAATTTAGAAACAAAAAACAAGTTAAAGGACCATTCATATATTCTAGCCAATGTTTTGGCCTTAAACATAATGCATAAATTTAATTTAAAATTAATATAAAATTCGCTCAACAAGATGTTGATATTGCTCACCAGAAGATTGTTGTAGCTCGCTAGGAGACCGCTCATGTTCTTCAAATGCTTCAATAGTTGTCTACGTGAGTGGAGGCAATGGAGCATGGCCAACAATAGGGGTCTAACAATGCCTTTATGCTGAGAGTAGGGCACTAGGTGATCATCCCTACTATCACTCGGATTTAGATGATAGGTCTTTAAAGATTTTTTTTTTATACTTTTCTAGTTCCTTTTTAATTCTTGTACAATTCATGATTCATTTCTTTTATGATGATGATGATGATGATGATGATGATATATATATATATATATATATTGTTCTATATATTATTCTTATTCAAAGTAAACATGTTATTTTAAATTACATTTCTACAATTATGTCTAGGTTTTGTACTTAGTATACCTTTCAACAAAAAAAAATTAATAAGAAAATGTAAATAGCATTGGCTTAGTTGAAGCTAGACCGATACTAATTAGAACACCAAGTTATTGATGCTAGTAACGTCATACCTACAATTGAAGCAATTTAGTGTTAGTAAAAAAGATGACTCTAGATTAAAAAAAAAAATGTATTGGCTATGATGTCAATGCTATTAGGGTCTGTCTATATGTGAATGCTAAGAGGGTTGAATTAGAGTCGGTTTAGCGTCAGTAGAAACAGACGCAAGTTAGTGTCAATCAGAAAGATAACACAATCTATTAACTTCAGGTGTTTTAACGATAAACATGACATCGATGCTAAATGTCATATAGCGTTGATGTTCACGTTCCAGCCTCAGCTCTTGGTCAACACTAAAACTTGAATTTCTTGTAGTGTTGATGGAGGATTCAAGCACCTAAGGTGAGGCTATTCTTGGGTTTTTCTTTCTAGGGTTCTTAGGGTGAGGAATCCAAATCCTACAAATGAGGTAACTTGGTGTATAAAGTGATTTTAGTGAGTGCATTCAATCGATTTGATTGGGGACTAGATGTAACTCTCAAGTGGATGAGAGTTTGTGCACTTTTCTAAACCCTATATTTCTTTAATTCTTGATTGATTGGATTTTTTTAATTGAATTTGACCTAATTTTTATTATGGGTAGTTGAAATTGAGCTAAATTGTGAATGATTGAATTGCTATAATTGTTGTATCAATTGGGTATTAAATTTCTCTATCATTTTTTAATTGATTCATTCCATACATTTGAGGCTTTTCTTTGTTTCTATCACATTACATTCTAAGGAGACATAATAATTTCATTGCACCATTTATCAGTTGTTGAAGTTATACATATTCATTCACTACCATCTAATCACAACTTGGAATGTCATTTTCCATGATCCTTAATAAGTGAGATAATAAACGTTTTGATTAAAACCATTTTTGAAATTGTTTTCCATTAGGGCTCACATTTCGCAAAAAAAAATAGTACTTAATTCACCTTTCCTCTTGAGTACACAAACCCATTTTGCTTCTTCAACCATGATGTATTTATTTATTTTAGACCATAAAAATGTGATTTATTTGAAATTGTAAGTTGTTGTTTGGTATTGATTAAAAAGTGATTTTACTTTAGTTTTATCATTTAAGTGATTATTTGAGTTAATAGAACCATGGTATGCTTATATAAATTCATTTGGCATGTCTTTAGACTTATTATAAACATTATATTCTATTTTAAGTGTCTAAAAGTATTATTTTTTTGTACTTATAGCTTTATATGAATATTGAGTTGTATGGAAAAAGTAAAAATATATAACATTCAAAATGCCTAAGCTTTTAAGCCATAAAATTCTAAATGAAATTTGATGAGTGTCTTATGGATTGGAGCTTGAAACTGTGGAGTACACCTACTAAGTAACCACTGTATATGGGCTACAAACACATTTACTTGGAACTTCAAGATTCAAGACTAGAATCTTGAGTTTGGCCTCAAAATGACAATTTTAATGAGTGAAAAATCCTAACAAAAACTTAATGACATTATTTAACCTTATTACAATGGATATAATATGGAAAAAAAAAATTTAAGAGTATAGATAATTAGTGATAAATTTTGGGGAAAAAATTGTTTGAAAAATTGGCTAAACTAGCATGGTTTTGATATAAAAATTTAAATGAATTAGTATAAGGATAAATCTATAATTTTATATTTTTAATATTAATTACATAAAATTTCTAAACTAAAATGTTTGAAAATAAATTTGTAGACTTTATTTGGTATTTTTAATAAAATTTGAGAAAAACTAGTTAGATTTCTATTATTTTGTGAGAAAAATTGAATTACGAGTAAATCTGACTTTTTCTAAGAAAATTATTTTCTAAGCTGAAAATAATATATTTAAATTTATTTAATGTTAAATATCATATTTTAGTATTTTGGAATTTATTATGTATTTTCACCTATTTTAGTCAAGTATTCCCTTACAAGGATAAAAATGTAATTTCACCACAATATGATTTTATAAACTTTTGGTAGAAAAAATTATAATAGAATGAAAGTGTTGGAGTAAATTATTTTAAAATTTCTAAGTCAAAATAATTTCATTTGAAATTTATTCCTTGTTTTACTTAGTTTACTAGTTTTAGTAATATTGAGGATAATTTGGTAATTTTCTCACTCTATATCAAATAATTAAATTATATTTTAAAAGTGATGAAAATAATTCAAATGATTTTCAATTAAATACCTTTAAAAATAATCCAAATGATTTTCAATTAAATACCTTTGAACATAATAGGCTAAAATATATTTTTGATGGACATGTTCCTGCTGTCCATGTTTTGAGCTTAGACAAGGAGGATGAGGACCCATCTCAGACCTCCTAGCAATATATGTAAAGGTGTTTTTAGGGTGGCCAACAAGGGAGTGTGTGTTTTGTATTAGTATCCCGGTCCCCTAATTTTTTATGTATTTTTTTGTTGAGCATTTTATTCCTGCACACGTACTACCGCTTTTTGAAATACATTTCATAATATTTCATTTGGGATTATGGTTTGTAATGCCATAAGACACATCACATTACTTCACTATTTGGTATACATGTTTCATATTATTCAACATTTATTATGCTTGTATTTTATTTTAAAATGAAAATTCTAATGTATGTTCCTATCATTACAAAACGCAAACAAATTTACTTATATTTTCATAAATGAATTAAAGGAAGTTGTACTTAAAATTGAATTATTTCACAATCACATTAGTTAGTGTCATGTAACGATAACAGGTTGTTACACATATAAGTCCAACATTACCCACCAAAATTGTTAAGTAAGACAGAGTATTGATAGTTATGTGGGTCAATTTTCAAGGTGAGAATTTATAAAAGCTTAAGGGTGTTGAGTGTGTCGGAGTACTAAATATGAAAGACAAAGAGAGGAGTATTTTAATATAAGCATTTATTTTAATATTTAATTAAATGCTTAAAAATCTTTTTTGTCCCTATAAATATGTCATTTTTTATTTTTAGTCTCTATATATTTTTTTTTTGTTTCTAGTCTCTCTAATTTATTGATGATGTGATATTATACACATGACAACCTTGATAATATGATATTATACACATGGCAACCTTGATGACATGACAATCTTGATAATGTGGCATTATCAACGTCATCAAGGTTGATGAGGTGGCATTATATATCCCCATGGGATGCTGTTAGTTGCATCGACGCTCTTGTAATGGAGACTGCCAATAAAAACCAAAAGCAGATAATTTGGAATTTGTAGGGACAGAAGACCATTTAATTTTTTGCGAAAAGGTGTATATTTGCAAGGACCAACAATATATTTAAACCTTTTCATTTTAGTCCGTAGTCCTTGATGACACTATTTCATTCCTTATACAATTATAAATTTTTTATAGAGATTTCTCTTATATGATTTTTTTTGGTAAAATATGTTTTTGGTCCCTATACTTTCAATGAAATTTGATTTTAGTCCCTATACTATCAAATCGATTATTTTGGTCCTTAAACTTAGAAAACCTGTGGATTTAGTCCCTTCCCTTTAACGATGTTAGTGTTGTTAACAAATTTCATAATGTAGCATTTGAAAATACAGTTTTTGGTAGCTATAAACCGTCAAGAAGTTAAAAAAAAATCAAAACCCCAACACCAAATAACAAAAATCAAAGAAGAAATCAAAACCAAACCACGTTTTGAGTTCTTGACAATAAGAAAATGATCAAAACAAAATTTTTACAATAAAAAAAAATAAGATTTCATAAACAAACAAAACAATGGGAACACAAGTCACATACCCACACTAAAACACAAATCATAGTAAGAATTCATCCCAAATCCAGTCAACCCTTGAATCTAAAGCTCTCTTGCGTTTTCAATCTAAGTAGACAACATGGGATAATATTCATCCTTTTGCAATTACTTTATGCAATTACTTTATCTTCCTAATTGTTTTTGCAAATGTAAAGGAAAAAAACACAAGAAGGGGGGTTGAATTGTGATTTAAAAATTTTTCACAAACTTTTCTCAAAAGACTATCGTCTGTGAGTTAATAAAAACACGTTTTTAAGAAACAAACGATAGACGATGTTTTGATATGAGAGACAGACGAAACCTTTCAAAAGACACAAATCACAGTTCAAAGTCAGATCAAACAGATAAGAGATAACGGAACGAGATGAAAACACACGGAGTTTTTATACTGGTTCGTCTGACGCCGAGACTACGTCCAGTTCTTAGCAACCTACCAAGTTCCACTATTTTTAACAAAAGATACAAGTATTGTTCACTTCCACTTCTGGCTCAACCCAAGTAGTTTTTACATTAGCCTTTCCAAGCTAGTAACCCAAGTATTTTTTCTTACCAAGCCACTTCTGGCTCTACAACAAATCAGAAGATTTGTTGATAAGGGTGCACACAAACTAAGCTTATCGTCTTACAGACGGATATACAAATTAAGCTCACAGTCTTTTTCTCTCAGGATATACAAGGTTTTTTGAGAGCTTTTACAATTTAAGAAATTTGAACAAGAAAGAAATGAAGGCTTGAAAGAATTCTTGCGTTTTTCAAATTGTAACTTAGGATCATGAGCTCTTCAAATTTTTTGATATATATAGACTTGCTGAGGAAGTAACCGTTGTCTCTAAACGACCTTCTTTCTTACGTCTGGCCTTCATCTAAAGCATGGTGTCCGTTAGAGCATTAAATGCGAGCATTAAATGCTTGTCACCAACTAGTCACTCAGAACTGATAAAGCACTCTGCTTATCTTCCTTGTTAGGCACTCCATATCTTTGCTTCAGGGGTCAAATCACTTTTGCTCAGGCAAGTACTTATTACAACTGTGGCGCGTCTTTTAAGGCGAGAGGAAACATCAAAAAAATCTTTGACTTTTCTTCTTGTTTCTTTTATGCACTTCGACAGATCCTAGGAAGGATGTTTGAACATTCCATGCACAAGATCAAAAATGATAGTGCATTAACTGTGCCTTAAATGCTATCAGACTCAGCGTCTGTCTGCGTATTGTCTGTAATATACAGATGCATATTCAAGACTTTCATCTTGTACAAATGTTTCAGACGCAATCTTTTAACTTAATATTTGTTTGCATCAAATCAAAATGATTTAGGGTCCTGATTTGTCTTATGACTTAACAGCAAATATCAGTGAAGAACTATAAATGAAGCCTGGTGAGTGTCGATTCTTGGTCCCATCCTTGACCTGCGTCTAGCTGCACAAGATGGCAGCAGCGAGACCTCCGCTACCACCACTGCTTTTGGTGGCGACAGTTAGGGTTTGATTAACATTAGCGAAGGAAAATCATAACCCCTCACCACGACAACCAAAACCCCTTCACGTGCCTTCCAGTTGCCAAAATGACTTTGTTCTTCCTCCATTAGAATCGACAACCCCACCACCAGCCCCAACGGTGATTTTTCCCTCCCATTTCCTTCTTTCTTCTGTTTCTTTCTTTTTCTCCCCCTTCCTTTCTCTCTTTGCAGCCAAAATAGCCACCACGATGGTGGCACAACCCTCCATTGTCTTCTTAGTTCTTCTTCCCTCGCTCTCTTCTCACTCCCATAGGCGCGGTCACTGTCGGCACCGTAGAGCACTCCCCTCCCCCCCCCCCCCCTCACGTTCTTTCTTTTAATTTAACCTAATCATTATGGTTTGTGTCTTTTTTTTTTTATACAATCTTTGTGGCGGTTTATAGCCGCCAATAAATGTTGAGTTAAAATACATTACACATGTATGTTTTGTGGCTATTTATAGCCACTGAAATTGTAACTCCGTTAACAAGGGGAGGGACTAAATCTACATGTTTTCTAAAGTTTGACGACCAAAATAATCTATTTGAAAGAATAGGGACTAAAATCAAATTTTATTGAAAGTATAGAGATTAAAAACATATTTTATTCTTTTTTTTTTTTTTAATTTAGTCTTTGTTATTTAAGAAACATCAATTATGTTTTCCATTTTCTGTTAATCTTGTTGTTACTTAACAACGAAAATGACTAAAATGAAAAAAAAAATTATAGGAAATAAATTAGACAACATTTTTTTAAAAGACAAAAATGAAAATGACCTTATTTTATAAAGGCTAAAAAGTTAATTAAACTTATTTATATTTACTTAACCAAAACCAAATAAGCTTTTAAAAAAGCTTTGGCCTACTCCATTTAGTAAATAGAATATTTATCTGAACCTAATGTAAACTAGGTTATAGGCATCTAATGAATAGTTTGACTTGTTTCCATCCTGTTAGCTTAGGACAAGAGTAATTATTTTTGTGACAAACAAAGTATACATGAACTTTCTTTGGACTAAGTTAAGAATATATACATTTTTATGTGTATTGGATGGCCAATGTTTTTTTAGCTATTTTTCTTCTTGTCAAGTTATTAAGCTTAGCTTCAAAAGTGGTAGACCACGTATGATAATTTATTCATGTGTGGGTGTAAAAACACATAGTAATTATTATTTTTTGTGTGTGGATATTTGGCATAGAATAAAATTACATGTCTAAACAAAGAATAAAGTACTTCAAAATTCATCTTTACATATATATTATTTAGCCTATCAACGTAATTAACACTATAATCCTGAGAGTGACACATGGTTGTATAATCCACAAAGGTCAACCTAGTTAGAAGGTCGATTCAGTAGTCTATATGAATTGTTTACTTCATAAAAGACTGTTATATGAGTAAACAATTCATACAGAAATACTTCATAAAAAATGTTTCATATACCAAAAAAATTAATCAATAGTTTAGCCTCTTCTAAACCAATACTCTGTGAGCATCCAATGGGACCCAGAAATTTGTTTGACCATAAAATTTGTTAGATAAAATTAAAAAGCCAAAACAGCAAACACAAACAATAGTAATATTTCGCATATATAAAATCAAAACACATAGAATGTTTATAACAATCAATTAATACAAAGGATAAATATGATAAAGGAAAAGTTTAGAAAAGTTTGGATTGAAGCGCGCAATGCATTATTTTTAGAGAGAAAATGCCCCCATTAAACTGGTAAAAAAATATTATGTGTTTCTCTCCAAGATACGTCAACCCGTCGGACCGATCGTGTGCCGTGAAGGATCCCTGAACCAAAAAAAACTGATGCTCCAAAATATTTTTAATAGTGTAGTAGAAATTTTAAAAAAGAAACAAAAGAAATTAGAGGAACCCAGCTGCGTTTATTTATTTATTTATTAATTTTTACAAGAACAACATAGTACTTTTGTGTGCTATATATGTTATAGCTCAAGGAATATATATATATACTTTAATTTTAAATTATAATAAAAATATTTTCCAACAAAATTTACTCTCAAAGAAACCTTTATTACTTTTTTTTTTCATCTCTAAAACCGCTTATACAAATTAAACATATACAACTTTTCGTAAATTGAACACATTCATGGGCCATGATTATCTAAAAAGCTACTTGAACATATGTTTTCCTACTCTGTTTATCATTGTTGTACAAAGTCCTTATTTAAAAAGGGGACCATCTCGGAAGAGGGAGTACCACAATATCTACTTTTAAAAGTTATAAATTTTAGAACAAATGCTATAAATTTCTATAGATTGACCTTGTTTAGATAAATTTCTACATAAATACTTATGAAAGAAGAAAATAGTTAAAATCAGTTTTTGTATAAATTAATATGAAACAGTTTTTATAGATTAACTTATACATAAGTTAATTTTAATTTATAAAAAAAATTATTTAATTTTTTATTTTCTTCTTTTATAAATATTTATGGAAGACGTTTATTCAAATAGCCTAATACCATCTTTAACGGTCCTGGGGAAGCATCTCAACTTGGGAAGCACAGTTGTTTGCCCAAATTATGTCATTATTTTGCTGCATGATAATTGCTTTAGGAAGCACCGGTGCTTGAAAGCTTTAAAGTAAAAAAAAAAAAAAAAAAAACCGTTGCAATATTTGCTCCGTTGGAAAATTTTTGCCATTGCAATTATGTACTATTTTGTACTGTTGATGAAAATTTTTTTGACCGTTGCTGGTATAAATTTTTTTCCTGAACCATTTCAAAGGTTGAATTTTTTTTTTTTATAAATAGGGGGTACTTCAATCTTTTTTTACACAACTAAAACTGCTCAAATTTCTCTCATTCTCACTCTCAAAAATTTCTCAACTTCTTCCTTGATTTGTTTTCATTCAATGGATCCAAACCAAAATCCATTCAATATAAATTCGTATTTTAATTGATTTATAAGTAAGATAATCATAACATAATAAATAAGTTATTAATAAAATGTAATGATGTAAACTTTTTGGTGGGACTCATTGGAAGCACCCAAGAAGAGTTGCTCCATTGGAGAGAATAAGTGCTTAGAGGTACTCGTATTGGGAAGAGTAAAAATGAATTATATGTACAAATGGGTTCCATTGGAAGCACTCAAGGAGAGTTGCTCCATTAAAGATGCTCTAACTAATAGAACTCATAAAAGTTACATAATTCCATCGTTCAAGGAGAAGTACAAGATGGGGGAGACCGGCTACATCAACCAATTACTACTACCTCACTAACGCTGCTGCTTTTAGCTGCCCAATGTGCTTTTGCGGTTTTGTTATGGTACCTGTTTGACAAAGACCAAAAATAAAAATTCTTTTAGTTGAGATAAATGTTTCTATTTGAAGTTAATTTTTTTTTACACTAAGGATATCTTTCAATAATTAATAGTTGAAGACTAATTTCTTTTGAAACATAAAAATTATTAAAATAAGTTTTGCTTCTTCTAACAATTTTTTTTCCATTTCACACGATCAAGAATCAAATTCTAATATGTTTAAAGATTCCAACTACCTTAGACCTTGTTGGTGAAGTAAAATTTTAATATAGACTTTTATTACTTAGTCTATAACTTTATAAAAAATGCTAGTAATATGTTATTGTAGGATAAAATTTACTTGAGACTTACTAAAATATATTATAAGAGTTTCGTTACCAAAATAAATAAATAAATAAGAGTTCAACTCTTCGTTTAGCTAAATTCACATGATATAAACTAATACTATTGAATTGAAAAAAGTATACTCCTAAAATTTCTTAACTTTTATTACTTATTTTGTCTTTTTTTTATCGATTAATATTAATTGTTAATTTTTATTACTTATTTTGTACTATATTCCCCTTTCAATAACTTTTGATATTTTAGGTTTTTTTTTTTTTTTGAGATTAAAGATCATGGTATAAAGTTTTTTTACACGGACAATCAATTAAAATTATCTATTTTGCCACATCAGATATTGTCATTTAATTAAATTAAAAAAAATTAAAAAACCTTAAAAAGGAATTTAGATCATATTTGTAATAGAACCACGTACGCAAAGTCAGTGCAGTGATGAGCGGGAATCTATCTATATTCACTTTAAATATTATTATGTACATTAACTTTAAATATCTATAGATACGAGAAGAAGGTAGTAATATTTATTATTTTGTTTATAATTTTGAATAGGAATAGCCCCGCAATGTAAAAGGTTAAAGAAAGAAATTTACATGATATGTTACTCACCGCAAAATCAACCATGCCTCCACCGTAAAGACCTGTAATTTTGATCTCCATGGTGTTGATATACAAAATAAAGTTGAGGAAAAATCCAACAAAGTAAATCCTCCACAAACTTGATGTACCATAGCCTCCATCTCTTCCAAAGAATAAGGGGAAGGATGACCAATCCAAGTCCAAAAATGAATCCCAACTCAGCACTTAGAAAATTCCAATCAATTGAGCTACGTGTTTCATCATAAGCTAAAAATGGTGTTGTTGGTGACCCATCATCAATACAATTCTTTGTTAGTGGAAGTCCACACAACCCTTCATTCCCTTCAAAAGAATCTGCTTCAAAGGATTGAATTTGAGTGCCAATAGGAATTTTCCCCACCAAGTGATTAAAGGAGAGATTCAAAACTGAGAGGAAAGATAAACTTGCAATCTCTGCAGGAATTTCTCCACTCAAAGAGTTACTTGATAGGTCCAAGGACTCAAGTTGTGTCAAATTTCCCAAAGATGATGGTATGTGGCTTGAAAAAGCATTATGTGACAAGTTAAGAACAATCAATGCTCTAAAACTCATAAGCTCTTCTGGTATTGGACCTTCAAGATGATTTGATGAGAAATCTAATGAAGCGAAGATAGCTGGAATTTTGACAAATTTCATCTGCAAGCCTTTGTTGACAACAGTTGCTGAATCCAAGTAGGCTCCCCCAAATTGCAATTGGTAAGCATTGACAAAATAAGAGAACATAGAGTCAATTGCCAAACGAGGTATAGTTGCTACAACTTTGGTTAATTTCATGACCAGAATTTTGTCAATGGAAGCAAGTGCATCCTTGTAACGCACAGAATGATGGAAGTCATACAAGTCAAAAAATAAATTGCCAGACTTTTGTTGTGCTTCACCTTCACCACCAACCATTGCTATCCAACTTTGCAAAAGTGCTTGTGGTAGTGTACCATTGAAATTATTGGAGGCTAGATCAACAATATGAAGCATCTTCCAATTACCTGTGTTATGCTGACATATAATGGGACCATGGAGTTTGTTTGACCTTAAAATCAGCACTCGAAGGGTGGAAATTTTCCATAAGAAGCATGGAAATCCATCACTCAACATGTTATTTCCCAGGTTCAAGACTTCTAAATTTTGACAATTGACCAAAGACTTTGGAATAGTACCCCCCAAGAGATTCCCATTGAGATTGAGGAATCTTAAACTACACGAACTTGGAATTGTATTAGATATTGAACCTGTTAGTTTGTTTCCACTTATATCTAACACCCTTATAGTACTGCTTCTTGAGGTCAAACACTCGGGAATGGAGCCATTAAAGCTATTATGGGAAAGATCAAGCATCCTTAGAATAGAACAATTACAAAAGGATTGAGGAATTTTCCCATGAAAGCTATTGTTTGAAAGAGAAAAGAAATATGCGAAACGAAGGGACTCTCTAATGTCAGGTGGGATAAAGCTGAATTTATTGTTTGAGAAGTCCAAATGGACAGCACCTTTTATGAAAGTAGGAATAGAACCACGAAGTTGGTTAGAGTGAAGATCAACCATCCACGCATTACAACTAAAATTTTCAAAGGGTCCTTCCATACCTATCAAAAAGTTGATGGAAAGGTTCATATTGAGCATATTATCAAATCTCCAAATCCAATTGGGTATCATTCCTTCAATTTGGTTGTTAGACAAGTCTAAAGCAACTAAATTGGATTGATTTCTCAAGAAAGAAGGAATTTTCCTCAACTTGCAGTTACCCAAATAGAGATTTTTCAACATAGGAAATGATGAAAGGCCATGATCATCATTGAAAGTGGCATCAACTGACAAGTTGTTGTCTGAAAGGCCTAATATATGTAGATTTTGCAGCTTTTGAAACATGTCTAGCCGTAAGGTGCCATTGAATTGATTTGAAGAAAGATGGAGGTAGCTAAGACTTCTAAGATGAAGAAAAGACAAAGGAATAGGTCCTTGGATTTTGTTATTGCTTAAATCAACAAACTGCAATGTGGAGAAAGATGCATTCTGGAATTCATCCAATACACCATCAAAATGATTGTGAGAAAGAATAAGCTCCTGTAGAAATGGAAGTGTAAAGAGAGTTGGGGGTACTTTCCCACTGAGGGAGTTATCACCTAAATTGATGCTAATGAGATTTGAAAGACCCTTCCAATTAATAGATGTAATTTGCCCTGAGAAATCATTTTGTAAAAGGGACAAATATTTGAGATTCTTGGTCTCATTGAGAGATGGAAGAGGACCACTGAAGTTATTGAATGACAAGTCCAAGTGAACAAGTTGGGTGAGTCTTGATAATGAACTAGGGAGTGTTCCATTGAATTGGCAGTTAGATAGATCCAATGTAGACAATTGCTTCAAATTGGAAATAGTACCTGGTAACTGCCCAGAGAAATTTGTATTGCTAACATTCAAGGCTTGAAGATATCCATCTTGTGGGAAGTTTGGCAATGAACCACAAAGATCTTGATTATCTGACACATCAAGGACCTTGAGCTTTTGTATTTGGAAGATACCCTTTGGAAAAACATCAGTCAATCCACAACTACTAAGCTGTAGGGTGGTCAAACTGGAGAGATTTGCCAAGGATTTTGGCACTGGACTTGACATATTATTCAAGCTCAATTGAACTACTGAAAGTGACTGAAGCTTTGATAGTGAGGAATCAATTGGCCCAGAGAGGTTGCAGGATGACATACTCAGAACTTGAAGTTTGTGCAATGAAGATATGGCATGGCACCACTCCTTCCCAATTGCAGATACCTTTACACCATCTAGGTACAATTCTGCCAGTTCTGTGAGGTTCTGCAAAAGTATCCCTATATTTGGCTTCTCAAGTTTAAGAGTATGTTGTGAGGTAAATGATGTAGACAAGTCAAGAGTAGATAGCATGGTTAGATGAGCAATCTCAATTGGAATTTGTCCCTGAAATCCAGCATTTGACAAGTTCAAATACCTCAAATTCTTTAGCAAGCCAAACTTTGAAGGAATCGAAGAATGGATGCCATTTTGTGCCAAATTCAACCTTTGCAAATATTGTAGGTTGAAGAGACCTGAATTGTCCAAGCCTCCAGTGATGAGTTCTTCACTCAAGTCGAGACCAATTACACGTCCATTGTTGCATGCTACTCCATTCCATTGACAACAATCACCACTTTGATTCCAATGAACTAGTTTTTGGGATCTGGAAAGGTTGAATATAAGGTTATGCTTCATACTGAGCAACAAGAATTGTTGATGTCCAAGACAGTGGCTTGTTGCATTAATATTGATACTCAGGTTTATGAAGCATGAGGATATAAAGAAAGGCAATAAGGCTAGTTGGAGTCTCATTGGTGATGATGGTTTGAATGCACCTTATGATTATAGGTATATCAATAAGGATTAGAAATGGTTTGGCTTAGAATATTTAGTTATTTACCACTCATTTATAGTGCGCTAGGTCTTCTAATTCTATTTCTAATATGAACGAGTTTGTTTCTACACCTATAATTCTCTGAAAGCAATTTTTACTTTCTTAATTTCTTTAGTCAATGTTCAATTTTTTCAACCAAAGTTAGGTATAATAACATGATTGCAATTTCTTAGGAAAACAATTCCATATCAATCAAATCAATTTTTAAAAAAATTTTAAGTCGGAAATTTTAAATGCCCGTATTTTTTTTATATTTTAATTTTTTTATTATCAACAAAATAATTTTATATAAATTAAATTAATCCTTTCTCAAATATTTTTAACGTATAATTTTAATATTTTACCAAAATTTAAAATTGTATTTATAATCAACTTAATATTTGTTAATTTTGGGAAAAGTTATTAAAATCTTTGTGTTTAAATTCACACACACACACACACACACATAGAGAGAGAGAGATAGATAGATAATAAAAAATAAAACAATACTAACAAAGGTTGGTCTAGTTAATTAGGATTGAGCTTATATTTCATAAGGACGTGGGTTTGAATTTTACTGTCAATGTAATGATCTTGTTGGTAGGTAATTTGCAAGTATCTCTATAGACGTTCTTTAAATCTCAAGTTCTAACCTGATTTGAGCTCTAGTTCCAACTTACCTTAACTTTTCTTTTAGAAGAAAAAATAAATGTTAAATTAATTTGCAGATCCTGAACTATTTGACAATTTTTAATTAGGTCCCTAAAATACTTTTTTTAATTGGATTTCTAAATTTGTATTTATTTTTTAATTTTTAACTAGGGACGTAAACTATTTTTTTCAATTAGATATTTGAACTTATATTTTTTTTTAATTAGGTCCTTGACCTAATTAAAAATTGTCATAGTTCATGGACTTAATTAAAAATTGTCAATCTCTACAGATTCTAAACTCAATATTCTTAACCTCTATAAGTTTTTCAACAGTATTCTCAAACTCCAGAAGTATTAGTCCTCTTCTCCTTCTGCTTGTATAATTTTTAATTTACTTTTAAATTAATATGCAGGTCCCTAAACTATTTGTCATTTTTAATTAGTTTCCTAAACTATATTTTTTTCAATTGAAAAATAAAAATAAATACAAGTTCAGAAATCCAATTTAAAAAAATAGTTCAAAAACCTAATTAAACCAAACATTTATTTACGAGATCTACATATTAATTTAACAAAAAAATAAACAATAAAAAAATTACTTTGACTATAAGTCTATAAGAGGAAAACGAAGGCAAGACTGATGCTAGTTTTTAAGCGTTATTCTTGAATAGGATAGGAAACCTATTGTAGACATGAGTTTGACAAAAAAATTTGAAAATTGAAGCTCTATTTTGGACCACGGATCGCTTACATGACTTGATTCCGGACCAATTAGTCATTAATCAAAACAAAATTTTCTAGTAAACAAGACTTTTCAAACACGAAAATTTTCTACTTGGTTGCCGTTGTGCATCACTTTATATGCTGGCCCGCTGAGACTTGATCAAACGCAAGAATTCACCGTAAAATAACGAAGTTTAAGTGGAGAAAAGGTCATGAAGCAATCTAGCATGCATACAAAATATACAAAATTAATTCAAAGTTCAATATTACGTATACGAAGGGATTGAGAAAAGTTGACTACCTTAAGTTTTGGTTTGGTGTGTGAATTTAAGTTTGTTTCTCATAATGAGTCAAAATTAAAGTTTGCTTGTTTAAAAATTTGTTTATAGCTTAGTTATATGGCTTAAATGCAATTTTAGTCCTCCTATTTGGTATAATTTGTAATTTTAGTCCTCCTGTTTTAAAATTGAAACATTTAGTTCCCTATTTTGTACAATCCACAATTTTAGTCCTCCTGTTTTAAAATTCAAACATTTAGTCATCAAATTTTGTAATTTTGGTCATTCCGTCAAATTGGAAGAATTAATCGTTAAGAGTCAGTCTTAATCATTTATTTAAACTAGTCTCACGTCACTGAAGCACATGTAACGTTGTAATCACTAAAATTGCATATTGTGCAAAATAGGGGACTAAATGTCTCAATTTTAAAATAGGGAGACTAAAATTACGGATTATGTAAAATAAAGAGACCAAAATTGCATTTAAGCATAGTTATTTTGATATTTATAAAAAAAAATCTTGAATTATTTTTTAAATTTATTAATTTAATATTTAATATATACTTTTATTCTAGAAGGTGAAGTAATAATTAAAAAAATAGATAAATTTTTACTCATAATGATAAGTTTTTTTTTTTATCCGTAGGAATCGAACACGGTACCGGGGGTTTACAACACTCACGCACCCTGTTGAACCAACTGAACTAGACCCCCTCGGTACTCATAATGATAAGTTAAGACTGGAAGATAAAATCTTTGATAATGGAAGCGGTATAATTATTTTTTTTTTTTTTTAAAAGTTGACGATGGCTTGTTTTAAAAATTAGAGTTAAACAAGTGATATGTAAATATAAAATAATACTATAAATAAAAGTATATTATTTATGTAAATGTTGTACGTAAAATTGTCACGCTTTTTATGTAATATATTTTTTTTTACTACCGTAATACAATTTTTAATTCTTCGGTGAGATCCTAATATATTACTACAAACTTAACATATATTAACTTATATGACAAATTTATAAACTGTTATTATTAAGTCAACAAAATTTAAGTTTGACTTAATTATTTAAATAACGGAACTTTATATCAAGGCTTCATCTTATTTATTTAACTAAATAAACTAATTTAATTAAATATATACTAAATAAATTAAACTTTGTTATGAATAATCTATGTGTGACTGTCCGTATCTTTTTGTATTATCTTTTATGATCTTTCCTTATTTCTATTTATCTTTTGTAACTTCTCAAATATCTCTTGTATCTATAAATAGACTACTCCTCTTGGAAAGAATATACACAATTATCATTCTCTCTAAACTCTAGTCTCCTCCTCTTCTCTATTTTTCTCTCTACTTTCCTTGCCCCGAGTTATATTTTATTTAACACATTATCAGCACGACGACTGTTTTTCTTCCATGGTCATCCACAATTGGTATTGCAACCTGCAAGAAAAGGTCTTGTAAATAATTTGATTGGAGAAAGTTGTTCTTTCAAATTCATATTTCAAGGTCAGATTTTCTCTTTCTCCAATTTCATTATTCATACTATGTGTTTGATAAAATTTGTGTTCTATTTACAAATTAATTATTTGAGAGTCCTGAAGACTCTATCAAAGAAGAAAATTATTTCAGAGTCCTGAAGACTCTAGCAAAAAGGAAAATTATTTGAGAGTCCTGAAGACTATATCAAAGAAGAAAATTATTTGAGAGTCCTGAAGACTTTGAACTGGTAATATTTCTCTATAAAAAATAATTTCTCACAAGAAGTGACAAAATAATACAAAAGTGAAAATAATTTCTCTCACCATAAGTGAGAAAATAATACAACAAAAGTGAAAATAATTTCTCTCACCGGAAGTGAGAAAATAATGCAAAAGTGAGAATAATTTCTCTCACAAGAAGTGAGAAGGTAGTGCGAATAATTTTTCTTCTTGATTTTCTTGATTATTTGTCCCTTAATGTTGCACCTCATGAAGTTTAGGTATACTGCTTGACATTTGGTCAAGATATTTTGAAACTAATTTATCTATCTATTTTATCTTTTACTTTAAAAATTAATCTATTTATTTTTATTGTTGATATCAGCACCTCTTTAAAATTTCATATATGTATACGGAATACGTTTTACAACCATTATAAATAATTGATTAAAATTTTAATCTGTTATATACGTTGCATTTATCTAAAGAATTCAGCCACTGAATTTTTTTTTTTTGTCTTTTATATTATTTTAAGAAGCAAAATGTGTGCTACAATGTTTATAAGTGCATTCGGTGGTTTATAATTGATTTTCAGGTTTATATGAAAACATTGTTTTATAAACACATATATGTTATGTGGTGATTTAAAGAGGATCGTGGATCTATATACAGTGCTTTATATGTTATGAACAATACAGTAAGATCAATATCGGGGATATATATTACACTATTTTATATTAATTTAAAGAAACTACTGATATTGATTAGATGTTTATTCTGGAAAATTGCAAGCTACTATATGTTTATTTTAATTTTTATGATAGTCTTTAAACATGTCAAACCTTGTAAAACTTGAATATGTGGCTCTTGATATTACGGAAAAGAATTATTTATCTTGGATATTAGATGCAGAAGCATTTAGCTGCAATGGGTCTTAAAGACTTTATTAAAAAAATGGAAATAAAACATATAATTAAAACTCTATTAGATGCGAAAATACATTTAACTACAATGGGTCTTGAATATGTTTTTAATACATAAATTACATATTATGTGTGAAAGTTTTATTTGTTGTTTTTGTAAGTTCCAATAAAGAAAGCAGACAAAAGTTTTTTCCATATACTATACGTGAGACTTTCATTTGAGAGATTTTTTTATATGGCCATGGTTTATATATTTTGTTTAGAATATAATTGAAAAATCTATTGTTAATGAAGTGAACCTTTACACTTTAGCCATGTGCTCCCCTTCTCGAAATATATATATATATATATATATATATATATATATATATATATATATAATTTCTTGCCTCCTTGCGACTAAGTAAAACAATGAGTTTTCAATGAAAAATCATGAGGCCCGCCTGATCGGTTCTACTCTATTCCCAGAAGTGAATGCAGTAATATCTTATTATTATGCTTATGGACAATCTTGTGGTCAGGGTCGTATCGTGATCATGGTCGTGGACATGATCATGGAAAAAGTTAATGATAGTACTATGATAGTTTCTATCAAGAGACTTAATTGTGAATTGAAAAAATTACATACCTTTTCTTATAACTTGTACTACACGAATATTAGTACAATGGAAAAGCATAATGTTGTAAACCAGAAGTTTACAAATCAAAATAAATTTGTTGTTTGGCATGATCGGTTGAGCCATCCCGGGTCTATTATGATGCAAAAATATTGTAAAATTCATGTGGACACCCATTGAAGAGCCAGAAGATTCTTCAATGATTTATTATATACAACATGTTCCCAAGGGAAGTTGACAATTAGACCATCACCAGGAAAATTGGGAATGAATTCATTTCATTTTTTTAGAAGGGATACAGGGTGATATTTGTGGACCAATACACCCACCATGTGGTCCATTTAGATATTCTATGATTTTAATTTATGCATCAACTAGATGGTCACATGTTTGTTTGTTGTCAACTCGTAACCAGGCGATTGCGAGATTGTTAGCTCAATTAATTCGACTAAGAGCTCATTTTCCTGATTATCTAATTAAGAAAATCAGTCTTGATAATGCTGGTGAGTTTACATCTCATGTTTTTAATGAGTATTGTATGTCTATTGGAATTGATATTGAACATCCTGTAGCACATGTTCATACACAAGATGGACTTGCAGAATCACTTAGTAAACATCTAAAGTTGATTGCAAGACCATTATTCATGTGATCAAAACTTCCAATGGTTTATTGGGGACATGCAATCTTGCATGTTGTAGTATTGATTCGCATCACGCCAACAAGTTATAATTAGCTCTCCCCATTGAAATTTATTGAGCAACCTATTAATATTTCCCATTTGAAAAATTGTGGATGTGATGTATATTCCAATTGTTATACCACAACACACTAAGATGAGTCCTAAAAGAAGGTTGGAAATATAAGTTGGGTATGAATCTCCATATGTAATAAAATATGTTGAATCATCAACATTAGATGACTTGATGCGTCGGTTGTTATTTTGAATTAGTTTTCCTAACATGAGGGGGAGATAATAAGCAGTTGGAAAAAGGAGATTAGTTTGAATGAATTATCATTATCTTGATCCTCATACAAAAACATTTTGAACTAGAAGTTCAAAAGATAATTCATTTTACAAAGTTTAGCCAAAAGAGTGGCTTAATCATATGTATCAATTGCTAATGCTCTAATAAAATTTGATGTCCCTATTGGACAATATAATATTGCAAAACGAGTCTCAGACACGCATGAAGCATGGTAGACCCATTGGTTCCAAAGATGAAAAATCCTCAAGAAAAGGAGCTGAAAAGTAAGATGGCTAAATTGAGGTTATGAAAACTTTAAAAGATTTCTTTGACATAATTAATATTTTAGTTCCATAAGAACTCAGGTACCTGAAATTAGTGAAAATAAAGGGATCTCAAATTATGTCATGAATGGTACGATGGAACCAAAATGAAGTCAACGTTGACGAAGTGTTTGCATATAATATAGTGCTAAACAAAATAAATGTTACTGAGGATCAAGTACCAAAGTTCATTAGTGATTATCGACAAAGAAATGATTAGCCAAAATGGAAAGATGCTATTGAAGCTAAATCAGACTCGCTTGCTAAGCGAATCATTTTTGGACATGTAGTCCATAAACCTTGAAGGTGTAAAACTAATTGGATACAAATTGGTTTTTATGCAAAAGCAAAATGAGAATGGTGAAATTGAGAGATACAAAGCACGACTAATTGCTTAAGGATTTTCCCAAAGACCTAATATTGAATTTAAATAGACATATTCACCTGTAGTGGATGTAAGTATTTTTATATTTAATGGTTGCTCATGAAGGACTCAATTTACATCTAATGGATGTTGTTACAGCCAATTTGTACGGCTTTCTGGAAAATGACATTTATATGAAACTCCCGAAGGATTTAAATTTCCCAGCAGTACAATTTTAGAGAAGATTACTCAATCAAATTGAATAAGTCTCTTTATGAATTAAAGCAATCAGGACGCATGTGGTACAATCGTCTTAGTGAGTATTTGCTTAAGGAAGGATATAAAAATGATCTTATTTGTCCATGTATTTTCATGAAAAAATTTGAAAATGGATTTGCCATAATTGTTGTTTATGTTGATGACATAAATATCATTGGAATTCCTGAAGAGCTTCCAAAAGCCATATATTGCTTAAAGAAATAGTTTGAAATGAAGGACATGGGAAAGACAAAATTATGCTTAGAATTACAAATTGAATTTTCAAAAGGCGAATTTTTTGTGCATCAAGAAACTTATATAACAAAGGTGCTTAAAAGGTTATATATGGACAAATCACATTCATTGTGTACTCCAATGGTTGTAAGGTCTTTAGATGTGAACAATGACCCTTTCAGACCTAAAGAAAAGGATGAAGAACTACTTGGTCCTGAAGTACCATATCTTAGTGCTATAGGAGCATTAATGTATCTTGCTAATTATACACGACCCGATATATCATTTGCAGTTAATTTATTGGCAAGATATAGTTCTTCACCTACACGAAGACATTGAAATGGAGTGAAGCACATACTTCGTTACCTTAGAGACACTATGGACATGGGTTTGTTTTATTCAAATGTTTCAAAGTCAGATCTAATTGGTTATGCAGATGCAGGTTATTTATCAGATCCTCATAATGGTAGATCACAGATAGGATATTTGTTTACATGTGGTGGTACAACTATTTCATGGTGGTCTGTGAAACAAACCATAAAAGCAACATAATCTAATCATGCATAAATTTTAACATTACACGAGGCAAGTGTGAATGTGTTTGGTTGAGATATGTAATTCAACATGTGCAAGAAACTTACGGTTTATCCTTAGGAAAAATGATATCGACGATCATATGTGAAGACAATGCTGCATGTATCACTCAGTTGAAAGAATGATACATTAAAGGAGATAGAACAAAGCATATTCTACCAAAATTCTATTTCACTCATAATCTCCAAAAGAATGGTGACATAAATGTTCAACAAGTTCGTTCGTGTGAGAATCTAGCAGATCTCTTTACAAAGTCATTGCCAAGAAAGACTTTTGAGCAACTAGCCCACAAGATTGGACTTCGTCGTCTTAAAGATGATTGTCTGCATAAGGGGGAGAAATAAATACGTTCTGCACTCTTTTTCCCTTCGCCATGGTTTTGTCCCATTGGGTTTTCTTGGCAAGGTTTTTTAATGAGGCATGTGATAACGTATTGAAGGATGATGTACTCTTTTTCCTTCACTAGGTTTTTGTCCCACAGGATTTTTCCTAGTAAAGTTTTAATGAGGCACATTTCTTAAATAATGGACATCCAAGTGGGAGTGTTATGAATTATCTATTTGTGACTGTCCATATCTTTTTATATTATCTTTTATAATATTTCCTTATTTCTATTTATCTTTTGTAATTTTCCAGATATCTCTTGTATATATAAATAGGCTACTACTCTTGGAAAGAATATACATAATTATCATTCTCTCTAAACTCTAGTCTCCTCCTCTTCTCTACTTTTCTCTCTACTTTCCCTACTCCGAATTATATTTTATTTAACAAACTTGATTAATTCATAAATAACTCCAACTTAATTATTTACAATTCTACTCATAATATACTATAATAACAATTTAAAAAATAACAAGTTTTTGCTAATATTATTTTATTTTTTATTAGTTGTCTTCGTTAATATTCACTGCTGATAGCACTAGATTTTCTCGTAAGACTTTGTAAAGATAATAGTAGGCTCTGTCAAAAAAAAAAGAAGAAGAAGAGAATAGTAGGCCATGGCCGTTTTTTTAATTTATTTTTAAAATATAGAAAAAATTAATATGACATAAAATGAAATTAAATTTCAAAGAGTTAACAAATTTTATATCTTTTGAAATATTTCTTTGTCTATAATATATTTTGTAGTTAAATTCTTTTTATTTCTTTTCATAAATCAAAATCTTTAAATTTGACTTATTTTTCACTCATGA
Organism: Pueraria montana var. lobata; assembly: GCA_026413185.1. Lineage (NCBI taxonomy): Eukaryota > Viridiplantae > Streptophyta > Magnoliopsida > Fabales > Fabaceae > Pueraria > Pueraria montana. The sequence goes on from CM048653.1 coordinate 13,999,736, forward strand.
AGCCACAACATATAACTAATCATGGAAAAATATTGGTTTTGAAAGAAAAACTCTAACATGAGACAATGTTTATCTTAACAAAACACACAATAAGAAAAAAATTGACGTCTTTGAAATTTCAATGAAGACGTATGATATGGTACTAAATTAATTCTTAGAATATATGCCTTTCTTCTAACATTGATTTTGTTAAAAATGATTAACCAAATACATTTTCAACATTTTTATTTTTTAGAAACAAAAAAATAGGAATTCAAATTAAACATAATCTCTAAATCTTTAAAACTTTCGAAATGAAAACTATTTTCAAAAAACAAAAACAGAAAATAAAAATAGAAAATTTTTACAAACCAAACGGCCCATTATCTTTTGAGCCCTTTTAATTTTTGTCCATCCCATTATTTTTAATCCATAACTTTTTTTTTTTACAGGACCAAATTTATATCATTATCATTTAAATTTATATCCATAACTGAGGAATACTACGAAAGACATAGGGAGAAGCATAAGAAGTAGACACCGTCGCTAACACATGAGCAATTACATTTGTTTGTCTCTCGTAACAAAGCTATTGCTGTAGTTCTGGTTGAAAGAAAGAATCTCCGTGCACTTTTGTAAAACAGTTCCCAGTTCAGTGGAGTCTTTATTTGCTGCTGCAATACCATCCACCACTCGTTTATAATCCACCTCAAAAACAGCTTTGACCTCTCCAAAGAACATATCCTGTGGCTTAAAAAACGCTACACTTATACTGTATTTTTTTTTTATCCGTAGAAATCGAAGACAGATACTGAAAGATTTACACCTATGTTGCATTTAACAACATTAGTAGATGGCTTAGGATCTATTTGGGCTATCTTATCCAAAAGCACTTCTAGAAGAAGAAAATAAGAAGGAAAAAAAAAAAAATTTCCATAAACTAAAATTAGTTTATACATAAGCTAATTTGTAAAAAGTCTTACATCTTTTAAAAAAGTCATATGAGAGAGTTTCTACAAGTTAACTTATAAAAAGTCCTACATCTTCTAATTTTAACTTATGAAAAAGTTCATTTCATATTTTTCTTTGTATTTTCTTCTCATAAAAGTGTTTTTATATAAACTTAGCCAAATAAGCCCTTGTCTACTTAACAATATGAAATGCTGGAACTGGAGCAACATCTCTGCAGCATGATGCCTAGCAAAATTCCAATTGGCTAACACGTCTTTGGCACAAAAGATAACCTGTTTAATTTGAATCACCCCCTTACACTCCCATAATATTTCATTAATTTCTACTCTTTCAAATGCTCCATAAAATCATATATAGCAAACATATGCTTTTGGATGTCATTCATAATATGCCACATATTCACATCCTCCCAGACTGCTACATTATGAGGACAGTTAATAAAGAGATGCCAACTATTTTCAAGCTGTGAATTGCAAACAATACAGGTACCCGGACATTGCACCCCGCGATTTTGGAGGCTTAGTTTGGTTTGGCAGAGCATTACGATAGGTTCTCCACAAAAATATTTTAATTATTGGTGGCACCTTAAGATCCCACGGTATATTCCAATCCCACAGCATATTTTTTTAATCTATAACTTATTACTTACTACTTACTGGTCTGCCAAAATAGAACAAACTATTAAAATGTCTATTAAGAAGTCTAGCTTAATCAGTTAAACAGTGTACGTAAGTTGTTATAAACATATAGTATTTGTAGTTTGATTACTACGAATTAAAAATAAAAAAAATAGCACAAACTTTATGTCTATTCATGCTCAATTAATCGAAACTCTCGAACCTTGTAGTTTGAATGAAAACCTGGGTTTTCAATCCAGCTGTCCCACTCTTTAGCAAGATAACGTACGTCCGCAAGTTAACATCATAATAATAATTCTGAGTATACACGTACATATTTATCTTAATTTGGTTCGGACCACACCATCAACATTCTTTAATCATACCCTACCCAGGTCCCACGTTTCCTATTTGTTAGAATGAATGGTCTGGATTCTTCAATCGGACAAAATTTTAAGAGGTAATTTTTAATGGTTCCATCTGCGTGTAATAATGTCTTCGATTTGCCGCGCAAAATAAATAATCGATGTAGATTTGCTACATATATTGAATAAATTATTTGTAACGCTATTTTTATCTTTTTATGTACTGCCAAAGCTTGTATTTCCCTAGTAGGTGAATAAAATGAATTTCAAATATATATATATATATATATATATATATATATATATATATATAGATGAGAAAATTTCACCAATTTCACTAAAGTCAGATTAGGAGAGGAGGTTTAGTAAGTTTGTGAATTTTAATAGTATTTTTATTTAAAAAGTGTTTAACGAGGTATAGTTCCTCATACTCACATTCACACAGTTTGTTTATTTTGTTAATATGGTTCGACCCCTCATACTTACATTTACAACTTTGTTTAACATGGTTCGGGTTTTCATTCTTAAAAAAAAAAAAAAAAACCAAACAAAAGAAAACATTTCATCATATCTAAAATTAAAAAGAAAAAAAATGAAAATCCTAATTGTTAAAATGTTAAATGGAAATAAGAGAAAGACCATAGCAAAGAGTCTAGAATTCCTTAGAAAACCATCCAAAGACTTATATGTGATGTGAGTTTTTAGGTATCTTTGATATTAATTTGATGCTTTAGAAAATCAATAATAATAAAAAAAAAAAGCCGTAAAAACATGATGAAATACACTCTGAGTGTGAATAAGTGTTTACACATTACACACTTATAGATAAGTTAAATTATTATAATTATTATTAATATTAGGTGTAGGTTGGGTTAGGTTGGCTAAATTAATTGGATTAATTAAGTTTTTAATCCTTAAACTTTTTAAAAATTCGATTTTTAGTCCTTAAACAAAATTTTGACCGATCAAATCTTTAAACTTTTTAAACATTCAATTTTTAATCCCTCAAATTTCATTAAATAATTAAAAATAATAGGATTCAAACTTTTGTTCAAAGACTAAAAATCGATGATGGAGAGCAGATCACTATCGAAAAAATTGATGGCGACGGTGGAAGGGCTGATGGACGCAGCGGAGGGGCGACAGTGGACGGGCCGGCAGAGACCCATAGGAGGAGCAGGGTTGTGTGAGAAAAAAAAGAGAAAAAAAATTTAATACAGATAGTCCATCATATTATTGTGTAAATCAGATGAATCTAAGGATGAACAAATATGATCCACAATAAATCACGTGATTACCTTGTCCACCAAGGAAGCCGTCAATACTTTATGTCCTTTCATGATCGATCATTCAATAGAATATAGCCCAAACTTTGTAGTTTTGTACGACAACCTGTTTTTTAAAGCCACCTGTTCCTTCATTATTAGCAAGAAACCACCCGTATGCTAACACCTGTCACATCCAAAAACAATTCGGTGTATTCCATTGTCTAAACCTGGGACCACATTATCTGTATCGCAAATTCTTTTAAGGCTAGAATTATCTTCAAAATATATTAATTTAATGAACAAAATATATCTATTCATAATTTAACTTAAACTATAATTTTAATTTATTAAAATTTAAAACTTTATTTGTCCTTTTCATTTATTTTGAGTATAAATTTATTTCATAAAATCGCTTTAATTGATTGTGTTTGCTCGAATCGAATCAAACGTGCGTTTTTCAGTTATACAAATTAAAGAATTTCATTACACTCTGTATGGTTCAGTCCCTATGCAATATAGTAATCTCCTATTCGCCGCATAGAATAAACATTATTAAACAATGTTCATTTGCCGCATATAAATTCAATTATATTTATATATCTCACCAACTCATAACATTCATTCATTCAATTTCTCATCAAAATTTAAATTATTATTTCTTTTTTACAGAATCGATCATCCAGCATCCAGCTCCTAAACTAAAAATTTAAAAAAAAAAAAAAAACAAAAAATCAACAACTTTCTAAAAAAGCCATCGATCATCTCGTATGGACAACCACACCGCCGTGTCTGGCCTCCGAAACGGCGTCGTCGAACCCGACGAACCTACATTTGGCACCGCTCAACGCGGACACGACAGTGGGAACCGGGTTTCCCTGAACCGGGTTCGCGGTTCTCCGATACGGACCGAACCACTTGTTCTGCATGTAACGGTTCTTTCTCCACGGAGGCACAGTTAACCCTCTTTTACCAAAACAACGCTTCGCAACACCGCATAAAACCCGAACGGTGCGTTTCAGCTCCTCCTCGGTTCCGACGAATATTCGCGGCACATAATTCAGAAACTCTAAGTACTCGCTCGTTGGCCGTGCGATCTCGAACTGGCCCACGAAATCAAGATCCACGAAGTGCCTCTTGTGCCACGTAGACGGCCCAGATTGCACCACGTCGATAAATTCGTAGTTCCCCGCAGTTGCTCCACCGGAAGAGTCCCACCGTGTTTTGCATATCGCCGCATTGTGCCCCTTCTCGCGCAAAAACGACATCGCGTTTCGGCGATAGACCGAAACGTTTCTTTCCTTTAAAACCGCGAACTTCTCTGAAGCCTCCGAAGCGTGCGCGAGAAGCAAGCTCTTATAAGAGTCCGAAGAGGTGGAAGCGCTTAGCATGAGTAGCTCCTCCACCGAGTCAATGCAGTCGGAGACCGAGTCGACTCGCTCCGAGTCGAACTCGTTCCCCGCCGAGTTGCTATCCGAGTCACCATTGTCCTCGAGGAAATTATGCACGAGCTCGGAGAGACACGGCGAGTCTCCGTCGCCGGCGCCGGAATGTTCGCTCCCGCTGCTGACGTAGCTCAATTGCCGGTGGCAGCCGCCGACGAGACGCGCTTTGGCTTCGTCGTCGAACGGGTCAGTGACTCGTTTCTTTTTCGCTAAAACCACCATTGATTTGAATTTTCTAAAACAACTTAGATCTATTAATTATCAATTGATTCAATTGCTATTTTCTGAGATGGTTTGGGTTTGAGACTTTGAGTGTGTGTTTGTGTGAGGAAGTTGCTTATAAAGAAGAACGAATCGCTGGAATTTTCTCGAGAATATTCGAGGGAAACAGTTTTCGGGTTTAAAATTATTGCTGTGATTTTTTGATCCAGTGTTGTGTGTGATTTGACTCGTTTGAGGACGAAGTTAAATTGGGGATATGCGGGTAGGATCCGAATGAAGGTAATGTAGTTATGTAGATGCTTGGCATATCCATTTTTATTAGAGTAAAGTCTTGGGTTCGTGACGTGTGAAAGTGTGACTTCACCATGTGTGCGTGAGGGAAGGGTGGGGTTGCACGAGCACGGCACGTGGGTGAGTTGATTGAGACAGTAGTTGGTTGGATAAGGTTGTTAAGGGGAAGGGTGGGGTCGTTTAAGGGGATAGGGGTTGCCGTTTAGTGAACCTGGAAGGTCATGAGACATAAGTTGTTGATGTGTGGCTTTATGTTTGATCATTAATGATTGATATTAAGAAAAAAATTTAAATAAAGTATTGAAGTAAATATTTTTAGAATTATTTTTAACTAACATTTTAGTATGTATATTGTATATGATAAATGTTTATTTTAATATAATGAAAATTTATGATTAATGAATATTTTTTAATATATAAATTGTTTATAATTAAAATTTAAAATAAATAGATGTATTTGAATGTATAAATTATATTTTAAATTTATAATGAAAATTTTAAATTATGATATAAGATTATTTTTAAATATTGACATTTTCTTTTCATAAAAATTATTGAAATTTAATTTAGAGATAAAGATAAAAGAGGATAAATTGAAAGAGATAAGTAATATAAGATAAAGATAAAACTAGATTTTAAACATGTGCATTGCATGGGTTTGTTTAAATTATATATTTTTATATTTAATTTAAATTTAATATTTTTTTAAATATTTATATAAATAAAATTATTAATTTAAAAATATTTAATAATACATTAAATATAATTATTTTATATTAAAATTAATAAGTAAACCTCAAGTCTTTAAAGAAAATTATTTTATGAAAATAATATCATATATATATATATATACACACACACACACAATTCATTTGTAATAATTATATATGTGTGATGTCAAAAAAAAAAAATTATAAGTTGAAGATATAAAGTAAAAGTTAATGATTGATTTTTTGTTGCTCAAAATGAGAAATGTGAAAAGTATATATATTATTAAAAGAAAAAATATAAGAACCTATATCAAAAACTTAAAAAATATCAAAACATAAAATAACATAACAGTGAAATGAGAAACGAAAAGAAAAATTCATGCATAAAGTTGATACTTATTGAGAGAATGGAAGAAATAGTAAAATAAACAAGTAGCAAAGCTACCAGAAAAGGTCTTTATTAATAAGGAAATTAAATAGTGCATAGACTCAAATCCACCGTATTTGCTATTCTTATTAGGTTACATATATGTAGTAGGGAGACATTAATTAAAATTGAAAAATTGTACATTCATATTTATTTTCAATAAATAAAAAACGAAAAGAGAAGAATATCAATAACTCTAGAAAACGGGTGAATTATTCAAATTATAACAAATTTTTTTTATTCGTAGGAATCAAAGATAGTAACAAGGGATTTATAACACTCACGCATCCTGGCCCTACTTAACCAACTGAACTCTATACCCCCTTGGTCAAATTATAACAATTTAACAACACTGCACGTTGTATTTATCTAACCTAATCACACTAATTCATACAAATAATGTAATATATTTGATTCATACCAATCTGCTCAATTGTTTAAATTTCATTATAAATTCAAAATCTGGAAAGTTAAAATTTCGATCAAGAGAGAGAGAGATTTTGATTGAGAGAGAGATGGTTGTGTGAAATGTATGTCTAAAATATAAACAAAAAAATAATATTAAAAATCTCTAATTGAGAGAATGAGAAGAGACATTTACCTTTTCAAGTTATGTATTATATAATAGGAGTAAATTAAAACAAAGTTTTTTTTTTACAGAACGAAGTTTTATTTTAATATGTGTTAATTTTTATTGTGCTAATCTTTATATATAAAAAAAAAAAGATGAAGTTTTAATTTTAATTAAAGTTATCTGCGTTTGTCCTTGTTATTATGGGAGGGTTCAAGAATGGGATTGCTTAATGATAAATGAATAAATAAATGTTGTAGCGGAACAAGGAAAGGAAGGATTGAGAATTAGGGCATTATCTTTTTTGCGAAGGAATATGCCATATGGATGATGATTGATAAAAATATGGATGATGATTGATGAGTGTGTTTACTATATATTTGTTTATTTTAAGTTAGGATATAAAGCAAGTAGGGAAATGATAAAGGATGAACAGCTGACGAATTTTGGGTACGCGATGGACAGTAAACTACTCACAAATCACAAAGATCAAATCCAAAAGGATTGGTGCAGTGGTGTAAGGTCTGATGTGTTTACACGAGAGAACTATCTATTTAACAGAAGAATTTGTGTTCGATTCTCTCCGTGTTTAATATTCTTGGACCAGAAACAGTCACGCACCACGAGTGAGATTAGTCTATGATACAGTGAGTTGGAAGACATATGTGATCTCTAACCCAAAAAAAAAATACAAAGATCAGGGTTGTCTTTGTCAATCTTTATGATATTTTTTTTACTTATAATAAAAAATTAAGGAGGATAAAACGTGCTAAGTTTTCTTACTTGAGATCACTTTCTTAATATTTAAATTTAAGATAAAAGGTGCAAGCAATCAAGGAGGTCTAAGTCAAGTTAGTTGAATAGAGTATGTAAGTTATTGTAAATCTTCTAGTACTTATTTTCGATTCTTACATAAAAAAAAAAAAAAAAGTGGAAACACTTACACTTTTAAGTTCAAGTTTTTAATAAGACACTGTATGGAATTCTTTTATATAAACAACATGAAATCCCTGATAAGAAAATGACTAAAAGAAAAATAGTCATGCTTTGCCAAAAAAAAAAAAAAAAAAGGAAAATAAAATGGTTATGGAAAGTACAGCTTGGATGGATACACTAAGCTGAAAATTTTCAAATAATTGGGAGAGAGCAACGTACATTTAATAATACTCACATTATCGTAGATGGATCGAGAATATGTTGACTCAAGGTAGACATGGTGTCTGCCAAGGAGCATAGAGTGATAGTGCTATTTAGAGTTAAAGATTTATTTTAGTATAAAACTTGGCCAATTCTACGGTGGAAAACTTCAGTAAATTTTTTATCGTGGGAAAGAAAATATGATGTGTTAGATTATAATCAACGGTTAAAATAAGTGAAGCCTACCGTAGGAATTAATGCACCGGAATATTTTAAAAAAAAATGTTTTTATATTTTTCTTTTTTCTTTTTCTCCTCCCTGTTTCCGATGGTAAGGCCACTATGCCGTCGCTGTCGTCATCTCCTTCTTCCCGTTTCCGATGGCAAGCCTTGTGAGACACAGACACAACACCCCACTAACTCCCTCTTCAACAACAATAGCAATCAGCAGCAGATCCACTTCGACACCACTACCAACGACAATTCCTCAAGCAAATGGTTTCCAATCTTCCTTCTTCCTCCTAGACCCTTGACTCGGTTTCCAGATCTGAGAAAAGGAGTAAGAGTCGTTGCCTTTGCTGTCGTCGCTGCGGTGGGTTCGCAGTAGTGGGTTTTGTAGCAGCTTGCGATCGTTTTCGTTGTGCTTCGGGGTGGATACGCGATAGTGTTTTGTGGTGGTTCGCGGTCATTTTTGCGGCAGTTCAGGGTGGGTTCATGGTGTTGGTTGGTGGTGGGTTTCCTAGTACTTAGAAGTGGTTTCGTCGTTGCAGCGGTTGGCTTCCTTCGATGTTGCCGCTGTGGTGGTGTCACTGTCGTTGACTCTTGGTGGCGACGCGTGCTTCCTCTACCATGGCCAGCGCGTGATTTTGTTTTAGATCTAGATTCCAGATCTCTCCCAACCTCGCAGGTATCACGACGCCAGTGAAGGCATGGTCGAAGTGAAGGAAGAGAGGCAGAGGGAATGGGTAGAGAGAGGAAAAGGTTGCAGTGTCAGTGGCTGGCAATGAGGGAAGGGTGTGGTAGAGAGGGCGGAGAGAGAGTGGTTGCAGTCGAGAGAAAGAGTGTCTTTTCCTTTTTTCTTTTTTTGAAAAAAAATATTCTAGTGTATGTATACCTATTGTAGTCCACACTTATCTTATAATCTGATGGCTATTAAAACTTTCCCAAGGTAGGAAACAAGAGCAACTTTCCCACCATAGAATTGCCCATAAAACTTACGTGCAGTTGCTTATATCCTGTTGCTACTGTTTTGTACTAAAAACATGGAAGTTGGACTGTTAGTAATAACGGTTACAAAAGTGGAAAGAGCATTTGGCTGGTTTGAGCCTTGAGGGAATCCATAATACATGTATTTTGTATAGAACCGTAAAAACAGTACATATAGCACTGTACATAAGTTTTTCCTTTCTTTTACTGCGCTTTTTACTGTGCACTTGTGCATACAGTGAATACTGTAGATTTTTTTACTGTAGTAAAAATTATATATTTAATTTACCATTGCTATTCGCACCCCCAAAATTGCTATTCACATCCCCACATGCTTAATTTTTTTACTTTAGGTTTTTTACAGTAGCAATATATATATATATATATATATATATATATATATATATATATATAATTTAATGGGTTACTTTTTTTTATTTTAAAGCAGCGAAATTAAGTCCAAGCCTCGGTAATTTACTGTAGCAAAAAATATATATTTAATTTAACGAGTTACTTTTTTTTATTTTAAAGCAGCAAAATTACGTCCAAGCCCTAGTAATGCTCTGAATTATTTTTATTTCCAAAAATATCCTTTTCACAGAATCATGATTTCATGGCAAAATACACAACGGAATCATGATTCCGTTGTGTACTTGGATGTGCAAAAAAAATACACAAATGAACCATGATTCCGTTGTGTATTTTATCAACGGAATGTCGATTCCTTTTCGTATTTTGCCCACGGAATCATGATTCCATTTCATATTTTTTTGCACCCCCAGGTAGACAATGGAGTGTTGATTTTGTTGTCCATTTTATACAACGGAATCATGATTAAGTGGAAAGGATATTTTTGGTTAAAAAAAATTAAGCACGTGGGGATGTGAATAGCAATTTTTGGGGTGCGAATAACAATGCTAAATTAAATATATATTTTTACTACAGTAAAAACAATCTACAATATCCACTATTTGTGCATGGTGCACCGTGCACAAGTGCACCGTAGAAAGCCCCTATCAACGTGGATATCAACGTGTAAGGGGTTATAGAATTTCAATTGGAGCCGCATCCGTGGCCTCACCTGAGCCCCATGCTCCGCTCTAAAGAGTTATTTTGTAATATTAATTTAAGATTATTTTTTATAACTACACTATTCAGTAAGAGAAAAAGAAATATATATGATATAAGTAAATAAATGAATTCACTTATTTCATGTCTCTTTCTCTCTCCTGCATAATAGTATAATTGGCTGGAGAAATATGCGACGGGCAATGGAGATTTATTCCCTATGGTCTCCATAGTAACGTACTTTAGTGAACCACCTATCTTAAAGTGATAAAATTTATTAGGGTTAAATATGTTTTTAATCACTTAAATATGAGTCATTATTTTTTTAGTTCTCAAAATTTGAAGGTGCTTTTTTTAGTTCTAGATATTACAAAATATTCTTTTTAGTCTCTCTGTGATCCAAACGGATAATAAGGGAGCATTTATTTTATGAATAATTTTTTTAGTCCTAGGAATATGTTTTCCTAAGAATATAATATGAGAATGTTATTTCTGGGTATTATTAAAAAATGTATTTGGTGAACTATTAAAATTAGTTGGGAATATTTTTTATATTCCCATAAATAATTAAAACATGTGTTTGGTTGACTTATTTTTTCCTGGAAATATATATTATAATTACTAAAATATTCTTATTGTGTTAAATATGTTTTTTTACCGAATGTGGAAAAGGGTATATTTAGATTTTTACTCATGAAGACGGATTTTATCCCATGGGAATAAATTTTCCCTACCTTCTTTGCTGGGATTAAATATTGGCTAAAAAGTGAGATTATTGCTTTCCCAGGAAAAAATATATCCACGATTAATTATTTTATTACTTCGTAACAAATGTGGGATAAATTTTTCCACCCCTATATTCTCGGGACTAAAAAAATTATCTGTGAAACAAACGCCCCCTAAGAAATTTGCAATTTGTGACAACTTTTGACAGTTAGAATTTGATTTTCTATTTTATATTTTAAAGTACGATTTTTTGACGGTTAAAAACTGTCTGAATCAAGTCAATAAAAAAATTAACAAATCATTAATTACTTTAAAAATTGCTTTAATTTTTTTATTAACTTGATCCTAGCGATTTTAAACAGCCAAAAATTATACTTTAAAATTTAAAATAGAAAATCAAAATGTTGGCAGTCGAAAGTCGTCACAAATTGTGAATTTCTTATTCTCCGTTTGACTCACTGTATAGATGGACTAAAAAAAACATTATTGGAATTTTAGGGACTAAAAAAATAACTTTAAATTTGGAGGACAAAAAAAAAATGACCCACATTTAAAGGAATAAAAACGTATTTAAATCAATTTCTTATTACAACATTCGAAGGCAACATCTTTAGTGATTCAATCTTGAAACAACGTTCTTTAGTGAAACATCCTAATTAAAGAAAATGAAATGCATGAAAAATGAACCTTTTGATAATGTTGTGAAATGTTATTGAAAAGATTGTATGGTGATGTAATGAATGATGAACAAGCATAGATGATGATAGTATTGGGTTAGTAAGGGCATCCCTAAGGGTATGTTTGGTTTAGGAAAGAAAATGAAAAGAAAGAAAAAAAAAAAAAAAGGAAAGGAAAAAAAGAGAAAGGAAATGGAGTAGAAAATGAGATGATTGTATGAGTTGTTTGGTAGGAATAAAAATAAGAGTAAAGAAAACTAACTATTTATAGAAAATACCATAAATATCCCTAAAAGAAATAAAAATAAATATACAAAATGAAAGACATTTTTGGATATTTTTGATATTTAATGTTGAAAACATCTTTCTCTCTCATTTTTCTCTCCGTTTTGGAGAGATTGAGAAACCTGTGGATCCCACCCACACATAATCATTCCTTCCCCCCCCCCCCCCCCCCCCCCCTCCCCCCCCTTTTTTTTAAGAACCAAACGAAGGAAAGCAGGTGGTCTCGCTCTCTTTCCGTTCCTTTCTGTTCTTTTGTCTAGTTTTCGTGCATACCAAACATACAATAAAGGGGGTGCTTATCCTCCTTTTGCCCATTAAGAACCGGTCTTTGTTAGTCATACATCATTGAAGCTCAATTTTTTTTTGGGCATAGTTTAAGCACCAAATGCTTATACAGTGGCACCGCTCAACGCGGACACGACAGTGGGAACCGGGTTTCCCTGAACCGGGTTCGCGGTTCTCCGATACGGATCGAACCACCTGTTCTGCATGTAACAGTTCTTTCTCCACGGAGGCACAATTAACCCTCTTTTCCCAAAGCAACGCTTCGCAACACCACACAAGACCCGAACGGTGCGTTTCAACTCCTCCTCGGTTCTGACGAATATTCGCGGCACATAATTCAGAAACTGTAAGTACTTACTCGTGGGCCTTGCGATCTCGAACTGGCCCACGAAATCAACGTCCACGAAGTACCTCTTGTGCCACGTGGATGGCCCAGATTGCACCACATCAATGAATTCGTAGTTCCCCGCAGTTGCTCCATCGGAAGAGTCCCACCGCGTTTTGCATATCGCCGCATTGTGCCCCTTCTCGCGCAAATACGACATCGCGTTTCGGCGATACACCGAAACATTTATTTCCTTTAAAACGCGAACTTCTCTAGAGCCTCCGAAGCTTGCGCTAGAAGCAACCTCTTATAAGAGTCTGAAGTGGTGGAAGCACTTAGCATGAGTAGCTCCTCCACCGAGTCAATGCAGTCGAAGATCGACTCGACTCGCTTCGAGTCAAACTCGTTTCCCGCTGAATTGCTATCTGAGTCACCATTGTCCTCGAGGAAATCATGCACGAGCTTGGAGAGACACGACGAATCTCCGTCGTCTGCGCCGGAATGTTCGCTCCCACTGCTGACGTAGCTCAATTGCCGGTGGTCGCCGACGACGAGACGGGCTTTGGCTTCGTCGTCGAACGGGTCAGTGACTCATTTCTTTCTCGCTAAAACCACCATTGATTTGAATTTTCTAAAACAACTTGGATCTATTAATTATCAATTGATTCAATTGCTATTTTCTGAGATGGTTTGGGTTTAAGACTTTGAGTGTGTGTTTGTGTGAGGAAGTTGTGTACTACTCAGACTTGACATTCCACCGAGTAGCTGAGCTGGCTGAGTAGACACTTCTCACTCAGACCAGGAGAGTAATAACGGAAAGCATATCTTATCATAAGATAAGATAGAGAAAGATCAGAACATAAGATAATGATTGAAGATAGAATTATCTCTATCTTAATCACGAGACTTGAGGAGATTTGATAGAGAAATAAGCCTATATAATCTTCCATTTTAGCCCTATAAGTACATCAATGATTTAACCTAACAAGGTACGAAATTCTTAATCCCAATTGTGATACTTGTCTCCTACCTCTATGCCTTTAACTTGAGCGTCGAAGTGTCTTTGCAAGTACACCCCTTATCAGTCATAGAGGAGATCTCAACGGAGCCACCGCACCGTAAGTCTTACCAAAATCAGGTAAGAACATTTGGCGCCCACCGTGGGGCTCGGTGAAACTATTCCCAGCCACACTGATCAAGAGAACACAATCACAATGGCAATAACCCAGGGGAAAACAACGAACCATGAAAAGCAACCACAAGGGGCGAAAACCCAAATCCAGGGCACACCGCCTCCAGGGGATACCCAATGAGGTAACCCCAACAACGTGGCACCCTTCCCACGCCAGGCGCTTGAGAATCACCCACTGATCCAAGCCCTGAAAAGGGAAGTCAACACGCTAAAACAAAATAGCGCAAAGGAGATAGAAGACCTCCGCAAGGAGAATGCCACCCTCCGAGAGCAGTGCCAGAAACTGCAGGAGGACCGGAATGGACTCTCGGCTGCCCACGCCACTGCCAACGGACCATCGACGGCTCACGCAACCGCCAATAGATATCCTAACCGAACAGAGCAGGAAGACACCACCTGGAGCGAGGCAGACCGAACAGACACCCACCTAGAGTCCAGACCCACCTCAAGATCACAGGCAGCCCTGAGACGAAGCACAATACCCGAGACAACGAGGTGACACCCGTTCGTAGATGGAATCATGGAGACTCCACTACCGACCTGGTGGAAGCCCTTGTCCATGGACCGATATGATGGGTTGAGCGACCCGAACGAGCACATTGACGCGTTCGTCATGCAGGTGAACCCGTACACAAACAACGACGCCGTCATTTGCCGAGTATTTCCAACAACCCTGAAGGGGGCAACATTGAACTGGTACACATGACTTCCCCCCTCACTCGATCGACTCTTTTGTCACGTCAGTCGCTCGTTTCGGCACTCAATAAGCTACGAGTCGACCCCACCACCTGACGGCAGTGGCATTAGCCAACATTCGGCAAGAGGACAATGAGTCTCTCAGGGACTTCATGGAGAGATTCACCGAAATCTCCATCAAGATTCGAGACTTGAATCCACAGGTAGCACTAACTGCCATGCTTATGGCGCTAAAGTCCGGACCCTTCTTGGATAGTCTCTGCAAGAAGCCACCACATGACATGGACGAGCTCAGAGCAAGAGTAGCATGATACATTCAGATGGAAGAAATGACTAAGTTTAGAGAACGAGTCAGGGGCGAGTCCTTTAAAAAGCAGGAGGAACGCGAGAAACAAGGAACAAGCCGAGAGCGGAGTAGCAGATCTAGAGGCGACAGACCGCCTCGCGCAAGGTTTACTCATTACACCCCTCTAACAGATAGCAGAGCACGAGTTTTAGAAGAAGCCTGCAGTGCCGAGTTGATAAGCCTACCTACTCGGAATCGCTCCCCAGAAAAGGTAGACAGGTCCAAATTTTGCAGATATCACCAAGTGCACAGACACGCCACTGAAGATTGCACAACCCTGAAGGATAAGATTGAAAAACTTATCCAACAGGGCAAATTACGACGTTTTGTTTGAAACGACAACCGAAAGTCTGAGCGAGAATGAACCTGAGACCGAGAAGACGATTGTGATAGAAAATCCAGGCGAACGGAAGAGTCCCGCCAGTAGCAACTGACTAAACCTCCCAAGACTCGGCTCCGAGGCGTTATCAACACAATAGCAGGAGGATTCGCCGGAGGGGGAAGCTTGAGCTCGGCAAGGAAAAGACACCTACGCAGCCTTCGATCAATCAACTTGGCTTCAATAAGCCCTAGAATACACAGGAAAATGCCTTTTATAACTTTCACAGACGCAGATTTCGAAGGCATAGAACCCAACCACGATGACTCGGTGGTGGTCAAGGTTGAGGTCGCAGACTGGTTGGTGTGTAAAGTCTTAGTCGACTAAGGCAGCTCGGTAGATATCCTATACTGGTCCACTTTCCAACAGCTAGACATCCCAGAAAGTAAGATACATCCGTACACCGAACAGTTAGTTGGTTTTGCAGGCGAAAAGGTCGATACCAGAGGCTACATTGACCCCCTCACTACCTTTGGAGATGAGGAGAAGGGGTCCAAGACTATCATAGTTAGGTACCTCTTAGTCAACGCCCTTACTTCATACAACATTCTCATAGACAGGCCGGCACTCAACGAACTAGGGGCAGTAATCTCAACTCCACACCTGGCGATGAAATTCCCAGGTTCAGAAGGGAAGATAGTGACAGTCAAAGCTGATCAGGAGACAGCCCGCGAATGCTACTTAGAAAGTCTAAGGATAACTAGCGGCAAAAAGGTTCTAAAACCGATAGTAAAACACGTAGTATGCGTCTCGCTCGCAACACTAATAGAGGAAGCCGATCTCGACCCCATGGAGGCCGAGCCGAGAGCAGAGCCTACAAAGGAGGTAAAATCCTTCCAAATAGGAAAAGAACCAAGGTAGTGCACAAAACTCGGGATTCATTTAACAAGCGAAATTGTGAACGCAATTGCCAGAGTTCTGTTAGACAACACCGACTTGTTCGCATGGACAGCTACCGACATGCTCGGAATTGACCCGAGTTTCCATTGCCACAAGCTTGCCATCTGTCTAGAAGCCAAGCCAATCTCCCAAAAGAAGAGAAAGCTCGGGGGTCGGAAGAGGAAAAGCGGTCAAAGAAGAAACCGAAAAACTACTCAACGTTGGCTTCATAAGAGAAGTGCAATACACCACATGGCTTGCAAATGTGGTAATGGTAAAGAAAGCAAACGGAAAATGGAGGATGTGTACTGACTACACAGACCTTAACAAAGCATGTCCAAAAGACTCATACACGTTGCCAAGCATTGACAAGCTGGTAAACGGAGTAGCCGGCTACCCGATCCTGAGCTTTTTGGACGCATACTCCGGGTACAACTAGATACCCATGTCCCCACCAGACAAAGAAAAGATGGCGTTCATAACTGACACGACCAACTACTGTTACACGGTAATTCCATTCGAACTAAAAAATGCGGGAGCAATATACCAGCGTCTGATGGATACGATTTTCGTAGACCAGCTCGGACGGAATCTTGAAGTCTACGTCGACGACATGGTGGTTAAGAGCCGAAACCCGAACTCACGTTCAAGAGACTTAGCTGAAATTTTCGACGAGATCAGAAAACATAACATGAGGCTAAATCTTGAGAAATGTGTATTCGGAGTAGATGGCGGAAAATTCTTAGGATTCATGCTCACCCATAGAGGCATAGAAGCCAATCCAGAGAAGTGTGAAGCTATCATAAACATGAGAAGCCCGAGTAACATGAAAGAAGTACAAAGGCTAACTGGAAGGCTGGCATCCCTGTCCCGTTTCTTGCCAAAAGCGGCAGAGGTAGCCAAACCCTTTTTCCAACTGCTCAAGAAGCAATAAGTGTTTGAATGGAATGAAGAGTGTGAAGCTAACTTTCTAAAGATAAAAACACTACTCTCATCACCACCAATCCTAACACGACCTGAACTCGACAAAGATTTAGTGTTATACCTAGCCGTCTCGAGAGACGCAATCAGTTCGGTCATCATTCAAGAAGAGAATCAGACGCAAAAGCCAGTCTACTACATAAGCCGAGTGTTGAAAGATGTCGAAACCAGGTACTAGATGATAGAAAAACTAGCACTAGCCCTGGTCACTTCAGCACGATGGCTACGACCATACTTTTAAAGACATCAGGTAGTCGTGCGAACAGACCACCCAATACGACAAGTACTGAGGAAGCCAGAACTAGCCGGAAGAATGATAGCATGGTCAGTTGAATTATCCTAGTTCGATATCAAGTATGAACCGAGAGGACCTGTCAAAGCACAATGCCTAGCCGACTTCATTGCAGAGCTAGCACCAGTAGAAGAGGCACCCTCCCCATGGTGGACCCTCTACGTGGACGGTTCCTCAAATGTGAAAGGTAGTGGAGCAGGAGTCATAATCGAGAGCCCTGAAGGGATTATCTTGGAACAATAACTCAGATTTGACTTCGACACATCTAACAACCAAGCCGAGTACGAAACCCTACTAGCAAGACTGAAACTCGCTAAGGAGGTGGGGGCGAAACACCTTAGATGATGGAGTAACTCAAAGCTGATCACTGGGCAGATGAATGGATCCTATCAAACAAAAGACCCCCAGATGACACGATACTACCACCTGGCCTCCCAGTTGAAGAACGGGTTCATCGAATTCTAACTCAACCATATTCTAAGAGAACAAAATGAAAGGGTCGACCTGCAGTCAAAATTGGCAAGTATAAGAAGAAAGGCCAACACCGAACTGTCATACAGGAAATAGTATCTGCTCCAAGTATTGGCAAAGTCGTCTCCAGACCGAGAATGGATGACTGAGGTATGGAACTTTCTGAAAGAAAGAACCCTCCCAGAAAACCGAGAAGAGGCTAGAAAAATCAGAAGAAGGGCCAGTTACTACGTCATAAAGGGAGAAGACCTTTATAGGAGAGGCTTCACTGCACCACGACTGAAATGTGTCACGAAGATTCAGGCCGAGTACGTGGTTAATGAGATGCATTAAGGAATATGCGGAATGCACTCAAGAGGAAAGGCCATGGCAGCCTGAATCCTACGAGCCCGATACTACTGGCCGACAATGAGCCGCGACTGCGCCGAATACATAAAAAAATGTGAAGAATGCTAGAAATTTGGCAACATATCCCACCTACCAACAGAAGGGTTACATAGTGTCACAGTACCATAGCCCTTCACCATGTGGGGAGTAGACATATTAGGCCATTTTCCACTTGTTAAGGGACAAATGAAGTTCCTCCTCGTCGAAATCGACTACTTTACGAAGTGGATTGAAGCCGAACCCTTGGTCACCATCATTGCCCACAATGTGCAAAAATTCATATGGAAGAATATCATATGCTGATTCGGCATCCCCCACTCGGTAATATCTGACAACGGAAGATAGTTCACAGAAAAGAACCTTGAGGAGTTTTCCAAAAAGCTAGAGATTCGGCACCGAGTGACCTCAATGGAACATCAGCAGACAAATGGACAAATTGAAGCTGCAAATAAGGTGATACTCAGAGAACTGAAGAAACGAGTAGGTGACGCCAAAGGAAGTTGGGCCGAAGAGCTTCTCGCAATCCTTTGGGCATATCGTTGCACACCACAATCAACAACGAGGAAAACACCATTTAGACTCTTATATGGATCAGACGCCATGATACCAGTAGAAGTTGGGGAACCCTCCCTACGAAGAGCAAATTTCGTCCAAGAAAATAATGATCAATTACTACGGCATGCACTCGACATGACCGAAGAGACCCTCAACGAGGTCCGAATCAGAATAGAGGCCTGTAAAAGAAGAGTCGAGAAGAGGTATAACACCAAGGTCAAACCAAGAAACTTTGAAGTCGGAGATCTGGTTTGGAGAAAGTGCGAAGAAGCTAGGAAATCTACAGGAGAGGGCAAGCTGGCAGCCAATTGGGAAGGCCCCTTCAGAGTAATCGAGTCACTGGAAATGGAGCCTATCAATTAGAGCATCCATCCGGCAAAGCCATCCCCCGAACTTGGAATGCGACACATCTAAAGTTTTATTACAGCTAGAAATTTGTAAGTGGTGATATACTCTTTTTCCTACTTTGACATTTTTTCCCAAGGGGTTTTTTGTCAAAGAGGTTTTAATGAGGCACACCTGATTTCTTTTGATAATAAAACTCCTTTTTTTTCAATTATCTATTTATATTTGACCGAGTAGACCAATTGGATACCGACATTAAACGCCACTTAGTGAGCGATACTCGGCATCCCGAAAGGAGAAT
This sequence comes from Pueraria montana var. lobata, assembly GCA_026413185.1. Lineage (NCBI taxonomy): Eukaryota > Viridiplantae > Streptophyta > Magnoliopsida > Fabales > Fabaceae > Pueraria > Pueraria montana. The sequence continues at coordinate 14,019,132 of CM048653.1, forward strand.
GACCGAACTTCAATGCAATAAACTAACCATGTAGACCTTTATAAGGATACGAAAAGTGAGTTAGGAAAAACCACGTAGACCTTAATAAGGATACAAAAAGTGAGTTAACATTAAAAAACCGCATAGACCTTTATAAGGATACAAAAAGTGAATTAGTCGGATACGAATCATAAAGGAAAGCAAAAACTTGAGTCATTTTCAAACACCTTGTTAGATGGGCCGGGTGTGAGCCTACTACAAAAGAAAAATCAAAGAGATTACAGTGGCTGACTAAGCCAAGTCATCAGGGACCTTCTCGTCAGGAATGTCTGACTCATCACTAACTCACCATCTCTGTTGATATCTTTACCAACATCAAAAAGAGTGAGATCGACATCCTTGAAGAAGTGCCCAGCTTGACGAACCACCTTTTGGAATCCAGCCTCGTGAGTGGTAATAACTTCGTCCAAATCAGCCTTCAACTTAGCCTTAGAGCTAGCAGCCTTTGACCTCATCAATTCCAACTTCGAGTTGATACGATCCACCTCGGTCCTGAGATCCTCTGAAGACTTCTCGGCTTGAGCCAAGGAAAGCTTCAAAGCATCCTCACAATCCTCAGCCTCCCTTAACTTGGCCTCTGCCTCCTCAAGGGACTTTTGAGACTCCTCAGCAGAATGGAGTAGAGTCTCATTAGCCTTAGTAACCTCCAGAAGGGTCTGCTTGGCCTTGGAACCTGTTTCCTGAGCCAAGACAAGCTCGCGGTGGCCACGATCAAACTCTTCAACCAAGTACTGGGCAATTGCCCAAGAGCGAGCCTGGAAGCGCGATATGGCCTCCATAGAAAGATGAGGACTGGCGTCCCTCAACATGTCTCGATCAGCCTGGCCGAGATTGTCGGTGCTGATAAGAGCTTGGGGATTGAAGTCCCTCCCCCACAAAGAGGTCCGCCCATCCCTTATAGAAAGGAATGCCGGGTGCTTCTCGACCGGTGACACTGTAGGTGGACTCAACCTAACCCTTTTGGAAGGACCTTCCTCTCCTTGAATCACTTGATGACCGCTCTTTTTCAAAGAAGGGGGAGGGGGAGGAGGAGGAGGAGGAGGAGAGGGAATAGGAGAAACCCAGATCTCGCTGAGTGCATCCTCCTGAGCTTTCAGTTTCTCCAACTGAAGCTTTTTAGCATTTTTATAATCAAATTTTCCCATGACAACTACAAAAGAGGGAAAATAATCAACAAAATAAACAAAAAAGCAAAAAAACCAAGTAAGCAGAAAAGTACTCACGGTCCTAATCAGCCATTGGAGTCTTAGAAAATGGTATTTCAACTAAGGATTTACACTTGAGAAGACGAGGGGAGCCTAAGAAGATCGACCATATCATCCTGATCCCCAGGAGACATGTTAACTATCTTACATGAAAGCTGCTTATCAGGCGACCGGGTCCAATATAAAGGGAACCTGGACCGACTCCGCTTGTCAAAGAAGTTTGAAACTCCATCTTTACCCAGCCTAACTCAGAAAAAACCCCTTTGAAGTTCTTCCAAGAGGAAGTGTAAGGGCCGAGTAAAGATTTACCCGGAATGCCGGTCAAAGAAACCCAACCGCCCTTCTTGCTCTCCTTGACATTATAGTGAAAAAGGAATTTTGAAGTAGTAGGTGTGATAAAAAAAACTCGTTGCACACAACCCTAAAGGCACATATAGCAGCCCAGGCGTTCAGATGCAACTGGGTGGGAGCAACATTTAACTCCCGGAGGACGTCACACTCAAACTTGTCAAAGGGGACAGTGACGCCTAAAACAGAAAAAGGGCATCATACATGTAAGTATAATGAGACTCACATGGAAGAGCCCGGAGAAAGACGCGCTCACTCGGACAACAATGCTCAGACCCAAAAATAACTAGGGAAAGATATAGGAGAAGTCTTCTTGGGAAATTTAGTGCCACTCGGCTTAGGAAGAGGAGAAGGAGGCCGGACATGACGAGGAACCAAAGGAACCTCCTCAGTAGCCTCAGAATCATCCAAGTCTACAACCCCAACTGGAGTAGTAGTCAAGGGCACTTCAGCCTGCTCAGAAGCAAGGGGAGGACGGACTACGCCAACGACGCCCGACGCTTACGCGCCATCACTAACCCTATCAGAGTTGTCGCGGCGTGACTATTTGTCACCATCAGAATCCTCCCCAATCAAACAAAACTCTGAAGATAACATCCTGCCACCTCCGGAGCGCCCTGACTCCCCAGAAAATGACATCGCCAACAAAGAAAAGAGAGGGGGAGAAAGGAGCGTACCTGAACGGAAAAAGAATGAAGAGCAATGAGAAAGGAGGAAACGACGGAGAAGTTCACCGGAGAAGAAGACAGGAAGGAAGAAAATGAAAGTACGACAAGCACAGTGACCCTTATATAGGGTTCCAAACATTTCAAATACGAGACGACGAAACGACTCAAGCCGTTGGATCAAGACCCTTTGCCAGGCCCATCAACGGCTAGAGAGGCTTGAAACCTTTGGAAATCCCGAGAACATTTTCAAAATTCAAAAATAATCATTATCGCCGCCCTTGGGAAGCGTTACGAATTCAATAGGTCCGAAACGACACCACCGCCTTTGGGCGATGTGACGTTTCGAGAACCAAATCCGAGTCCAACCATACAAGACGAGTAGAGGACGACGTAGACTCGGGCAAATAAAATCCGAGTTCGACAAAACCACTACTTAATCTCCTACATGACTTCGGAGCTTGGGGAATGTGTACTACTCAGACTCGGCATTCCACCGAGTAGCTGAGCTGGCCGAGTAGACACTCCTCACTCATACCAGGAGAGTAATAACGAAAAACATATCTTATCATAAGATAAGATAGAGAAAGATCAGAACATAAGATAATGATTGAAGATAGAATTATCTCTATCTTAATCATGAGATTTGAGGAGATTTGATAGAGAAATAACCCTATCTAACCTCCCATTTTAGCCCTATAAATATAGCAACGATCTAACCCAACAAGGTATGAAATTCTTAATCCCAATTGTGATACCTGTCTCCTACCTCTACGCCTCTAACTTGAGCGCCGGAGTGTCTTTGCAAGTACACCCCTATCAGTCACAGAGGAGATCTCAGCGGAGCCACTGCACCAGAAGTCTTACCAAAATTAGGTAAGAACAAGTTACTTATAAAGAAGAACGAATCGCTGGAATTTTCTCGAGAATATTCGAGGGAAACGATTTTCGGGTTTAAAATTAGAGTTTAATGGTGATGTACTGACAATGTAAATTGTAATCCAATCACAAATCACCATTGATATGACTTTTAAGATAATTTTGTAAAAGTCAACAAACTTACCATATATTGTGAGTAATGATTGAATGACAGTGTAAAATTATTTTACACTATCAATGTATAGTCCTTTTTCTCTTAAAATTATTGTTGGCGATTTTTTGATCTAGTGTTGTGTGTGATTTGACTCGTTTGAGGGTCTGACGAAGTTAAATTGGGGATATGCGGGTAGGATCCGAATGAGGGTAATGTAGTTATTGAGATGCTTGGCATATCCATTTTATTCGGGTCAAGTCTTGGGCTTGTGACGTGTGTAAGTGTGATTTCACCATGTGTGCGTGAGGGAAGGGTAGGGTTGCACGAGCGCGGCACATGGGTGGGTTGATTGAGATAGTAGTTGGTTGGATAAGGTTATTAAGGGGAAGGGTGGGGTCGTTTAAGGGGATAGGGGTTGCCGTTTAGTGAGCCTGGAAGGTCATAAGACATAAGTTGTTGATGTGTGGCTTTTTGTTTAAACATTAATCATTAATATTAAGAAAGTTTTAAATAGAGTATTATAAGTATCATAAGAATTATTTTTTAATTAACATTTTATGATAAATGCTTATTTTTATACAATAAAAATTTACGATTAATAAATATTTTTTAATATATAAATTATTTATAATTAATAAATATATTTGAATATATAAATTATATTTTAAGTTAATAATGTGTAACATCCTAAAATTTTAAACTTAAGAAGAGAACCACATCAAGTACCTTGTGCTATTTCAAGGGACAAGTACTTGCTCGCTATCAGAGCTTGTACCTGTAGAAGCTCATATAGGTGTATACATTTGCATGCAATAACCCCAATATTTCAGTAAATGTAATTATGGATATATTTTCAAGGATTTTCAAACAAGTCTCTTAAAGTATTATGTTTATTTCCAGACATCAAAATTAAATTTCAAAGTGCCATATTTAGTTATAAAAGCTATTTCATGAATATTTTCGTGCCTCTTTAAATTAACTTCTTTTTTTTTTAGCTAATGCACTCACATTATAAATATTTTACTACAATAATAAAATGATATTTTAAATTATTAGTTGCTATGGCAACTCATTTTATAAATTAAAGTATGTTGATTTAAAATATTAGTTACTATAGCAACTTATTTTATAAATTTGAGTATGAAGGTATATTAAATAGAGTTTTATTAAAAATAAGCTCTTCCGTAATTAAACATTTTATTATTAGGATCTGAAGTTTTATTATATTGATATAAAGTTGCTACAAGGATTTTATTAGATTATAAAATTTTCCTCACTCAAATGTTTTAATACTATTTAAGTTTTTATTACATACATAATTTGTTCTAAATTAAGCTTTTAAACTTAAGTTGTTGTACAAGTGCATATAAACATGCATTAAACCAATTTTCTTTTTGTTCTCCTAAGTGATTAGCATGCAGACTTCATGGATACAACTAGGGATGAAAATAGGCCGAGTCGAGCTAGGCTTTGCTAGGCATGAGCCTGGCCTGTTTACCCATCAAAGGCTTTTTTAAGAGCCTGGGCCTGACCTACATAAGAGCTTCAGCTGAGAGAGAGAGGAAGAGAAGAGAAATGAGGTTGATGTTCAGAGGATGAAAGGATGATTGCCAACCTTGCGTGCAAGGTTTCCAAGTCAACAACAATGGCTTTTTTCTCCATGTAGCTGCTCACAGTCAAGAGGGATCAAGGGAGAGAAGAGAGCTTCGGGAGAAAGCCGGAAGAAATGAAGAAAATCGGAAGCTACACCTAGAAATTGAGTTTTAATTTAGATTTTTACTTTTCGCACCTTACTTCCTCTAAGAACACCCCCTTCTCTTTTTTTTCTACAACTTACAGAACTCACGTAAAAGTACCAAAAAAATTCACAATAACACTATGACACATAACAAAACATAGAACTTAAGTTAATTATTATATCAATCAACATAATTTAAATTTAGTTTGCTCTGTCATTATTAATCAAACACTTAATCATACAATTAGGAAAACCACAACGTTACAATTCTCTCTAACAAGAAAATTTTCTAATTAAATATCTCACGTTCATACTTATTGGGTTGGAATTTTCGGGGTGTTACAGGTGATGAAGAGTAGCAGAGAGTGCTTCAGCTACTTGGTCAACTCCTATGAGTTGGACTTGTACTTTCAACCTTCTTGAAAGAGTCTTGTCTTTCACGCTGACATTATAGTTGGAAAATACTATTAGGAGTACGCTTCCAACATGGAGGGTAGTCAACACTGTGCCAATAATTGCATTTTCATAATGGAGGTAGCTTGAGTCAACCAGAGCGACCCTAGCTGTGACAGGAAGTCCTTTTCTCTCATGAAGAGAAAGGATTAATTTGACAGCACCAAAGTGAAGTATAGCCTTCCTGTTGCCAGTATTTGATCAGATCTTGTGGAATTTGCAAGTCTACATATTGTTCTTTAGAGGTAGCACGGAGAGCACATTGGTCCATTCTAGAGGATTGGACATACTCTTTGATGTGAGGTCTTTTTGTACTGACAAGTCGAGAGATAGATCTTATGAAAGATCTTTGTCTCTTGAAGATATTATAAGGGCTAAGAAGAGGGTAAATTGTCTCAGAAATCTGTGTATCTTCTGGGACATAAGAGTATTCTATAAGGTTTTCTATCTTTGAAGAAATAGTTTTGGAACATCCCTTTGGAAGTGAGAGGGAGGAGGTAAGAACAACAGGTTGAGTGTTTGTGGGTTTATCAGTGTTCGGTTCCATGGTTGTTATCAGTTCTCTCTTACTCACCTCATATAATATTACTATCATATTCACCCTCTCTTTTAATCTAGAGATCCTAAAATGTCCAAGTTTAGACTTTGTCCTTTTACATTCCTTTAGTTTCAGATGTCTTCTTTCCAACCCAAGAGGTCTCGTAATATTTAGGGGTTTCTAGAATATTTGATGAATATTTTACTCAGGTATGTTGAAGCTGTCTAGTTGCAGGACAGATTTTTGTGTAAGTGTTGTTTGCACTAATTTTAATTATGTCAGGTTTGAACCATAACTGGAGGTCATTTCCCCCATTTCTATAACCATTAAAGGTACCAAGAATCAATCTTTCCCGAGTCCCTAACTCCCCGCTAAGCTTAGAAAAAATTAGGAATCCCAAACTATATCAAAAGAGTATGCTGAATTCTATCCTATAAAATGTACTGTATTCAAATTAAAACTGGTAGTGACGTGAAATGAATTGGATTAAACCCTTTGCTGATCCTCTAGATATATGTCTTAGCTCTCAATTAAAATTGGTCCCATAATATTTTGAGATCCCTGGATTATTTGGCACATATTTTGGTAAGACCTGTCGAAGCTGTCTATGTGCTGGACAAATCTGAGTATGAGTATTGCTTTCACAAATTTGAGATATTCAATGTTTGAGATATTGGATGGGGACATTTCCCCTATATTTATACATCTTAGGGACAACTAAAACCAACCTATACCAAATCCCTACCAACGTCAGAGTCTAAGGAAAACTAGCAAATCAAAATCATACCAAATCAAAGTGCTAAATTTCTTGATACGAGAGGTACTGTTTAAACTGGTATTAATGTGAAATGATTCAACCTAAGCCCTCTTAGAGTGTGGTAGAGTTAACTCTTATATTCTAAATGAAAGTGGTCCCATTCCAAATTGAAGTCTTTATAATTTTTAATGATTTTTATATTGAAACAGATTAAAGAATGAAAACATAGTGCAATTTTGAGTGTTTGATATGGTTTCAGTGAACTTGATGTTTGAAAGGCTTGATATACAGTTATTGAATGGTTAGCCCTGTTTTAGTATAATTAAAAGTGCTTAATTCCAGCCAAGAACAATTATTAATGTGCAACTAAAACCTACAAACTAAGCTAACTTATGCACACCGAGATAAATTGCATCCTACGTTGCACTCGGAGTTTATTGAATTGGCCTATGTGTGTCCTGTTTTATATTGCCCAATGTTATTGAATGATTCTTAAAGCTTAGTGTGTATTCTTTGATGTGCAAATGATTCCCTTGTATATGAAACTGTATATGAGTTTTGGTGAATTGTCTATTACAGCATACGTAATTTGAATATTATGATTTCCGAATGATATGATGGATTGATGATTATTACTCAGTATGGAATTGTCTGGATTGTATGTTGTAGTTCTTTCCCTATAATTTGAATTCATTAAGGATACATCTGATAGATTGTGGCAAATGGTATTTACCCCAATTGCATGATTAGTTAACAGTGTACAAATTACCCATGGTGATGACGGAGATGGTGGATTTTGATTTGAAAACTTTGCCAAGACTAGTTGTCCACTGATTTTTATAAATTCTTGAGCAAATCAATTCTTTTGGAAAAGCCTCGCCAGGGACTAGGTGTCCATCGATTTTTGTGAATTACTGAGTATGCCCTTTTTTGAAAAATACTGCCAAGGACTAGGTGTCCACAAATTTAATTCTTCCTCACCAACCATTTCTTTTAGTAATATATTGTCTCGTGATTTGTAAAATAAACATTTACCTGTTGGTGAGTGCCTAGACCTTTGGCCAGGGTTTAGGTTCCCTTCAGGACTCCTTTCTCATATGTTAGCTCTTATGATTTTTTTCTAAAAGAATTATTGTATAAATATTCATGCTTTGAAAATCTTGTGAAAGATCTTAAGGATGAGGAAAAATATTTGTTAAAAGATAGATGTTTATGGATAAGAGCTTATCTATCTAAAACCCATCTCCCGTCCTCTCATCCTGGCTGCTAATAAAGGAAAAGACTTAATAATTGACCATACATCATAACATTCTAGGACTTAGTGTCCACCCCCAGGCTAGGTGCCATATCTAGGTTAGGTGGCATATCCAGGCTTAGTGCCACTCCCAGGCTTAGTGCCAAAGGAGCCATTCAAATGCTATTTTTGGGTACTTGCATGCATCATGCATTAATTACAAGATAACTACTGACCGATTGTATGATTATGCATGACATTCATACTATGTGACCAACCCTTATTGGATGATTGGACTCACTTGTGGCTAGATGTATTTTGTACTTGGATTCTATTGTTCCATGTGTTTGCTAAATGCAATGACATTGCTTGTGGGATGGTATTGATGCTTAAAGTGTTATGTTTGGTAGAGAATTGACTTTGCTCAGGGAACTGTGATCATGAATGATAATAGTGACCCATATTTGGATTCTATAACTGTATAATTACTTGACGTGATGGCACTCACTCTGTGTTACTATGGTGACTAAGGTATTATGTATGATGTGGGTACGGTTAGGACTGAGTTATGAGTTATCTATATGTGACCTAGTGATCAATGAAAAAAAATTATAAGCATGTTGCCATAAATAGTATTATATTCTTGTTCTAAGTTATGTATGTATGTGGGGGATTATTATTAGAGGCAATGACATTCCCTATGCTATCATGTTATGTGTGTTGCATGCCCACTAACTTCATATCTCACCCCCTTTTTGTTTCTTGACTGTGGCCCTGCTTGATCGCAAGCAGTGGATAGATAAGCAACGTGACAAGAAGATCACTCCAGGATTAGAGAGCAGAAATTTCAAGGTGACTAGGGCGATGAGACATTTCAAGTGAAGACCACTCTTGCCAAAATACCTTGATTTCAGGCAGTTATATAGAAATAACTTTAGGGTAGGCAACCCTAGTAAACATGACTTGTACCACTTCTGTTAGGTGTTTGGGTTTGGTTAGAGTTTATTCTCATTGATGTTTTGTTGGGTTGGAACAAATTAGTTTATTTGGAGGATTGTATTTTACTTAATGGTTATTAAAATATTTCATTATGCAAACTTGTCATGCTTATTTCCTAATTTTGATTATGAATGGAATCCTTTATTTTAAAGCATGTGGTAATTTATACATGTTCTCCCTCCTAATACTCCGCATCCAATTGTTTATCAGGTGCTGACAGACAGTGACTACACTCTTAAGTTTAATTTAAATTTTATTTAATTCTTGAGAGATTTTGTATTTTCTTGTAATTACAGAGGTTTCATGAAAGTATTGAAATATAGAAATTGTCTATCAGGTACCCATGGACATGGTCGCTATAAGTGATCAATCTTTTATTTTATTATATATATATATATATATATATATATATATATATTATTTTCACTATGCAAACACATGCATGTACTCTCTTTTCACAGGTTTCATATTTTATAAATTGAAATAAATGTTTTTTTCACTATCAAAAAAAAAAAAATACTCATAATTTTACCAACTTTAATCAAACAAAGATCATCTTCCTATTTTCAAACTTAAACTGGTTAAGTTCCAATCCCAACAAGCTAGGTCCTCACATAATGAACATTTAAAATTATGATATAAGATTATTTTTAAATTTGCACAATTCTTTTCATAAAAATTATTAAAATTTAATTTAGAGATTATTCAGGTACAAGCTTCCTCTGCTAGGGTTAGAGGTTGCCTATCTAAAGAAGTAAAAAACACAATGGGGGTGTGCCTTTGTAATCTTCCTAGCCCCTGGTTAATCCTAGGTTTTATGCGCATAAGTATAATTAAACTACCTCTGATCTTCTCGAGGGTGGTTTCTCGTAATGTAAGTTGTTTTTCTCTTCCGATATCCCCAGGTTAGTGGATAAGGTAGTTAGCCAAGTGGTTTGCATCTCGAATTTCTGACATTGTTTTCTAGTGTCCACCATAGCAGACAACCCACTCAATTAGTATCTAAGGACGGGGGATGCTGAGGGACCGGTTGGGTACCGAGCTATAAGGATACACAACCCTCTATCCTCAAGTGTTGTGGCGCAAAGAGGTTAAGTATGAATCATGCTCCACATCCCCTGGTCTGGCACTGAGCTATGAGGGTACAAAGAAAAAGATAAAAAAGGATAAATTGAAAGAAAAAGTGAAATAAGAAGTTAAGATAAAGATAAAAGAAGTATAGTTTGAAATGGTATTGTGAAAAGCACAATTTAAAAGATTAAATGTCTAATAGAGTAATGAGGAGAGACACTTACTTTTCAAGTTATGTATTATAATTTGTATTATAAGAGTAAATTAAAATCAAGTTTTATTTTAATAATTTATGTTAATTTTTGTTGTGTTAATCATTAAGATGAATTTCAATTTTAATTGAAGTTATCTGCGTTTTGTCCTTGTTATTATAGGAGGGTTCAAGAATGGGATTGCTTAATGATAAATAAAAAATAAATGTTGTAGCGGAACAAGGAAGGATTTGAGAATTAGGGTACGGGCATTATCTTTTTTGCGAAGGAATATGCCATATGGATGATGATTGATAAGTGTGTTTACTATATATTGTTTATTTTAAGTTTGGATATGAAGCAAGTAGGGAAATGTTGAACGATTAACAGGTTACAAAATTTTGATATGCAATGAAGAGTAACGTACTCACAAATCACAAAGATCAGGGTTGTCTTTGTCAATCTTTATGGTTTTTTTTTTACTATTAATAAAAAAAAATTATGTGCTATTAATAAAAAAAATCAGGTATGCAAGAAACATAAAACGTGCTAAGTTTTCTGACTTGAGACCACTTTTTTAAACTTTATTATGTGCCATTTAAATTTAAGATAAAAGGTGCGAGCACTAACACTTTTAAGTTTAAGTTTTTAATAGTGTGAATTTTTTTTTTGTATAAACAAAATGAATTCCACACATATTAGAAGAACTAGTTGAAAGTTTATAAGCTATAAGTTAGGAGCTAAAAAGCTGAAAGCTTATAAGTCAGTTGATTTAAGTGATAGTGGTTGATAAAATTAGCTGATAATAAATGTCAAATGATATAAAATGACATATTTAATATTTCCATTATTTGAATTTATTTCGAAAAACTTATAATCTTAAAAAGTAGGACAATAATTTTTTAAATTTTGTATTATAAAAGAATGGTAAAGATTTTGTGATTTTATTTATTGTTTAAAATCAAATTTTTAAGAAACTAATATTGTTTTAAATCAATTTTTCCTTTTTTTAAAAAAAGTAGAATTAAATAAAATAAACTTATATTGTTTAAAATCAATTTTTAATTATTTAAATATCTTACTAATAATATTTTTAAAACAAAAAATATAAATTGTGTTTTCTATATAATTTTTATTTTTTATCAACTTTTGTTTAGTTACCAAATATTTTAAATAAAAAAAATAAAAAATGTAATAATTCATTAAAATAAATAGTTTGACATTAAACAAAATAAAAAAAATAGAATTCCAACTTTCTTAATAACAAAGAAAATAAATATGCAATACTAAAATAGGTAAAATAGTTATAAATTGAATAAAAGAGTAAAAAGGAATTCTAAATAAATTAGTTAAAATAAAATTGAGAAGAAAAAAAAACCAGTAGCTTATAAGCTAGCTTATTTTCATAAGCTATTGAAGTGGCTTATGAAAATAAGCTATAAGCTATTAAAATAAACTCGTGTACCAGACAAGCTTATTTTGGTCAAAGTAGCTTATAAGCTAGTTAAATGAGCTTATAAGTTCCCCAAAAACCTTACTTAATTACTTATATTTTGTTAATTAAAATCACTAAATGAAAAATAGCTATGCTTTGCAACAAAATAAAAATAAAAAGGAAAAAGAGAATGGTAATGCAAAAGTTTTTTATAGCTTGGATGGATGCACTAAGCTGAAAATGTTCAAATAATTGGGAGAGAGCAACGCACATTTAATAAACGCACACAATATCGTAGATGGATCGAGAATATGTTGACTCAATGTCGACATGGTGTCTGCCAAGGAGTAAGGAGTGATATTGCATTTTTTTTTTTTTAGTAAAAGGAGTGATATTGCTATCTACAGTAAAGGATTTCTTTTCCTTATACGATGTATTTCGAAATTTTAAAATTGAAGGTAAACTATATTTTTGGTCCCTAAACTTTTTCACATTTATGATTTTTATCCCTAAACTTTTTTACGACCGGTCAAAGTCCTCATACTTTTTTTCCGTCCATGATTTTAGTCATTTCCGTCTATTTTGGACGTTAAGTGATGACATGGCGTTAATTTTATTATTATTTTATTTTATTATGTTTTCTGGAGGTTTTTAACCGCGAGAAATTGCTTGGATTACTTGTTTGGAAATAAACCTATTCCCGAAAACTTTTTGTTCCTGCCTGAGGGTGATAGGGTAATTCTCTCCTTGTTGATGTCTTCAACCCGAGATCTTCTTCAAGTATCCGAATCCTCCAAGATGATAAGGAAAGGAGTACCTGCAAAAGGCACTCCAACGCTTAAGTAAGCTTTTGGCTCAGAGCATTTAATGGAGGTAAAAAATGAGGAATCAATAGGTACCGTACCTCGAGGACTGTACCCTTTTTTATACTTTGTTGGGCCTTGGACTCATGGGCTTTTTTCCATCTGATTACTTCCTTAGTGATCCGTAATCATATACTAATTAGGATTACTGATAACCTCTTTTACGCCTTAATTATCTTAGTGGGTTTATCCTTGGTATTTTGCATAGCATTAGGTTATTAGGCTGGCCTAATAGCCTAACACCTCTCATAGCATTTGGCTATTAGGTTGGCCTAATAGCCGAACACCTCTCATAGTATTCAGTTATTAGATTGACCTAACGGCCGAATACTTTCGACCTAATAGTCTGACACTTTCGACTAGCTAAATGTTGTCATACTCTTTGATGGATTTCCTATATGCTGAGGTGGTTGTCTTTATAATATGCCAAAAGGTTGAAAGGTATCCGGCTATGAATCCTGCCGAATACCCATCCAGTATACATGCCCCCTAGCCTCGAGGAATGGTTGCGACAAAGAGGTTTTTGTATACTTTCAGTTGTTTTGATTTTTTCAAGGAGGGTGGTTGGTACTATGTCTTTTGAATGCTTGCCATTATGAGATAAAAAGCTGTTGAGGGTACTGCAAACGAAGTGTCTCTTTGTCTTGGACCGTTGCTTGGCCCCTATAAATAGGGTTTAAGGGAGTTGTCGTCTTGCTCTTGTTGCTAGCAGATCTTAAAAGGAAATTTTAGCTCTCAGCCGAATAGTTCATTTGTGGGTATTTGTTGCAGCATAAACCAGGTACGAGTTGTCGATCCCTTTCTCCCTTAATCATGTGTTCGTCTAGTATTAGGCGTTCGGGGGAGCTAGAGGATTTTGACCCTTTGTCATCATCTTCTTTAGCCTAAGAGTCTAGCTGTTCTAGTGAGGAGTCTTCGTCTTCAGCCTCAAACTAGGAGGAAGTGGCCGAGATTGTAATGCCTCCTCTGGTTGGCAAGGCTTCCTCTAGTCGTGTATCCGAATGGGTTATTAAGCGTAACCCACGGGTTACGAAGGAGAAGAAGAAATATTCGCTGATAACTCTCGAGGGATATACTTAGGTAGACAGAGAAGTCAGGTCTTATTTTTCTCATTATGATGATAAAGCTAGTGTGTCTAACCTTGTGAGTTATGTTATCATATGTACTATAAATGACAATGAGTATTGCCCAGTAGTTCTTTAATATTGTCGCAAAGATTCTACTCTGGATTTTGTTTTCCTTGGGAAGGGGACATCTAAGAGGGATTTCTTTTTTATGTATGATTATGTCTTTCGTGAGCTTCATGTGACACTCCCTTTTGATGACTTTACTATAGGGGTGCTTCAGGTTCTTAATGTTGCTCCGTCTCAACTACACCCGAATGGGTGGGCGGCGATCCAGGCATTTCGGGCCTTATGTATATTCAACTTTGTCAAACCTTCTGTGAGTGTTTTCTTGTATTATTTTTGTACTCAGCCAAGGAGTTGCTTATGGGTTTCTTTGATTAGAAGGTCAAAGAGACCCTTATTCCAGTCCTTTACCTCTTCTTATAAGAATTTCAAAACTGGTTTTTTCAAAGTTTTTATTAAGTCGGAGATAGGGGCAAATCATTTTTATGATAGCAATAAAAAGGCCCTCTTTCCGCTATATTGGAAGAAGACCCCTCGTCGTTATGACAAGTTCCCTAAGTCTATGATGACCGAGTAGGAGCATGAGGATCTTTTGTTCCTTGCGTCTCTCCCTAGAAAGCTTCTGGCAAGACGACTTGTTGCTTTGTTTAAATCCCCGAATGCTTTTCTAGACATGTGTGGTAAGCTTTCGATTTGTTTATGTTACTTGTTGTTTTCTCCTTTATTTTTGACTGAGTATCTTTGATGATTGTAGGCATTATGGCTGAAGCAGGCGGGATGTGTTATCTTTTTGGCAAGCTAGGAAAAGTAGAGGGAATGTTGTCGGTGTCCCTTCTGGGATGGCCACTCTTCCACCTGTGGTTAAACAACCTGGGCAAAGAGACCCCCATCTGGACGTTGTACCCCCAGCTTCGGAAAAGAAGGGTAAAGATAAGCAACACAAGAAATGCCACCGAAGCCATAACACATCTCCTGAAGAGGATAATTCAAAGAAGTTGAAATAGAAGACCTTTGACATCTTTGGTTCTGGATCCCTGGCGTTTGTTCCTACTATGATTGTCGAAGGGTTTTTTGTTAAAGACTTCTGCCCTCGGAAAATGGTCAGTCCGGGTGACATTTTCGAGTTTGGAAAAAATATTCTGAATAAGGCTGATGCTGCTTCTAACTGGTCGGCTTATTATGAGTTTCAAGCTAGGGCTTCGGCCATAGCCCAACATATGTTTGTGAATCCTTTGAGGGAGACCGAAAAGCTAAAAAGGCAGTTGAAGGATGTGCAAACTTCTAATCAACTGGCATTGGCGGCTAATTCTTGCTGATGATAATGCTCAATTGAAAGACAAAATATCCTAGTTGTCGACTGAGTTGAAGGAAATGGGAGCTAAGACAATTCAGGCCGACAAGGATGCAAAGTTACAGGGAGACGAGATTGAGCGTTTGAAGTTGCTATTGTCTAAGGTAGAGAAGGAAAGGGATGCCGAACGAGCTGCCAGAGAGAAGGTGACAACTTCGGCTCAAGATAAGATTTACGCTAAACAAGAAGTAGGTTTCCACCATGTCATTCGGCAGACTCTGTATTCCTTCGACATTCCCAACCGTTTGGTTTTTGATATGGAGAAGGACGTATATGAGGGCCGATTGCTACCTTTTGATGATATCCCTGAAGATGTTATCCTTGAGAATCCTTTTCAACAGCTAAATCTGGATGGTGCGACTAAGTATACTCAGGGTGATGCTGAAGGGAATGGGGAAGATAATGAGGAGAATGGCGAGGACGCTGCGAATCAAGAAGCCCCGACTATCTAATTATATTGTATCGCGACCATTATAGCCTTCTTTTTATCTTGTAATTTTTTTTTGTGTAAGCTCTTTTTGAAATCAATGAATCATTAGTCTATTTCTTTTGTGTTATTCTTTTATGTTCGGTGTTGAGAAATAATAGTAATCGGTTATGGCTAATGAAACAACAATTCCGAATATGTCTATTTACGAAATAATGCATCTACTTGTTCTTGCTTTCACATTTCACGGATTCTATGAGCGTCTACTTGTATACATAACCGAATACTCATTATTTTGGACAAGTTATGAGTTTATTTTGAAGGTCGATTGGTGTTTCCTTTAAGTAAAAGTGTTCAAAAGTGAAATTTTTTGGGGGTGAAGTGCGCATGATGAATCTTTGATCGAGTAGGAGTACTTGGGAAATGAACCATTTTTTAAGCGAGGATCAAATGATGCATCCTTAACTGAGTAGGGTTACTCGGGAGAGAAATCATTTTACACGAAGGCCGAATAGTGCATCCTTAGCTGAGTAGGAGTACTCAGAAGGGAAACCATTTTACATGAAGGCCGAATGGTGCATCCTTAGCCGGGTAGGAGTACTCGGGAGGGAGACCATTTTACGCGAAGGCCTAATGGTGCATCCTTAGCCGAGTAGGAGTACTCGGGAGGAAAACCATTTTATGTGAAGGCTAAATGGTGCATCCTTAGCCAAGTAGGAGTACTCGTGAGGGAAACCATTTTACACAAAGGCCGAATGGTGCATCCTCAACATGTTTATCATTGTAAAAGGTCACTTTGAATTTTCAAATATGCGGAATAAATAAATAAAGCAATAATTAAAAACAGTAATGAATAACTGAAAAGATACAATGCATATATATATATATATATATAATGAGTCTGACAAGCATCACAAGGTTCCCAGTAGCTGTGTGTAGCAAATACCTAATATGGTACGCATGATGACTGAAATATATACAACAAAACATCTGAATGCCTAGATCTACCCAATAAAATAGATGATAAAGATAAAAGAAGATCCTAACATTTAGAGCAGTCATCTACCATCTACCCAAGAGACTCCACCCATACCTACAGGAATTGCCAGCTGGCGAAGGACTAAGTACGGGACTCACGAGAGGAGACCTCAGAGGAATCCTTTGAAGGATCCTCTGAGGGATCCTCCTCAGGATCCTCCTCGTCCTCCGCTGGCAACCAGCCAGCTCCCTCAGCAGGAGTCTCTGGCACCTCCTTAACAGCAGCTGCTGCTGGCTCCTCCTCATCTACCTCCATCGCCACTGGAGCGGCCTCGTCATCGTCCTCCATAGCCCCGTACTCTGGCTGGGCTATGTAGTCGGGCACCCTTGAGGAACTCCCCTCAATAGGGTCCTTGTACTCAGGTTGCGACATGTAATCTGGCACCGCAGAGGAGGTCCCCTCAGTAGGAGTCTCCTCGGTGTCGGAGTCCTCTAACTCCTCTAGCTGCACCCCGAAGAGTGGGAAGCAGTCCTGGTACTCTTGGAAGAAAGGAGGGATGAGGAGATCACCACTACATCTACAAGCTCAGCATGTCGGTAGTGTGGTGGTGTCGGCTGCGTCCACCATGCGAAATACTCTGCTACCACTTTGTGTGCTCTTATAGGCTCAGCAATAGGCGTCTGTGTAAATCGGATATAGCCTGTAAAGTGGTCCACGCCTGTGACCACGTCGGCTATCCACCATCCAAAGTAGCAGTCAACCTCCTAATGGAGGGCTGGTTCCTCATCCGCCATCTAGATCTAAAGAAAAAAAAACACACAGAAAGGGTGAATCCCTTTGCTTCATCAATCAAATCACACATAAATGACTTTAGAAGTCACACACAATCCTGCTAACCATTGCGAGGTGGTTATCTAACATTCACACTCGGAACCTACTCGTTTTAATGACTAAAGTCTGTAAACTATAACACACTGGCCAGCTGCCACTTGGAACTCCCAGAACTCAATGGTCTTACATATATTAAGTGGAATGACTGCTGGGAGTACACCATCACCCTGGTATAAGGTGGGCTCTCACCAATTGAGATTTTCTCGTGGTTATTGTCAGGGTCGCCAACTCGGTTTGTGTGAACAAAGTCACAACTCGACGCCTACCTTCCAAGGTCGTAATGCCTCACGATCATCTCCCAGGTACCAATTTGTGGTCATTCATACTCTGAGGACTTACTCCTCGCACACTCTCACACAGAGATTATCTTTGCCCATCGTTGTGGGTTTCCGATGCTGGGGGTATAAAACGGATCGAAATCGACGCCAAGCTCAAGACCTTGTCCTGGCTCCAACAAAATTATACCATATGAGAATATGCTCTCCATCACCTATGGGTGACCACGTCGTTCGATTTCTACCAACATCTTTTCATCTTTCTATAAGTCGGAATTGCCCCACGCGACTTCCTTCACAAGTCCGCCGTACACGCGTTTTTCCTCGTTGCATGACTCTCAAGGCGCATATTGCCATCACGTATCAAGGTTCTTTATTACATTTTATTTGTACGTTACCCTCTCAATTTCTAAATTTTTTTAATAATTAATACTTACTAACGATTCCTCCACTAAAGGTCCTAGAATATTTATCTAAGTCCAAAGCACAAATCAAAGAGTTAATTTATTAAGCTTATAAAATAAATAATTTTTCAAGTATAAATTAGTTGTTCTCATTGTTGGAATATAAATTATTATTGCCGGTAAAATTTTCCCGGATCACTAGGACAGTGTCCTATTCCACATAAGCACTTGGGTTCGAGTCTTATGCTCACAAATTACAGACATCACAGAGAATTTCAATTCACACCACAGTCCACGTGACTGTACCACCGAGAGTTTCAAAATGCATAATCACATGCACAGAGATGCCCTAGGTTCACATTCCAAGGGTCCTACAATCACACTGCCTTGCAAGCACACATTTATAATTAATTTGCACATTCAAATATATCATAATTCAAATATCATATACCAAGACAATTTTAAAATAGAATTCCTCTCTGGCAGCATCTAATCTCTGTCCAAAATTAATTTAGCAAAAGATTTTTTTGTGTGAAATTATTATATCAAATTAAAGCCCTTAAAACCTATTTTTCAAAAAGATAACCCACACTCTCAGATTAATTCTACAAAAATTATAAAAATTACTAGAAGTTCGCAGGTCAGTATGCCCCTCACAGTGAGCATACCTCAAAGATGTGCAATTTTCTCAATATTCCCAAATTACATTTTAACTCAAATTTTTATGGTAAAAAGATAACATTCATATATTTCAGACAAAGTAAAACTTGAATCCTAATTCCTCCTACATTTTTCCCAGTAATTTGTTTTCTAAGACCTATGTCTCAGGTTCGAAATCTGGTATCCATGCATGAGATCTGTTTCAACCAAATTAGTAAAATTAGCAATTGTGGAATAAAATTTTCGAAACTTATATCATTTTAAACCTGTGTTTGTCTAGTTTTATTAAAAAAATTATATTTCAAAACAGTCATTACTTTGGTTTAAAAAGCTCAAAATCGAACCTTGATCGATCCAGTTTCCATAAGCAGAACAGTCCCATTGCATGTCCCGGATGAACCTTCATTTAATAATATCTTGCAATTGTTTAAAAATAAAAATTAGTAAATTTTGAGTCTACTTTAACTTAGGACAAGTTTCATCAAAATCCAACGGTTAGATCAAAAGTTATGCACAAAAATGTAAGTACTATCCAGGACTTCTACATGAAACCGCCACTGCCCGAACCAGTTTCCACAAGCAAAACAGTTCAATTGAATGTCATGTATGAACCTTCATTTGAAGTTATCTCACAATGATCTCAAAAGAAAAGTTGGTTCATTTTGAGTCTAATTTAATTAGGGACAAGTTTCATCAAAATCCAACGGCTAGATCAAAAGTTATACACAAAAATGTAAACACTGTTCAGGGCTTCTACAATGAGACAACCACTGCCAACACAATTTTGTCGAATTTTGAAAATGCATGAGTTCTAACAAAATTTGGGCATGGTCTGCTTTGCATTGGAGCCATCCCACAAATTTCAGAAAAAGAAGAAAATGAGGAGAAGGTTTTGACACAGTTACAAGCCATTGCCAAAGGGAATTTCAAAACACAACTCAATCACATAGATGCAATCACACATTTCACACATTCATCAACATGGGAGGCATTTTAGGTGAGAGTGGTTGGATCCTCCACCTCCAGCCACTTTGAATCCACCAAAGAGCCCCTTAATTGACGATGAGCTTGCTGGAAAGAGGAGAAGGAGCTGGTTGTTTTCTTCCAAAGGAGTGCAAGCCTTCGATCCCTCTAGCTAGGACATGCAAGGGAAGGAAGTTTGAAGAAGAATGGTGTTGTGAGGGGGAGGGAGTGTCTCGGCCAGGAGAAGGGAAGAGAGAGGGAGGAGAAATATTTTAAATCTCTTGGCTGAAAGTGTGAGGCTTAAGTGAGTGAGCTGAAGTTAAGTGAGAGGTTGTGAGTGTTAGTCTTAAGTTGTGATTTGAGTGATGGTTAGGGAGAGTGAGTGTGAGTGGCCGTGAGTCTTGAGTGTGTGAGGGAGTGTTTTGCATGCAATTCAAGTGACCAATGGTCATTTGATTTGATGGGTTAGGGTCATGTCAAGTTAAACAATGTAGAAATACACTATGTAATTTAAATCGGAACGCGTTTAAAAAAATGAATAGATAAACATCTAATTAAAATTTTGATAATCCTTTACAATTGAAAACTTTTTTTTTAAAGTAACTTTCCTAAAATTTCTCTATAGAGTAATCACTCACAGATGAATTTTACGAAAGATTTCTTGTCTTGCAAGTCTTAGATTTTAAAGACGATTCAAAACGGGTTTTTCCAGTCAATTAAATTTTCAACAACACAGAGGCACAAATTTATGAATAAACACAAACAATTTTTTCTACCGGCAGATGAATTCACATTCTTTTCCTTAGATCTTTCAAACAAAGAATTTATCTATTTCTCACCGATGAATTTAAATACTGAAAACTTAAATTCTTATTACATTACACATCCTCAATCCAAATAAAATAACACAGGTCATTTTATTTTCACCGAAACCTAAAATCCAACTAACAGTCAATTATACAGAAAAGCAACTACAGAGAATTAATTCTAGCGAATTAATTTCTGTCAGTTACTTATAGAGATTAATACACAGATAATATAATTACATATGTTTATATATGTATATATAAATGAGTTGATATTTTCAGGGTGTTACACATGTTCTCGGTACCACCTTTCCTGATAGTTCTTCTAACTTATACGCTCCATTACTAAGGTTTTGCCAAACCTTGAACGGTCCATCCCAATTAGCTGCTAACTTTCCTTCACAGGTATTCCTCCTTGCATCACCTTGAACTCTTAAAACTAAGTCTCCTTCTTTGAACTCTGTTGGTTTCAGTTTCGAGTTAAATCTCTTAGTCATTCTTTGCTTGCATGCTTTGGCTATTACTTGTGCTCGGTCTCGCACTTCTTTGATGAAATCAAGTTCAATCCTCATGTAACGGTTATTCTCCGAGACCTCGAAGTTTTGCCTTCGGAAAGTGGGCTTTCCAACCTCTACAGGGATCATGGTGTCAGTTCCATACACCTACCTAAAAGGCATTTCTCTGGTGGTCGTTTGAGGGGTGCAGTGGTATGCCCATAGAACTTCAGGTAACTCTTTGGCCCACGCTCCTTTTGCTGTTCCCAACCTCTTCTTCAGTTCTCCCAAAATAACTTTGTTGGTAGCTTCTGCTTGTCCATTAGTCTGAGGGTGTTTGACCGAAGTCACCATATGTTTAATTCTCAAGCCTTCCATAAACTTGTTTAGCTTCCTGTTCATGAACTGGAGGCCATTATCAGTTATGATAACGTGTGGGATACTGAAACGTGTGATAATGTTTTTCCAAAGGAATCTTTGAACACTTTGTGCCGGTATGGTTGCCAATGGTTTGGCTTCAATCCATTTTGTGAAATAATCAACTACTACCAACAAGAACTTGCATTGTCCCTTAGCCATAGGAAAAGGTCCTAGGATATCCACTCCCCAAGTCACGAAAGGCCAAGGGGATGAGATAGCATGCAACTCATCGGCTGGTTGATGAATGAGATTTTCATGCTTTTGGCATTGGGTACACTTTTTAACATATTTGGCACAATCTGTCTTCAAGGTCGGTCAATAGTATCCTGGTCGGATCACACGAATGGCCATTGTTCGTCTTCCTGAATGCATTCAACAAACTCCTTCATGCAACTCCCTTATGACATATTTGGCATGATCTTTATCTAAGCACTTTAGCAACGGAGTAGAGAAACCCTTTTGATATAATTCTCCTGCCACTAGGGTATACCTAGCGGCATTGACCCTTAATTTCTTAGCTTTCAACTTGCCTTCTGAAGAGTGTTGTGAATAAAAAAATTGTTGGATTTTGGTCATCCAGTTCGCCCCTGATGTCGAAACCTGCATGCATTCTCCGGGAATTATGCTTGGATTGGGTAGCACTTGTTGAATAAAAGTTCTAAGTTGTCCTGGCTTTTGGGTGCTAGCTAACTTAGCTAACTAGTCAGCTCTGTCATTATGTTCTCGGACAAGGTGTTTCACTTGAACTTCTTCAAATTCTTTTTTTAAACTCATAAATGCATGGTAGTACTTCAGAAGTTGCTAATCTTTAACCTGGAACACCCTATTAATTTGTTCAACTGCAATCTTGGAACCACTCCAGCATAAGACCTGTCGGGCCCCTACCTCACTGGTTAACCGAAGTCCTGCCAGCAATGCTTCTTATTCTGCTTGATTATTAGAGGCCTTGAACCCGAATCGTAAGGATTGCTCAAATACCAATTGGTTCGGTCCTTCTTGGATAACACGTGCACCATTCCCTAGATGGTTAGAGGAGCCACCAACTTGCAAAGTCCACCATTCGTTTTCAAAGTGACCGGGAAGGTATAGCTTGTTAACACAATCGGCTAAACATTGAGCTCTTATTGGTCCTCTAGGTTCATATCTTATATCAAACTCTGAGAGTTCAACCGACCAAGCCATCATCTGTCCTGCTAGCTCCGATTTTTTTAACACCTTAGCTATAAGGTAATCGGTCTTGACGACCACTCGGTGGCTTTGAAAATATTGCCTCAACCGCCTTGCGGCATTGACCAGCGCCAATGCCACATTCTCTATCAACTGATACCGTGCTTCAGCCTCTTGAAGTACTCGATTGACAAAATATACCGGTGTCTAGCCGTCATCATGTTCTTGTGCCAGTACTGCACTTATTGCTTCTCGAGAGGCGAATAGGTATACCACCATTTCCTTTTGGGGGTCAGGTTTTCTAAGGATCGGTGGAGCCGAGAGGGTTTGCCTTAAACTTTGAAATGCTTCTTCACACTGTTGATCCCATGAGAAGTTTTTGACTTTCTTTAAAAGGTTCATAATAGGCTTCACCTTTTCAGCTATCCTCAGCAAAAATCATGATAAGGAAGCGATTAATCTTGTTAATCTTTGGACTTCCTTTGCAGTCTTTGAACTTCTCATGTCTATGACAGCTTGACACTTATCTGGGTTAGCCTCGATACCCCTGCATGTTAACATGAAGCCTAGGAACTTTCCTCCTTGCACCCCGAAGACACACTTCTCCAGGTTTAGCCGCATGTTGTGCTTTCTGAGTTCGCCAAATATTTCTTCTAGGTACTTCATATGCACAATGATACTCGCAGACTTGACTACCATGTCGTCGACATAGACTTATAGGTTCTTTCCCAACTATCTTCGGAAGACTTTATCCATCAGCCTTTGATAAGTTGCTCCTGCATTTTTCAAACCAAAAGGCATGACTCAGTAACAAAAGTTTGCTGACTCTGTTATAAAAGTAGTTTTGTCTTCATCCTGGGGAGGCATTCAGATTTGGTTATATCCCGAATACGCGTCCAAGAAACTGAGGAAATTGTGGCCGACGACCCCATCAACCAATCGATCTATGTTAGGCAAGGGGTAAGCGTCTTTTGGACATGCTTTGTTCAAGTCTGTGTAATCGGTGCACATTCTCTATTTTCCATTCAATTTTTTAACCATCACCACATTTGCCAGCCAAGTGGTATATTCTACTTCTCGGATAAACCGAGATGCCATCAGTTTTGCTACTTCCTCTTCCACTGCCTTCCGTCTCTCTTCTCCCATCTTCCTTTTCTTTTGGGCTACTGGTCTTACTTCTCGGCATATCGCTAGTTTATGACTGTGAAAATTTGGATTGATGCCTGTCATATCCGATGCTGCCCAGGCAAACAGGTTCGAATTAATATGAACCACTTCTGCAATCTGCTGTCGGTCACCTAGGGACAAATGATTGCCGAGATATGTAACTTGCTCTTGGCTCTTCCCAATTTGGTAAGCACAAGTCTCTTCATTTAGCTTGACCCTTTGGTCTTCTTCCACTCAGGGGGTCGAGGTCTAAACCTTCGGAAGCGATGGCGTCAGGAACTAAGACCATGTTTACAGCTTTGCAATTTTCTTCTTTTAACCGAGTGACTTTTAAGCTTGCCAAATACCATTCTCTGGCCACCTTTTGATCAGCGTGGACGGTGATAACCGTTCGTTCTTCGGAAGGGAACTTCATGGCTAGGTGTGGGGTAGACACTATTGCTCCCAGGGTATTCAAAGATGGACACCCAAGCAGTATGTTGTAGGACGTGTTGGCATGCACCACGATGTATCGGACCCTGATAGTTTTACGCTTATTTTCCCCATACCCAAACATTGTGTTCAAGTCTATACATCCCCTAGTATTCACCCGTTCCCTTGAAAAACCGACCAGAGGTTTGTCATACGACATGAGTTTCCCTTCTAGTATATCAAACAGTTTAAAGGTGCCCGAGTATAAGATATCGGCTGATCTCCCTTGATCTATAAGGGTTTTTCTTACGACGCAGTCTGCTATCTCGACATTGATCACCATAGGGCCATCTTGTATCGGGTCTAAGCCTTTAAAGTTTGCATCGGTGAACGTGATAAGTGGCATCTTCAACCTGTTATGTGTCGAGACCATGTTAACTGAACGTACTAGTCGGAGGTGTTTCTTTCTTGCCAATGAGGTGATGTCGCCTCCTGCAAATCCCCCCGGCAATAGTGTTAATGATCCCGCACGACTGTTCATGGGGTTTTTCTTCCTGCCTTTCGCAAGACCGACTTCTTTATCTTTCTGACCTCCACTCCTAACCTTGGTCATAATCTCTGTTCCTCTTGTATGTCCTATCATCATATTTGTATCTTGAGTTCTAGGATCTATTTGTCTGGGGCGGGTGGATGAAATCTTTTAAGTGTCCTTGTTTGATGAGGTCTTCAATTTTATCTTTCAGTGCTGCACATTCTTCGGTGGAGTGGCCCCTGTTGCGATGGTAACAACATTGTTTGGAAAAGTCAGCTCTAGGGGGAGTATTGGCCTTTTTTGGCATAGCTAGTATCTCGGTTGCAAGGGCTTGTTCAAGCACCCGGGAGCAGCTAGCATTTAGCGGGGTATAGCTTGTGTACCTAGGACCACGATACTCTCGGTCTTTTGGAAATTTTTCTTTTCCCTTCCCCTGACTATCCTTGTCATGCTCTATTTTTTGCAATATTGGCCTCCGCTCGAACTTGATTACAGTATTTAGCCAACTCTTCCATCTCCATATACTTTGTTGCTCTTCGCCGAAGATCGTCCATGTCAGCTATAGGTTTCTTACAAAGGCTATTGACGAAAGCTCCCATTCGGAATGCTATGACCAAGTGATGCATTGCCATTGCTGGGTCTAAATTACGAATGTTTAGGGCAACTTTGCCGAATCTTTCCATGAAGGTTTGCAGAGGTTCCTTCTTTTCTTGTCGTATGTTGACAAGTGCGATCAAGGTCAAATGATGGGGTCGACTTGTTGCGAATTAGACGTCGAATCTAGCAACAAGTGTTTCGAAGCTATCAATGGAATTAGGTGGAAGCCTAGTAAACTAGTTGAGGGCTTGCCCCTTCAAAGATGTAGGGAAAACCCTGCACAGGATGGCATCGTTAGTAGTGTAGAGGTTGACTTGAGTCACATATACATCTATGTATTCATCCGGGTCAGTGGTACCATCATATCTGTCTAAACTGAGGCTTTTCCAGGTTGAAGGTAGAGGTGTTTCCATGATGCTGGAAACAAAAGGATACCGACATGGTTGGGTGGTGGTCGTAAAAGCTGAGAGGCGGTGTGTCTCTCATTGTATGCTAAAGTTAGTTGTTGACTCTCCCTCACGCTGGTGAAGGGGTGCCTGGTCTTTGGGTTTTCATGTTCGGTTTAGACTTTTCAAGTTTCCATTTTCTTTACGAAGCTCTGAAATCTCATGTGCGTGTTGCCGACGCATGTCAGACAACTTGGCTCACAACTGTCTTAACTCAGAAGCCATGTTGGTCTGGTCTTCTATATGCATCTGATCCATGTCAGGCTGTTGTTGTGCGACTTTTTGAGCAGCGTGTACAGATGTGCCCGGTATCTCCATGTTCGTCCGACTGCGAGTAGTAACCATATCCTTGTGAGACCATAGGAAAAAGTTTTACCTAGGGCCCTAGGTCCCACGGTGGGAGCCAAAATGTTCCTGCCTGAGTGTGATAGGGTAATTCTCTCCTTGTTGATGTCTTCAAGTCGAGATCTTCTTCAAGTATCCGAATCCTTCAAGATGATAAGGAGAGGGGTACCTACAAAAGGCACTCCAACCCTCAAGTAAGCTTTTAGCTCAGAGCATTTAATGGAGGTAAAAAATGAGGAATCAATAGGCACCGTACCTCAAGGACTGTACCCTTTTTATACTTACTTTGTTGGGCCCTGGACTCATGGGTTTTTTTTCCATCTGATTACTTCCTTCGTGATCCGTAATCATCTACTAATTAGGATTACTAATTACCTCTTTTACACCTTAATTATCTTAGTGGGTTTATCCTTGGTATTTTGCATAGCATTAGGTTATTAGGCTGGCCTAATAGCCTAACACCTCTCATAGCATTCGGCTATTAGGTTGGCCTAATAGCCGAACACCTCTCGTAGTACTCGGTTATTAGATTGGCCTAATGGCCGAATACTTTCGACCTAATAGCCTGAAACTTTCGACTAGCTAAATGTTGCCATACTCTTTGATGGATTTCCTATATGCTGAGGTGGTTGTCTTTATAATATGCCAAAAGGTTGAAGGGTATCCGACTATGCGTCCTGCCGAATACCCATCTGGTATACTTTCGAATCAAATTGCTCTCATATGGATAATCCTTTTTCAAAATTGATAAAGGGCTTTAGTAAATCTATTAATTTCGAGCAAAACCCATACTTAAACTTGGATTTTCGTTAAAAATGAGAGATTATTTGCAAAAAAAATGAGAGATTATTTGCAAAAAAATGAGAGATTATTTGCAAAAAAATCGATTTTGAGCGTTATTTGCAAACACGATTTTGTCCTTCCCAGATTTCTCCTTCATTGTTCAACAATCTTCAAAATTGATTGAGGCGTTTATTAGATCTATTAATTTCGAGCAAAATTCATACTTAAATTGGATTTTTGTTCAAAAATGAGAGATTATTTGAAAACAAATCTATTTTGGGCGCTATTCGCAAACACATTTCGTCCTTCCCAGATTTCTCCTTCATTGTTCAACGATCTTCAAAATTGATTGAGGGGTTTTGTTCCCCATGAGTAGACGATCAAAATGCATGCTCATATGCCTGATTTCGTTGCCTGAGCTGCAAGAACGAAACAGAACTTCTCACGGGTCAAACGCAACCCAGTTCACTGTTAGTAACCCAAGCAATTTTTGGCAGATAAAAACCGCCAGAAAATATAATAAAATAAAATGATAATAAAATTAATACCACACCATCACTTAACGTCCAAAATAGACAAAAAGGACTAAAACCATGGACGGAAAAAAAGTATGAGGACTTTGACCGGTCGTAAAAAAGTTTAAGGACTAAAACCATAAATGTGAAAAAGTTTAGGGACCAAAAACATAGTTTGCCTAAAATTTATTTAAATATTATTAATATATGGCTATTCTTCATGAAACTATTCATGATAAATACACACTATCAGCATGGATATCAAAAGAAAGGAAGTTTTTATTTACATTTATCAACGTGTAAGAAATATACAATTTCAATTAAAGCTGCACCCGTGGCCTCACCTGAGCCCCATGCACCACTTTATTTTGTAATAGATTTAAGAAAGCTTTTAGTCGATATAAAAAAAATGTTTTTAGTCCTTTAAATTTAAATTACTTTTTTATAACGAAATTTAAAGTTATTTTTTGTAGTCCCTCAACTTTGAAAAATGTTCTTTTTACTTCCTCCTGACTGATTTTTTTTGTGATTTGGATGCATGATTTATGATGATTTATAACTATAGGAGGGACTAAAGAGAGAATTTTTCAAAATTGAGGTACTAAAAAAAGGCAAATTTAAATTTGGGAGACTAGAAACAAAAGTGGCCTAATTTAAAGGACCAAAAACATATTTAAACCCTTTTATAGTATTAATTTAAGAATGAATTCACTTGTTTCATGTTTCTTTCTCTAATTTTTTTTTATGTTTGTGCCACCTTTCCCAATTTTATGCACCTAGATACCCTCACTAGAGGCAACAACAACAGTTGATCCTCTGCCTATAGAGGTAGCCCAGCCTATTCTTGATGACGCTCTTGCTTAGCAGCCACCTGCTAAGGACCTTGAGGCACTTGTCGATGATGCACCGATGGAGGTGGAGTTAGTTGGATCACCTCCCTAGTATGTACCCAGTATGTGCAATGGATTTCATTCTGGTTTTAAGCCTTCTACTTCTATGGAAAGCATCATATTAGTGGATGTCGAGGATGCAGATGTTGAGGATGTGGACGTTGTAGACATGTATACAAATGATTAGGATAGTAGGGATTGGTGTATGTAAGAGGGTGTTACAGTGTGGAGTGACACTACATGAGGTACCACATGGGAACTTGAGGACAAGATGCGTCAACAATATCTGAATCTCTTCTTAGGTAAGCAAATTTTTTAGGACGAAAATTTTCTTGTAGCGAAGAATTGTAACATCGTTGGTTTTCTTAATGCATGATTAAGTGTTTTTAATTAAATTTCAAGAGGAATTTAAACCCTTATGTTTTGGGTTTTTGTTTTGATTAGGCTCTAAAGCTCTATGAAATCTAATTGGGTTTTTGTTTTGGATAAATGTTGTGTTCCTTTTGGGGTTGCTGCTAGTTTGTGGGTAAAAGCCCTTTTCTTAATTCAGAAGGACTCTCCTTTCTCTTCCTTTTTCCCAAATTTTCAAAACTTGAACCCAATAAGGTAAGGGAAGCTTACCTTGTTCACTCATTTTTTGTTGTTTGGTTATGCAAAAATAATGATAGAATGAAATTGGGTTATGATTTTGGGTTTTCAGATGTGATTTTGAATGATGTGATGATTGTTGAAAATTTTGTGATATTGATTGCATTTTGATACTATTGAAGTGTTGTTGATGAAGAAAATTTGTTTAAAACTTTCAAAGTTTCCATTTTGAGTTAGAAAATTTGGAGGAAAAAAAAACTATAGCTTTGGGTGATAAGGTGAAAGGTTATGCAAAATTTCTTATGAAATTTCCGATGAGTGAATCAGGTTTGTTGAGTGAAAACACATTTTTTCATTTTTCACTGAGTGACCAAATGGTCATTGAGCGAGAAAAACTCTTTGTCACAAACTTCATTTTAAAATTCAGGAATTCGCTGAGCTACCCCATTTCGCTCAGCCAAAATTTAAAATTGTTGGGGATTCATTGAACGAGAGTAATCTCACTGAGCAAAAGAAGCTTTGGAAGTAAAGAGTACTTTTGGCCTAATATTTTCGCTGAGCGAGTCAAATCTCCGCTAAGTGAAAATATTCTTGGAGCTAAGGATGTCACCTGCTTCGTTAAAGCGAATAAAAGTCTCTATCTTGAACAAAATTTTAAAATTTTGGAATTCACTGAGTGAGAGTTACTCTCGTTGAGATAAAATGTCCATGGGAACCTTAGGTGCATTCTGCCTCAAGTTTTAGTTGAGCAAGCCATGGTTTTGGTAAGCGAAAATAAGTATTGGGATGGATTTTGCTGAGCGAAAATCTTCAAAATGTAGTTTCCTAATAAGATTCAATGTTTTTACCAGATTTATGAAACATACTTCCTCTTTCATGAAGAGTTTTCTTAAAAGACTAAGAACTTGTTTTGGAAAAAAAAATTGTAAGATGTAATTAAGAAAATCTTGGTGAAATGAGTAGAAATCAAAGTTAGGATTCTCTACTAAGTTGGGGATTGCCAGATGGATCTCTAACTAGTGACTATATAGGAAAAAGTGTAAACTATATAGTTATGGAATTGATGACATACATACATACATGCATGCGTGCATGCACACATACATACATACATACATATACATACACGTGTGTTGTGTTGAAAATTTTAAAAGATGTTGGAAGTGTATGTATATGCATGCATGATACATAGTTGATGGTGAATTGAGTAGGCATGTAAGTTGTGGTTGCTTGGTGGGACTCCAACCTAGTGTTAGAGGAATTACCAAAGGCTAATGCGTTGAGTACACTTAGAAAATAGGTAGATGGGTGAATCCCACACATGCGTAGTTTGACAAAATCCTTAATCTTTCATAGGATCAGTTATGGACTCCTCTAATGGTTGAAAAAGCTTACCGCTTTCATATTCGAGTAGTCCATGTTGTTGTTATTGTTGTTTTTCTTGTTGTTGTTGTTGTTGTTGTTGTTGATGATGTTGTTGTTGTACCATGTTAAGGGATGTATCCATATTGATAACTCAAATGGTGAAAATCTCCTTGAAGTGTCTAAATCTTATGACATATGTAATTGGGTGTTGCATTTATTTCATGTAGCATTTGAAAGTGGATGAGTGGTTAGAAAGATACAAATTGCTTATTAATATGTCTTGCTACTTGTTCTTTCCTATTTATGATCATTCTTCTCTCTTTTTATGTTATGGTGTGTTTAAATGAGCTTACCTGCTCTCTTTGTTTGTTTTTGTGATGACTGTGTTGTTTGATACTGGAGCAAGTAGTGATGAGGCTTTTTTGGATCATGTCGTTCTTGGTTGATGTGGGTCCTACCATAAGTAATGGTAGTAGATGACCCTTCTTGTTGAATCATGTTGGTGGACTTGGGATTAAGACCCAATTCTTAGTCATTTATTTTCTATTTTAGTCATGGCAAGCCAAGGAGTATGTTTGCAGAATAATTTAAGCTATTGTATCACGTGACCTTTGACACTATCTTTTCCCTTTCCTCATTGTTTCACGTTCTTTTCCTTTGCCCTTTCGTTTCCTTTCCATATACCGTTGCAAAAAGAAGCAGTGAACTTGAACATATAGGCATATTTTTTACTTCCCCATTACATATAGTTTCATTGATATGTTCGTGTCTTCAAAGTTATAATGAAATGATGATCAAACTGAAGTGTATAGGATAATTAGTCCAATAACATTAAAATACAAAGACAAAAAAGCTAACTCCCAGCTTATAGAATTGAAAAGTATGAAAATAGTTAGCAATATTTTTATAGTTAGGAAAAATTAACAACCGATAACAATAATGGTTGTAAGCAGCAACAATAAAATTAAAAAGAAAGATTATTGACTTCATTGTGGGAAGAATATGAAAATAGTAAGCAAAGAAAAAGGTGCCATTACTCAGTGTCTGTACAACTCTTGCGCTTCTATTGCTGGTGTAGATGAGTAACTCTCTTAGAGTTACTCTTGGAGTAAGTAGATCCCTCATCATATATATATATATATATATATATATATATATATATATATGGTTTCCTCAAAGCACTAAGCCTTATATATATATTGGAGAAGTAATGGGTTTTGTGTGTGGGGTGTTGGAAATTTAAATATTAGGATTCTTATGGTTTCCTTAAAACACTAAGCCTTATATATTGGGGATTTTGTGTAACCTCTTTATTTCTTATTCTTGATGCTTAGATTCATTGCAAAATAAATTGGTTGTTCCACCCAACGACATTCGAAGATATTGACTTGGTTCCCTATAGTTGTGAGTAGCTAATCTACCTAGTGACACTTTTAATTGTATTTTTCTTTAGAGAAGCAATTAAATTTTCAAGTAGGTTCCTATTTAACTATGGCTTGAATGAGCACTTGAGAATGATGACCAATATAAAGATTAGTATAAAAATGTTTTTATTGCTTGTGAATTTTTTTTCCATGGTTCTTAATAACTTGATAATGTGGATTTGACTTCATTGTGAGTTCTATGATAAAACACTATTTGCTGTAGCGAAGAGAGAATGTAGCTTATGAGTTGAGTACCCATAGTTCCTATAGTTTTTGTTTGCTACAACAAAGAGAGAATGCAACCTTTGTGTTGAATACTCATAGATCCTATGATTACCATTTGCTGCAATGAAGAGAGAATGCAGCCTACGAGCTAAGTGTCATAGCCATTTAGATATCGTTTGCCACAACAAAGAGATCATGTGGTTTATGTGCACATAGTGTGATGAGATTGAAGTGGATCATAAGGCCACTAGAAGGGGGTTGAATAGTGACACTTAACTGACTATCGTTTTTCTACAAAAGAACACTCAGCTTTTGAAGTTTTAGGACGTGTCTAGGACACAACTTCAAGAAACTTCGTTGGGAGCAATCGATATCCTTTAATAGTATTTTGTATAAAATGATTTTTTTCAATAATAATCATATAAAAATACTTTCATATGCTGCTTCAGAAGCTACTCATAAAATGTCAGATTCAAGGTAGGTAGAATGTGTTATTGACGATTGAGATTGATGAGTAGTTGTATGCTTCTAGATATTTTAAAACAGTTTGAGTAGCTTAAAATAATTTTATATCAAAGATATAACGGTTAAGAACCAAGCTACTCAAGGTAATAATACAGAAACACGTAGATCAAAAGCAGTAAGAAGGATAAAGCACACAGAGGAATATCCTGGTTCACCCCACCTAGGCTACGTCCAGTCCCTACAACTATAGGTTTTCCACTAACACAAACTCCAACCGGGTATTCTTTCTTTCATGAAGCCTCCCTAGGCTCCTACACCTCAGTATTATTTAAGCCTCTGTAGGCTCCCCTGAGTATTCTTTCAACTAGCCTCTCTAGGCTTAACCCCAACATTCTCTAAGCCTCTACAGACTATCTACCCAAGTTTTTTTTTTTCTAAAAGCCTATCCAAGCTTTGAACCCACAGTAGCAACTGCTACTTGACCCTCACAACAACCTGTTGTGGTCACTCACAACCTTCAGAAGCAGTAGTCCCCTGACTACCCTTCTAAGGTTCCCTATCCTAAACGGGTTATATTTGGATAGGTACCTAATACATCTCATAGGGAGAAACCCATCAGTAAGCTCCCTCTGAGAAGATGTTTACAAACTTTCTATAGGTAGATAGATTTGGCTATACAAATCAAGAGAGCCTAGGCTAAGGAAGTCTAGTATCAGAAGTTGATGAGGCTTATGACCTATGAACTCTCTAGTTGTTTCCTTCCTAGCAAAAAACTTCAGTAGCACTTCAATGTCCTTATATGGACCTTGAAGCTGACTGTTGCTCCTTGTCTTGGAGGCCAAGGAGATTGGTTACTCCTCAACTCGAGAGACTTGGAGGCCAAGGCGATCCAATGTGTGTTGTCTTAATCCCACAATTGGATCCTCCACCTTCCTTAGCAGGAACAACTTGCACCAGCTTTGAATTCTTTATTCTCTTTCAATGGTGCTTTCTATTTTGTCCACAGCTCGTGGCTTCTTCTTTATTCCAGCTCAGCCATGAGTTTTTGCTACCTCAGAAAAGTAAGTCTTCTGTAGAATGGTGTAGATTCATTCCTGACCGTTACAGAGTGTGTGATTACTTTTCTTAACAATGGTTGCCTTGCTAAAGTAGAACTTAACTCTCTCTTCTTTCGAATAGATCCGTTGGATCAAGAGAGTTTCCATCAAGGCAGTGCATTAGTACACTGCTGCATAGAGCTAGCTATCACAGCTCATGGTGTGTGTGCTTCTGAACAGTGTAGACACGTCTGTCTTCACGTGATGTCTAAGCATTGCATCTTTTGACGATCCTTAAGCCATGTGTAGCTTCTGATATCTACCCCTTGACTTAAATTATCCCCAGCATCATGCCTCTAATCATACACAACTTCTGATATCTGCACTTTGACCCCAAAAAAATGACTGCCTTTCTAGCTTCTGGTTTCTTGCTTCCGAAGTTGGACGGACGTTAAATTTTGGACGCCAAGGCTGAAGGCAAATGCTTCACACCCCTTCTCCATGCTTCTTAATAAGTTTTGTTTCTTTAAAAGCATTTCAAGGTAAACCATTAGTAGTAAAGAGTCTATCATACTTAAAATCTGCTTCTTAAAAGTTTGTTGTCATTAAAACATTCATCTCATAAAGGGTTCTGGTTCAATAGAGATAGGAGTAAGGCAAGCCCCTCGATGTATTATATGTATGGCATTCATCATGTTGGATTGAGATTTTTGTTTCTCGTATTGTATTAATGTAGTTCTACATGTGCAACCCGTTATGAGTATATGTTAAGTAATTTCATAGACAAGTTCTATTCTTAATTACGGTTTTATTTATATTCCATGAATTTTCAAGAGAATGAAGAACAATTTTATAAAGTGATTTATGTTGTATTTCACTTTTATTTATTTGTCATCTTAAGCTCTTATTTGAATGTAAAAAAAGTCATCTTATGCTATTTTCTCCTTCGGTCCACTTTGTTTATTGTGATCTCACTAAGTCTTTGTGACTTACCCTATTCTTTCCTTTTCCCCCCTCAATTCACAAGTGGTTAAGTAGTAGACTTTTTGGGATTTGCTAATCTAGCCAAGAATTTGTTCATCTTTTTGGTAGGCCTCCATTGCATGCGATGAAGGGTATATTGGTGACTCCAATATAATGCAGCTATAGGGATAGGGATAGATATAGGGACAATTTCTTTATTTTGAGTTGTAGGTGATTCTACCATATGGATATGTTACATATGTAACTATGACGTTTTAAGGTGTTACAATAATTAATATGTATGAACTATATGATTCCTAGAGGAAGTATTCATATATGTTTATGTTGAGGGTCTAAGTTGTTATATTTGGTTCTGACACTTGATTTTTGGTCTGGATATATATATATATATATATATATATATATATATATATATATATATATATATATATATATATATATATTTGTTTGGTTTCACATGTAAAATAATATATGGATTGTCCTATTTGTAGGGGTGATTATGCTGGATTTTCGGTAGCCTTCTTTGCTTATTTTCTATTTGTGTCTTAGTATGGTATTACTTTTAGGCTGGCCTGGCTATGCTTGTATGTTGGTTGCGGTCCAAGGATGGGTCATGACAAAAGTCTTTCGCATAATAATTGTATGATGTCATGTAGCGCTCTTAGGTCGTTACATACGATGCACCACAATTTTTATTTCTTAAATTAATCTCACCCTCACATCCCTATGGTGCACCCTACATACAGTATGCCTTCTCCTTCCTATATCTGCATAGCCATTCCCCTTTCTAGATCTCTACCAGTGAGACTCTACCGTTGCAACTTCGGAGCAAGTTTCTTTCTCTTATTCCCCCTCCTGTTCTTCCTTTTTTAAATGTTGTTGTTGTGGTTACACATCCTCTTAGGCTCAAGCCCTTGCTCCACCTGTCAAAGCCACATGTCCAATTTCCCCTTGAACTTTTTCCCCATCGCACATTCCACTTACTCCTCTGTTTGGAATTGGGAAAATTTCTACCATCCTCCATTAATGTAGATCAAGGAAGGTTGTCCAAAAGAGAAGGAAGAGCAAAGAGGAATGACCCCTCAATTGGGCCAAGAGGATGTAAGAGTAAGAAGAAAAGAGATAAAGGGGATGAGCCTATGATTGGGCTCGGAATACCTACGAGGGGAAGAGTAAAGAGGCCTAAGGTGCATTTGGAGGTCATCAACACTCTACAAGCTTAAGCCCAAAGTGGGAGAAGAAAAACCAAGAAGGTTTACTTAAATCAAGTGGAAGAAGGCTCAACTTAGGGAACTCAATAATGCACCAAGTAAAGGTTTGCAATCTAATTTTTATTTTATTTAAGCATTTTTTTTACTATTATAATTGTAATGAGTGGGTTTGTTTGATGCTAATTAGAAGCCCAATTGTCAATCCTATATAATATTTCTTTTTAGTTTAATTTAAGTTGTTATTTGGGCCTTTGGCAGCTTGGGCCTTGGCTTATATACTTCTTTAAAATTAAGGTTAGACAACATGGAGTAAACTCTATAAATAGAGATGCAATCCCTCTCATTTGATAAAAGTGGAATAATATTTGTGGTTTAATCCACTGTGAATGTGAGTAGAGCATTGACTTCTCTTTTTGGTTCTTGAATTAGAACCTCTTTGAATCTTATCAAAGGTTTCCATATCTTTGTGGTGATTCCTCACTTGACTTATCACTCTATTGAGTGTGGTGCCTTATTTCCCATTTCCCATCTTTTATATTTTTCTTTGTTATTCTGGTTCCTTGTTCACTTTGTTTTCGTGCCATTTGGTTGTTTAATCTTTTGCATTGTTTTCATCTTCTTTTATTTCGATTATTTCGCATTCGTAGATAACCAACTCAAGGATGATCCGTAAAAACAATATGACTCCTAACTAGGATCATATCATCCACCCTCTCCTACTTTCAATTACTTCCTCGAAGAACAAAAACTCACAAACAAAAACACCCCGAAAACAAATTTGGAAAGTGTTGTAAAAAATCATTGAAATAAGAGCATAAATATTTCAAATCCATAGATGTTCCCATCACGATAACAGATAACAACAGGTTTAGAATTGGCACAAGCATTCACAAAAGTTGAGCATTACGCTAAATGTAGATTGGTGATGATGTTGTGAAGGGCTTTAATGTTGCATCGTCAATCACGGAGATGAAAATGGGGGTGAGGCACAAGCTCGTTGGAGTTCGGATCCTTGAGGTAGATCTTGTAGTGGTCCCAGCGAGACATAATGCAAATCCAACTCGACCAAATCTTATCGGACTAGAACCACTCCTACACTTGTAGTTGCCAAAGGTGGTGCGCAGCGGCAACCATCCTTTGCCACGGTGGTTCGGAGAGTGTAGGAGGGAAAAAAAGGAAGTAAAAAGAGAAAGGCTAGGCTTTGAAGATCTAGGTGGTGTCGCTGCCAGAAATTACCACCAGCCATCGTGCATGGCGAAGCCTCAAGCTTACTTCACAGAAGTGAGAAGACAGTGGAAATATAATGTAAAGGGTCTAAGATAAAATGATACACCATAGATTAATGAAAGGGTAAAAAATTGTGGTGCACAATGGACCACCTATATAGAATCCATCTTATGTAATAATTAGTTTCATGTAAAATTCTTTTTGTAATCATAAAAAGAAAAGTATGTCCCTATAAATTTATGGTGTGGTTGGTAGAGTGGAAGGAAATAGAGAGAAAGAAAGTAGGTAGGTGAGAAAATAAGAGAAGAAAAATATGTGAGACATAAAATTGAAATATGTGCGTTTGGTCTAAGAGAAATAATGAAGAAATGAAGTGGAAATAGGAAAGAGAAAAATAAAATAAAAATTAAAAAAGTAATAGGTTGCATTTCTCAAAGGTTCTAAACTACCGTAAAATCAACACAATTGATTATGTTGCTTGGTTTTACGAGGTTTTCTGACCCAAAACCCTATAAAACCAAGCAAGATAATCAATTATGGTGCAAGATATGATTGATTATGTTGTTAATCGATTATGATAATATTTAGGCTTAAATAACTTTTAGGTCCCTGATAAATTTACGAATTTTGCTTTGGGTCTTCGATAAATTTTTTCGTTACTTTGAGTCCCTGATAAAAAAAAGAGTTTTCTTTTGTGTTCCTGTCATCAGTTAAGTGACGGCGTGACATTTAAAAATTTTAAAATGCGATTTCTGGTGGCTTAAAAACCACCACCACTATTCATTTAAAATTTAAATTACAATTACAGGCAATTTTAAAACAACAGAATCAATTAAAAATAAAAATAAAAAACTGAACAAATCCCCTAAATTAAAAAATGAATCCCCCAAATTTTGCCCAGAATTCACATTACTTCCTCTTCCTCGCTCTCCTTCTCCCTCTCCCAAGCCCTCTGCCGCCCCACCCAAACAACACCACAACCTGTGCCCCCATAACCAAACAGCCACAACACCACCCGTCTCCTATAGCCTAAACCCACAACCTATAACTATCATCACCCACCTTCGACACCATAACCTAGATCTGTTGCGATAAGGAAGTAGTCAACAACAAGTGTGCAGGAGAAACGCCATGACACCACTCCCTCCATTGTGATTTTGTTGCTAATGCCGATTTGGGGGTTAGGGTTTTGGATCTCGCGATGGCTCTTCCTCCTACGGCGGCTTACGGAGGTTCCACCTACGGCCCTACGCCTTGGCCATCAACCTCCAGATCTAGTGTTGCCCACGTTACTCGCGCCTTCACCTTCAATCTCCAGATCTGGTGCCGCTTGCGTTTCCCGCACCCTCGCCTTCAACTTCCAGATCTGGTGCTCACTGTGCCCAGATCTGGTTTCAATTCGAAACACGAGAAGAACCATTTTGGTTTCTTTGTTTTTTTTTCTTTTACTCTTTGGTTGAATATTTTTATGAACAACTAGTATGGTGACCTATGCGATGCACGAACTTGTTATTATTATATTTTAAAATTATAAAGTTGTTAATTTAATTTACATTTATTATATATATTATTTAAGAATGATTAAACATAAAATTTAGAGTAATGTTTACAAATAATTAATCTAATAGTTAAAGAAAATTTCTTAATATATCATATTTTTCTCATCAAGGTTGTACCTTTGTTAAATACAAAAAGATGAAATCAGAAAGAAAAAAAAATGGTATGTAAGGTATGGTCGAAGAAAAGAAATAAATAAAAGTAGTAAAAATATTTAATAAGAGAATAAATAATGGAAAAAATATAATGAAGAAGAAAAAAATATTGATTTACCTACGATTTCTTCTTTATTTTTATAAATGGTGAATCTTTGCAAAAGAGTCAACAATCGGTCAAACAACACTAAACAATGGGACGTGGAAAGGGCGATTGTAGACAAAACAATGAAAGGAAGAAAAATATATTATTCTGATTAATTTTAAATTATATAATAATAATAATTTTAAAGAATAGTCTTAATTACCTTAATTTAAACATATATATATATATATATATATATATATATATATATATGTGTGTGTGTGTGTGTGTGTGTGTGTGTGTGTGTGTGTGTGTGTGTGTGTGTGTGTGTGTGTTTGTTTGATCAATAATTAATTTAATTATTTCAAATCAGATTATATTACTATATATATGTAATTAATTAATTAAAAAATATATATGCAAAAGTTAAATCATTATCCTTTATTTTACCCTGAAAATTTGTTGCATGCTACATTGCTAGGACACAAATATGTTAAGATTTTTTAATTGATTATCAAGTTAAAAATATGTTATTTTTTAAATTGTTCTAATTAATACACACTTTTTTTTAATTATTATATCTATATATATATATATTAATTAATTCTTCCATCAATAAAAATTAACTTTTAAAACATTGTAAATTAAAAGTTATGAATGACTACATTTTATATATTAATTTATATTTACAATATCAATAAGCTAAAATTTAAAATACTTGTTTTTTTTACTGGAATTTTAAATACTTGTTTTTTATAGAATTTTTTTACTATTAAGTGTCGTTTATTAAATTTTCTACTCAGAATAATTAAATTGAAAATTACATATCAGAATAAGAAATTAATGGCCATTCAATTTCTAATTAGGTGCTAATTTTTTAAATTAGATTGGTTTTAATTATTTAAAAGTTAAATCATTAGCCTTAATTTTAGCCTGAAAGTTTGTTGCACACTACCTATCTTTTCTTAAAATATTTTTTATTTGATTATCCAAATAAAAAAGTTTAATTTGGGACATACTATCTTGCTATGACACAAATATTTTAAGATTTTTTAAATTGATTAGTCAAAAAGATTTTATTTTTCTAAATTGTAGTAATTAAACTCAATTTTTAATTATTATTTAATATAATATAAAAAAAGTAGTGCTAATATTTAATAAACATTTAAGTGTCCTTTATTAAATTTTCTACTCAGAATAATTAAATTGAAAATTACATATCAAAATAAGAAATTAATGGTCATTCAATTTCTAATTAGGTGCTAAGTTTTTAAAATTAGATTGATTTTAATTATTTAAAAGTTAAATCATTATCCTTAATTTTAGCCTGAAAGTTTGCTGCACACTACCTATCTTTTCTTAAAATATTTTTTTTATTTGATTATCCAAATAAATTTTTTTAATTTGGGACAAACTATCTTGCTATGACACAAATATTTTAAGATTTTTTAAATTGATTAGTCCAAAAGATTTTATTTTTCTAAATTGTTGTAATTAAAACTCAATTTTTAATTATTATTTAATATAATATATATTTTCAAATCCTAATTAATTTTTTCATGAATTATAATTAACTTTTAAAACATTATAACCTAAAGGTTATTAATGACTACATATTTTATATGTTAATTTATATTTTCAATATCAACATTCTTACATAATTTTAAATACTTGTTAAATTTAGATTTTTTTTTTATATTTTATATATATTTAAAAAATATTTATTATATAATATTAAATACCGTTAATTAATGTTGCAACTTAAATAGCAAATTACTTTTAGCAATTAATGACTATTCAATTATTAACTCTTTAAAAAAACTATTCAATTATTAATTTGCTAATTTTATTTAATTAAATTGATTAATTATTCTTAATTTTCTTAATTGTGTAAAAGTCAAACCATCACATTACCCTTATATTTCAAAACGAAAAATTTGTTACAGACTAACTGTATTTTATTTTTAATTTTTAATTAATTATCTAATTAAAATATTTTAAGTTGTTGCTAACTACGTTGTTGCTAAATAAGATATTAATATTTTTTTATTGATTAATGGTCAATCAAATATTTTTTGTTTTTAAATTATTTTTATTAATGGTCATTCAATTACTTTGATAAAATAAATTTATACACATTATTTTGTCTACCCATATTTTACACAGAAAAATATTTTCTTAAGGCAACGCTAATGTTTTCGTCTTTCTCCTCCTTTGTTGATGGCTCACAACAATAATGTTCTACTTTTAACTGGGTTAAAAGTATTGTACATAAAAAACTAAAAACATAAAAATGAGAAACTGAAAAAAAAAATGCACAAAGGAGACACTTGCAGAAAAACAAAAGAAATAATAAGACAAAAAATTCCATTGAATGAAATAAAGTAAGTTTAAGTTCAAAGTGTGCAAAAGCAGTGTCAACTCATGAAAAAACTATCAGACTTGTTGCACATAATAACCATCCACCTATTTTACTTTGCACTTCCACTTTGCATATGTATATAACCTTTCTACGAGAGCCTTACGTGAGATCAATCTGCAAGACTTGCACACGTACTTCTCCACTATACCAGCCAGTTTGATGTAGATAATGCAATCACGTCTCGCACTACAATTGCATAGTTTCCCATTACAATTTATAAACGTTAGAAAATTATTAAGGTAATTTGAAAACGTAGCTAATTATCATTAATATTATATCATTAATTACAATAATGGGAGATTGTAATGATCAACTTATTAATGAATTAAAATTTCTGTGAATAATATATGCTGAATCATTATAAATATATTATTCAACATATATATTATTAACATTTATATATATATATATATATATATATGTATATATTATTCAACATATAATTATTAAAAAATTTATTCAGCATATATTGTTTATAAATTAAATCATAGTCTACTATTTAAAATTGTAGTATGGTTATAAAATTATTGTCTTCGTATATTAAATTATGAATATAAAATTTGAATGTAAAATTTAATATATGGAGACAATATAAAATTTTGTTGATTTTATTTCAATTAATTGTTTAATTGTAAAAGTGTACATTAATTACCATTTTTAGAAATATTAATATTATTATCTTAATTACTATATTTATATAGTTTTATGAATTAAAAATAGATAAAAAATTTCTCTAAAAATTTACGTGTTGATAAGCATTAATTTAATTATTCAGAATTTCAAATAAGAATATATATACTTATCATAATTATATTAGTTTATATACTTATATAAATTTATTAATTAAAAAATAAATAAAATTTTCACTAAAAATTTCTCACTCAAATGTATAAGAATTCCCTCCAAGACTTCTTTACTTTATTAATATAAAGATACACACTAAAAATATGATTTGATAGATTTTGGTGGTGAACTGGTGATTGATCTGGCTCAATAAAGACTTGTCTCTGGTGAACTTGACCTTGAGTCTGTGTGGTTGCCTAACGTTTCTTAGTTTTAATGGTATTCTCTCAGGTTTTAATGTACGTAGTTGTTGAAAAGATTATAAACACACATAAATGAGTTTAATTGAATTGTAGTCTGTAGTCATGAAAACACATTGGTTTATTAAACTTTATCAGCTTTTAATTAGTTTTCTTTGAGAAAAAAATTACAAGACATGTTTTACTAGATTTTAAGTTTGAGGACAGTGTTTTTGGTTGCACTTGTTTTCTATGTTATTTGCGGAAAGTTTTCAGACCAAGTTGTGTCACTGTTATAGTGTGTGGCTTGAAATTTGTAATTGTAATTTTTTATTAACTGCAAGATTTTTTCTTTTTCTTGATACGCTTAGTTGGTGCTTGTTGGGTTAAAAATCTGGGTGAATGAAGGCTTAATTGATGCCTGTATTGAATGTTGGATCTGAAATTGAGATGCCACGAACGAAGGAGAAGATTGCATGATTTGTTTTTTTTTTTGCTTTTATTGATTCTGACAATTTTCAGTTGTCAGAAATTGTAATTGAAAATTTGAAATAAATAATGTCGATTTTTGAGTCGTTAGAAATTATATTTTAAAATTTTTAACTGCCACGTCATGGTTTAACTAGACAATGACTCAAAAGAAAACTTTTTTTTATCAGGGACTCAAATAAATGAAAATTTTTATTAAGGACCTAAAACAAAATTCAGAAATTTATCAGGGACATAAAAATTATTTAAGTCATCATATTTATCATTAAAAGGGGTAGGTTTTGTTCATATTTGTCATTAAAACCTTCCATAATCGAGGGGGTCTAGCTCAGTTGGTTGAACAGGTGCGTGAGTATTGTAAATCTTCCGATACCGTGTTTGATTCCTACGTATAAAAAAAAAAAAACCTCCCATAAAACCTAGTTTTTGTTTAAATGCAATTAGATATGCTTAAACCCCCTTAAAAGCAACCCCAATCACGTCTTCAGTTTCATGCAAGTCCACTTGTTTTTGCGATGAACCTTCCCTGCCCAAAACTTGTGCGCACTTTTCTCTACTTCCACGCAATTCTTCGGCACTAAACAACTTTCAAATTCCAAGATTCCTTCATTTCCCTCTCTTCCACCCCGTCCCCCCTCACTTCCCACCGACCAAACAAAGCGTTAAAGTGGAGATCACTGAAAAATGGTTGAAGCACGCTGAGCTGGATCATACTTATTTAGGGTAAATTATGTTTTTCGTCCATGAATTTTTTGATATCTATAATTTTGATTCTTAAACTTTTTAAAAATCGGTCAAAGTCCTCCAACTTTTTTTCCATCATAATTTTTAGTTCTTTTCATTTGGTCATTAAGTGATGACGCGACATTCGTTTTAATATTATTTATTATGTTTTCTAGCAGTTATAAACTGTCAGAAATTACATAAATAAAGTATTTTTTGAAAGGATTAATAATTTGTGACGGCTATAAGCCATCACAAAATGTAAGCACCTAAAAAATTAAACAAGCATAAAATCAAAATCAAACCAGCACAAGAAATCAGTTAAAATCAAAGATATAAATTATCCAAACATCAGATTTTTCCAAAACCAAAATAAGTGAGATAATTTATTTTCAATCTTAAACTTGGAATCATAGGTTAGGTTCCATTGTAGAGCTTCAGATGGGGTAGGGAAAACGACGACCCAGCAAATGGGATAGGGAAAGTGGCGTTGCTGCTTTGCGAAAGAGAGAAAGAGAGATCGAGGGAAAGGGGAGAGATGTCGAGGTGGGAAGTGGTTGCAGCGCCAGAATTTTTGGCCGTTTTTAGCCGCTAGAAAACGTAATAAAATAAAATAATAAAATAAAATAATAATAAAATCCAGTCACGTCATCACTTAACGTCTAAAATTGACGGAAATGACCAAAACATTGGACGGAAAAAAAGTTTGAAGACGTTGATTGATCGTAAAAAAAGTTTAGGGACTAAAATCATAAATATCGAAAAGTTTAGGGATCAAAAACATAATTTGCTCTTGGATAAAATATGTTTTTGGT
Organism: Pueraria montana var. lobata; assembly: GCA_026413185.1. NCBI lineage: Eukaryota > Viridiplantae > Streptophyta > Magnoliopsida > Fabales > Fabaceae > Pueraria > Pueraria montana. The sequence goes on from CM048653.1 coordinate 14,063,148, forward strand.
CCCTCATTTTATCTAAATTTTTGTTTTTAGTGCCTCATAAATTTTTTCTATGTTTTTAGTCCCTCAAAAATTGTTTTCTTTTGTTTTTAGTCCCTGACATTAATTTTAACTGTTAAGTGATGTCGTGACAAGCATAATTTGTGCTTGAAATTTTTTTGTTTAAGTTTCTAGCTGTTTTTAACTACTGCAAATTTTCTGGCAAACTAAAACTGTCATAAATGTTAAAAAAATAATAAAAAAAATCAAAACCTCGAATACTAGAATATCTGAAATCAAAAAAAATATTACAAAAGTAAACATTTCTGATCGCTAAAAAAATTATAATGGTTAAAAGTCACTAGAAACTTAATTAGAAAATTTTCGCACAGTTTATGTCTGTGTGTGTGAAAATTTCAAAAGTCACTAAAAATAAAACATAATAATTTATGAGGGACTTAAAAATAGTAAAAAAAAATTATAAAATATTAAAAATAAAAATCATAATAAAATGAGAGACAAAAAACATATTTTATCTTTATTCTTTAATTTATGAAAGCTAAAGTTAAATGTGGTTCTGGTCGGGCTCAACGCGCTTCGACGACTCTAAAAAAATATTAATCTTTCCACGACTAACGGGATTTTAGGTTAAAAGCACTTGGTTATATTATAATAAGGTGCAACACAAAGGTGGCAGCACCAAGGATCATCTCTAACTCTGTATTTTGCATCAATATTATTGCTTTCTCTTCTAATCGTTGACTTCAATTCCTTTGATGGAATTCACGTCTTCTAAATTATTGTATTGGGGAACGCTGGTAAAGGGAGAAGTATCATCCTTCTCAAAATCGAAACCTTCATCATCCTTCTCAAAATCAAAACCCAAACGGCTGTACGATGTGTTCATCAATTTTAGGGGAGAAGACACTCGAGGGAAGTTTGTTTCTCATCTCCATTATGCTCTCTCAAAAGCTGGGGTCAACACTTTCATTGACGACGAGAACCTAATTAAGGGGATGATGCTGAAATCTGAACTGATGCGAGCAGTAGAAGGGTCTCAGATGTCTTTGGTTGTTTTCTCCAAAAGCTATACTGAATCTACTTGGTGTCTTGATGAGCTTGAAAAAATCCTTGAATGCCGCGAAGTTGATGGCCAAATAGTTGTGCCCATATTCTACGATGTTGACCCATCTGTTGTTCGTTATCAGAAGGGTGCTTTTGGAAAAGCTTTAAAAGCAGCTGTAGAAAAAAAATATTCAAGACCACAGGTGGAAACAGTGTTGTGGAGGTGGAGCAACGCACTTAAGAGAGCTGCAGATTTATCCGGTTTCGATGCTAGCGAGCACAGGTAAATCAATCACTACTTCATTGTTTCTTGGTTCTCTTATTTGAGACTGAATAAAGCATATTTTGAGCTTATGATTTATCTTTGGTACGTAATACATGACCATTCTGCCTGTTTTATAATTATTACTGAACTTGAAGGAATGAAGCTAAACTAGTGAAGGAAATTGTTGAGGACGTTCTTACAAAACTAGTCTATGAAGACTTGTATATTACCAAATTTCCTGTTGGATTAGAATCCCGTGTACATAAAGTGATTGGATTAATTGAAAATCTATCCACCAAAGTTTGTATGATAGGGATATGGGGAATGGGAGGATTAGGTAAAACTACCATAGCCAAAGCAATCTACAATCAAATCCATCGTGGATTCAGTGATAAAAGTTTCATTGAAGATATTAGAAAAGTTTGTCAAACAGATGGAAGAGGGCATGTTCTTTTACAAAAAAAACTTCTTTCAGATGTCCTAAAAACAGAGGTTGGGATACTTAGCATTGGGATGGGAACAACTGCTATCAAGGAGAGACTTTCTGGAAAAAAGGTGCTCATTGTACTTGATGATGTGAATGAGCTTTGCCAAGTAGACCACCTATGTGGAAATCGTGAATGGTTTGGTCAAGGAACTGTAATAATCATTACAACTAGAGATGTACGCCTATTGAACCAACTTAAAGTCGATTTTGTTTATAAAATGGAGGAAATGGACGAAAATGAGTCCCTTGAGCTTTTTAGTTGGCATGCTTTTTGAGAAGCAAAACCAATAGAAGACTTCAATGAAATTGCAAGAAATGTAGTTGCTTATTGTGGAGGACTACCACTAGCTCTTCAAGTCCTTGGCTCTTATTTAAGTGAGAGGACAAAGAAAGAGTGGAAAAGTGTATTGTCAAAACTAAAATTAATTCCCAATGATGAAGTTCAAGAGAAATTAAGAATAAACTTTGATGGTTTACGCGATCAGATGGAAAAGGATATATTTCTTGATGTATGTTGTTTCTTTATTGGTAAAGACAGAGCCTATGTTACAGAGATACTAAATGGCTGTGGACTACATGCTGATATTGGAATAACAGTTCTCTTAGAGCGTAGTCTCATAAAAGTTGAAAAGAACAACAAACTTGGAATGCATCCTTTGCTACGAGACATGGGAAGAGAGATAATTTGTGAAAGTTCAAGAAATGAACCTGGGAAGCGCAGTCGATTGTGGTTTCATGAGGACGTACTTGATGTATCGACAAAGAATACTGTAAGTACATTCTTTATATACAGTTTTAGAACTTTAAGTGTTTGCCTCTTCCATGTGCAATACATGTGTGGTTATGCTCAGCTTTAAGTATCAGTTTCTAGTGAGCTAAAAATAGAGATTTCCAAATTTATTTTTCTTTGCTTTTATCGTAACAGGGGGCAGAAGCTACTGTGGGATTGGCTCTGAAATTGCATTTCAGCAGTAGAGATTGCTTCAAAGCTTATGCTTTTGAGGAAATGAAGAGTTTGAGACTGTTGCAGCTTGATCATGTACAACTCACAGGAGATTATGGGTATCTTTCTAAGCAACTGAGATGGATCTGTTGGCAAGGGTTTCCTTCAAAATACATACCCGACAATTTTAATTTGGAAGGTGTAATTGCAATTGATTTAAAACACAGTAATCTTAGACTTGTCTGGAAAAAACCCCAGGTATATATAACATGTCATTTTCTTTTAATACTTATAGGTTTTTTAAAATATTAATCGTTGCCACTTACAACTATTTAATTTTTCATTCTCTTCTCTAATCTTTTGTCAACAAACTATCTTCTTGTAGGTCTTGCCGTGGCTAAAAATCCTCAATCTTAGTCACTCCAAGTACTTGACAGAAACCCCTGACTTTTCAGGACTAACAAGTCTTGAAAAGCTGATTCTCAAATATTGTCCAAGTTTGAGCAAGGTACACAAATCCATTGGAGATCTCCACAATCTTCTTTTAATAAATGTGAAGGACTGTACAAGCCTAAGCAATCTCCCTAGAGAGATGTATAAGTTGAAATCTGTGAAAACTCTCATTCTATCTGGTTGTTCAAAGATTGACAAATTGGAAGAAGATATAGTGCAGATGGAATCCTTAACAACTCTAATTGCTGAAAATACTGCTGTGAAACAAGTGCCCTTTTCAATTGTAAGCTTAAAAAGCATTGGATATATATCCCTATGTGGATATGAAGGACTGTCACGTAATGTTTTTCCTTCTATCATTTTGACTTGGATGTCACCAACAATGAATCCTCTATCTTGTGTTCATTCGTTTTCTGGTACTTCATCATCTCTAGTTTCCATCGATATGCAGAATAATGATTTGGGTGATCTGGCACCACTGCTTAGCAACCTTTCGAACCTTCGAAGTGTTTTGGTGCAATGTGACACGGATTTTCAATTATCTAAACAATTGGGAACAATTTTGGATGATGTATATGGTGTAAATTTTGCCGAAGTGGATATGATGTCAGTTACATCTCAAATTTCAAACCATTACTTGAAGTCTTATTTGATTGGAATTGGAAGTTACCAAGAAGACTTCAATACTCTCAGGGATAGCATATCAGAGGTTCCTTCTCTATACCTTTGTCTACTTACCTTCACTATTTTTTTTAGCTATTAATTAAGAGAACATGAAATATCTAAAGGAAACTTCTTACATTCTTTTAGCACCTTTTCCTTCTATAATCACATGGCTTCATTTAAAAATACCTTATTTTAATACTCAACAAGCCAAGTGATTATGCTCATATGAAGCACTAGAAAATTGATTTCCACTTTCTTCCTTCTATCATTCTATGATTGCTTCATGTTTGTTATACTCCCATGGAAATATAAGTTGAAAGACCTGAATGACATAAACAGAAATGCATCTTAATGATCTGCTGTTGATGGATACACAACAAAACTATTAACCATGTTTGTCTGAATTAATTACCATAACTATTGTATGCATTACGTTGTTATTTTCTTAAAAATGCCCTGGAGTGACAAAAACAATTGAAGAAGTCCATTTGAATAGCACAATTGCATAAATGACTAAGCTTTTTTGTTCATGCTACAGGGATGGGCAACCCGAGAGTCTTGTGATGTTTCTCTACCAGGTGACAATGATCCTTATTGGTTGGCCCATATGGGTGAGGGACATTCAGTGTATTTCACTGTGCCTGAAGATTTCCACATGAAGGGAATGACTTTGTGTGTTGTTTATTTGTCAACCCTTGAAAACTCAGCAGCTGAATGTGTTATTAGTGTCTTAATGGTCAACTACACAAAGTGCACCATCCAAATATTCAAGCGAGACAAGGTAATTTCCTTTAATAATGTAGAGATTGGCAGGGAATAATATCACATTTGGGACCTGGAGACAAGGTGGAGATTTTTGTAATTTTTGAGCATGGATTGGTGGTCAAGAAGATAGCAGTCTATCTAATTTATGATGAATCAATTGAAAAGGAAATAGAGCCTTCTCCTGAGCCAAAGAAAGAGCCAAAGAAAATTTCCTTCATAAGGTTCATAAAGAAAATTGTAATGTGCCAGATTCAAGAAGAGTAGAGGTTTCAACCATTTTTTACTTGGCATGCCAAAGTCATGGTCTAGGATTCCCATACTTTTTCTTGAAGAGGAGGGAATATCTTATGTTGCATAGATATAAAAGAGAAATTCATTAATTAGATTTCTAAAATCTTGTTTTGTTTCCTGTTGTGCTGTGTCTCATAGTTGTTAGACAATGTGATAGAATCATAGCAAATATTTGGTGGATAACATGTATTCTATCTACTGTTTTAATCAACCAACTTTGGGTATTGATAGGGCTGGAATTTCTGAAATCATTTTAATCCTCAAAGAGGATTGGTGTGAAGAATATGCCTTTATTTTTCAGAAAATATTGGTTAATTCCTTAAATTAAGATTGGCGTCCTCTTGCTGCTGGGGAAATTCCTATTAGATAAATATAAAGATGACATTAAAGTGTGTGACCTGAGAAGGTCGCTGGGTATTATTAATATATTGTAGTATTGTTTATGTGGAATTTAAAAGATGGAAGAATTGGAAATGCAAGTATATTTCTGATTTTGCTAGGGAAATTTTCATACAGTCAAATTGGGGGATTATCTAATTTTTAGCAGATGGAGGCCAATCATTTGCATGAAGTGTGTTTGTATTTCCTAACTCTTGCTTTAAGTATGCGATTTTATCTCTGAAGTTGGGTATTGATGTTTTATTGAGTATAATATAGTAATTTAATGTAATGAGAGTTCTCTTATCTGCATCCAACACAGATTTAAGTTAGAATGATGAAAGATGCAGTGGCAGGGATTGACCCTCAGTTCTGGTTCTGCTAGAGCATTAAAGATATAAGGTACAGTTTGTTTTTTGGATATATATATGTTTTTGGTTAGTTTAAAAAATAGCTATTTGAATTTTGGATTATGGCTTTTATGGCTCGGTTTTTTCTTTTCTTTGTAGCAGTTCTTTTTATCCTTTGTAGAATATTGATAGATTCTTGCAAGAATAATGCGAAATTGAAAGGGAAATTAGGGAAAAAGAGTCCCTGATTATTATTAGATCATTGGGCAATGGGTGCCTATCAAATATTCTGGTCATATCTTTTTCTTTCGTCTTACTCTCTGAAGTCTTAGCTCCTGCAGTTCTTTTAAGTTGCAATCCCTCTGGAAACTATATGCATGTAAAATTAGTTTATAATTGAGACTCTAATTTCCCATTTTCTGGCCGTTGCCCTCCTTGTGGATCTAAGAATGTCTGTCAGCTTTAGTATAAAGATTTAGCATAGAAGAATAATTGCAGGACAAATATTTGTTCTGGTGGTTCAATTCTTTTGGTATCAGTTTCAAGAGATTATTGTATTCTAGGAAACTTTACTGCATAAATCAATGATCAGTTTTTAGTGTTACGCTACTGCATTCCAAAACCTGCAGTAGTGTTTTTGGGTTTGTTCATTCTGGTTTTATGTTGCATCTGGCCTATGTGAAAGTTGATTGGTGCTCAATCCTCTTCCTTATTACTGTGTGATCCAAGTTCAGGAGCCGTATTGCTTTTATTAACCCTTATCTTTATTGGTGCCTCATTAATATTGGCTAGTCAATATGCGTGTATTGGATTCAATTATGTATTGCATCTCCTTTTTATTTATGCATATCTATATTTTGTTCTTTTAGTTGGGTTTTCTTCTTTTCGTTTTAGAGACTGCCCTTTGTATTATAAATAGTTGCGTCTGACTCTGAGATAATAAAGCCTGTTTTGAGAATGCTTCCCGTCACAGTATATACATTGGCATAGAATTTCCTAGCAATCTCTTCAGCTGCCTCTTTAGGGAACAACACCACTGTTTGCCATTTTTTCCTGTTGATCAGATCTTGAATTCTGGATATTCCCCTGAACTCAATTTGAATTCTTTCTTAGGGACGATTCTTTTGTATTGGGTGATTTTTTTTTGCTCATCAAAGAAAGAGATACAACATAAGTACACTGATACAACATGTATCAAGTATACAAAGTGAGAGGCATAAGTTACAATTCTTCCCTAAACCTAACCTTTCCCCACATCAGAAAACGTTTTCACCTAGAACATATTACCCCAGCAGAAAAGGTACCATACCGGTCACAAACTTCCGTCATGGTTATTCTTCCAAAACAGTATAACACACGTATAACCCTGTGCATCTCTATAAATTCGCCACACATAGAAATGGTTGCATAGACCAGTCATAAAAAGAGCATTTAAGGCTTTGTACCTTACCCTTCATAGGAAAATTCTAACAAGCCTAGGGTTCACTTTGCAAATTCCTTTGTTGGATAATTTATTCTTCCATAGATAAGATTATTCAGTACATCGTGAGCGTACAAGAATGGAATCACCAAGACTCTGACAAATAGCAAACAAATGTGACATGACAAAAGAAAAACGAAAACACCTATGAAACCCTTACGATTAAGGCGCCAATGTTGGGAGGAGTTGCTGAGGTTGCATAAGGAGCAAGGGAATGTGTTGGTTCCGCTTATAAATTATAAAACAATAATAAACAAAGTGGCGACTATAAATCCTGATTGAACTTTTTAAAAATTGAAGGATCCTATTGAACATTCCTAAATAATTAAGGGACCAAATATATAATTAAGCCATAATTTTAAGACATTGATAGTTAAAAACCGTTACAAAAGTGGATTTCAGCCTTTAATTTATTAAAAGGCTAAAGTCAAAAGTGATTATGGGCGTCTTAATGTAAATCCAAAAATAAAATATTACTTCTATTCCTTTATATAATAAACAAATGGTAGTATTTTTTTGTTCATAATTATAAGAAATGCATGATCACTTTTAAATATTTTAATTGCTAATTTCCTTTTATACCTAAATGAACATTCCTAAATAATTAAGAACCAAATGTATTAATGAGATATCACTCATTTCCTATAAAAGTAGATGTATTTATTGAGCTATTAACAGTATATCTTTTACTCATTTGTTGAAAAAACTTATTCCTTATATTATATGTAGTTTCATTATATCTAACCACCATTTAAATCAATTAATTCTATTTTTGAATGAAATTTAAATTTATGACAATATTAATTAAAATATTTTTTTTGATCCGTAGGAATCAAACACGGTACCAGAGGGTTTATAACACTTACGCACCCTGCTTAACCAACTGAACTAGACCGCTAATTAAAATAAATAAATTTAACTAATTTTTATTGGTCTTCATAAATTATATGTAGAGAAAAAAGGCTATGCACTGAGTATAAAATAGTTTTGCTTGAAAAATATATTATTTATGGTATAAATTTGGTTAAGCAATGTTGATTAGAATTAAGCCACTCATGTATATATGGTAAGTTTGTTGACTTTTACCAAATTATCTTAAAAGTCATATCAACGGTGATTTGTGATTGGATGACAGTGTAAAATTATTTTACACTATCAGTGCATCACCATTAAATTCTTATATATTTTTATCCGTAGGAATTGAAGACAAGAACAAGGGGATTTATAACGACTCATGCACTCTACTTAACCAACTGAATTATACTCCCTTAGTATACATACATACATATATGAGTTTAACGGTGATACACTGACAGTGTAAAATAATTTTACACTATTATCCAATCACAAATCACCATTGATATGACTTTTAAGATAATTTTGTAAAAGTCAACAAACTTATCATATATGGTGGGTTGAGATTGGATGGTGTAAAACTTTTTTACATTGTCAGTGCATCACCTATTTTCTCTCCTCTCTCTCTCTCTTTCTCTCTCTCTCTCTCTCTCTCTCTCTCTATATATATATATATATATATATATATATATATATATGAACAAGCTAATATAAAATAGGCTTAATTGCAAATTTTACTCTCAACAAATTAATTTGGCACATTTTATCCCCAACTTTTTAAAAAACTTGCAAATTTTACCTTCCACCATTTTGCTAATGTGGCATGCTAAAATAATTGCACTTTTTATCCCCCACTTTTTAATTTTTGGTGAATTTTATCCCTAATTTTTTACTTTTTAGCAAATTTTACCTATAAGTTTTTAACTTTTGGTGAATTTTACCCTCACTTTTTATGCTTATGTAGCATGTCATGTCAGCACAATAATATAAGGTAAAATTTACAAGTTTTTTAAAAAGTTGAGGATAAATATATGCCAAATTAATTTGTCAAAAAGTAAAAAGTTGGGAGTAAAAATTACAATTAAGCTTATAAAATATAAGGCGTAACACAAAAATTGGTGTGGCACTAAATATCATCTCTTTGTATTTTGGACTGTTGTTTTCTCTTCTAACCGTTGACTTCAATTTCTTTGATGGAATGGGACTTTTATTAATTAAGGAAGATTGGAGGATGATAAAACAATAAATATGTATAAAGAAATAATATATTTATCTTAATTTTAATATATTTTATAATTTTGACTATATTACTCATGCTTTTATCTAAAAAAAATATCATGCTTTAAAATATATTCAAAATAGATATTTATTACTAAATTTAAATGACTTTGATACATTATGTTAATAATTATTATGTTTAAAATTATTTAGTATTTTTCGGTACAAAAATTTATTGGAGTCATTTGATATATATTTATTTTAACTATATGATATTTTCTGAAGCATCAATTTTTTTAATTATATAATATGAATAATTTTTCACTTTTTTTTATTATAAATAATTATGATAATAAAATTTACAAATAAAATTTGACCGGTGTAATGCAGAGACTAGAATACTAGTAATAATCATTAAAAAAATGGTTTATTAAAATATTCCTCTACAAATTTAACGTGGAGGTCACTACAAAAATGTTGAACTGGGTTCAAGAGGAAAAAATAAAATAAATACGGAAGCAAGTTTAGCTTGATTGAGAGCAACTGCAGAAAAAAAATATTCAGGGAAACAAGGGGAACATGTGTTGTCGAGGTGGAGCAGCGCACTCACCAAAGCTGCGAATTTCTCCGGTTTTGAAGCGAGCAATTACAGGTAAATCAATCAACACTATAGTTTCTTGCTGCTTCTGTTATTTGAGACTGAATAAAGCGTATTTTAAACTTATGATTTGTCTTTGCTTATACGTGACCATTCTGCCTGTTTTATAATTGGGTTTAATTATTCATTTAGTCTTTATAATTGTAATTTTTTTTTTTCTTTTAGTTCCTATATAGTTAAAAACAATCTTATTTTGGTCTTTATAGTTGTAATTTTTTCACCTTTTCAGTCTTGCCGTCTAAAGTCGCCTAATGTCGTGTGAGATGAATGTGGATTAAATGAGCTATGTAATGTTCATTTCAAATGGCTTTAGTCAACACGTGATGGCGAGGACAAAAGGATAAAAAAATTGCAACTATAGGATCAAAATGAAATATTTTAAACTGCAGGGACTAAAAAAACAAGTTGTTGTAACTATAGAGATAAAAAAGTAATTAAACCTTATAATTATTATTGAATCTTATAAGGTAATTAAACCTTATAATCATTATAATTATTATTGAACTTGAAGGAATGATGCTAAGCTAGTGAAGGAAATTGTTGAGGATGTTCTCACAAAACTAGACAACGCATTCTCTATTACCGAATTTCCTGTTGGATTAGAATCTCGTGTGCATGAAGTGATTGGATTTATTGAAAATCAATCCACCGAAGTTTGTATCATAGGGATATGGGGAATGGGAGGATCAGATAAAAGTACCACAGCCAAAGCCATCTACAATCAAATTCGTTGTAGATTCATGGATAAAAGTTTCATTCAAAATATTAGAGAAGTTTGTGAAACAGATAGTAGAGGGCATGTTCATTTACAAGAACAAATTCTTTCAGATGTCCTAAAAACAAAGGTGGAGATACATAGCATTGGGATGGGAACCACAATGATTGAAAACAAACTTTCTGGAAAAAGAGTGCTCATTGTACTTGATGATGTGAATGAGTTAGGCCAATTAAAAGACCTATGTGGAAATCGTAAATGGTTCGGTCAAGGAAGTGTAATAATCATTACAACTAGAGATGTGCGCCTACTGAACATATTTAAAGTTGATTATGTTTATAAAATGGAGGAAATGGACGAAAATGAGTCACTTGAGCTTTTTAGTTGGCATGCTTTTAGAGAAGCAAAACCAATAGAAGGTTGCAATGAACTAGCAAGAAATGTAGTTGCTTATTGTGGAGGACTACCACTAGCTCTTGAAATCCTTGGTTCTTATTTAATTGAGTGGACAAAGAAAGAATGGGAAAGTGTATTGTCAAAACTAGAAATAATTCCTGATGATCAAGTTCAAGAGAAATTAAGAATAAGCTTTGACAGTTTACGCAATCACATGGAAAATGATATATTTCTTGACATATGTTGTTTCTTTATTGGGAAAGACAGAGCCTATGTTACAGAGATACTCAATGGCCGCAGACTACGTGCTGATATTGGAATAACAGTTCTCATTGAGCTCAGCCTCATATAAGTTGAAAAGAACAACAAACTTGGAATGCATATAATTTGTTACAAGACATGGGAAGAGAGATTATTCATGAAAGTTCAACAAAGGAACCTGAAAAGCGTAGTCAACTGTGGTTTCAAGAGGATGTACTAGATGTATTGACATAGAATACTGTAAGTACATACTTTATATACAGTTTTTAAACTTGAGAGTGTTTGCCTTTTCATGTGCAATACATGTGTGGCTAGGCTGAGCATTAAGTATCACTTTCTAGTGAGCTAACAATAGAGATTTTCAAATTTATTTTTCTTTGCTCTTATCATCACACAGGGGACAGAAGCTATTGAGGGATTGGCTATGAAATTGCATTTCACCAGTAGAGATTGCTTCAAAGCTTATGCTTTTGAGGAAATGAAGAGATCATGTACAACTCAGTGGAGATTATGGGTATCTATCTAAGAAACTGAGATGGATATGTTGGCAAGGGTTTCCTTCAAAATACATACCTAACAACTTTTATCTGGAAGGTGTAATTGCGATGGATTTAAAACACAGTAATCTTTGACTTGTCTGGAAAGAATCACAGGTATGTATTACATGCCATTTTCTTTTAAAAATTAAAACTCATAGGTTAATTAAAATAGTAGTTGTTTCCACTTACCACTATTTCATTTTTTTATTTTCTTTAATCTTTTGTCAAAAAACTATCTTGTAGGTTTTGAGGTGGCTAAAAGTCCTCAATCTTAGTCACTCCAAGTACTTGATAGAAACTCCTGACTTTTCGAAACTACCAAATCTAGAAAAGCTCATTCTCAAAGATTGCCCACCTTTATGCAAGGTACACGAGTCCATTGGAGATCTCCCCAATCTTATTCTGATATATTTGAAGGACTGTAAAAGTCTTGGCAATCTGCCAAGGAGAGCTTATAAGTTGAAATCCGTGAAAACTCTCAGCCTTTCGGGTTGTTCGAAGATTGACAAATTGGAAGAAGATATAGTGCAGATGGAATCCTTGAGATTGCTGAGAATACTGCTGTTAAACAAGTTCCCTTTTCAATAGAAAGCTCAAAAAGCATTGGATATATATCCCTATGTGGCTACGAAGGATTATCACGTAATGTTTTTCCTTCTATCATTTGGTCTTGGATGTCACCTACAATGAATCCCCTATCTTATATTCGTCCGTTTTGTGGCACACCATCATCTCTAGTTTCCATGGATATGGAGAATAATAATTGGGGTGATCTTGCGCCATTGCTTAGTAGCCTTTCAAATCTTCAAAGTGTTTTGGTGCAATGTGACACATAGTTTCAACTATCTAAACAAGTAAGAACAGTTCTGGACGACGTATATGGTGTAAAATTTACAGAATTATAAATAACATCATATACATCACATTCAAAAGCACTACTCGAGGTCTTATTTGATTGGAATTGGAAGTTACCAAGCAGTCTTCAATACTCTCAGCGATAGCATATCTGAAGGTTCCCTCTATTTACCTTTGTCTACTTACCTTCACTGTTCATTTTAGCTATTAATTAAGAGAGCATGAAAAATCTATACGAAACTTCAATGCTCACCTTCTTTTAGCACCTTTTCCTTCTTTAATCACACAACTTCATTTAAAAATACCTTATTTTAATACTCAACAAGATAAGTGATCATTCCCATATGAAGCACTATTGTTTGTTATACTCCCATTGAAATACAAGTTGAAAGACCTGTATGACGTATTCAGAAATGCATCCTAATGATCTTCTGTTGATGGATACACAACAAAACTATTAACCAAATTTATCTGAATTAATTACCATAACTATGTTTTAATTTATGCATTGCGTTGTTATTTTTGTAAAAATGCCCTGGAATGACAAAATAATGATTCTAGGCGTCCATTTAAATAGCACAATTACATAAATGACTAAGCTTTTTATCTCATGCTACAGGGATTGGCAACCAGTGAGTCTTGTGATGTTTTTCTCCCTGGTGACAATTATCCTTATTGGTTGGCCCATATGGGTGAGGGACATTCAGTGTATTTCACTGTGCCTGATGATTGTGGCATGAAGGGAATGACTTTGTGTGTCAACCCCTGAAAACAGAGCAACTGAATGTCTTATTAGTGTCTTAATTGTTAATTACACAAAGTGCAGCATCCAGATCTACAAGAGAGACACAGTAATGTCAGGGCATAATGTCACATTTGAGACCTGGAGACAAGGTGGAGATTTTTGTAATTTTTGGGCATGGATTGGTGGTCAAGAAGACAGCTGCCTATCTAATGTGTGATGAATCAATTGACAAGGAAATGGAGCCTTCTCCCGAGCCAATGAAAGAGCCAAAGAAAAATGCCTTAGGAAGATTCATAAAGAAAATTGTAATGTGTAAGATTCAAGAAGAGTAGAGGTTTCAACCAATTTTTACTGGGCAGTCTAGGATTCCGATGCTTTTTTCTTGGACAGAGGAGGGAATATCCTATGTTACATCAATATATAGGAGAAATTCATTAATGACATTCCTCAAATCTTGTTACAAGTTCATTTCCCATTGTGCTAGGCCTCATGGTTTCTAGACAAGAGGTATGATGCAATAGAATCGTAGCAAATATTTGGTGTACAACATGTATTCTAACTACTGTTTTAATCAACCAACTTTGAGTATATATTCATAGGGCTGGAATTTCTGAAATCATTTTAATCCTCGAAGAGCATTGGTGTACAGAACATGCCTCTATTTTTTCAGAATATTTGGGTAATACCTTAAATTATGATTGGTATTCTCTTGCTGCTGGGGAAATTGTATTAGACAAATATAAAGATTACATTAAAGTGTGTGACTTGAGAAGGTTGCTAGGTATTGTCAGTGTTGGAGTTTGTCAATGAAGGTGAAGTCCCACATTGGATAGAAATGGACAAGTGGAGCAACATATAAGTGGGAAAGACCCACAAACCTGAAGGTGGTGTCAAGTTCACTTGTGTGGTTTGCTTGGGACCCATTGGTGAAGATCTCCCCTATATTTAATCTCCGTCGGTGTTTAATATCCATTGGATTATGGCATTCATGGCTTGATTTTTAATTTTCTTTTTCAATTCAGCAAGACGAGAAAAAGTAGCAGTTCTTTTTATCCTTCGTAGAATATTCTGGAAGTATGTTTTTCTTTTCTCTTACTCTATGATGTCCTAGCTCCTGCAGTTCGTTTAATCTGCAATCCAATTCCCTTAAATCTGGAAGCCATATGCATGTGTAAGAACTAAAAGGGATTAAAAATGGTATGTGTAGGGACTAAAAATGGATTTTTTAAGTATAGATACTAAAAGGAAAAGTTTTTGTAACTATAAGGACCAAATGAGTAATTAAATCTTGATTTTATAATTGAGACACTAATTTCCCATTTTTCGTATGTTCTCGCCATGGCCCTCCTTGTGGATCTAAGAATTTCAGCTTAAGTAAAATATATAGCTCTAGCAGAGCAGAATAATTGCAGAACAGATCTTTGTTCGGGTGGTTCAATTCTTTTGGTATTAGTTTCAAGTAATTATTGTATTCTGATATCAATTTTGGGTGGTTCATTTTTTTTTTTTGGGTAGTGAAAAGGAAACTTTACTGCATAAATTAATGATCAGTTTTTAGTGTTATGCTACCACGTTCCAAAACATGAAAAAGGACTTTTGGGTTTGTTCTTCGTTATGGTTTTATGTTGCATCTGACATACTGTTATTACTCGATGGTGCCTGATTAGTATTGGTTTGTCAATATGCGTGTATTGGATTCAATTATGTATTGTATCTCCTTTTTATTTATGCATATCTTTATTTTCCTCTTCTAGTTGTGTTTTCTTCTTTTCGTTTTCTTTAGAGATTGTCCTTTGTTAATATAAATAAAGCCTGTTTTGAGAATGCTTCCCTTCATGCTATATGCATTGGCATAAAACTCACTGGGGTCAACCTAGTGGTGACTGGTGAGGTTGAGGTAGATGCATGAGATCTTAGGTTTGATCCCCATTAGAAAAACAAAATGCATTGGCATAAAATTTCCTAGCAATCTCTTCAGCTGCCTCTTTAGGGAACTTCACCACTGTTTGCCACTTTCTTCTGTTTCTTGTTATTCCCCTGAACTCGATTTGATTGTTTTCTCGGGACAATTCTTTTGTATTGGGTGACCTTGTACCGTTGTTCATGATGAAATTATTTAAATCTGCTTTCATCATATGGTCTTCCTATTGGACAAAGCTTAGATATAGTACCATATGTACTATTGGTACTGTTCTCCAATCAGTTTTGAAGTTTCACCTCGATAATACGTAAAATCATTAAATGTCATTGCATATTACTGATGTGAAACTCCAAATCTAATTGGAAAACAGCACCAACAGTACCTATGGTACTGTAGGTACTGTATCTAAGTTTTTTCCTTCAGATAATTGGAACAGTAAGCAAATGCACAGCAGAATAATCCAGACAAATGAAGGAATATGGTATTGAACATGTATAATATACTGATCAGAGTTCACTGGCACTAAAGTGTGTATTAATTCAGACAACCAGATTCAGGTAAAGTGCACTGAGTTTAACATTCAGGCAATTAAGAAGAACAATTGAACATCCAAAGGCATACGCACAAGGGAAATTATTAATGCATAGGAATAGTGATAGCACCATTTACAGAGTGTTACAAGCACAATCAATATCAATATCACAACACAGTATTAAAATGCCCCATCGAGTTATAGTTATCAAAATCCAAATCAAGAGTATAGTACTACACACACTAGCGCCATTAGCAGACATAGAATTTAGAATCTACAATACTATATTAGCCACAATCAAAACACCCACGTACCGAACACTCAGGAATTGCCCTGATTAATTAGAACCATATAACCTAATATGAACTCCCACTTTACTAACCATAACATAGGGTTTTTAATCTGTGACTAGTGCTTTGACAATGTGTAACCACCAGGCAATCATCAGAACACACAAAAACCCTAATCATGCCAGCAACAACTAAAATCCATCAATAGGGAGAAATGCAATCAACTACTGCCTCCGTCCCTTTTTATAAGACATTGTTTTGAAAATTTCTTGTCCTTCTTTATAAGACTCTAATTTAATTGTTTTTTGCATTAATTATTTTTTGATCAAAATACCCTTAATTATTTCAGCCCGTAAATAATAAATGCTATGAATTGTCTCTTTCTCTCTTATGAGGATTGGAGAATTAAAGAGTTTAGTTTTAAAAATTAAAACTCCACTATTATTATTCTCTCTCCATGCATTAATTATTTAAGGATTAATTTTGAAAAATATTACAATTACAGACAAATTTAATGTTAATATTTAGATTAACGAATTTTCTTAATATGCGTAAATTATTCAATAACGTCTTATAAATAAGGATGGAGGTAGTAATTTATAAACAACTAGCTTAATAACCAGTGCCTTGCACATGTGTTGAGTTTATAATTTACAATTTTTAATGTATTTTTTTAATTTTTAATTTTATATGTATGTGTTAGTATGTATATGTAAAAGATATATAAAATGAATTATGAATATTGATATATATTTAAATAATTTTATATTTACACATGTCTTATATCATTTTAATTTATATAAACATTTGTTTTAGAACACTATTATCTTTATAAAGATATTTGTATTTATATATAATTTAAATATATACATAATTTTAATAAAAATATTAATGATAACAAAATTTATAATTTATTTTGTAATTATTATTTTTCTTTAAAAAACATATTTTCAAAATAAAGAAGATAAATGTCTAATGTTAATTATTACAAAAATATTTGTGGGCAATTGAACTTATAGATCAATAGATTACATTAAAAATATTAATGATCAATACAAAAATAAGATAATGCATATAATGATATTTTAATCATATTTTATTTAGGCTAATAACTGAGAGGCTGTAAAATTTTCTTTAGTAATTTCAAGTAGCCATGCCAAAGAGCCCAAAACCTGTGGATATTGACCTGAATCCGATCCGACTTTGATGAGAATACCCACGTTGACTGGGTATAGATATGGATATTATCCAAATTTTTTTAATGGAGATGGTGGTGGATATCTAACTATTTAATTTAATTTAAATTATTCATTTTAATGATGATATGATTATAATATTGTAACAAAATAATGGTAAAGATTGATCTACTAAAATAAATCTCACAATATTTTTAAATTTAAATTTACTTTAAATTTGAAACAAAATAATGAATAGTGTTATTTATTAATTGGATCCAAAATATAGATTTGCATTACAAAATTATGATATAAATATAAATCTAATTGCAAGATTTGAATAAGAATATAATTGTGTTATCAATTTTAATTTTTAAATTATAAAAATTATATTGATTAGAATTACCTTAATTAATACAATTATGTGTTATTTATGAATTAAAAATGAAAAAAAAAACAATTTGTATTTCAAATAGAAATTTTTTTCTAGATGTATCTGTCTAAAATGAATCTAGTGAGGTTTTTAAATTTAAATCTAAATTTAATTTAAATTCCAATCAAAATATATATTAGTGATATTAATTAATTTGAATTAGAATATATAATTGTATTATCAATTAGAATGTTTAAATTGTGAATGATTAATTAAATAATCACCTTAATTACTAAAATAGATGTATTTTTATAGAAAAAAATAGACGTGTGTGCTTAATATTTATAATAATATTTTATAGTTAATATTTTAAAATAGAAATTTGAATTTAAATTAGTGTTATCAATTAATATAAATTAAACAATTTAAAATTTCAAATCATAAATATGTTAAAATATTGATCACGTTTAAATTTGAATGTGAATATGAATTTAAATTAGTGTTATCAATTAATATGAATTAAACAATTTAAAATTTCAAATCATAAATATCTTAAAATTATAATGTTCAAATTTTATTATCATCCACGCATGTATATATAGATATTGTTTAAATTATCAATTATATATTTGCATTATAAAAATATGAGATAAAAATCTAATTGCACGATTTATTTATTTTAATTTGTTATAATTTTGAATTTAAATATGAATTTGAATTTAAATTAGTGTTATCAATTAATATGAATTAAACAATTTAAAATTTTAAATCATAAATATCATAAATTATTGTTATCAATCAAATATGAATTAAATAATTTTAAATTTAAATTTACCATAAAAATAAAATTGTCTTCATTTCGGTGGGAAAAGAATCAACATGGTGTTGCCACGTGGCATCAACCTGCGTGGCAAAAGCTAATTGCACAATTTTTTTATTTTAATTTGTTATAATTTTGAATTTGAATTTAAATTAGTGTTATCAATTAATATGAGTTAAACAATTTAAAATTTCAAATCATAAATATCTTAAAATATTGATCACGTTCAAATTTGAATATGAATATGAATTTAAATTATTGTTATCAATTAAATATGAATTAAACAATTTAAATTTTAAAATTATCATAAAAATAAAACAATCTTCATTTCGGCGGGAAAAGAATCAATATGGTGTTGCCACGTGGCATCAACCTAGGTGGCAAAACCTTCTTTTATATAATATAATTGATTGATTGATATGAACATAAATTGAAATAGAAGAAGGGGAAACGAAATAGAAATGGCTAATTGGAAGAAATGTATATATAAAAATGAGACTTAAGTGTCAAAAATGGAAATGGAAGCTAAAAATCATATAGGAGAGTGTAAATGAAACTTTGAGTTAAAAGATAAAAGGTTTTATTGGAAATCATAGGGGAGCGTATTTTTCCACTTTCCAATAAATATCTTTCTCCTTTTACTTCCTTTTCCAGTTAGCATTTGCCTTTGACTTTTCGTCAGTGCTTAGCATTGTATATGGTGCTGAAAGCGCTGTACAATAAAAAGTGGTTATTTGAACTGATTCTCATGAACATATTTGTGTAGTACTTCCTCTCGACTGAAATATAAGCAAAGAAAAAATTGCATGTGTGATGAACTAAAATATAAGAAAATTTTAACTAACTTCTCCTATTTAATGATATCATCTCTAAAATACCATTAGTTTAATTAGAGTTTTATTTCCAATAACCTTATCTTTTTTTGTCCTATTCAATTAAATGTAAGTATACTTTAGGAAATGAGTTAATTTTTTTATTGAGATTATCAAAATTAAATGATGCTAACTAATTTTCTTAATGGGTATGAAATTAGTTATTTTTTGCTTATATTTCAGTCCGGAGGGAGTTGTTAGGTTGTAAGACTGTGTACGATGTCCAACCCCTCGAATTTCGGTTTTGATGATAACAATTAAAGGATAAATTTTGAAGTATCTAATGGTCTTGTTTGAGTGTTATAGGATCGTCGTCCAATGCCGTAATGGTATTGTATCTCTCAAACCTTGACTTTATGTTTCAATAAGAAAAGCGTTCAAATATGTTTTGTAAAGAACTACAGTCAGCGTCCAATGCTTTTGTAAAAGCGAGCGTCCAATGTCTGTATAACCTACACACTGTGTTTTCTATCTTAAGAGTAATATAATATGACAATACGTTTTCGATGAAGATTCTCTGCTATGCAACGATTATTCTCTCTCATTATAACATGAAAATCTATTTGAACTTTCGAAAAGTATTGAACAGGAACAAAGAAGCTTCTGACTGCAGAAAAAGTACAAGTAGCGGAGGCGCTACATGTACGGTTGTCTCCTCTAGCTCTCCATCCCAAGTCAAAACGTGACAACGGTCACATGCTTTGGAGAGAACCGCTTTTGGCAAAGGAACAGATCCCACAACGGATACTTTACACCAAGCTGCCTATAAATAGAGGAACCAGCTCCTGCATCAAGAAGTGACGAAAAATACAAAAAGGCTTAAACTCTGTCAAAATGACTGGACGATCCATACTTAAGCGAAATAGAACTTTCTACTTAGCTTTACTAAGCTATTCTGTGTATTCGTGATTATTATAATATCCTCTCTGTGAGAGTTATTCTTTCTTTCTATACACAAACAATTTCTGTTTGGAAAGCCAGGAGTGGCTTAGTGTTAAAGAATACTTGGGTTTGCTTTTAATCTCAGGGGGAGATTACAGGTGTGCCAGGAGTGGCCTAGAGAATACTTGTAGCCAAAAGTGGCAAGGTTAGAATACTTGTGAGTAATCAGATTTTGATTAGTAGAACCCTTCAAAGGTTTTTGAAGGAGAACTGGACGTAGCTCAGTTTGAGTGAACCAGTATAAAACTAAGTGTTCTATTCTCTCACTTTCTAGCTTACTTATATATCTCTTAAGTTATCTCTTCAATATACCTCGAAAGTGTTTCTTTACACAATTTATCTACGAAAATCTTTTACGTGTGTTCTGACGAAAAACGAGAAAAAGAAGTTTCATTGGAATGTTGCATTTGAACCACTGGACGATAGTATAATCTTCTGTTTCACTAAGTTCCTATAAAACTTAAGATATACTATCTTCATATTTGTTAAAGGTTTTTTGAAGAAAATATAAATACACTATTCAACCCCCCCTTCTAGTGTATTTCTCTGTATTTCAGGAGTATGTTAGTGGGAAAATTATATTAATATTCCTTGAATTTTTATCAATTTTCTTCTGATATTCCTTATTTTTTTACATTTACACTAACCTTCTTAATTGATTTTAAAAGGTTATATTGACACTCCTTTACATTACATTAAGCTCCTTAATTGTTTGAAAAACATTATACTATATATGTACCCTTATAAATGAAGTTGAAAACGTTAAAAAAGTAGGGGACTACTTATGTGTAATTTCAAAAAAATTTAGGGAATGTTAGTGTAATTTATTCTATTTTATTTTAAAATTTTAATGTTGTTATTTGAAATGTAAGTGACTCGAGTCATTCTTCCTTTTTTACTAAATGATATATTTAATGTTTAAAAAAGAGAGAATAATTTAAATACGAAATATTTAGTTGTGTAAATTCTATCCAATTTAATTTCTTTATATTTTAAGTGATAGTGGGAACTTATTTTATTATACTTTTGCTTGTGATTCGTTAAAAAACTGTTAAAATATTTATTTGATCTCTATTCTCATCATGATAAATGTCTCTAGCACATTTTTTTTAACACACTCTCTACTATTAGTTAAAATCTATTGGGAATAATAAATTTTTGCGGCTCCCACTATTTAATTACTTTATGAGTCTTTCTTGTGATTTTTTAGTTTACAATAAACTTTAACTAATAATAGAGTATGTGTTAGAGAGTATGTTGTTACCACTCCTCTTCTAATAATTTAGGGATTAGTTTTACACAAAAAAAAAAATCCTAATTTTTGGTCTTTATACAAAATTAACATGGCATTTACATCACTATCATTTGTATCCATTCATATGACATTAAAGGGATATTGTCTTATGTGACATGAGGTTGTCCCAGTACTTTTAAATGACACTAACACTCTTCGAGCCTTTCCTTACATATGTCATCCTCGAAGTACTCTAAAGCCCACTCTCGAGGTTCAGTAACAAGGGGACGTTCCACATGCCCCACTCTTCGTCTGACACCCAAGTTAGTGTTGTCAGTGTTGGGCCTATTCATGGCACCTTTAATAGCTACCCATGACACTCCCTTTCACTTCACCTCACTTGTGATCTAGTAGGGGAAAATAGTGGGCCCACATTGCCTCCAGGACCCTTTCGACCACCGGAGGTCCTTGAACGTCCGACAAAGCTATTTTAGGAGTCCCCAAATGACTAGTGGAGAAATTTGCCTAACCATGGCTATGACTATTGTGACCAGAAGATGACAGCTTCAAGGCAGACCTCCGCGAGGCCATCTTCGAAAAACAAGAGGATAAAATAAATACACTGATAAAGGTTAAGTAGAAGGAAGACAAACAAGGGCAGGGGAGAAATACCTCAAAGGTCGAAGCGAAAAAAGGTTAAAGACTAATGAAGGGACGAAGGAAAGTTGTCAGAAGTGTAAGAACCACCACAAAACAACCTACACCAAAACAATCACCACCAATACCACTGAAAATCACACCAGAGATTGCGAAAGCAAAACAACTGAAGAAAATTCTCACAAAGGAAAAGTGAAATATTTATTAGTAACCCTTCAAAACCTAAAGCAATAAAACTAAGTGTTTTGAAGTAGTTTTGGAATTCGAAATTTGAACAATTTCACAATTCAAAATTTAAATCATTATAGGCATTAATTGCCACCCTAAAACGTGCACTTTTGCGGCTAACTATTTGAGGAGAAGCAATGAAAAGACACACTAATAGTAACATGACACACGTCCACCAAGTGGCTTAGCTCAATAGCTCAAGAGGGGGGTGGATTGAGTTCTTTTAAAAAAAATTCATGCTTAATCCTTAATGCCTAAGAATTGTAAAGATGAAGAGAATTGATTTAAATCCCAAAACCCCAACGCAATTTAAACACAAATAAGATAAAAAAA
Organism: Pueraria montana var. lobata; assembly: GCA_026413185.1. NCBI lineage: Eukaryota > Viridiplantae > Streptophyta > Magnoliopsida > Fabales > Fabaceae > Pueraria > Pueraria montana. Next base: position 14,085,886 of record CM048653.1, read on the forward strand.
AAAGTAATTGAAGAATTAAGGGATAGAAAGAGTGTACCATTCGTTCTGGTTTGGTCAACCTAACCTATCTCTAGTCCTCAAGCAACACTTAAGATTTTCGACTAAGTCAACAAATTACAAAGCAACAAACTGATTATGTTGTTACCCATGACAACCCTAACCCTGGGATATCCCTCTCTAAACCCTGGACCTAGCCCTTAGGGATCACACACTCTATTGAATTTAAAGATATAGTAGCAAACTTCTTTTACACTCAAGGAAACCCCCTTTGACAACCTAACCCTGAGACGCTATCTCTAAAATTGGAACCTCTAAGGGACACTTCCCTTGAAACAAAGTAATTTGCTAAGTACAACTTCTTCAAAAGAAAATAAAGCCACACATAAGCACTAACACCCTCTCTTTATCTACTAAGCATGCATATTATGATCCAAATACTAACTCTCTATTAACACACTAAACTCTGTGTTATATGGATTCCTATTCTCTTTTCCTAGGCTTAGTTCTCTTGCTTGGTCCTCTTTTTTTTCTTTTTTTTTCTCAATAGAAAAGCTTCTCATATAGGGATTCATTAATTTGAAAAGATATTTAAAAATCCCTAAGATTAAATCAGATTATTTGAGATTAGAAAAATCTTGAATTAGATTAGAGAAGATTAATTTTAAATTCAATTGAGAAGATTTGATAAATGGTGATTTAGATTGTGTGTCTCAAAAGCTTAGATTTAATTTTAAAAACATCTAATGACTATTTCAATAGGCTTAATCAAAATCTAAGTTTTTTTTAATGATAAAACCATTAATTTTCGATATCTAAAGGACATAATTAATTAAAAAGTTGATTAAATTCAAATTTGAATAAAAAACATGTCCTTAGGCTATCAGGGCTCGTGGGACTCTAGTCCAACAAATTGAGACTAGTCTTTGTGAACCAGCTTCATTCAAACTTTGGTTTGCTATAGCCAGACTTGAGTTTGGCACATGGGACTCAAGTCTCTCATCTTTAGACTCGAGTCTCATGACTCAATTTGCCCTAAATCACTTGTTTAATGTCCTTAGGCCTATTTTAGTTGTATTAGATCATTAGTCACTTATTTAATTACCCTAATGCAATTTTAAAGCCCTAGATTGGATCATTATAGCATGACTTAGTTGATGAGTAAGATGTTTACAAAACTATACCTAAGACTCATGACTAATGTCTTCATTCCTTTTGGCTTTTGGCTTTGGCTTCATGTTAGAGAGTACTTGTAGAGTTGGATTTTGTCAATATCAAAACATCCCTTAAGTTGGGGAGTTTATTGTTACTCTTTTTGTTTACATTTTCCCTCTTTTTTAAGATGACAAACCGACACTTTCAATGTTGAATATCAACATCTTTAATCTTGAGTCCATCAAAGTCACTTGTTTATTAGATTGTTTCAAGAACCACTTGTTAAATGTCAAGTCTTCTTTTATACATGAGCTTTCTATCTTCATATGCCTGCTCCCTTTGCATATGTGTTCCTTCTAAATTATGTAGCAAATGCAATCCTTTACCTATAAAATATAGAAACATACAACTTTTTCTAGATATATGAAGGGAATGATTTTGTGTGTTGTTTATATATTACAACATAATTATATTCGTGAAATAAACATACAACATAATTATATAGTTCGTCCTCCTCTAGACATACAACAATATAATTATGTTTTCAGGGGTTGATGAATAAACATACAACATAATTATATAGTTCATCCTCCTTTCTAGAACTAGAAGTAACACCTTCTTCTTCAGAATCTGCTGGTTGATTTACAGTCTTCTTAGAAGAGGTACTTGCCTTAAGGGCTATGGTTTTCCCTTTCTTAGGCAAAATTTCATCCATGATTTCCTGCTCATGGACTTTCAAAGATCCTAATATTTCATCTAGCTTTAACCTAGCTAGATCTTTTGCTTCCTGGGCTGTTGTTACCTTAGGCTTCCATACCTTAGGTAAACTCCTTAGGATCTTTCTTATTTATTCTTGGGTACTATATGTCTTCCACAGAGATTTCAGATCATTTATGATCACAATGAATCTACTAAACATCTCATCAATTAATTCAGCTTCTTCCATCTTAAACAACTCATGCTGGTGTGTCAAGATGTTGATCTTGGACTCCTTCACTTGGTTAGTCCCTTCATAGGTCACTTGTAGTGTATTTAATATTTGTTTGGTTGTTTCACAACTAGCAACTTTGTCATACTCACTTCTGTTGAATGCACACAGAAGAAAGTATTTGGCTTTGGAGTTGAGAAAATACCTTTGTTTCTCATTTGGATTCCATTCAGCCTTTGGCTTTGCTTCCAGAACTCCCTCTGAGTTCCTTTTCATGGGAATATATGGACCCTCTTGAACAATGTCCCATATGTCCACATCTTGAGACTCTATGTAGAACTTTATTTTGTCTTTCCAGTAGTAGTAGTCCTTCCCATCAAAGCCCAGTGGTTTATCTGTGGATGCTCCTTCTAGTATGAATACTCTTGTGCTTGTGCTAGCCATTACTTCCTCATGATCTTTTCCTCCTACATTGTTAGGTGTGCTTAACCCTCAAAGGCTGAGATCTGATACCAACTAAAGTGGATCAGTCAGTCACTAGAAGGAGGTTGAATAGTGACAAATAAATTGATTAAGCTATTTTTTGCACAAAGCACGAACTTGCTTCTAATTTTTGTTTCTCAAGCTTCTTGCTTGGAAATAAGAAGATTTTAAGGAGTACAACTTTTCCTTCTCAAGTACTTGGATAAGAGAATGATACAAAGTAAAATCTCCAAGTAAACTTGTATATTATTGCTTCAGAAGCTACTCTTAAAAGTCTCAGATTCTGTTACTTTACAGATTTTGGTTTTCACTTTTCTTGCTTTGAGTAGGTGCTGCTTCTAAATGATACAACAATTGAAATAATACGAGAAACAGTACTCTGGATAGACACTTTTCTAACCTTATCCTCTCTTTTTGGCACTCCTTCCTTGAACTGAGCTCTTTTGAATTTCATCAATTTATAGAACTCTTGGAGCTAGCCATTTGTGGCCATTGGAGGTAGAATTTGAACTTCAAATTGCTACATGAGTTGTTCATGTTCATATAGCTGGCTCCTCTGCATTTGCTTCTTCTCCAAGTCTTTTGCAACTCTTCTTGAGTTGTCATCTTCATCTCTGCTTTTCTCCATTGTCAAGACAACTTGCACATTTTAAATTTGAAATGTTTCCGTTGAGTGCTAGTTGTTGGTCTTAATTAGTGGTTCCTCATGGTATTCGAATTTGAACCATGGGAAGTTTTCTGAAGATTGTTCTCCAACATGTCTTCTGTAGATGTCGTTGTAACTGCATTGCAGTGTGCTCCAATCCTCATTCTACTAGTTGCTTGTTCTTTGACTAGGACTTGCTGTCTTCTTTGAGCTCTTTAGGTTGAGAATCTTCAAGGACAATAAGGAACTCAAAGCTTCAAAATTAGTGCTTCCAAATGCCTATACATGTCTTCAATGGGTGTGTGCTTCTGGATGGTGTAGACACGTATGTTCTCATGAACCAATCTTGCAACACAACTTTTGATGATCTCTTAGTCACGTGTTTGCATAAATCAAAACATTGGAGGGTCCTAATTCGTCTTATGACTTTGGATCGGGCTAAAAAGGCTTGCATTTAATTTAGGCTCAAAATTTATAGCCTAAGCCCTAGAGTTTTATTCTTAATTGGATTATAAATGATAATATAAATTATGTAATAATAATAATTAATTAATTATTGAGTTTAACATGCTAAGTTAATGGGAGAGACTACAAGCACAAACAAAAAAAATTTGAGGGACTAAAACTAGTTAAACTTATTTTGAAGGACTAAAAACATAACACATGATAAAATAAGGGACCATTTTCATAATTTACCTTTTCCAACAGTTGTGAAACCACCAGAAAATTTTAAAATAATTTTAAAAAAATAATATTTTGTCACATGGCTATCATGTTTCTTTTTTATATATACCATGATATTGGTGCAAAATATCTATCGATTTTGTCGATGACTAATCTTCGTCGAGAAGCTGATTGGTCACTTAGTGGGGTCTCCCCTCCCAACCACGTTATTCACAAAGCTCAAATTCGAGACTTTATTTATGGGGAACAAGTCCAGTGCCACTCGAATCAACATGTTGATAAATAAATATCTTGTCAGACTAATAATTGACTTGACAAGCCACGTGAATGCCAATATCAATGTTACCTCACCACTTAACATTTTTTGTAAGTTAATGGCATAAACTACAAATGCGGACAAAAAATATGGCTTAAATATGTTTTTAGTCCTTCAAATTTGGGTATTTTTTTTGTCCTCCATATTTGAAGTTAACGTTTTTTGTCCCTGGAATTCGCAAATTGCTCTTTTTATTCTCTCTCCACAGTGTAAGCCAAACGGGGAATAAGAGATTCACAAATTAAGGCAACTTTTGACTGCCAAAATTTGATTTACTATTTTATAATTTAAAGTACGATTTCTGGCCGATAAAACCCACTAGAATCAAGTTTGGTGGTCAAAAGTTGACACAAATTGTAAATCTCTTATTCCCCGTTTGGCTAAAACTATGGAGAGGGACTAAAAGGAGTAGGGTTGTTCAAAATCAAACCAAACCGATTGTTAACCGCTAAACTGATTCAAAAAAACCAAAAAACCGCAAAAACTGAAAATTGCAAAAACTAAAAACCTCAAAAACTGCATACTTTTTTGAGGTTTGGTTCAGTTTTCGGATCTTGTTATAAAACCGAACCAAACCGCATATTATAATTATATTGATTTTATTTAATGAATGTTTAGTATTATGTAGCTAGTTTCATTTTAAATTTTTAATGATTATAGTATGTTATTTATAATGTACTTCTTTTTATAATAAGTTTTTAATATATGATTTTTGTTGCGGTAATTAATAATAAGTATTAAATAATTTATGACATTCACTTTCATATTGTTAAAAAAAGTAGTTTTAAATACCAAGTGATGCATAATTTACTATTATGTTTCAAAAAAGAGTTAATAATATTATTTTATAATAATACTAAATAAAAGTAAAAATAATAATTTTTAACTAAAACATGTTAAACAAAATTTAATAAAAAAATATTTTTTAAAAAAAATAATATAGCATAATAATTATGTAAGTTTAGTTAATATATTTTACATTATGATAATAGATTAAAAAAATTATTTAATGTTACATTTGAACTGAACCAAACCAAACTGCATTTTTATTTTATGTTTGGTTCGGATGACTTTTTCCAAAAAACCGAACCAAATCCTGCAAACACCTCTAAAAAGGAGCATTATGTGGATTCCATAGACTAAAAAAATAACTTCAAATTTGGAGGACCAAAAAAAAGGCTTAAATAACTATTTTATCCTTGATAAATTTCCCAATTTTGCTTTGGCTCCCTGATAAATTTTTTCGTTGTTGAGTACATGATGTATCAAAACTTTTGTTTTGAGTCCCTATTGTTAGTTAAATAATGATATGGCACCATCCGAACATATCTTCCCCATATATATCAACCATTGAGAAAGTGTCACATATCACTTAACTGATGGCAGAAACCAAAACAAAATTTTAATATCAACAGTTGAGATGATGTCACGTCATCACTCAACTGATGGCAGAAACCAAAACAAAATTTTAATATCAACAGTTGAGATGATGTCACGTCATCACTCAAAACAAAATTTTAATATATCAAAGCAGACTTTGGAAATTTATGAGGACCTAAAAGTTATTTAAGAAAAAAAAATCAAATTTAAAGAATTAAAAACATATTTAAAAGCCAACGAAAATATTTATCATTATTGCCTCGTCTTCTAATCGTTGACTTCATTTCTCTATTTAAAACCGGTGCAACATAAATGCAGTGGCACTAAAAATCATCTCTCCGTTATTGCTTTCTCTTCTAATAGTTGACTTCATTTCATTTGATGGAATTCGTGTCTTCTTCATCATCCGAACCCCAATGGGCATACGATGTGTTCATCAATTTTAAGGGAGAAGACACTCGGAGGAATTTCGTTTCTCATCTCCATTCTGCCCTCTCAAATGTCGGAGTCAGCACTTTCCTTGACGACCAGAATCTAATCAAGGGAGAGGATCTAAAAGAAGGATTATTACGAACAATAGAAAGATCTCGGATATGTGTAGTTGTTTTCTCCAAAAACTACCCCAAATCTTCTTGGTGTCTTTTCGAGTTGGAAAAAATCATTGAATGCCACAAAACTAATGGCCAGATAGTTTTGCCCATATTTTACGATGTTGATCCATCCCATGTTCGTCATCAAACGGGTGATTTTGGAAAAAATTTGAAAGCATCTCAACGATTCTGGGGAGAATCTGTGAGGTCGAGGTGGAGCACCGTACTCACCCAAGCTGCAAATTTCGCTGGTTGGGATGTGAGGGTTCACAGGTACATCAATTCAATACTTCAACTAAGCATATTTTAAGTTTTTTTTTTTTTTTTATCTACAGGAAGCATATTTTAAGATTAGGCTTAATTTTTTTTTTTCTTTGTAATATATTGTTTTTATTTTTTTTCCTTTTTAATTGTCTATTTTGGTTTCTATTACTCTTTTATTTTAGTTTATGATGTTTTCATTTCAGTAGTTAAAAACTGTAAATTATTTGCTAAATTACAATTTTAGTTCCTCTTTAATTTCTAACCTGTGATTTTGATTCACATTTTTTTTTTTTTGCAATTTGAGTCTAATCCTCAATTCTGCATACCTTTTTTTTTCCTTTTTATTTTGGTCCTAATATATTCACTAAAGGTACATTAAAAAATAATTTAATAAATAACATGTAAAAAAAAAATAAACATACGCAAAATTGAGGATTATACCAAACTTGCGGATTTTCTAAGATAGGAAAACAAAATTGCAAAAAATAAATAAATAAATAAATAAATAGGGAGACTAAAATCAAGGAGGAACATAATTGCAATTTAGCCTAAATTTTTTATATAGATCTGTTTTATATTAAAAGATTTTTATTTTAATCTATGGTGTTTAGGAACTATAAGACTTATTTACCTTTACTAGTTATGTCATCACTTCACAGAAAATCCTATAATAAGATAGACATTTTTTTTAAGAAGAACAAAATGAAAACAATTACATAACTTTTATAATACATGACCATTCTAACAGTTTTATAATTATTACTGAACTTGAAGGTACGAGGCTCAATTACTGAAGAAAATTGTTGAGGATGTTCTCACAAAACTAGACAACACATTCATGTCTATAATTGAATTTCCTGTTGGATTAGAATCCCGAGTGCAAGAAGTGATTGGATTTATTGAAAATCAGTCCACCAACGTTTGTATCGTAGGAATATGGGGAATGGGAGGATTGGGTAAAACTACCACAGCAAAAGCCATCTACAATCAAATTTATCGTAGATTCATGGATAAAAGTTTCATTGAAAATATTCGAGAAGTTTGTGAAATAGATCGTAGAGGGCATGTTCATTTACAAGAACAACTTCTTTCAAATGTCCTTAAAACAAAGGTGAACATATACAGCGTTGGGATGGGAAGAGCTATGATGGAGAACAAACTTTCTGGAAGAAAGGCACTCATTGTACTTGATGATGTTAATGAGTTTGACCAATTAAAAGACCTATGTGGAAATCGTAAATGGTTTGCTCAAGGAAGTGTAATAATCATTACAACTAGAGATGTACGCCTACTGAAAATACTTAAAGTCGATTATGTTTATAAAATGGATGTAATGGATGAAAATGAGTCCCTTGAGCTTTTTAGTTGGCATGCTTTTAGAGAAGCAAAACCAAGAGAAGACTTCTATGAACTTGCAAGAAATGTAGTTGCTTATTGTGGAGGACTACCACTTGCTCTTGAAGTCCTTGGTTCTTATTTAATTGAGAGGACAAAGAAAGAGTGGAAAAGTGTATTGTCAAAACTAGAAATAATTCCCGATGATCAAGTTCAAGAGATATTAAGAATCAGCTTTGATGGCTTACGCAATCACATGGAAAAGGATATATTTCTTGATGTATGTTGTTTCTTTATTGGTAAAGGCAGAGCCTATGTTACGGAGATTCTAAATGGCTGTGGACTACATGCTGATATTGGAATAACAGTTCTCATAGAGCGTAGCCTCATAAAAGTTGAAAAGAACAACAAACTTGGAATCCATCATTTGCTACGTGACATGGGAAGAGAGATAATCCGTGAAAGTTCAACAAAAGAACCTTGGCAGCGCAGTCGCTTGTGGTTTGAAGGGGATGTAATTGATGTATTAACAAAGAATACTGTAAGTACATTCTTTATATGTAGTTTTGAAACTTGAAAGTGTTTTCCTTTTCATGTGCAATACATGTGTATTTAGGCTCTGCTTTAACTATCACTTTCTAGGGAGCTAACGATAGAGACTTCCAAATAATTTATTTTTCTTTGTTCTTATCATCACAGGGGACAGAAGCTATTGAGGGATTGGCTCTGAAATTGCATTTCACCAGCAGAGATTGTTTCGAAACTTATGCTTTTGAGGAAATGAAGAGATTAAGACTGTTACAACTTGATCATGTACAACTCACTGGGGATTATGGGTATCTTTCTAAGCAACTGAGATGGATCTGTTGGCAAGGGTTTCCTTTAAAACACATACCTGACAACTTTAATCTGGAAGCTGTAATTGCTATTGATTTAAAACGCAGTAATCTTCGACTAGTCTGGAAAAAACCCCAGGTATATATTACATGCCATTTTCTTTTAAAACCATAGGTTACTTAAAATAGTAACAGTTGCACTTATCACTATTTTCTTTTTCATTTTCTTCTCTAATTTTTGGTCAAAAATCTATCTTGTTGTAGGTTTTACGGTGGCTAAAAATCCTTAACCTTAGTCACTCCAAGTACTTGATAGAAACCCCTGACTTTTCAAAACTACCAAGTCTTGAACAGCTCATTCTCAAAGATTGTCCAAGTTTGTGCAAGGTACACAAATCCATTGGAAGTCTCCGCAACATTCTATTGATAAATTTGAAGGACTGTACAAGCCTAGGCAATCTCCCAAGAGAAACATATAAGTTGAAATCTCTGAAAACTCTCATCATATCTGGTTGTTCGAAGATTGACAAATTGGAAGAAGATATAGTGCAGATGGAATCCTTGACAACTCTTATTGCTGAAAATACTGCTGTTAAACAAGTGCCCTTTTCAATAGTAAGGTCAAAAAGCATTGCATATATATCCCTATGTGGATATGAAGGATTATCACGTGATGTGTTTCCTTCTCTCATTTGGTCTTGGATGTCACCAACAATGAATCCCCTATCATATATTCGTCCATTTTGTGGCACATCATCATCTCTAGTTTCCATGGATATGCAGAATAATAATTTGGATGATCTAGCACCAATGCTTAGCAGCCTTTCAAATCTTCGAAGTGTTTTGTTTCAATGTGACACTGAGTTTCAACTATCAAAACAATTAAGAACAGTTCTGGATGGTGTATATGGTGCAGATTTTACTGAATTAGAAATAACATCATATATACCACAAAATTCAAAGCATTACTTGAGGTTCTATTTGATTGGAATTGGAAGTTACCAAGAAGTCTTCAACACTCTCAGCGATAACATATCTGAGGTTCCTTCTCTTTACCTTTGTCTACTCTCCCTCACTATTCATTTAGCTATTAATAAAGATAATTTGAAATATGTACAGGAAAGTTCAATATTCACCTTCTTTTAGCACCTTTTCCTTCTATAATCACACCGCTTCATTTATGAATACCTTATTTTAATACTCAACAAGCCAAATGATCATGCTCATATGAAGCACTAGGAAATTGATTTCAACTTTCTTCCTGTTATGCTTGCTTCATGTTTGTTACACTCCCATTGAAATATATGTTGAAAGACCTGTATGTCAGACAGAAATGCGTCTTAATGATATGCTGTTCATGGATACACAACATAACTATTAATCAAATTTATCTGAATTAATTACCATAACTATGTTTTAGTTTATGCATTACAATGTTATTTTCGTCAAATTGCTTTGTAAGGACAAAATAATGTTTGTAGGAGTCCATTTGAATAGTAAATTTCATAAATGACTAAGCTTTTTTTTCCTCATGCTACAGGGATTGGCAACAAGTGAGTCTTGTGATGTTTTTCTCCCAGGTGACAATTATCCTTATTGGTTGGCCCATATGGGTGATGGACATTCAGTGTATTTCACGGTGCCTGAGGATTGTCGCATGAAGGGAATGACTTTGTGTGTTCTTTATTTATCAACCCCTGAAAAGACAGCAACTGTATCTCTTACTAGTGTCATAATGGTTAATTACACAAAGTGCACCTTCCAGATATACAAGCAAGACACAGTAACTTCCTTTAATGATGTAGACTGGCAGGGCATAATATCACATTTGGGACCTGGAGACAAGGTGGAGATTTTTATGACTTTTGGGTATGGATTGGTCGTCAAGAAGATAGCCGTCTATCTGCTGTATGGTGAATCTATTGACATGGAAATTGAGACTTCGCCCAAGCCAAAGAAAGAGACAAAGAAAAAGGCCTTTGTACGATTCATAAATAAAATTGTAACGAGTAAGACTCAAGAGCAGTAGAGGTTTCAACCAATTTTTACTAGGCATGTGAAAGTCAGTCTTGGATTCCAAAACTTTTTCTTGGAGAGGAGGTAATAACTTATGTTACATAGATATAAAGGAGAAATTTAATAACGTTCATAAACTCTTATTAAGAGTTCATGTCCCATTGTGCTAGGCCTCATGTAATAGAATTGTAGCAAATATTTGATGGATAACATGTATTCTCTTAGAATGCGGGTTATGGACCTAACCCAACCTTACAAAACCGGCTTACAAGGTGAGGTTTGCACCTCACTTATATACTCTATTCTGATTCTGCTATAGCATATAGCATTAGAGATAGAAGGGACTGTTTGTTTTTGGATATTTTATTTTCTTTCGGTTAGTCTTAGTTTAAAAAATAGCTATTTGGATTTTGGATTATGGCATTCGTAGCTTGATTTTTCCTTTTTGTTTTACTTCACCAAGACAACAGAAAGTAGCAGTTCTTTTTATCCTTCCAAGAATATTCTGGTCATACGTTTTCTTTTCTTTTACTCTCTGAAGTCGTAGCTTCAGCAGTTCTTTTAAGCTTCTATCCAATTCCCTTAAATTTGGAAGGCATATGCATGTCAAGTTAATTTTATATTCGAGACTCTAGTTTTCCATTTTTTCCAAGTTCTGGTCGTGGCCTTCCTTGTAGCAGAGCAGAATAATTGCAGAACAAATGTTTGCTCGGGTGGTTCAATTATTTTGGTATCAGTTTCAAGAAGTTATTGTATTCGGATATCAATTTTGTGTGGTTCATTTTTTTGGAGGATCTGTTTTTCATTAGTAGAAAGGAAACTTTACTGCATAAATCAATGATGATCAGTTTTTCAGTGTTATGCTACCACATTTCAAAACCTGCTGAAGTGCTTTGGGGTTTCTTCATTATTCCTGGGTTGCATCTGACATATGTGCAAGTTGATTGGTGTTCATCCTTATTAATGCGTGATCCAAGTTCAAGAGCCACATTATTTTCCTTTTAGTTGGGTTTTCTTTTGTTCTATCTTGATTCCTAACCAATACTCTCCTGGCTCACCCACAATGACTAAAATCTCCTCAGCCTCTTAAGGAGTCATCTGATCTTACTTTTATTTATTTATTTATTTATTTTGAAAGCACATTTTGGGATATGTGGCGCACGTAGGAATGAGTTGATTTTCTTGGCATCGAACTGCATTGTTTCACAAAGCTAACCATCTCCTCCTTGCTTCCCTTCACCATATATGCACATTGTCATAGAATTCCTTAGCAATCTCTTCAGCTGCCTCTTTAGGGAACATCACCAGTGTTACCGATTTTCTTCTGTTGATCAATTCTTGAATTCTGGATATTCCCCTGAACTCAATTTGATTGCTTTCTCAGGGACGATTCTTTTGTATTGGGTGAACTTCTTGTACCATTGTTCATGATATATAAAGATTTAAATCTGCTTTCATCATAATAGGGTCGTCCTATTTACAGGTGCTTTTCTCTTCCTATCCTGAATAAAGCCAGCCATGGTATCCTGCAAAATAAATTCAAGGAGTTCAGATAGTAAGCTGATGTATAGCATAATAATGGAGACAAGTGAACGAATAAAGTATTGAACAAGCATAATGTACTGATCAGAGTTCACTGGCACTAAATGTGTATTAATGCAGACAACCAGATTCAGGTAAGTGCACTGATCAGTTTAACATTAATCAGGCAATTAAGAAGAACAAGTGAACATCCAATGCCACACGCACAAGGGAAACTATTAATGCTTACGAACAGTGTAATTTATTCTATTTTATTTTAAAATTTTAATGTTGTTATTTGAAATGTAAGTGACTCGAGTCATTCTTCATTTTTTGCTAAATGATATATTTAATGTTTAAAAAAGAGAGAATAATTTAAATATGAAATATTTAGTAGTTTAAATTCTATCCAATTTAATTTCTTTATATTTTAAGTGATAGTGGGAACTTATTTTATTATACTTTTGCTTGTGATTCATTCAAAAAATGTTAAAATATTTATTTGGTCTCTATTCTCATCATTAGAAATGTCTCTGGCACATTTTTTTGAACACACTCTCTGCTATTAATCAAAATCTATTGGGAATTACAAATTTTTTAGGCTCCCACTATTTTTTTATGAGTCTTTCTCGTGATTTTGTAATTTACAATAAACTTTAACTAATAATAGAGTATGTGTTAGAGAGTATGTTGTTATCATTTCTCTTCTAATCTAGTAGGGGAAAGTGGTGGGCCCACATTGCATTTGAGACCCTTAAGACCATCAGAGGGCCTTGAACGTCCAACAAAACTATTAGGAGGCCTCAAATGACTGGTGGAGAAATTTGCTTAGCCATGGCTATGACTGTTGTGACCAAAAGATGGTAGCTTCAAGCAGGCCTCCGTGAGGCCATCTTTGAAAAATAAGAGGATAAAATAAACACACTGATAAGAGTTAAGTAGAAGGAAGACAAACAATGGTAGAGGAGAAATACCTCAAAGGTTGAATCGAAAAAAGGTTGAAGACGAAATGAAGGGACGAAGGAAAGTTGTCAGAAGTGTAAGAACCACCACAAAACAACCAACACCAAAACAATCACGACCAATACCACTAAAAAGCAAACCAAAGATTGCAAAAGCAAAACAACTAGTGCCCTTAGGGCACTGGTTAGAGAACTAAAATGAGAAACAATTTTATTGGGATGCACAAAATTGCGCTGCTCATAGTTTTTTTTTGCGTTCTCCTATAATTTTTACAATAAATACTTTCTCTTTTTAATTCCTTAACCAGTGCCCTAAAGACACTGGTAAGCAAGACCCAATACTTATTAATAACACTTCAAAACCTAAAGCAATAAAACTAAATGTTTTGAAGCAGTTTTGGAATTCGAAATTTGAACAATTTCACAATTCAAAATTTAAATCATTGTGGGCATTAATTGCCACACTAAAATGCACTCATTTGTAGCTAACTATTAGAGGAGAAGCAACGAAAAGATGTACCAATAGTGACATGACACACGTCCGTGTAAAGCCTCGCTCATAAGTCAACAATGTTTCAACTAAAATGACACCGACTTAGCGGGCAATTCACGTACCTAACACCACGGAGGCCCTTTAGGCTTTTAAGCCAACATTGCTTCCTTTAAGCAATTCCGACTTGGGGGCAATTGTTTTAGTGGTCACCTGAACCTCTAGACTTTTAAGCTGGCATTGCTTCCTTCAAGTAATGCTGACTTGGGGGCAACTGTTTTGGAGGCCACCTCGGCCTTTGGGCTTTTAGGTTGAGGTAAGTGGTCTTCTGCTGGTCTAGAGGGTGTATGGGGATTTGGTGAAATCCCGAATACCCATCCAAGTAACAAAAACATGAATGCCTAGCTAACCTTTCAAGCATCTGATCAATGTAAGGGAGAGGTAAGTGATCTTTCCTAGTGGCGCTATTCAATTTTCTACAATCTACACACAGGCGCCATCCAGTCATAGTCCTAGTGGGGATTAACTCATTCTTTTCATTTTTAACCACAGTCATCCCACCTTTCTTGGGAACCACATGAGCAGGGCTCACCCAGGGACTATCAGAGATTGGGTAAATCACCTTAGCACTCAACAACTTCAAAACCTCTTTCTTAACCTCTTCTTTCATGTTTGGGTTCAACCAACGTTGACGGTCAACATAAGGTTTATGACCCTCCTCCATCAAAATCCTATGCATGCAAAATGTGGGGTCAATTCCCTTAATGCCGCTAATGGTGTACCCAATCACTTTCCTATACTTACGGAGCTCACAAAGCAATTTTTAAGTCTCCATCTCACTTAAGCTAGCATTCACAATAACATGATTAGTAGAGTTAGGACCAAGAAACTCATACCTTAAGGTAGAAGGAAGAGGTTTTAATTCTACCTTAGGAACTACCTTTTCTTCCCAATCATTCGACTTAGGAATGCTTCCAAGCTTCTCTATGATTGCCTTTTTGGTAGGCAAAATTGGAGCAAACTCAATCATGTGAGCATACTAAGCTATCTCCTCCCCCGTCTCTTGGGAGGCTTCTCTAGTCAAGAAGGCTTCCAGTGGGTCCCTATAGTAGGAACAAATTGCCTCTCTATCTGGTGTCTGGTGTAATATGTCAATCCTAAAACAAATTTCCTCAAAAGAAAGTTGCTTAACAGATTTAGCAACATTAAACTCAATAATTTCATCATCAATAGATAAGGTTAATTTGCCACTTTTAACATCTACAATTACACCAGCAGTGGCCAAGAAAGGCCTACCAAGGATGATGGGGATTTGAGAATCCTCTTCCATCTCTATGACAACAAAATCACTCGAAATCAAGAACTTGCCTATTCGCACAAGCATATCCTCTAAAACACCTACCGGGTATTTGACGGACCTATCTGCCAATTGAATGGACATAGTAGTGGGCTTCAGCTCACCCATGTCCAATTTCTTACACACAGAAAGGGGCATCAAGCTAACACTAGCCCCAAGGTCACACAAAGCCTTTTCAAATCGAACATTACCAATCAAGCAAGGCACAGAGAAACTACCCGGGTCCTTAAGCTTAGTGGGAAGCCTTTGTTGGACTAAGGTCACTGTTTCTTTCTTATCCACATTCCTTCTATTAGCCAGGATATCTTTCAAAAATTTTGCATAAGTTGGCATTTGTTGCAATGCCTCAACAAAAGGAATATTGACATACAATTGCTTAATCATATCCAATAATTTTGCAAATTGCTTGTCCAATTTAGACCTGGCTAATCTTTGAGGGAAAGGGATAGAAGGTTGGTAAGTAGTAGGGGAAGTCAGTGGAACCACCTTTTCTTTTTCTAAAATAACTGAGTTTTCTTTTTCAACCATGGGTGGTGTTTCCTTTTCCACTTCCTCACTACTCACCTTGTCCTTCTTGGAGATACACTTAGGCACAGGGTCCACTAACTCCTTACCATTCCTCAATGTAACAACATTCACATATTCAACAGGGTTGGTTTCAATTTTACCTAGGAACTTACCTAGATTCCGGTTTGGAGTAGGAAGGAATTAAGCCATCTGAGAAATTTGATTCTCCAAATGCTTGTTGTGGATAGCCATGTCATCCATCCGAGTAGTTAACTCCTTGATAGAGTTACCCATCATCTCATTCCCTTGCTTCTGACTCGTCACAAATCCCTCCATGAGGCTTTCCAATTTTGACATTAATTGTTGGAAGCCTTGGGGTTGCTGGTGGTCTTGACTGCTATGGCCCTTGTTGAAATTTTAGGGCTGCCTATAGTTCTGTTGCTGGTGACCACCGCCTTGAATTCCTTTCTCCTAATTGTTGCGATAGGAAAAGTTTGGATGAACTTTCCACCCCTCATTATAAGTATTTGAGTAAGTCTCAAACTTTTGCTTCTTGTGATAGTCATAGAAATTGTGGGTTGAAGCCACATTTTCCACTTGTTCCACTTGGTCAGCTGGCATCACGGTAGGACACTCCATGGTAGAGTGTCCTTGCATCCTACAAAGTTCACAGCAAGGGGATGGAGTATTCACAGCATGTACCTTAGCCTTTTCCATTCTGTCTATCTTTAGATTCAAGGCATAAAATTTCTCCATAAGCATGTTGGCATTGCTCACTTCATACTTGCCAGGAGCAACTCTCTTTGCCTTCTCTATCACCTCCCCATTGACTATAGTTTGAAACTACAGCCTCTAGGATATCCTTGCACTCAATGATTGGCTTGTTCATGAATGATCCACCAACTGCAGAGTTTAGTGTTGCCACACTTTGGTTGTTCAACCCTTCAATGAAGAAATTGATTGTCAACCCTTCATTCAACCTATGTTGTGGGCATTCCTCCAAGTAACCTTTGTATCGCTCCCATGCCTCATGTATGGATTTGCCATCTTCTTGCTGTAAGCTGGTGATCTTTTTCCTCAACTTTTTAGTCCTTAAGGGTGGGAAGAATTTCTCCAAGAAGGGTTGTTAACAAAAAGCCCAAGTGGCAACCATTTTAGCTGGTGCATTCCTCAACCATTTCTTCGCTTTATCTCGGAGAGTGAGAGAAAATAAGCTAAGCTTCATCGCCTCAGCAACCTTTGCTGTGAAGTTCTGAGTGGCAAAAATCTTTAAGAACCCTTCAAGGTGGTCATTTGGGTCCTCAGAGGGTGAACCACCAAACTAATTTTGCTTTAGCATAGTGAGAAGAAGTGTTGGTATAGTAGTTCCAACTCTTGCATTTTGAGTTGGAAACTTGCGAGCTATAGGAGCATAATAGTCCTTCAAGGGTCTATTTCCCTTATTATCAGCCATGGCAGTTGTCTCTTCTATAGGCTTTACTACTCTTTTTCATTGTGCCTTCTTCCTTCTGTGGAAGGTTCTTTCTATCTCAGGATCTCTTTCAACTGGTTCTCCAAGTTGGAGTGACATGGCATACAAAAGAAGAGTACCCTGCAAAAGAGTAGAAAACCGTGAAGTCTAAAAATGAATAAAATAAAATGAAAGAAGAAATAAGGTGAGAAGAAATTATTGAATCTCTATTAAAAATGCAAATAATCACCAAGCCAAGAGACCGCAGTCCTCGACAACAAGGCCAAAAACTTGATAGGAGAAAACTGCAAGTGCATGGTCGTCAAGTTATCGAATCCATAGGGACCGCGTTTTTGGTTTTGCAATTATCGTAAGTCAATAGAAATTAAACAATTGGGAGAAGATTAAAAATTGATTTGGAAAACATTTAGGAAATTAAATTAAAAATAAGATAAAGAAGATAAGAGAATATTTGATTGGGGTGAAATTCATATTTTGGAAAATTCCGGGATCGAGGTTTCACACCTAGACTCTTGTTCAACTAATCTAACAATTCAAGGTTTTTCCAAATTCTCTTTTAATAGCGAATTAATCTAAAGTAATCTCCGTTCTCTTTCAAGAAACGAAGATGTGCCTAATTGAATTAGCCCATACTGTCGTGGTGTTATGTTCAATTAAACCCTTTGCACTCTTTACTAATTCGTTTTACCCACCTAGGATTAATCCTATTGTTGTGAATCAAGCGTCTAAAATCATGCAAACAGTGATCAAGTGTATAACATGTATAAATTGCAATAAGAGAAGAATTAAAAGATCAAATTAAAGAAAACCTCAATTTAAATTAAATTAGCATAAACAATTGTCAAGGACTATTCCCTGATCCCAAAACAAAGAAGGACTACTCACACATGATCATGAGCAATCCCAAAGAAAACATAAAAGAAGAAGAAAAAGTACCAATCGGAGAAGTGAAAAGCCAAGCCAAATCCAAAGCTCTCGCTAAGCCCTCAAAAAAACAAAAGTCGGAACTCTAAGATAGAGTCTAAAAAGTCTATTTAAAGAAGTGGGCCAAAAAGGGTTTTCAAACCCAATAAAAAAAATTAGATAAAATAACATTTAAAACTCGCAGGTCGCAGTCATGGGCATGACCAGAATCACCCCTTGTGATCTTCTCAGATTGTTTCAGTCCATTATGTTCAGCTTCTGATCATAGGCATGACCAGGATCACACCCCCCTGTGATCTTTTCTGATTTCTTCTGCATGAACCATTCTTCTTTTTCTTATCTTCAAGGCCCTTATAAAATGTATCTAAGTTGGCTCTGATACTAATTGATGGAAAATTATAAAATAACATATATAGATACAAACTATAACATGTGATTATAGCGATAAAACTTAAGAAGGTTATCAAATACTAACCTGAATTCGCATCCATCTCCATGAGAATTGCTTGCTAAAAGAAACCCAAAAAATACTCTTGAGAGGATTTCTGCCCACTTTCTAGGGGATTGTTTAAGAGAATCTAAGTGTCAGAGAGATTGTGTAAATTTGCTTAATGGGATAGCAAATTTATAATCCTCTAGCAGTAGATAGGGACCTCTCAATGGATTATCTACTCAATGATTGACCCAACCCATCACAAGGTCAATCTTATCACAATACCATACAAAATATCCGTAATCTAAATATGATTATTTTATCTTTAATTGTCGATTGATGATACTAAAATATAATATAATAATTATTGATTTATACTAATCCACAACAAATATTTTAACAACATATTGTCTGGGATAATAAGACAAAGAAGTCATTGCTGTTTAGTTGCTTTTCCTCCTCATCGATGGTAGGCCTAAAATATTTTGCCTTCACTAAAGTCTGTTAACATAGTGTGCACAACAAAACTCAAGAAATATTATGCCTTCAATATGCATTTTTTTTATCAGCAAATGTTAGTTGTTAATATGCTAGTTTTTTGTTAGCGGGGGGATTCGAACCCATGACCTATTCCTCCCTCCCTTCTCCTTTCCCCACCAAGCCAACCTTATAACTCCAATGCCTTCAATATGCATAGTTATTAGAGTTGTCAAATGGACCAGTCCTAGCCCATTTGGTCCTGGCCCATGTGGGTTAGGGCCAAAATGGCCCATAGGGCCAAATGGCCACAATTATAAATGATCCACAGGGCCAAAAAGCCCATAAAGTCCTATGGGCTAGGGCCGGCCCATGGGCCAAAAATATTAAAATTAAAAAATTAAAATTATTTACTTAAAAAAATAATTTATTAGTTATGTCTAAATTGAACTTTGACGAACTCATTAATAATTTATAAAGTCCAGGCTCTCGATTTAGACATAGCTCATGTCGCCGAGTTCTTCAATGATAAAAACATTCAGCTATATAATGGTGAGAAAAATCGGATGAAGTGTTGTTATGTAGCAATTACCACATGATAATTGATTATAAAGTTCAAAATTCATTAGTTAAAAAATTATATTAGTTAATTTAATAGATTACAAAAATATATTATATGCATTATTTAGCTGATAATAATTATCCGATCAATAAAGCGTAATTGAACCGTGTGATTGGCATTATTTGTACAGTCAATAAAGTTTAATTGAACTGCGTAAAAATATTTTATAGAAAAAAATCCAACTAAAATCACGATTAGGAATCGGATGAGAAATTATGTTAAAACAATTAATAAAAATATAATTTGCATCACACCATGTGACTCGTAGGGATTCTTATTATATAAAGAAGACATTAATGACCTGCAACTGGAAGGTAAGCATGAAAGTTGCAACACAATGACCCATAGTATCGTGTAACAGAAGATAAATTATTGAAATCAGAACTTGCGGTCACCAGCACCGGAAGGTAAGCATGAAAGCTGTCAAATACAATGGATCGGCCCCAAAAGCCTTGGCCCCAGCCCCTTAAAAAACTAAATGTGTGGGGTTTGTGTGGAGTGGCCCGTAGGATTTAGTCCTGATTGACAGCTCTAATAGCTATTGCCATTAAAAGGTTGCCAGTATTTGCATGTTATGGTCCATGTTTTGCATTGTTAGCCAATTTTATTGTAGCTTTATAGTCAGAAGTATTCACAAGTGTAGTTATTATTATCTTAATTTAGTATCTAGGTAGCTAGGCAATGCTTTCTCTATATTGATGAAAAAGTTTTGGACATTACAAGAACTTATAGTCTGTTAGGAAATCCATCCCACCACCTCTAAAAGTACGTTTATGGCAAAAGTGACAAAGAATTAGTTGCTTCGTGGAACATACGTTGATGTCAACAACGGATATCCAAACATAGGCTTAATCATTGGTAATTGAAGAAAATAATTAAATCAAAAGCCAGAATTAGAACAAAGCTGAGGAAGGTGTTACTACCAATTTTGCTGAGTCAAAAGTCAATCTCAGAACCACAAGCAACTGCAAATTAATTAATAGTTATAAAAAAAAAGTCTAATTTGACATGGTCATTTGGCAAATACTGTTGCTTTCGTTCATTTATTAAGCTTGTATATTAAATATTGCTTACACCTGACTTAGGGAAGAAGCAATTGACCTCTTAATTACTTTCAGGATACATATGTAAATTTGGATCTTCGCTTCAACTATGAATTTGAAAAGAAAAAAAATACATAAATTAAGCTCAAATTAAGGGTAACTATTTCATGAGCATAAAACATGGAACAACAAGCTGAAATAGTTAAACTCATGAAATTTTAAACCAAAACAGACTTACAAATTAAATTTTCAATGAGTTATAAGATAAACAGAAATTGAACTTTATTTTATCTCTAAATTTTCTTTTTCCGGTGACAGAACCAGATTTCATCATTGGACTAAAAGTAATTTGAACCCAATATAATTCTTACTCTTGTTCAGATCTCATAAATTTCCAATTTTCTTAAATAAGTTTGATGTTTTATAAATAAGTTAATTTCAAAATCCTGTTATAGTAGGTAACTAACATATTGTAGTTAAATGAATCTTAGTTTTCATAAATCAAGAATCAATGATGTAAAAATAATAATAATTATTATTACAAAGTGGTTGTATTACGTGCTAATAATTCACATCTCTCTAAATCCATAAAATTGAAGCAGAAAAATAAAACTTAAATTAAGAAATATTATTTATTTTTTCTTTTCTTTCTCTCCAAGTTGCTCTCTTACTATAAAACCTTCTCATTTCTCTGCATCATGAACGAAACCCACCCTCTCATCACAAACTACAAATTTTTCTCCTTCTCTCACGCCCTTTCTCTCTTCTTCTTCCCTTCCTTCACCAAAATTCCATTAAAGCCTCCAACACCCCCTTCCCTCTTCCATCTTCAACAAAGTGCCTTAAAGCTATAAATAAAACATAATCCACTTTCACTCAAGTGCTGAACGAACTCACTTCCTTGGTAAGGGGCGAGTGAGGTCTTGATCTAGTTGTATTTTCCTTTCTTATTCCATGTTTTATGTTTCCTTTTATTTTCCTTGTTGTTTCTATATTGATTTATGTTTGTCAATTCTTATGATTTTGGTCGTAATTTCTTTAATTTCTCGAGTATAATCTCTTGATTCTTTTGTTTATGATTGTAATTGGTATTGTAATTTTGTCTTCCCCTCCCCTTGGCTTGCTCACTGTCACGCTGGAATAGTCTCCTCGGGGGGATCCTGTTCAATTTTTTTTATTTGATTTTAAACTCTATTCATGTCTATGACCTAACCATTGTTCCTTTCATTTTTACAACTTATGATTTTAAATTGTGACTTAAAAAAAAGACAAACAAACTCACGTTTCTTTTATATAGACGGGGGAAGGCTAACTTTCCATCCTTTCACTTTCTAATGGCGTCTTTTAACTAAAATAAAATGAATCCTAAAAGTTCTACACTTTAAGGGTTTTCTTTTTACAAGAACTAATCCATAAAAAAAAGAATACTTTTCCTGCTCTCTTTTCTTTGATCAGCAAAAAGGAACAATACGCTATTTTAGTCTATTAATCTTATTAAATTATAAAAATGAGATACCAAAATTCTTAAAACTTATGAGATTAAATCCTTACGAGGTTGTGAGTTGAAAACTTAGAAATCTTATTTCTCTTCCTTTTCTTTTTCACGGTTTAAAAACGAGGACAAGATGGACTTTTGGGAACAAAATTAGTAACAACTTCTTCTATAATTTAAAAACATGGTTCTTTGTTAATTCAAAATTTAACTTTTGGTCTCCGTACGTACACTCTCTATATCATTCGGTACTATCAAATAAATAGGCTTAGGACCATCATAACTTACTTATCAATTTAAACATACTTTATGATTGGTATATTTAAGCGAAGTGAAGAAAAAGTTGTATTTTTGGATAAGTAAGTTACGGCCTTATGGCCTTAAAGTGGGTTTCTGAAAGTAAAATTTTATTTCAATTGCTTAAATTGATTTGTTAACAAACTAAAAATCTGGTCTTTTAGTCCATTTGGTAGTCACGATACTTAGCCAAGATCACAAAGTTTTGGTTCTTGGGCAAATTTGCATATTGTTTCTTACACCAGAGAAACATTTAAGGAATTAATTTCTCCCAACAAATATTTTTCCATATGCATAGACCAGGATCGAATCCCTGACCCTGACCATATGTTTAAGGGACAATGTTATCTTTTAACTATGTCACACAATGTTGATATTTTCTATCAAGTTTTAATAGATTAATACAAGCTTAAGTTTTAAATTTAGTGTTTTAAATTTAATTAATCTACCCTGTTAAGTTAAATTGAGTCAAAGTTATATGAAAACTAAATTTTTGAAATTCCCTCATCAATTGCAGCTTACGGCCTCTTTGAGTAATAGGCTTAGGATTGAGTAAAATTTTAATTAACCAAATAAGGATTAAGTTGATATGTGTGATCTTGGCTAAGGTCTAAGGGGTGGAAGGCATATGTGTGACGTCCCAATAAGTAGGTCGGCCTCCTACGTTCCGGAACTAATAGTGTCAGCTTGTAACAACTCGATAAGCGTAGAGACAACTTCATGATGACACAGAGGGTATACCTCGTGATGTAAAAGGGATGTGACCCCATGGGGAGATTGCCCCGTGATTTGAGTACACATACTGATATGATTGATATTAAGGGTATATTTACTCCTCATCACTTCCTGATAGTTGTAGTTGTATTAGTGGTTGATCAATTGTGGAGTATGGAACCATACTGCATTTAGAAGGTTGAGATGTTATGACGAGATAGACACTAGGTTCCCTCACTATTATTTAATTGACGGTAGTTTATAATGTTAGTATTACACACACACACACACACACACACGCACGCACGCACACACACACGGGTGTACGTGTGTGTGTATATATATATATATATTGTGTGTGTGTGTGTCTATATATATATATATATATATATATATATATATATGTGTGTGTGTGTGTGTGTGTGTGTGTGTGTGTGTGTGTGTGTTAGAATCAAGCCTCACTTCTTCTCTTTACTTCCTGTGTATGTACTTATTGATTGGATACGTGAAGATGACCGTCATGCTTAATGGTCAAGGCTCTCCGCTGATGCAGATATTTCAGATATTGTAAATGATGATGCGACGATGCAAAATACAAAGGCTAGTTTATTAACTCTTGCATTTGGGTTAGGGTAGAACTTGTTCAATGCTCTGACTAGGATATAATTGATGCAGGGATTGGGGGATAGATAGTACTTGATTTCCCTGTATTTGTTAAATTTTGTGTTTATTTTTATAACATGAGCTGATGTTTATTTAAAAGAAGATCATAGGTCTTTATAAAAAATTTTCTGCATTCTAATTAAATATGCTTAATAAACGTTTCAATTAATCGCGAAAAATTTACCCTTGTTTTTATAATAATTATTAACTAAAACAAACAAACAAAAAACATTGGCTTGGCCCCCCTCCCTCATGCTCCTTTGTATATACATGAGAAGAAAAAAAATAAAAAAATATATTAATAGAAGAAAATGAATAAAAAAATAGTGTTGAGTTAATATTTGTTTAATTTCTTTTTAATATAGTAGATCTTATCTCTAATTTTACACATAAAATTAATAATAAATATTTTTGTGAAATTTATATTTATTAAATAATTATTTATTAAAAGTTAGATATTTAAATAATTGTGTATAAAAAATTTGACCACCCTTTAATGCATTCCTGGACCCGTCCCTATGTCTAATGTAACGGGGTGTTACACTAAAGACCCTATCAATCCCCATATAGAATATGCCAAATCATGTGTTCAACATATAAGATGAAGATTCCCCAACCAATAAGAATTCACAATCAAGATTTAAAGAGAATAAGAGATTAATATATAAAAAGAAATTAAACCAAGAATTAAAAAGCAAGTTATAGCCAACCTCAAGATCCATAAAAGAATCCTTAAACTAGTAGTTTGATCCTAAAGCATTTAGTCCTTCTTGGAAGTTTCACACAAAAACGTCAAAAGAGAGAGAAAGAAAAAGAGAGTGAAAAGTTGAAAACTTTTATTCAATGTCGAATGTTGTTTCTCAATTACATAGCTCCCTATTTATCACAAACAAGTAATAGAGAACAAATTCTATGAAAATCTTAAACAAATCTTAAGCAATTCCTAATTAAATCTTAGAGATTTTAAATCCTAATAAAAAGATAAAATTTCTATCCTAATGATGGAATAAGATAAGATCCTCATCCTAACAATGGGATGAGATAAAATCTAATAAAAAAAAAAATCAAATCCTAACAAGATAAGATAAAATCTAATCAGCTCAACTTTTCTCTTAATTTATTTGGGACTTCAGGTGGATGAATTTGTCCATGGTGTCTTCATAAAATTTGTAGGAAATTCTGTTGTTGAAATTTGGCCGTCAATTTCGCTTCAATCCAATCTCTACAGCTAAAGATATCTTCAAAATAATGAACCCATGTCATATTGTCAGCAGGATCAGCGGATTCAACTTTGTGGCCATTTTTCTCCATGAATTAATTAGAATTTGCCAAAGCTTGGGATACATGAAATTGTAGATCTTTTTCTTAGCTTTTTAAGGACACCTAAGTCGTCAAAATCAGACCCCTATAGCTCCAATTATGCTCTTTAGTTAAAATGAGCTAAAATCCAAAAATTAACAAAGATCTTCACTAAAGCCCAATTAAGTCCAAACATCCAACACTCAACTAAATGTAGAAGATGTTTGAAAGCCAGATTGAGCGAAATCTAGAAGTGTATGTCAACAACATGATTGTCAAGAGCAAGGTAGCGGAGATGCACTTGTGGAATTTAGAAGATGTGTTTTCGTAGTTGAGGAAGTACAACATGTGACTCAACCCCACCAAGTGTAATAATTAAATAAAAGTGTGAAAACATAAACTCCTAAATCGTGGAACTTCCAAGCATTCAAGAAGAAGATCTGATGAAGTTCTGTTGATGGATTTTGGTGAAGAAAAAGCCAACAAGTAAAGCATTCTCAACACAAGTCAAGTCAAAGCCAAAAATAGAAGAAAGAAATTATAAAGTCAAGGATCAAGACCAAAGATTGAAGAACAAGAGTTTGTGTCCGAGGTATGTCTTGTAAACTCCTCAAGTATCACTAGGGCTAGCATCAATGGTCCATCTAGGGTTCTAATAATCAATCTAGGTCAATAAGAAACCCACTAAACAAAGGTTTACACACAAAATTGGGCTAGAAACCTTGAAAACTCGAAATTAGGTCAAGTGGGCTGAGAAACTCTAGTTTGCCAAGTGAGACTCAAGTCCAAGTAGCCTAAACTTGAATTTGCCATAACAAACTTAATTCCGGGCAAACTCAAACTTGAGTTTGGCCTAGCAAATTCGAGTTCCACGAGTCGAGATTCCCAAATATGAAGATTTTGTACAATTTTTCAAAAGAGAACTTTTCCTAATTAAACATGGCTTTTGAATTTCAAAATTGGAGAGTATCTTATGCCAAAATCAAGTAACTTTTTTAATTAAGGGAAGCTTTTCAAATTGGGATTAAATCTAGGAAGTATCTATGCCCTAAAATAAGTAGCTTCTCAAATTAAAAGGATAAAGGATTTTTTTATCCAAATCTATCTTCTAAAAAGCCCAAGTTCATGCCTCACTAGACACTATAAATAGACGCCTTTGCATAGAGAGCAAAGTGCACCAAACACAAAGTAGAAAAGCTCAATAAGAATTTAGTATACAAGTCTAGAAAAATTAGAGAAGAAAGGTGCCTATAGCATGGATAATTGATGAGTGTCAAAAGTGAGAAAGAAGGAGTGTTAGAGTTCTTAATTGAGTTGCTATTCCCACTATTGAGAGTGAATTTTAGCAAGTTGTTTCTCGAGGATTTGATTCCTTGAGGTGTTTGTCTTAGAAGAAGTAGGGTGTCCTAGTCAAGTTGTCGAAGGTGCAGACATGATAAGCCTATAGTTTCTTTGTCAGGTTCACTAGCGTGTGTGATCCTTAAGGGTAGAGTCTAGGGCTCAGAGAAGGGTGTCTTTGCTAGGTTGTCGACAATGCAAACATAATCAGCTCGGTCTCTGCATTCGCTGACTCGATGGCTAAGTGTAGGGTTCAGAGAGGGGTGTTCTAGTTAGGTTGTTGAAGGTGTAGACATAATCAGGCCTGTATCTGTAATTGTAAATCTCAATCTCAAGTTGCGACTTGAGTACTAGATGTAGGTCAGATTTACTTAATCAGTATAAAAATCATTGGTGCACTCTTTTCGAACAATTCCTCTTTATATTGTGTTTACTGTTTTGCTTAATTGCTTTAATATCTTATATGCGGTATACATGGGGTTAGGGTTTTAGGATAATAATAAGATTGTCTTTCTCACTAAGTTAAATACAATTGAATATATATGCTTAGAATTAAATATATTTGAATATATTCAATTTCTTTGGGATTAGAGGTGGGAGCGAAATGATTTCAAAGTAACTTAATTCACTCCCTCTTGAGTTACTAAGGTCACTTGGTTAACACCAAGTGCACCTTTGAGGGTAAAAGCCAGCAGGTTTCTAGGATACTGATGGAGAGAGCCATAGAGGTGGACCCTAACAAGTGTAAGGTTATCCTGGATATGAAGAACTCGTAGAACTTTAAGGAGATCTAACAACTCAGGGTGATTGGTGGTTTTGACTTGTTTTGTGGCAAAGTTGACCCATCATTCCCTTCCTTTTTCAGGCTACTACAGAAGGATAAACCTTTTACTTAGATAATAGAGTGTGAGTATCTTTCTAGCAGTTGAATAAGTTTTGTCTTCCCCTCCAATTCTCACTAACATAGAGGCAGGAGAAAACTTATATTTGTATTTAGTTGTTGCGAACGAGGCAGTATGTCGAGTTAAAATTGACAAGGGGAAAATTGGTATTCTTTGTAATTCGGGCTCTCTAGGTACTCGAGCTGTGATATTCGAAGATTGAGAAGATTATATGCGTCCTAATCATTGTGGCATGACATTTATAGCTATATTTTCAGTCCCATCAAGTGATTGTGAGGACTGATCAACCTATCTAACAAATCCTACTTCGCCTAGACTTGGAGGGAGAATGTTGCGTGGGTGATCAAGTTATCGGAACACAACATTATGTATAAACCTTAGCAATAGAGAAGGAATCATAAAGCATTAATCTCCTTCCCTTCTTTAGAAATGCCCACGAACTCAAAAAGTGCCAACCATGACTTTGATGTTGGGCACAACTAGAAATAATCTTCCTTATACGTTTTTATGAACTTTCGAAAGCCTCAAAGACTTTGCAATCCTAAACGGCCTAGAAAGCCAAGTTGACTGCTTTTCACCAAATGCCATTCTATAGGGAATGAACAAATGGTTGAACAACGATTGTGAACATAAGATATCTCCCCATCCACTTAGATTCTCAAACGCTGGCCCAAAACCCCAACCATTCGGATGAAGTTAAAAAAGGTAAATCCAGTAGAACTTCAAGAGATCAATTTGGAAGTTAGTAAAGGGAAATTGGAACTCCTAAATCCTAAAAAAATATCTGAAGTTGGTCTATCTATTCATAAATTGGCATTATCTCACAAAGATAATATTGACTTAGGGGCAACTGTTTAGGGTCATATCCTAGCACGACCCAAATCGACATATCTATGTTGGTCTAACGACATACCCTTTAAAGGACTCGACTCATAGGCATGACCTCACACTGACCAGACATGTAATATATTCCGGTCATGCATATCTTGGGCCTACACACAGTCGATGTAACTACTAACCATTGCCACGTGACCTATAACTGCCTAACTAATGATCTCACTAAAACTCAAGTATATAAGGCATATTCAACCTCCAGGTACGAACTAACCCTTATTTTTTTCTCTCCACCTTTTTCATCTACTAACTTGATTGTCAAAGTCACTATAGGTGATCACCACTAGATCTCTCATCATCGTTAGCACCATCGTACAAGACAACATTTCAGTCCTTGAATCTTCCCTGCAATTTCACCACCAAAAAATAAAATTAATTTCTTCTTATTTTATCAATAAAATGCAATTATAATAATTATATTAACTTAATTTTTTTTGAAGATGAATATTAATAACATTTTTTTATTGAATATTAGCAAACTAGTGGTTAATTCAAATAAAGTAAGGTTCTAGGTTCAAATATCTTGTTGAGAACTCTTAAAAATCAATCTCACCATATTATGTACGTTTTCAAGTTAAAATAAAATTATTTAAAATAAAAAATACATTGGGTCTTAAACATTAAATGTGATTTTTCTAGTTAATGTAATTCTTTCTTCAGAAAAAGAAATTATTAGGTGGTAGAATTCTGTGTTCATGACCTCAACTAATCTCTATTTGATATCATCCAGAGAATTAATCACTCAAATATAAAGTTATTATCCTAACTTGTGTTTTAGCCCGTGTAATACATGGGTTTATTCAAATTTTTACTAACTTATTTATTTATATAGTCAATAGAAAGAAATTTAAAAAAAAAAACAAAGAATTATATAACACATCAAAAGAAATTTTAAAAAAAAGATAATTTATCCCTAAGAAATTAGAGATTATATATATATATATATTAAATAAAAGGGAAGATGGATAAACTATACATATATAGAAGTGATCAACTGACTCTAAGAGTAGTTACTCTTGATCCTCATCATACATTTTCTTGAAATCTAATTATTGTAATAAATAATTAATCTTAACCATTAGATTTTAAGAAAATGAATGGTGAGAATGAGGAGTAACTCTCTTAAGTTACTCTTGGCCCTCCCCCCCCCCCCCCCCTCTCTCTATATATATAATATTTTTTCATAACAGTAAATCTTTTAACAATTGTGAATAATTATAAAGTATTTGTCAATGATATTATGACTTTCCTTACAAATTTTAATATCAATAACAACTAATTTTGAATATCTCGTAATTAAGTATATTATTCTAAAAAGTAAAACAAAGTTTTAAATATCTTTAATATTAACTTTATTGAAATAAGATTTGAAATTATTGATGAAAGAGAGAAATCTTCGGAGTTAAAAAATAGTTACGAAAACTAATAAAAGAAATATTTGAAAAAAAATGATGACAACGATAAAGAAATAAACAAAGGTAATTACAGAAATTTTAGGAAAAGTTGCAAATAGAGATACATGTTAGGAGAAAATTCAAATGAAAGTGAATATGTGAGGAAATTCAAATGAAAATGATTGTGAGAACAGAGCAATGAGAGCACATATGGAAGAATAAGTTAAGACTAAGTTAAACAAAAAAATAAGAATGCTAACGACACTCACTTTAACACTCTTTCTAACACTCTCAATGTGATTTGCTGACATTTGTGATTTCTAACAAATGATAAGTGAACCTACTAAAATTTTATGATTTCTAACAAATTTTAATTGATCATAAAGAATGTTAGAAGGAAAGTGTTACTAACATTCCTTGTACTTTTGGTAAAAAAAAGAAAAAAAAACATTCATCGTAAGTTTGTGTATATAAGGAGATTTATTACGATGATATGAACCTCCTCATCGTTTCTCCTAGCGATAGAAGAATAAATTAAGGCTGAGTTAAAAAAGAAAAAAACAGTGCAATTATTTTTTTTTTGTTGGAATAAAGGGAAAAATCAGCGCAATTATAATTTTATTATTTATTATCCTAATAAAAATTAAAAAGATGATTGAATTAAAAGGCCGTTGATGGTTGCAGTGTGTCTTCTAAGCTAAACACTATCTAGTGTCTAGAATTCCTATTGTGGAATCAATGGCGTCTTCATCCTCCGACACCTACTGGGTCTGCGACGTGTTTTTGAGCTTTAGAGGAGAAGACACGCGCAAGACTTTGGTGTCTCATCTGTATGCTGCCCTCTCAAATGCGGGAATCAACACTTTCATCGATGACAAGATTGAAAAGGGAACGGAGTTGGGACAAGAACTAGTGGAAGCCATACAAAGGTCTAAGATATTCATCCTCGTTTTTTCCCGTAACTATGCTTCATCTAGGTGGTGTCTTGATGAGCTGGTCCAAATCATGAGATGCCATGAAACTTACGGCCGGGTGGTTCTGCCCGTGTTTTACGATGTTAATCCATCGGATGTACGTCATCAAACGGGTGCTTTTGGAAGAGGCTTTCAAACAATTACAAGAGAACATAAGTCAAACGTCGAAGAATGTTGGCCGGAAAAGACAAGAAAACAGTTACAGAGTTGGACGAGTGTACTCAAGAAGGCTGCAAATTTAGCCGGTTGGGATGCGACGAATTGGAGGTATATCTATACTTTCTAGTTTCTTGGTTCTTTTCATTTTAGAATCAAGCACATTTTAACATATATATTAAATGACCTTTCCTAATTTATGATCATTTTGTCTTTTATATATATATATTTATATATATATATAATAATTATTATTATTATATTATTGAAGGAATGAAGGTGACCTAGTGAAGCAAATTGTTGAGGACATTTCTAGAAAACTAGACACCGGATTATTGTCTATTCCCGAATTCCCAGTTGGACTAGAATCCCGGGTGCAAGAAGTGATTGAGTTTATTAATGCTCAATCTGGCAGAGGTTGTGTTGTAGGGATCTGGGGAATGGGTGGATTGGGTAAAACAACCCTGGCCAAAGTCATCTACAATCAGATTCGCCGGAGATTCAGGTGTAGCAGTTTCATTGAAAATATTAGAGAAGTTTGTGAAATGGATAGCAGAGGATGTATTTATTTGCAACAACAACTTCTTTCTGATCTCCTAATTAATACAATGAACAAAATACATAGCATTGCTATGGGGATAACTAAGATCGGGAACAGTCTTTATGGAGTAAGGGCTCTCATTGTACTTGATGATGTAAATGAGTTTAAGCAATTGAAAGCCCTATCTGTAAATCGTAGATGGATTGGTGAAGAAAGAGTAATAATTATTACAACCAGAGATGTACGCCTACTTAATGTACTTAAATCTGATCATAAAGTCCACATTTGTAGAATAAGGGAAATGGATGAAAATGAGTCCCTTGAGCTTTTCAGTTGGCATGCTTTTAGACAAGCACGTCCAAGAGAAGACTTGATTAAACTCTCAATGGACATAGTTGCTTACTGTGGAGGACTGCCACTAGCTCTTGAAGTCCTTGGATCTTACTTATTTGAAAGGACAAAAGAAGAATGTGAAAGTGTATTGTCAAAACTAAAGAAAATTCCCAATGATCAAGTACAAGAGAAACTCAAAATAAGCTACGATGGTTTAGATTATGAGGAAAAGAATATATTCCTTGACATATGTTTTTTCTTTATTGGCAAGGACAGAGCCGATGTTACAGAGATACTAAAAGGCTGTGACCTTCATGCTGAAATTGGAATAACAATACTGGTTGAAAGGAGCCTCATAAAGCTCAAAAAGAATAACAAGCTCAAAATGCATGATTTGCTACGTGATATGGGAAGAGAAATTGTTCGTCAAAGTTCTCCAGAGGAACCTGAGAAGCGTAGTCGATTGTGGGTTCAACAAGAAGTACTTGATGTGTTGTCAAAACATACTGTAAGAACTTCTCCTCTACATATTATTTTGAAACTTTTGACCATCCTCTGTGATTTTATCATGATCACAAAACTAAATTTGAATCATTTTGTTCTTTCTAACTTTTGGCTATTTTTTGGGAGATTCATTCAGAAGGTATTTGTTTTTTAATGTGATTCAATGTTATTAGACCTGGACTAGACCACTTGCTGATCTGTTCATATTCAGACCATTGTGCTTACAAACCAGAGTTGGACTGCTGAACTGGACAAATTGGGGACCATTGACCCAATTTGGAAGGCAAGCTGTCAAAAATGCTTGAAAATTGAGATTAGTAGGATTTGAGGGCTAGTCTTTTGTGAGGAGAAAGGAATGTTTACCACTATTCCAAGAGCTCACGCTTAATACAATGTTGATTACAATATTTATATAACATATTTTCTGAATTACTAATTCATAAAACTTTTAAATATAAATATAATCTTAATATTTATTTTAATATGATCTTATGTATGGTTAAACTTGAAGATTTATATTAATTTATCAGTAAGTCAATTTATCTATTTTTAATTATTACAGTTTCAATCAAGGTTCGACAAGTAAATCTTGAAACAATGTCTTCACCAATTAAATGGCCAGTTTGGTTTATGTTTGAAATTTGAGTTTAGATTTTATGTATTGTCAATGTAAAAATCTTTTGAAGGTCAACCAATTAGAAATCATTCTAAATACGATTAGAGTAATGATTACAGAAGTCAGCAATCTTACAAATACATGACTATTTATGATTAAAAGACAATGTAAAAAACCTTTACATTGCCAACGTTTTCTAATGAAATTCTTTAAATTTATTAAAAATGTGTGAATTACTTGTCTTAAAATGTTTTAAAACGTGAAGTGTGTAACTCATTGGTTGGATAGCTACCCCGTGACAGTACCTTGACTGAGTTGAATCTAATGACATTGGATGTATCCTTAGGGTATAGCATCATGTATTGCTTTTTTTGTTTGTATTGAGAGAACGACAAATGTTCCCTTTTATTTATTAAGTTTTTTGGTGCTCTTTTTTCTGTTCACAGGGAACAAAAGCAATTGAGGGCTTGGCTTTACAGTTCGAAAGAACTAGTGGACTTCACTTCAATACCAAAGCATTTGAGAAAATGGAGAAATTGAGACTTTTGCAACTTGATCATGTACAGCTTGTTGGACATTATGAGTATCTTAACAAAAACCTAAGATGGGTTTGTTGGCAAGGATTTCCTCGACAACACATACCCGACAACTTGCACCAGGAAAATGTAATTTCTATTGAATTAAAATATAGTAATATTAAACTAGTATGGAAGGAGCCCCAGGTAAATATTACATGAAATTTTCATTAATGACAATGGTAATTGTTCCCACCATTTGCTTCTCAATTTTTTATTAAATATTTCTCTTGCAGTTTCTGCAGAGGCTAAAGATCCTCAATCTTAGCCATTCAAGGAACTTGATGCGCACCCCTGATTTTTCAAAACTACCAAATCTTGCAAAGCTCATTCTCAAAGATTGTCCAAGCTTGTCTGAGGTGCACCAATCCATCGGAGATCTAAGTAATCTTCTTGAGATAAATTTGATGGACTGTACAAGCCTTAGCAATCTTCAAAGGAGGATCTATCAGTTGAAATGTTTGCAAACTCTCAACCTTTCTGGTTGTTCAAAGATTGACAAGTTGGAAGAAGATATAGTGCAGATGGAATCCTTGACCACACTGATTGCAAAAGATACAGCTGTAACAGAAATGCCTCATTCAATAGTAAGATTAAAAAGCATTGGATATATATCCCTTTGTGGACTTGAAGGATTAACACGTGATGTTTTTCCTACTCTCATATGGTCTTGGATGTCACCAACAGCAAATCTCAGATCTTGTACTCAACCATTTAGGAGCAAGTCAACTTCTCTAACCTCCATGGATATACATCATAATAATTTGGGTGACATGTTGCCAATGCTTGTTGGACTTTCAAAACTTCGAAGTATTTTAGTGCAGTGCGACTCAAAGCTTCAACTAACCCAAAAATTAAGAAAAATTATGGATGACTTGTGTGATGTAAAATTTAGAGAATTGGAAAGAACATCACATGAATCACAAATTTCAGAGAATGCCATGGAATCTTATTTGATTGGAATGGGAAGCTATGACCAAGTCATCAACATGCTTAGCAAGAGCATATCAGAGGTTTTTTCTTACTCGATCTTTGTTTACCTTATCTTTATTATTCATCTTTACTTGTAAATAAGAGAACATGCTTTAATATTTACTTGATCATAAGCATGTGTTGTTTCTCATTATCAATGAGAATATAATGAACATGGTGCTTAGCATGAGCAATGTGAAAATTAATTTCCATCTTTTTAATATGATCATTATAAATGATATTACTAGGGACAAATACTATTGTTAATGACATCACAACAAAAAGTGGAAATTAAGTCAAGAGAACAACAAGATGTCACTATAAATGTTGAATCCAAATGATCTGAGCAAATTTAGATTAAAAAGAAAAACTTGTAATTCACCTTTCTGGCATCATTGCTAGAGAAGTAGATCACAAGATGATGAACAATGCATAGAAAATAATTGAACCTGTGCTAGAGAGATGGGTGTCTGGACAATGCATAGAAAATCATTTGAATTGCATAATTACATAAATAATTAAGCTTTTGTTCATGATACAGGGATTGAGAACCAATGATTCTAGTGATTTTTCCCTTCCGGGTGACAATTATCCTTATTGGTTAGCTTGTATAGGTCAGGGACATTCAGTACATTTTCAATTGCCTGAGGATAGTGATCGTCACATGAAGGGAATGGCATTGTGTGTTGTTTATTCATCAGCCTCTAAAAACATTGCAGTCGAATGTCTGACTGGTGTCTTGATTGTAAATTACACAAAGTGCACCATCCAAATATACAAGCGAGACACAATAACTTCCTTTAATGATGAAGATTGGCAGGGAGTAATATCAAATCTAAGACCTAGTGACAATGTGGAGATTTTTGTAGCTCTTGGGCATGGATTGACTGTTATAAAGACAGCTATCTATCTAATATATGATCAATCAACCGCTGTGAAATTGGAGCCATCACCTAATGAGATAATGGAGCCATCATCTAAGATGCAAACAGATCCATCAACTCATGTTAAAATGGAGCCATTACCTAAAATGAAATCAAAGCCATCATCCGTGAAGCCGAAGACAAATATTTTTGCACGACTTACAAAGAGAATGGGAGAATGTTCATGCTTGAGAGTTGATACGGAATAGAGGTTTCAACAATTTTTTATTAGGTGTGCCATTGCCCTTGTATATATATCCTTCCCTTGTTTTCCATGTTTGGCAATATTGTTTTCCATGTGGTGGTTGTTTATTTCAATTAACAACGTTCTGAAAATCTAGTTAAGAGTTCGTTTCTTATTATTCTAGACCTTTTCATTGCTTGACAGGACATGGTGTGATGCTATACATTTGTTAAGAAAATATTTGGTGGAAACAGAAATTCTAATCTTGAGCTAAAGTTTGGAGTATGTCTATTGATATTGGTTAATATTCAAGGGAAAAGGGTGAATAAGACAATGCTTGGTAAGTCACTTTGTTTATTGGTAAATTATATTTTACTTGCAAAAAAAAAAAAAAACAGTGACTTGGGATCTTTGGGTTGTACCTATAGCACCCCTAATGCATGGGAAAGTAGAGCAGCTTAATACAAGGTGGGTGACATCAACATGCATCTCCACTGAAGGTTGCTGCTGGCATCATTAACTTGCCATCTATGCTATGTTACAATAATCAATACCCACCACTACTAATAGATATAATTATGAAAGATAAAATTCTGTTGGAAATTGCTTATACTTCGTTTGTCACAACTGTAGGAGATCCATTGGTAAATTGCGCACATAAATTGATACTCAACTAGGAAAATAATGCTTGCACTTTTCAGAGACGAAAGTCACTGGCAGAACAACTAGCAATGGCAAAACGATTAATTGTTTATGTAAAGCTGTACTTTGAAAGGGTCATTGGCAATAATATAATTATGGATTGACGTTCGTTAATGCAAAACTTCACATCTGATTGCTTATGTCATAACAAGACCAGTCATTGCTGTTGGGGTTTAGTTTCCTTTTTTTTTTTTTTTCACTTTCATAGTAGGCCTGAAATATTGTTGCCTTCACTTATGCAAATAAACTCTGTTAACATATTGCCTAAAATGAAATTCATGATCATAACCAAGACTATCATAATACTGGACTTGTTTTGATGGATGTTAGCGGTATTTCCTCTCTCAACCAAGACTATGTTCTACGCAACTGCCACTCCTCACTCTGTTCTATGCAACTGACGCAAAAGACCATCTCCATGAGAGGTCGCACAAAGGCACTGCCTTCCATTTTCTCTCCCTCCCTTTTATGGTCAATTTCATTTCATCTATTACCAACAGATTTCATGGTTTCAAGTTCTTGGAAATTTCCCGTCCCCTTTTTCTTTTAGAGCTTTTGTCAAACACCTTCATCATATTGGTCCATGACATAAAATTTGTCATATAACGTGCTGTTAAAACTATGGATGTATTAAAACTTGTTTTCTCACTGTGCATGGAGCAGGTAATCGATGCCCTTTCCCCAGCAATACATAGTTTCACTTTGAATTTTAAGAAAAATTAAAGGAATGACGATGTGTTGTTACTACAATAGAATTTCTGAAAAATAGAGGTCCTTTAGTGTCATGGGAAACAACATCAAAACTGGGATAGAGTCATACTACAAAACTCATAGAAATGATATTAATTGAGTTTGTAGTGCTGTTAATTGTAGTTTCATAATGGGAGATGGCAAAGGAGGGAGTGGAGGTAATGATGATGGTTATGACAAAGAAAAGGATGCAATAAGATTGCACAGCCAGAACATGATTTAAGGAACATATTACTCCATGTCAAAGATGATAAAATAGCAGAATACTTTGAAAATAAGGAAGGATGATATGACATAGAAATTTGAGAATTGGCAGGAAAAATGAAGATTCTACGTCAGGTGTTCAGTTTGGAGTTTTAACCATTTTGATGTCTATAAAGTAGTGTGTGGTGAGTGTTGCAAGGGGAGAAAACCTTCTGTTCTCTGGGGCCCTTGATTTGTGTTCATGTTTTGTTGTCAAGAGTGAAAAACAGAGAGGGGTTGATAGAGTTCTCTGTAGTTTCTGTGTCTGATTTTAGCGTTGGCAATTTTCAAGAAAAGGGAGGCGAAATCAGAAGAGAGTCTCTTGCATTGTAGTTATAGCTTGCTTTAAATTGAAAGTGTTGGGTGAAAAGTTAATAGAAAATATTTTTGAAAAGGGGAGATTGGAGAGCCTCTATACTCATGTCAGTGCTAGTAGTTATTTTGGCATGGTTTTCAGTTTGAAGTGTTATTTATCCATGTTGTTTGCTGCCTAATTTTTCTACACCTTCCCATGCTCCTTTTACTTTCCATCACCAAACAGAGCAGAGAATTTCATTCTCACTCAGCCTTACATTTTTTACACTAGCTAAGTGTCCCAGTTAGAATCCGAGCAACTCAAACAAAAATGGATCAGCATTCTACTATTCTGCCAGCGCTGACCTTGTCAATCATCCAAAACAGCCTCTGTCTATCAACTCCCATCAAACAAACATGCCTCAAATAATGATTCAACAACCATACATGCATAAGTTATTATTGTGTTATTCTTCTGTATATCTCATTGTAATGTCCTTCTAAGATTAACAAAGAGATGAGTAGAGTCATCAAAGATGTCCATTGAAAATTATATCCATATCAATTTCTTGATTATCCAGGTTAGCAGCAACAATAAATTTAGTAGGGCTTAATGGAATTATAAAGAGTGTTTGGGCTGGGGCAGTCGTAGTGGTTCAGCTTTTTTGTTCTCTCGTGAATGGCCCACCTTTTTTTTAACCTAAAAGCTACTTTTAAGTAAAAGCTAAAAAAAAAATTAAAAAATAAGTAGAAGTTATTTGTTAAATTTTATTTTTTTAGGTTAAAAGTTTCTTTTAAGCTAAAAGTTGTTTGGTAAATATTTTAAAAACTTTATTTAAAATTAGTTATTTTGTCAAGTGAAAAAGCATACTCATAAAATAAAAATATTATGTAAATTAATTTAATTTTCACAAATCATTTTAATAATAATAAAAACTAAAAATAAAAATAAAAAATATTGAAGTAAAAATATTTTAAAAAAATATTTTAAAAATGTCAGAAGTTAATTTAATTAAAGAAATTATATTTTAATGATGATTTCAAAATAATATGTAATAGCTACAGCTTTTACGTAAGAAAAAAGAAAAAAGTTTCCAGAGAGAGAGCGCTTCAACTTGAGCTCCAAATAAATATAAGAAAAAACTGACGAGATTAAAAAAAAAAAAAAAAGGCATTAGACCCAGTTATAGCAAAATAATATCAATAATTAAAACGTAAAATATATGCAAATAGAATCAGGTCAGATTCAAAACAAGGTCCTTTGGGAAAAGCTCTTTTAAGCTCCATGAGTTAACTTTTTTTAAAAGCTCCTTTTTAATTATTTCTTCACAAAATATAAGCTACTTATTTTTTAAGTACTTGTGTATAAAAAGTATTTGGCCCAACTTCTCCTTTTAAGAAGAAAAAAAAGTAAAAAATTAACTGGGCCAAACACTTTTCTATTAGATATTGTTCAACTTTTTTATTACTTTTGAAGAATACTTTATAAGTTGATTATTAGTGACTTGTGGTGCCCTGCACATGTAATATCTATTTGTGGTGTCGAGCTTAAGGTTGAAGGGGGAAGGGGAGGGAGAGGTCTATGATTCGAATACCTTCCACTAATATTTCTAACAAAACTAACAAATTAATATTTGCCAATTAAAAAAAAGTGTCTCTTAATTTGAAAGTGCAGAATTCCTTGAATAGATAACTTCCAATTACTTAATTCGGAGTTATGATCATGACAAAGTTATATCCAAATTATTTTCAAGACATATCAAGATTTGACCAATCAACTTCATTACTAATATGACAAACAAAATAAATTAAATATTTTAATTTTTTTTATATGTAGGAATCGAATTCAAGAACTAGAGAGTTTACAAATAATTGACCTACATTGTTCAACAAATTAAGCTAGATCTTGATAATTAAATATTTTGATTAATCTACATATATTGATGTAAGTTTTCATTGGATACTAATTTCACTTGTAAAGGAATTTTGTAGCTCTAGATACAGAGCGTGTTTGGTAAAACTTTTGAGCTTATAAGCTATTTTGACCAAAATAAGTTTATTTGATACACAAACTTAATTTAGTAGTTTATTTTCCATAAGCTACTTGAAAATAAGCTAACTTATAAGCTACTAACTTTTTTTTTCTTAATTTTATCCTCACTAATTTATTTGAAATTCCTTTTTACCCTTTTATTCAATTTTAAAACCCTTTCTATCTATTTTAACATTCTTACAAACACTAGATGACATATTTATTTTCTTAGTTATTATTAAACTTGGAATTCTACTTTTTTAATTATTTGTTTAATATTAAACTATTTATTTTGATGAATTAATACATTGTTTATTTTTTATTTAAAATATTTGGTCACTAAACAAAAGTTGATAAAAAAATCAAAATCATACAGAAACAACAATTTTTATTTTTTGTTTTAAAATTATATTATTAATAAAAAATTATTTTAAACAATATAAGTTTATTTAATTTAATTGTACCTTTTTCAAAAAAAAATTTGGTTCAAAACAATATTAGTTTATTAAAAATTTGATTTTAAATAATATGAGTAAAATAAGCAAATCTTTATTATATTTTATAGGATTAATTAAGTTTTTAGTCCCTAAACTTTTTCAAAATTCGGTTTTTAGTCCCTAAACTTTAGTTTGACTGATCAAGGTCCCTAAACTTTTTAAAAATTCGATTTTTAGTCCTTGAACAAAATTTTGACCAGTCAAAGTTCCTAAACTTTTTAAAAATTCGGTTTTTAATCCCTAAACTTTTTAAAAACTCAGTTTTTAGTTTCAAAATTAATGAGATTTCAGGAACTAAAAATCGAATTTTTAAAAAGTTTAGGGACTAAAAACTGAATTTTTAAAAAGTTTAGGAACATTGACCAGTCAAACTTAAGTTTAGGGACTAAAAACAGAATTTTTAAAAAATTTAGGAACCTTAACTAGTTAAACTAAAGTTTAGGGACTAAAAACTTAGTTAACCCTATTTTATAATACAAAATTATTATCCTATTTTTTAAGCAGTTATTAAAAATAAATTCAAATATTATAAATATTAAATATGTCCTTTTATGTCATTTGACATTTATCTGTTAGTTTATCAGTTAATCTTATCAAACACTTTCAATTAAATCAACTAACTTGTAAGCTTCCAGTTTTTCAGCTTCTAATTTATAGTTTATAAGCTTTCAGCTAACTTATCAACTAATTTTACCAAACATAGCCACCGACGATGAATGAGCCAGTCAAGTATTCCCACATCAAGGAAATTTCATCGTCGGACCCATCGTTTAAATCAAACCACCCCATATGCATTAGGTTATTTGGGTAAGAAAATGTTATGAGCATATTTATAAATTCTTTATTGAAAAGAAAAAAAATCTAAATTAGATGTTAATAAATATTATGGTGTACGCTTCAGTTCTTTTTCATGTAAAAGTTTCATCTGAACATTACATTACTTAATTAATTAGGGGAAGATCATTAGTCATCTAATTTTTCTCTTATAGAGATATATAAATTACTTAAGTAAAAAGAGATTAGAAGAATGAAATCTCAATAATTTTTTTAAAAAAATTGAAAAATTATATAAATTATTGATTTTTTTTTTTTTTGGTCTCGGGTTAGTGACCACGGATATCTCCCAATCTAGTGGGTCAGAGACTAATTCCGCTCATGGTAGTGCGTGGCTGCTGCTGGCCCAATGGAATTTTGTACACAGAAAGAATCAAACACGATTTTTTCCGCTAAATGGATTGTTCCCCCACATGTAAACGCAGTAGTACCTTACACCATATGCCAACCCTTGGGTTAAATTATTGATAGTTTAATATTAATAATCAAATTAACCAAATTCCTTAAAAAATGAGTAAATTTAAAACATTTTCTAATTAAATGAAATCGAAAACAATTAATCCGCCAGTCACACGAGTCTAACTCCTGCATCACGGTTGCAAGCTGGGAAACACTTGCGTTTTATAAGTGCATGTCGATAACTTATATAAAGAATGTGTCTGGGTACATAATAAACAAAAGGGTTAATTATGTTTTTGCTCCCTGAACTTTTTTGAGTTTTCACTTTTAGTCTCTAAACAAAATTTTGACTGGTTTTAGTCCCTGAATTTTTTTTCCTTCAATGTTTTTAGTTCCTGAACTTTTTCCGTCAATGTTTTTAGTCCCTAAACTTTTTATTTGACCGATTTTAGTCCCTAAACTTTTTTATTTGACCAATTTTAGTCCTTAAACTTTTTTATTTGACCGGCCTTAGTCCCTGAACTTTTTTTCCTTCAATGTTTTTAGTCCCTCAACTTGACCGGTCAAATAAAAAGTTTAGGGACTAAAACCGGTCAAATAAAAAAGTTTAGGAACTAAAACCAGTCAAATAAAAAGTTTAGGGACTAAAAACATTGACGAAAAAAGTTCAGGGACTAAAAATATTGAAGGAAAAAAAGTTCAGGGACTAAAACCCATCAAAATTTTGTTTAGGGACTAAAAGTGAAAACTCAAGAAAGTTTAGAGACTAAAAATATAATTAACCCTAAAGAAAATTAAATATACACTAGTTACAAAACATCTCTATGTATAAAAACTTATTTCATTTTTTCTTTTAATTTTCTTTTGCTACAAGTGTTTGTAGATTATCCAATCAGATCCTAAATTAATTGATAATTTAGGATTTCAATGACCAATTTCACATTACTGTATCTCATCTTATTTATTTCAGTGATCAAATTAATCATGCATTACAATTTCAAGGGCAAAATTGATTGATAATATATAATTTCATGACCATTTTACTACTGTATCTCATTTTATTTATTTCAGTGATCAAATTAATCATGCATTACAATTTCAAGGGAAAAATTTAAGGGATTAAATTAATCAAGAGTAAAGCTATAGCATCTGAAAAATATTGGTCGAAACTCCTGCCGATCCACTTAAAGTTGACATCTGTCAACTCACAATAATTCTAAATCTTTTTACTTCGTTCTCCTACATCGTCCTCCTACTCCCTTTTATGATAATGTTTTAAATGTGTTTTATACTTCAAAGCAGTGTTATCAGACCCCGTCTGATTGTCGACTTGGCCAGGGTACTGGATCATTGGGTCAGGGGTCAACTCGGTGAGTCAATAGTTGACCCGCATGACTCAGCTTGTATTAAAAAATAATAAAAAAATTCATAACCTGTAAACTTTTTAATAAATTTTTTTTAATAATTTCATAACTTGTAAACTTCTACACTTTTTTTGTGTGCAGAAAAGATAGCTTATAAACTTATACTCTTAAATATTTAAAGTTTAACAAAATTCAACACATTTAGAAGCATAGTTATGAACTTGTTTAAGAATCTTGAGCAGCATATTTTTTTCTAAAATTCAACATACACAACCTTAAGTTATAATTTAAAATATATCATTATCATCTATTTATTAAAAGTTAAAACTATCATTGTTGTACACCGACAGACATAATCCAATATATATATATATATATATATATATATATATATATATATATATATATATATATATATATATAAACCTATTTTATTTAGATAATACAATTTTTTCATTCATCCCATTATTGCTCTGATAAAAAATAATCATTTTTCAAACCAGTAAATATATTGAATGAGATAAGATAAATACAAGTTTTACTCGTAGATAACAATATAAGCCAAGGAGAAAAGGCCAAATTGGAAGTGACAATAGCTTTATCATCTCAAATCCTAACATGCGGGTATGCTTGGTAAAAAAAAGTAAGCAAATCTATAAATAACATAAGTGTAAGATATAAATTAAATTTTCTTATATGAGTGTTATTGCTCTCCTGTAAAAAAAAAAATCAAAATTCA
The DNA here is from genome assembly GCA_026413185.1 of Pueraria montana var. lobata. Taxonomy (NCBI): domain Eukaryota; kingdom Viridiplantae; phylum Streptophyta; class Magnoliopsida; order Fabales; family Fabaceae; genus Pueraria; species Pueraria montana. The sequence continues at coordinate 14,128,948 of CM048653.1, forward strand.
TGACCCGCCGAGTCAACCGAGTCACCGGGTCAACCTCAAACCGGCCGAGTCAACCCGGGTCACACCGGATTGATTGCATAACCGATTTGATTGGTGACTCGGCCGGTTAGGTGACCGGATCCCGGGTCAATGGATCGACCCGGCCGGTCTGAGCCGAGTCTGATAACTATGCTTCAAAGACATTAAATATTTTTACTTTTCATTTAATATTTACTATAAAAGATAGTAAGATGATAAAATAGGAAGATATAACATTTCTCGTCAACTCATTTAATTTTAAAATATTAATTTATGTTATCCTTTTTAAGTAATCTTTTTTTTTTCCAATCATACCCCTTATCTCTCATACGACCACATCCAGTTACATTCTATCTCTGCAAAAACCCAATGACGGCAGGAGGGCGGGGGCGCGCATGAGAGAGGTCTATAAGCTGAGTGCGAGAATGGTAAAGGGTGGAGATGAGGGATTGCACGTGCACGGCCTTGCGAAGAACGGATATGGAGAAATAGAAGAGGAATTCGAGACGGTGTTGAGAGAGAGAAGACAAGAACTGGATGAATGCGCCACTAACGGCGGAGAATGCGACGAGAGTTTGGAGGTGGCGCGGAGTGTCCTTTGCAGTAGTGGTTCCGATTGAGCAGAAAACGCTGGATCGATCAGCTTTGCAGGTTGAGACGGCCATCAAACACTAAAAGGAAAAATAGAGATTTAGAAAATATATTGGAAGTTGCTTCTACTAGAGTCATGTTGAGTGCAAACTCCACCCTTTTGGCGACATTCTTGCAATGGGGACAAGATTTTTACACTGTAGCTCCAAGTTTTCATTTTTATTAAAGAAAGACTAGAAGTGATTTCCGTTTGAGAAAAGACAAAGAAACAAAGCCAATTAGTTTGAGTGCTTGCATACTATCTTTAACAACATGAAAAATAAACTAATCTTACAATGAGAAACAGTGTAAAGTCTCTTCACGCTACTGGAACAGTCTGACCTCCTCCACGCCGCAACAATATGTTCACAGGAGATACAAGTTTGCTTTTTGGTAGTGTGGGGGTAGGATTGGAAAAAGAACAAAAGTTAATAGATTAAAATCAATTAATATTTTATAATTAAATTATTGACAGCTGTCACGTTTTGATTGGGTAGGAGGCTTTCTCAGCTTCTTCTGTTCAGAGAACTAGCATTTCTCATTAATCAAATTCCTTAACTTTGATAAAATAATCAAGGCTTATTTAGTTCCTATAATTACAAAAACTTTTTCTTTTAGACTCTATATTTTTTATTTTGATATAAGTCTCTACATTTAAAAAAATTATCCTTTTAGTCCTCATACATCATTTTTAATCTCTTTTAGTTCTTCCTAAAAGAGATTAAAAATGATATGTCTAGATATTAAAAAGAGAATGTTCTTAAATATAAAAATTAAAATGGAAAGTTTTCGTAACTTTAGAAATCAAATGAAAAATTAAACTAATAATCAAAATGTTCTATTTATAAAATTAGAAACAATATTAACTTTAAAATATATATTCTAATTAAATGAAATTTAAATAAATTAATCCGCGTAATTCATGGGTTAACTCTAGCATCACAGCAAAGCTTAGATGCAACCTGGTCAGCACTTATGACTATAATCCACGCGATAAAAGCAACTTTGTTTTTCCTATAAACTCCACTCTTTATTTTATATTTTTACTTTTAAGTAAATAAATTGGTGAATAGAGAGGGATAAAATAGAGTAATTTTTATTATTATTAACTAGTAAGGTACATGTGCATTCGCACCAATTATTCATATTTTCACGTATGTTTGAAATATATTTGTTTATAAAATTAAATATTTTTATTGAGACAAACATAATTAACTGATTTAGTTCTCAAAAATAACAAAAAAAGTAAAAAAGATTATTTAAGCAGAGAACATATATTTAATTATAGTGTCATATATAATTTTTTATTTAATTTAAAATATTTATAAAATTGTATATGAAATTTATTATGTATAAAAATTTAAAAAGAATTTAACTTTTGTTAAATTTAATTAATTTTTTAATTTTAAAATGTGAAATGGTAAAATAATTCAATTGTTTTACAACTATACTTGTAAAAAAATATTAATTTTATAATATTATAATTTATAAATAATATTTTGAATAATTTAAAATAAAAAATAATTAAATTAGATGCAAACTATTGAAATCAATATTACTTAAAATAAATTTTTATTTTAATCTCTAATAGACAATTCATATTTCATTAGCACTTATGTGACGTGTTATTATATGTGTTTAGAATCATCTTTGTCTTGTCATAAGAAAATGTACTAAGTTACTAACTATTAATTTATCTAGTGTAGGTATTTTTTTCTCTTTAATTAACATAATTATACAATATTAACTAACTATAGCAAAGTATATTAGTTGAACAAATACTTAAAAAACTAATATTTTTGTCCAAGTATTTGGATCAAATTTCCATTAAGGTTTTTAAATTGATATTTTATATTATATTATTCTTTTCTTTAAAATATATAATTTAACTGTAAATTAAAATATTTATTTTTAAATTAACTTCGTTTTATATTAGTATTTTATTAGGGTAAAAAAATTATGTACATTAAATTATTAAAAATAGAGTCAAAATATGATTTTGTATAAATATACTAACTAATTAAATTTAAATTATTTTTTTTGTATAAAAATTTCAACGACAGTGTAAAAGTGTTTTACACTATGCATAACTTATTTTCTCTTATTTTATACGGTTTCTAAGTAAAAATTATTTTATAGGATTTTAAAGTATGTTATAATTAGTTTTAATAAGTAATAAGTAATCTTATTGAAAAATAAAATATCTTATTAAAAATATTTTGTGAAGAAGATATCTTGTTAAAAATTACGCGTGTTTGAATTTAAAAATATTCTTAAAAAATAATTTTTAATATTGAAGAAGTAACTTAACATTATCTTTAATAAAAATGTATTTAATAAATTAATTTTAATAAATTAATTATTTATTTATTTGATTTGTTAAAATTATCAATTTAATATTAATAAAAAAATCTTCACATATAAAGTTATTAAACATAGAATTCAAATATTATTTTATAGCAAATATATTAACTAATTAATCAATATAAATTTTATTTATTAAATTGTAATAAAATTTGATAATAATAATAATAATATAAATAATATAATAATATAAAAATTTAAAACTGTAAAAACAAAAAAAACAAAGAAAAAAAAAATTAAAAAAATGAAAAATATAAAAGAAAAAATATAGCAAAACAAAAAAAGAAAAAAATACGAAAAAAAATAAAAGGAAAAAAAACTTAAAAGTTAAAACAGAAAAAAAGAGAGAAGAAAACGTAAAAAGAAAGAAAAAAACATAAAAAGAAAAAAGAAAGAAAGAAAGAAAAAAGCAAGTAGTTCACATTTTGTTTTTTTGTTTTCCAAAAAATAAATAAAAATATTATTAAAAGAGAAGAGTATTTAGGTTGGAAAATTTAAATGATGACATTCATTTATCCAGATTCTGTTTTCCAAAGCAAGTTAAATGTCCAAAATAACCCAATTAATAATAGTTGTCAAAAAAGTAGAAGAGGTTATTTAAGTCTTTTTGCTAGTCTAAAAAATTCCTATATAGAAAATTGATTTTAATATATTAATTATTTATTTATTTAATTTGTTAACATTATCATTTTAATACTAATAAAAAATCTTCACATATAAAGTTATTAAACATAGAATTCAAATATTATTTTATAGCAAATATATTAACTAATTAATCAATATAAATTTTATTTATTAAATTGTAATAAAATTTAATAATAATAATACTAATATAAATATATAAAAAGTTTAAAACCGTAAAAACAAAAAAACAAAGAAAAAACTTAAAAAGGAAAAATATAAAAGAAAAAATAAAGAAAAACATAAAAAGAGAAAAATACGCAAAAAAAAAAAGGAAAAAAAACTTAAAAGTTAAAACAGAAAAAAAAAAAGTGAGAGAAAAAAACATAAAAAGAAAAAAAAATAAGAAAGAAAGAAAAAAAGCAAGTGGTTCACGTTTTGTTATTTTGTTTTCCAAAAGATAAATAAAAATATTATTAAAAGAGAAGAGTGTTTAGACTGAAAAATCTAAATGATGACATTTGTCTATCCAGATTCTGTTTTTCAAAACAAGTTAAATGTTTAAAATAGTCCAATTAATGACAGGTGTCAAAAAAGTAAAAGGAATTATTTAAGTCTTTTTGTTAGCCTAAAAAACTCCTATATAGATAATAGATTTTAATATATTATTTATTTATTTTGTTAACATTATAATTTTAATATTAATAAAAAATCTTCACATATAAAGTTATTAAACATAGAATTCAAATATTATTTTAAAGCAAATATATTAACTAATCAATTAATATAAATTTTATTTATTAAATTGTAATAAAATTTAATAATATTAATAATATAGATAATATAATAATATAAATATATAAAAATTTTAAAACCGTTAAAACCAAAAAACAAAGAAAAAGACTTAAAAAGGAAAAATATGCAACAAAAATAAAATGAAAAAAAACTTAAAAGTTAAAACAGAAAAGAGAGAGAGAGAAGAAAACGTAAAAAGAAAAAAAAAAACATAAAAAGAAAAAAAATAAGAAAGAAAAAAAAAAAGCAAATGGTTCACATTTTGTTAATTTGTTTTCCAAAAGATAAATAAAAATATTATTAAAAGAGAAGAGTGTTTAGGCTGAAAAATCTAAATGATGACATTTGTCTATTCAGATTCTGTTTTTCAAAACAAGTTAAATGTTCAAAATAATCCAATTAATGACAAGTGTCAAAAAAGTAAAAGAAATTGTTTAAGTCTTTTTGCTAGCCTAAAAAACTCCTATATAGATAATAGTTTTAATATATTTTTTATTTATTTTGTTAATATTATCATTTTAATATTAATAAAAAATCTTCACATATAAAGTTATTAAACATAGAATTCAAATATTACTTTATAGCAAATATATTAACTAATTAATCAATATAAATTTTATTTATTAAATTGTAATAAAATTTAATAATATTAATAATATAGATAATATAATAATATAAATATATAAAAAATTTAAAACCGTAAAAACCAAAAAACAAAGAAAAAAAACTTAAAAAGGAAAAATATAAAAGAAAAAATAAAGAAAAATATAAAAAGAAAAAAATATGCAACGAAAATAAAAGGAAAAAAAACTTAAAAGTTAAAACAGAAAAAAGAGAGAGAGAAGAAAACGTAAAAAAAAAACATAAAAAGAAAAAAAAATAAGAAAGAAAGAAAAAAAGCAAGTGGTTCACGTTTTGTTATTTTGGTTTCCAAAAGATAAATAAAAATATTATTAAAAGAGAAGAGTGTTTAGGCTGAAAAATCTAAATGATGACATTTGTCTATCCAGATTTTGTTTTTCAAATCAAGTTAAATGTTCAAAATAGTCCAATTAATGATAGGTGTCAAAAAAGTAAAAGAAATTATTTAAGTCTTTTTGCTAGCCTAAAAAACTCCTATATAGATAATAGATTTTAATATATTATTTATTTATTTTGTTAACATTATCATTTTAATATTAATAAAAAATCTTCACATATAAAGTTATTAAACATAGAATTCAAATATTATTTTATAGCAAATATATTAACTAATTAATCAATATAAATTTTATTTATTAAATTGTAATAAAATTTCATAATAATAATAATAATAATAATAATATATAAAAAGTTTAAAACAGTAAAAACAAAAAAAAACAAAGAAAAAAATTAAAGAGGAAAAATATAAAAGAAAAAATAAAGAAAAACATAAAAAGAAAAAAAATATGCAAAAAAAATTAAAGGAAAAAAAAACTTAAAAGTTAAAACAGAAAAGAGAGAGAGAGAGAGAAGAAAACGTAAAATGAAAAAAAAAAAAAAAAGCAAGTGGTTCACGTTTTGTTTTTTGTTTTCCAAAAAATAAATAAAAATATTATAAAAAGAGAAGAGTGTTTAGGTTGTAAAATCTAATGGTATGTTTTGTAGGGAGAAAAAAAAACAAAGACAAACAAAAACATAAATAACGATATATTTTTTTTATTTGATTTAAAAAAAAGTGAAAAGAAAAAAGAAAGAAAAATTGATTTTTAGAAACAAAAATTAAAAAAAAAAATTTCTTTCTATTTTTCTTCTAATTCAAATTTCAAATTTTTTCTTTTCTCTTACTCTCTTTCTCTCATTTCAAACATAGGATAAATGATGACATCTGTCTATCCAAATTCTGTTTTTTAAAATAAGTTAAATGTTCAAAATAGTGCATTTAATAACTGATGTCAAAGAAGAGGTTATTTATGTCTTTTTGGCCTACAGAAAGTAGATTCACAACATCGCGTGGATCCACCGACAGTAGTACTTTGATTGAAGAGACCTCTAACCATGGCTTTTCATTAGCTAAATTGGTGCTGCCTACCTCCCGAAGCAAATAAAAGAGGTGGTTCGGAAACAAAAGCAGTGCTACTAGCTACTATAGTTGTTCTTAAAAATTGAGTAAAGCACACTGATGGTTGCACTGTGTCTTCTAAGTTGAGCAGCATTGTGTCTAGAATTCCTTTGCTGCACTCAATGGCGTCTTTCTTCTCTGACCACAACCGTGTGTACGACGTGTTTTTGAGCTTTAGAGGAGAAGACACGCGCAAGACTTTTGTGTCTCATCTGTATGCTGCCCTCTCTAATGCGGGAATCCACACTTTCATGGATGACAAGCTTGACAAGGGAACGGAGTTGGGACCAGAACTACTTGGAGCCATAAAAGGGTCTCGGGTATCCATCGCCGTTTTCTCCACTAACTATGCTTCATCTGCGTGGTGTCTTGATGAGCTGGTCGAAATCATGCGATGCCGTAGAGATTATCGCCAGGTGGTTGTGCCCGTATTTTACGATGTTGATCCATCCGATGTACGTAATCAAACGGGTGCTTTTGGAGAACGCTTGAAAGCACTTTTACAAATTAAAGACTATATGTTAACGGGTTGGAAGAGTGCACTCAAGGAGGTTGCAAATTTGGCTGGTTGGGATGCGAGGAATTTGAGGTATATCTATACTTTCTACTTTCTTGCTTCTTTTTCTTTTAGAATGCACAACATTTTAAGCATATAAATCACCTTTCCTAATTTATATATGCTCTTTCTGTCTTTTTTTTTTTTTTTTTTTTTTTTAATTATCATATTGCTGAAGGAGTGAAGGTGACCTAGTGAAGCAAATTGTTGAGGACATTTCTAGAAAACTAGACATCGGATTATTGTTTATTCCTGAATTCCCAGTTGGATTAGAATCCCGAGTCCAAGAAGTGATTCAGTTTATTAATTCTCAATCAGGCACAGCTTGTGTTGTAGGGATCTGGGGAATGGGTGGATTGGGTAAAACAACCATTGCCAAAGTCATCTACAATCAAATTCGTCTGAGATTCAGGTTAAGAAGTTTCATTGAAAATATTAGAGAAGTTTGTGAAAAGGATAGTAGAGGGTGTATTTGTTTGCAAGAACAACTTCTTTCTGATCTGCGTGATCTGTCAATGAGCAAGATAGATAGCATTTCAATGGGGATAACTAAGATCGAGGTCAGACTTCAGAGAGTAAGTGCTCTCATTGTACTTGATGATGTGACTGAGTTTAACCAATTGAAAGCCCTATCTGTAAATAGTAGTTTGGTTGGTAGAAGAAGTGTATTCATCATTACAACCAGAGATGTACGCCTACTTAATGTACTTAAAGCTGATCATAACGTCCATATTTGTAGAATAAGGGAAATGGACAAAAATGAGTCCCTGGAGCTTTTAAGTTGGCATGCTTTTAGACAAGCACATCCAAGAGAAGACTTGATTAAACTCTCAATGGACATAGTTGCTTACTGTGGAGGACTACCACTAGCTCTTGAAGTCCTTGGATCTTACTTATTTGATAGGACAAAAGAAGAATGGGAAAGTGTGTCGTTAAAACTAAAGAAAATTCCCAATGATCAAGTACAAGAGAAACTGAGAATAAGCTATGATGGTTTAGATTGTGAGGAAAAGAATATATTCCTTGACATATGTTTTTTCTTTATTGGCAAGGACAGAGCTGATGTTACAGAGATACTAAAAGGCTGTGGCCATCATCCTGAAATTGGAATAACAATCCTGGTTGAAAAGAGCCTCGTAAAGCTTGATAAGAATAACAAACTCAAGATGCACGATTTGCTACGTGACATGGGAAGAGAAATTGTTCGTCAAAGTTCTCCGGAGGAACCTGAGAAGCGTAGTCGATTGTGGGTTCAACAAGAAGTACTTGATGTGTTGTCAGAAAACACTGTAAGAACTTTCAATGCATGTTATTTTGAAACATTTGACCATTCTCCGTGATATTATCATGATCACAAATCTAAATTTGAATCATTTTGTTCTTTCTAACTTTTGGCTAATTTTTGTGAGATTCATTATTCGGAAAGTATATATCTTTTAATGCGATGCAAATGTTAGTATTAGACCCGCACTAGATTGACCATTAGACTTTCAACCGTGAACTAGACCACTGACTGGTCTGGTCAACTACAAGCCAGTGTTGGACTGCTGAACTGGGCAAACTGGGGACCATTGGGTTGACCCGGTTCGGAAGGCAAGCTGTAAAAAATGCTTGAAATTTGAGATTAGTAGGATTTTTTAGGGCTATTCTGTGTGGAGAAAGAAATTTTACAACTATTCCAACAGCTCGCACTTGTTATTACAATGTTGATTATATTATTTATATAACATATCTTCTGAATTATTAATTTATAAAACTTGAAGATATTATATTAATTTATCAGTATGTTAATTTATTATCTAATAGTAATTATTACTGTTTCATCAAGGTTGGACTAATAAATTTTGAAATAATGTCTTCACCAATTAAATGCCCTGTCGGATTTATGTTTTAAATTTGAGTTTAATTTTCATTTATTTTTAGTATAAAAATATTTACATTGTCAACTAATTAGAAATCATCCTCAATATGATTTTTTATGTAATTATTTCAAAAAAATCAACAATCTTAATTATAATACTTGGTTATCTATTATTGAATGATAATGTAAGAAGAAAAAAAACACATTGTATTGAGTACTTGTCTTAAAATGTTTTAAAACGTGATGTGCGTGTATCCACTTGAACTAGTGACTCATTGGTTGAATTACTACCCTGTAGCAGTACCTTGACTGAGCTGACTCTAATAATAATGGATGTATATCCATAGGCTAAAGCTTCATGTATTGCTTATTTGATTTATATTGAGAGAACGAGAAAAGTTGCTGTTATTTATTAAGTTTTCTCAGTGCTCTTTTATTTTTTCACAGGGAACAAGAGCAATTGAGGGCTTGGCTTTGAAGTTGCAAGGAACTAGTGAACTTCACTTCAATACCAAAGCATTTAACAAAATGAAGAAATTGAGACTTTTGCAACTTGATCATGTACAACTTGTTGGAGATTATGAGTATCTTAACAAGAACCTAAGATGGGTTTGCTGGCAAGGATTTCCTCTAAAACACATACCAGAGAACTTGTATCAGGAAAATCTAATTTCTATTGAATTAAAACATAGTAATATTAGACTAGTATGGGAGGAGCCCCAGGTAAATATTACATGAAATTTTCATTAATGACAATGGTAATTGTTCCCTCCATTTGCTTCTCAATTTTTTGTTAAATATTTCTCTTGCAGTTTCTGCAAAGGCTAAAGATCCTCAATCTTAGCCATTCAAGGAACTTGATCCGCACCCCTGATTTTTCAAAACTGCCAAATCTTGCAAAGCTCATTCTCAAAGATTGTCCAAGCTTGTCTGAGGTGCACCAATCCATTGGAGATCTAAGTAATCTCCTTGAGGTAAATTTGATGGATTGTACAAGCCTTACCAATCTTCCAAGGAGGATCTATCTTTTGAAATCTTTGCAAACTCTCATCCTTTCTGGTTGTTCAAAGATTGACAAGTTGGAAGAAGATATAGTGCAGATGGAGTCCTTGACTACACTGATTGCAAAAGATACAGCTGTAAAAGAAATGCCTCGTTCAATAGTAAGATTAAAAAGCATTGGATATATATCCCTTTGTGGATATGAAGGATTAGCACGTGATGTTTTTCCTTCTCTCATATGGTCTTGGATGTCACCAACAGCAAATCTCAGATCTTGTACTCAACCATTTGGGAGCATGTCAACTTCTCTAACCTCCATGGATATACATCATAATAATTTCGGTGACATGTTGCCAATGCTTGGTGGACTTTCAAAACTTCGAAGTATTTTAGTGCAGTGTGACTCGAAGTTTCAACTAACCCAAAAATTAAGAAAAACTATGGATGACTTATGTGATGTAAAATTTAGGGAATTGGAAAGAACATCATATGAATCACAAATTTTAGAGAATGCCATGGAATCTTATTTGATTGGAATGGGACGCTACAACCCAGTCATCAATATGCTTAGCAAGAGCATATCAGAGGTTCTTTCTCACTCGTTTTATGTTTATCTTACCTTTATTATTCATCTTTACTAGTAATTAAGAGAACATGCAATATTATTTACTTCAGCATGTGTTGTTTCTATGATCAATGAGAATATAATGAACCTGACGCTTAGCATGAACAATGTGAAAATTAAAATCAAACTTCTTAAATATGATCATTATAAATGATATTACTAGTGACATATAATGTTGTCATGATATCTCACCTCACAACAAAAGAAGTGGAAATTCAGGCAAGTGATGAAGTCTAAGATGACGCAATAAATGTTGAAACCAAGTGAACTGACCAAATTTAGATTAAAAAAAAAAAGCATGGAATTAACCTTTCCGGGTTTATTGCTAGAGTAGGAGATCACAAAATGACCAAAATGAATAGAAAATAATAGAAAATTTAGAGAAGTAAATTTTAAGAGGAAATCCATTGCGAGTGGATGGCATTGGCTTAAAACTGGCAGATGCTATTCATAGCATAAGAGATATAAAGATGTGTAATGGTGCAATATTGATAAGTCGCTGCCAGTGGACGAAAGAATAGGTCTGACCAGTAAGAATCTTTTACCTGAGTGGACTTGGATTCTGTCATGGGAGTAGAGACTGACTTGAAGTGAAGCCTGTTGATATGATTGATAGAATTAAATTAGCAAGAGATAAGTCATAGAGATAGTTAATAAAAAAATAATCCACATAGAGGAATAAGATAGTGAAACTGAGAGGTCACAAACACAAACCAGAAAACAGATTTTCAGTTGCTAGAAACTTAATTTCTGCAGATGCTCATAACCTCTAGCCCAAATCCATATCTTTTTCGTTCAATTCATGCTTTCTCACTTCTTCCCACCCCCCCGCCCCTCCTCCTTCCCTTGATTGTCTCCTGCCCAAATTTTTTTCTTGCTTTCCTTGTAACTTACGTAAGTAATAACAAAATAAAGTCACTTTTGCACCAATTGCCTACATGTTCTCCTTAGTACACACACTGACACTTGTGGGTGTACTTTCTATCAAAAACATTCTTAACATCAAGTTCACAAATGAAACATCATAAGAATGTAAAAGAAGATTAGACAAGCAATAACATGAAGAAGAGCAATTCTTATATACTTTGAGTCAATGCAAATATAACACATTGCACAGTAATATAGCATGAAACTCGTCATATTTAATTATGAGTCAAACGGACCCTTACTCTCAGAGTACCTAAGTTTTTATCCATGATAATCAGCTGGGCTAAAAGTCTCATAATAAACCTTGTTAACCTTTGTAAGGATTGCCATATATGATATGAAATGAAATAAATTAGATAGGCAATGGGCATAGTTGGAATTGGGCTACAAGCAAGGGTTTTGTGTGAAGGCAAGGTAGATGGAGTAGGAACCATGGTCTGGATTTGGCTAGCGAGTCGAGATTGGATTTATGCTGACGTGGACACTGGCAAGTGGATGGAGACATGATCTGTGGTAAACTACAGAAAGGAAAATGAATAAGGGAGAAAAAGTGATTGAGTTTCTTTTAGAAGAGGGAGGTACTAATGACAAAAGGGAAAGGAGTCATTAGAACTAAAGGAAAACATTGCTTAATGAAAGACACTGTTTGACTAATATAGAACCTATCAGTAGTAAGACAAGTAACAGAAACCTTGAGTTGGGAACTATGACAAAGAAAGACACATAGAGTAATGAGTTTCTCATAAATATGTATATATGACCAGAAACATGGTAAATAGAATACATAGGCTTATGAGTAAACAATACCTCAGAAGGACAGTGATTATGCCTATGAATCAACACACGATTTGAACTGTTGAAAGCTAGGAAAACCTTTGAGTTTAATGTATCTCATAAAATTAGACTCTAGACAAAACATAATCAATAAAAGGAATGTAATGATGAAAAGAGAAACTGAAACAATGGGATTGGTCAAGACATCATTTTGAATCAATTCCATAATTTGTCTTAATGCAGTAAAACAGTTAGAAGAAATGTAAGTCCAGTTACAACAGTTAGAAGAAATGGATGTCCAGTGCTGTCTAGAACTGCAATATACATTAGAAGATAGCTCGTATTTGAGTCACTGGGACCCGAATCTGCTTGAGACTGCAATAGATGAATGATGAGTGGACTGGGATGACCAAGGCCAGCTGGCCAATTGTCTGGAGATGCACATGCAGAAAACAAAGCAAATAAATGACTACATTGTAGGACCAGTAAGATAGTAAAAGGCATAATGCATCCGATGCTCTAAAGCAATAATGGAGGAATGACCCTGTTTTGATGTCCTTGATGACAAAAACCTTACATATATAAAACTCAATGACATAATTACTACGTTTAAAAATCTTACATACAGAGATGATTACACATTTTATAAGTGGGGATCAGAGCATATGGAAGGTAAAAAGACTTTAAGGAGTGTGAAATATAGTATGCAAAGCATCATAAGAAAATGGCCATTAGCCCATTACTAGTTGAAAGACATCTCTGACATATCTGTTCTGCAACTTTTTCTTTCGGTAAGAGTTTCGCTGCTACTATTGTACAAGAAATATATCCAAATATTCTAATGTTGATGAGTGCGTTACAAAACTATTGAGTGAATTTGTTTCTTTTAGTTTCCTTGTCTATATTTTTCTTTATAGTAATTTGGAATGACATTATGATGACACAAAAATGTCCATTTGAGTTGCATAATTACATAAATAATTAAGCTTTTGTTCATGGTACAGGGATTGAGAACCAATGATTCTAGTGGTTTTTCCCTTCCGGGTGACAATTATCCTTATTGGTTAGCTTATATTGGTCAGGGGCATTCAGTACATTTTCAATTGCCTGAGGATAGTGATTGTTGCATGAAGGGAATGGCTTTGTGTGTTGTTTATCCATCAACCTCCAAACACATGGCAGTTGAATGTCTTGCTGGTTTATTGATTGCAAATTACACAAAGTGCACCATCCAAATTTTCAAGCGAGACACAATAATTTCCTTTAATGATGAAGATTGGAGGGGCGTAATATCAAATCTAAGATCTGGTGACAATGTGGAGATGTTTGTAGCTCTTGGGCATGGGTTGACTGTTATGAACACAGCTGTCTATCTAATGTATGGTCAGTCAATTGCTGTGAAAATGGAGCCATCGCCTAAAGTGAACGTGCAGCCATCAGCTAATGCGAGAAAACGGATGCATCACCAAATGTGAAAATGGAGCCATGACCTAACATGAAATCGGAGTCATCCATGAAGCCAAAGAAAAATATCTTTGGACGACCTACAAAGAGGATGTGACAATGTTCATGCCTAAACAGGAATAGAGGTTTCAACAATTTTTTTTATTAGGTCCACCATTGTCTTTGTATAGCATTCCCTTGTTTTCCATGTTTTGCAATAGTTTTTTGGTGAGAGAAGGGGACAATACTATGTTGTAGGATAATTCATGAGGTTATTGTTTATCTCAATTAATAAGTTTCTGAAAATATTGTAAACAGTTTGTTCTCATTATTCTAGACCTTGTCGTTGCTCGACAAGACACGGTGTGATGCATGCACTGATGCTATACAATTTTTAAGAAAATGTGATTGAAACAGATATTCTAAACTTGAGCAAAAGTTTGGAGTAACTCCTTGCTATGGAAGTACAAAGGTTTTGACGAAGACAATCCAAAGAAAATAATTCATATCTATGATTATGAATAATTATTTATTCGGATTCTAAATTTAACTAGAATTAGCTCTTTAGGGTAAACTGTGAAACATAAAATTAGACTTCGCTAATGTTAAAATCACAAGTGGTTTTCTCAGATCAAATGTATTCTAGTTGACTTATAGATATAAGTATGGAATTAAAGGTTTCTAAACTTAAGCCAAAACAATTTTTAAATGAATTATAGACTTAGGATAAAGGTGTTATTAAAAAATATAAAATGATTAAAATAAAACTCTTGAGAACATTTTATAAAAACCTATGACTCAGGATAAATGAGTTTTTGTGTTCTAAAAGATATGAGACTTAAGAAAAATTGGTTGGATTAATTTGCTTTGATTAAAAAAAAATGAGCCTGAAGTCTTATCAGTAATTGGAATTGAAGTAAAAGAACTACTCCCTCTGTTCCAAATTATATGACGTTTTAGAGAAAAAAATTTGTTCCAAAATAGATGTCGTTTTACAAAACCAATGCTGCATTAAATGTCTTTTTCCAGGACTACCCTTAATTAATACTTAGTGGGAGTAGTGTACTATGAGTAATTAATTAGAGAGATAAAGGGTATATTAGGAAGTTACCTAATATTTTCTAGAAAATTCAACAAATTAATTGCATTTCTTAATACCTGTGCCAAAACTTTAAACGTCATATAATTTGGAACGGAGGGAGTATTTAATAAACTAATCCAAATAAATTTAATTGGTTAATTGATTTAAATATGGTGTAGAAGTCAATGCAATTAAGTGAACACTTTTACTTTTAGCTTGGAAAATAGTTATTTGTCTACATCATCAATTAATTTAATAGTAGTATACAGATTGATCATTGGTCCATCAAGCACCACTTTTTCTTTTTTTCCTGACTTTCTTGTTAGAAAAATCAGAATCCTCTTACATTATGAAAAAGAAATAGGCAAATTCAAGGAAACATCCACACCAAGCGTTTGACTGGAGAAATTAAATGCTGGGAATACACCTTAACGCCCATACTTATTATTGACTGCAAACAAAGTCCATGAAATTGCAAGATAATGAAGACAAATAATTTTGACTTACTGCTTATACACACACAAAACATTGATCAACGAGGATTTGGTTGAGTAAAATATATAATAGAAACACATTTTGGAATATAACGTGTTAGTATGAAATTATGAAACTTTTACTCCCTGTCTGGCAGCATAGAAATAGAATGGGAAGAGTATAGATAATCTTGATTATTTAGTTAAATGAAAACAGAGTGTGACCTACTAGTATTTTTTTATTCTCACATCTTTTCATTCATCTTTATATCTCTTTTCTAATTATTTTTTCTATTTCTCTTCAGTCGAACACTTTTAATTTTTTTCTTACTTCTCAACTATTTCTATTTACCTTTTCTATTTTCATCCATTCACATGAATAATATATAACTTTAAAATTATAATATGTGATGTGATGAAAAAAGGTAAAGAGATATGGGAAAAATGGGGTGAAAGTAAGTTGTAAGAGTTTAGAATGTATGAGTATCATTACTCTTTAACAAACTTTCACAAGATGATTCTTTACGCTTATACACACACATAACATTGATCAACGAGGATTTCGTTGAGTAAAATATATAATAGAAAAACATTTTGGAATATAACATGTTAGTATGAAATTATGAAACTTTTACTCCCTGTTTGGCAGCATAGAAATAGAATGATAAGAGTATAAATAATCTTGATTATTTAGTTAAATGAAAATAGAGTGTGACCTACTAGTATTTTTTCATTCTCACATATTTTCATTCATATTTATATCTCTTTTTTTTTTCTTTCTATTTCTCTTCAATCGAACACTTTTAATTTTTTTCTTACTTCTCACCTATTTCTATTTACCTTTTCTATTTCCATCCATTCACATGAATAATATATAACTTTAAAATTAAAATTGGAAAAATTTAAATGAACATTTTGAAAATTACTATATATAAAAATATTTATGCATTTGGTAAGAAAATTTTTAGGAAGAGTGAGTTTGACACATTTAATATCAACTCATATTACAAGTTTGCATAGATAATATATAATACTACTAGCATATATACCGAAACACATAATTCCCTTCTTTAAAATAAATTAAATAATTAGTCACCTCCTGTCAAAAATAAAAAATAAAAAAATTTGTCACCTCAAATTTTAATTGTATTTACACTCATTAGTCGTGGACGCTATAAAAATATAACGTTTTTAAAAATTGCAAAGTCTTAGTAGTAAGTTCTACTTTAACAATATGGGTACCAAAAAAGTTATACTTTAACAATATTAGTTAAATAATTAATAAAAAAAATTATTAGAAATCATGATAAACTTACATAAAAATTTATAATAAAATGTGTAAGTAATACTTTTTTTATAAAAAAACTTCTATTTATATTTTTTTGACCAAAAATATTTATTAATATTCCCCATAATTCTATTGTTATATCCCAAGTTATACACACACAAAAATGATGATCTTTCTCCATTTCTCAACTCAATCTAATCTTTTTTTTTTTTTATCATGATAATCTTTTTTTTTTTTTTTTTTTTTTACAACTCAATCTAGTTTTTATATATTAATTAGTTCCGATATGTCAGTGGGAGCTCATTCTCGCGTAACACACAACCTTCACTTATAATAGCTTTTTTTTTTTTTTATTTGATTCACTTATAATAGCTATTTACATACAATATTTAATTACTTGGTCCTATAATTATATAAACTTTATCTTTTAGTCCTTATACTTAAAAATTATCTCTTTAAACATAGGTGGAGCTTCTTGAGAACACGGGAAGCCATAGCCCCCCCCCCCCCCCCCCAAAATTTAAATTATATATGTGTGGATATTTAAAGTGTTTTTGGTATAAATGAGAGAAATATGATACATGAAAATAAAAAATATGAGTAAAAATATGTGAGAAATAAAGTGAAAATCAAAGGTGTGTGGATGATGAGAAATAGGGAATAGATGAGGAGAGATAGAAAGATTAATGAAAATAGTGAAAAATAATACAATGAGTCCGAACATTTTTAAAATTATTTCCACCTTATTTCTTCTTTTTCTAACACCCTAACTTATTTTCATCCACCATAATGAAAGAGTCAATTTTATATGAAAGTGAGAAAATCAAATGTTAATCATACAATTACATATGGATAGTCAAGAATTAATATTATGTGACCACTTAAAATAGTTGTATTTTAATTTTGACAATTCATGGTAAAATCAATAATCAATATTTATTCTTCTCACTGTAATTTGATCATTTTCTTCTTGATTCTTGACTACTCACACAATAAGATATCCGGTGCAAAATAATTTGGTGTGGATATTGCCATTACAAGAACTATATTTGTGTGTATGTTTCTTTTTTTCTTAAAAAATCTGCATTATTATGCAAATATGTCATGTGTTGTTATTTTTTATCATTATTTTAGTACAATTTTACTACAAACTTATTTTTAACCCATTATTTTATTTTGGTCTCATTTTAGTATGATACGAGTTACATAGAAGAACATAGTAGAAAATGATTGCATGATGAGTTATTTTAATAACTTCTCTTTTCCTTTGTTTTAACAAAACCTAGAGAAAAAATTTTTTTTGATCAAATTATGAAATAGTTAGTAATTTATAATTTTTTTACTTAGATCTTATTTTTGATACCCAATATTTTTGTTCGAGCTTGCCACTGCCTTTTAGTCTTTATAATAGTACTTTTAATCCCTTCTAGTCCCTATGAATTTAGATGGTAATAAGGATTAAAAGGGATAAAAATTATATGTATAGCGATTAAAAAAGATTAAAAATTATGTGTAAGGACCAAAATGAATGATTTTTAGGTATAAAGACTAAAAGATAAAATTTGTGCAACTATAAAGACTAAATGGTTAATTAAACTTACATACAACTAATACAAGATACTATTTACTGAACTCACTCTCTCTATATTAATTGATTAAATAAAAAGATTAATAAAATTTATTAAATTCAAATATATATTTCTTTTTTTTTTCTATATAACCAAATAGTCACGATTGTTTGTTTTTTAATATAATAAATTAAGATGATTTTTTTTTTGGTGAGGTAGGAATACAAAAGAAACACAGAAACTAAGGCTTCCCAAGGGAGTCACTTAACAAACTAGCTAAGATGGAAACAGGTGGGCTATTCCAGCGCTGCTCAAAAGTTGTCGATGTTGTGCCCATTTTCGCCAGCGAATCTGCCACTGAATTGTTATCACAAGGGATACACGATAATTGGACGGTCCAACTCCTTCTAATTAGCAACTGAATGTCACGAATCTTTGAAGCATGAAGATGCATTGAGATTTTGTCCTCGTCCGAGCAAGATACAATTTCAATAGCTTTAGCGCAATCAGATTCACAATGCACAAACTTGAAGCCTTGCTCCCAAGCATACAAGAGACCAAACTCCAGCGCCAAGAGTTATGCAAGAAGAGGGTCACTATTACTATAGTGGCAAGAAAAACCACCTACCCATTTCCCTGAGGAGTCTCGAATTAGCCCTCCACAGCCCATTGCATGATTATCCAAAATAAAGCTTCCATCTACATTTACTTTAACAAAAGGATAAGGTGGTGGGTTCCACCAAGACTGGTTATGAGACCATCCTTCCTTTTGGCAGAAGACAGTAAACTCCGCATAAGACAAATGAACCATGCGAACTACATAATTTATGGGCCAAGGATTATCATCAAAAATAGAATTGCACCTCCACTTCCATGCCCACCAAATCACAGCTAGGTACTGTGCCGGATCCGGCATATTTAATATGAATAATAGCCATTATCTAAGATCATTACACGTAAGCAGGAATTGTGAGGAACAATTCATACGGAGCCAAACCTCACGTGAGTGCGGGCAATCACGAAGAATGTGCATAATGCTCTCAACATGACAAGAGCATCTAGAGCAAGCTACAGAAAGGGTAAGATGACAATGGAAACGTTTCTCATTCGATGGTAAAGCCTCATGGAAAAGCTGCCAAATGAAAAAACGAATCTTCTCCGAAACTGAGAGTCTCCAGATCTTCTTCCAATGGCGTTGGACTTCCCCAGGGTGAAAATGAAACTGCCACTACAACAAAAGGTCCTTTTGGCAACATTTGAAAAATGTTGCAAAAATATACATAAATGTTGCTAATATACTTTTGCAACATTTTATCAAATGTAGGATAAAGCCCACGTCGCTAAAGATATTTAGCAACATTTTTACTTATTAATTTCAACATTTTAAAAATGTTACCAATCTAGCTTTTTGCAACATTTTAAAAATGTTGCCAAGTTATCGTAACATTTATAAAAATGATTTTATAACATTTTAAAAATGTTGACAAAGTTATTGTAACATTTATCAAATTATTTTTGTAACATTATAAAAATGTTGCTAAATTATTGAAATATTTATAAAATTTATATTAGACTGTAACTCCATTACATAACAACATATCTCCAAGGAATATAAAATAGATCCTAAGAAAGCAGTGCCATAATTTTTTAATATGCTAATATTAGACTGTAATTTAAACAAAAAATAGATAATTTCCTAAAAATCTATATGAATAATAGAAAAAACCTATAAAGAAAATAGAATAAAATTTACACCATTTCAAAACACTGATTTCATTCATGCAAAACAGTTCTAAGAAAGCATATCCAAGAGTTACATCACTAAATGTTTTATATCATTCATCCTCACAAAGGAAAAAGGAAGGGTAATATTTTAATTTTAGCTTATAACTTTATATACATATATATACATGGGCGTCTAACCCTTGGTGGTACCCCTTTTGGTTGTTCACTATATAGCCCATCCGCAATCCAATACTTCATAAAGTTCTTTACTCGCTTATAAGATCTATTGGTGTGTCTATGATATTGAAATAGTCCTGGTTCCATACAACATTATGACGTTAGACACAAATAATCATTACAAAGAAAATCTCCATTGTGCTAATCTTTAAAGCACAGATAAAAAGATTGAAAACAATAAGCAGAGTAATGCTCACGTGTTCAAAATACAAGACCTTGGAACCATCCACTAGCTCTGCTGCCGGGCATGAGCATTCTCCAAAAACTAAATTTCAGTGTTGCATTTCTAAAAGCTTCTCTCAGTCCACAAAAAGAAATGGATAAACAAATATAACGAAAGTAACAAAAAAGAGAGTGGGAAATATACCTAATATTAAAATAGTTAACAGGGTCTCTGGAAGCTTGCTCCTTAGAATACTACACCAACAATAATAATAATATTTGAAAAATTAAAGTGAAAAGAAGCATGGACATGACATAATAGTAACAGTTGGAGGAGTTCAATTACCTCTGTCTGTCTTATTGGTCTCTGCCCTGTGAATAGTTCATCATCCAGAGGCAGAGGTTCCAATTTTGATTCCACCCATTTTGGTTTGGTTGTGTGACTATAACCAAAATCCCAAATTAAAACCTGCTATGCTTGGTTGTGCTTTGCTGTGGAAGATGGGAATAAAAAATAACGACATTAATTAATAAAATCAGGGCTCCTATGTATTAATATTGAAAATTACCTCATCTACAGTGAGCCCATCCAGGTTACTTTTGATGTGTTCTTTGGCTATTGTACTGGTTTGATTACCGTAGAGTTTAGGATCTAGCTTACTAGACAGTAGAAAAATAAGAGACAGAGAGAGAGAGAATGATTCCAGTCCTGAATATAGAAATTGAAAGTTAAACAATTCATACTCTTCTTTAATATTTGCTTGTTGAAGCCACTGCACAAATGCCCATGGCCTATTAAGGACTATGTAACCCTGTCATAGAGCCATAGATGAGTAAGACTCCACAAGAATAAGGAATAAATTGGTGAGAATATACATCTCTGCTTGTTGAAGTTCACTTATAATGCATTCATTCGTACTTGAAACAAGTAAAATAATCTAAGTATAAACTAATATAAGTATAAGAAAAACTAGAAAATTTAATCAAACACATGGTAGGCACGTAAATATGATCACACACTAAAAACTACAACGTTTAAGTCAGCGACATTGCAAGGAGCAATTATGAATGCTAAAAGATAGATTTAAAAATTCAAATCAGTATTCGCCATTTTGCCACACACATTTCACAAAAATTAAAAGGTTCTTCTCTTCAACGCAATTTCCAAAAATCCGCAAGCGAAAACTCAATTCAAGTTTTGCGTGAAACAAGCATTACAACGAACCAAGGACCAAGGTATAGAGAGATGAGAGCGAACCTTGTCGAGCAAAAAGTTAGGGAGGATTTCATTGATTGGACACGAACCCTAAGTATATTGCTCCAAAATTGATGAGTTCATGGACAGTGAGAGTTATTGGAGACACGAACGACGAAGCTAAGCGAGAGTTATCAGAGACACAAGCGATGAAGCTGATCGAGAGCAAGAGAGAGACACGAATGCGAGAGTGACATACCGTGCAAAGTGAATATGTAACTTTATTTAAAAATATAAAAACACTTATAAAATGTTATGAATATGTAACATTTAAGTTAAAAAGTGTTGACACTTAACATCTTCTATAGCAACATTTTTTTAAAGAAAAATGTTACGACAATGTGTTGAATTCATCTGTAGCAACATTTTTAATAAATGTAACTAAGAAATTGTTGCTATAGGGGTTAATTTAAAAAGTGTTGACAATTAACATCATCTATAGCAACATTTTTTTAAAAAAATGTTACGATAATGTGTTAAATTCATCTATAGCAACATTTTTAATAGATGTAACTAATAAAATGTTGCTATAGGGGTTAAATGTAATAGTGTGCCATTTATACGTAGATGCTGAGGAATATTGGCCAGAAGGATCACCAAGCCAAACAATTGAATCACGACCTTCTAGTCTAGACCATGCGGAGCTCCAATGCTCAAAATATGCTCCTTGACATGATCTGGGAGGGGAACATACAATTTGTTCAGGTCCCATGAGCCATTAGGGCATATATCTACCACTCTCAGGTGAGAGTCACTAACATGAACGTAGGGAACAAGATGACTTAGAGGACCAATACCTAACCAGTCCGAGAACCATACTGAGGAGTGCCCATTTCCTAATCTTGGTCGAAAGCCATCCCGAAGGGCGTGAATAGCTTTGAGAATACTTTGCCACACATAGGATGCCCCTATGGGTTGTGGGGCATTAAAAATGCCACCATGCTGCAAATATTTATGACGCAAAACCTGGACCCATGGCTTCTCACCATCATGTAAGAGACTCCAAATCAATTTACCCAGCAAAGACACGTTAGACATCCGAGCATCCCGCATACCCAAGCCTCCCATCTCTTTTGGCTTTATTCCAACTGACTAGGTTCCAGCTCCTCGTAGAAGGGTTTTTGGACCAGAGAAAGTTCCGACTCATCTTATAAAAAAAATCTTTTTTTTCAATATTTTTTAAAACATTATTGTATTGAATAATATTTTTTAAAAAAAATTCAATTGTTAAATTGGATTGAATGCCTAACCAATTTCCTTTCTATGTTACTATTGTTTTTACAGAAAACTTAAGTGAGAAATCGGTTATTGTACAACAAATTTCTCAACCCCCCCCCCCCCCTCCTTTTTAAATTTCGGTTGTCTTTTCTTTTGTAAATATTTTTTAATACAGTTTTTTATTGAATTATTATTATAGTGTTAATTAAAATAGTTTGTTGACAATTTTTTAATTAAGATATGCTAATTAATTTGCTTTAAAGATGGTAAATTAAATTTATGTATTTATTGTTAATATTTTTTTAAAGAAGCAAAATTTAAAAATTTAAAAAAAATTATTAAACTAAATAACAAATAATACACTAAAAATTAATAAACAACACAACATTATGCTAATATTAACTTTAATTAAAATAAGTTACAAGCAATATAATGAAAATTACAGACAATATATTTTGTTGTTGAAGTTAACGCTGTTGGCTTGAGCTTATGTTTCTACCATGATTAGGACATCTGTTTTTTGAATGACCTGGAGTTTGACACATGGAACATCTTTTTGGCTAACCAGGTTCCCTCATATCCATTTCAGTGCGTATATGGACGATCTTGGATGTCCTTTTTTGTTTCTTAGCTTTTCCGGGTCGGGGCACATTGGTGGATCGTCACACTGTGGCCAATATGCTTTGTTGCACAATTCGCCAAACAATCCATTGTACACGTTTGAGACGCTTTCCAACTTGTACTCAGTATGTATGTAGGCCTTGTAGTCATGGTGAGTGTGCTTACAAGCAGCAATGACATGAGAACAAGGCATGTGTACTTTTTGGAATTTACCGCAATCACACCACCATTCATCTAGCCTGACTGTGAAATTTTCAGCAGGTCGACCTTCTCTTGGATTAATATGCTCCCCCACTAAGAATCGCATATCGTGTCGGTCGAACTGAAGAACATGAAAATAATGCGAAGGAACTATTGTTTGTACAAAATAACATTATATTCATAACCACAATAATGCAAAAAGTAACTCTCAAGAAACTGTTGAAATGCAAAAAGTGATTTTTTTAAAGTTTTTCGACACGATTTTCAACCCTTTCTAAACTGATTCAAGTTGTGAAAGTTGGATTGTTACATTCATCAACATGAAAACAATGGAAATGAACTATTGTTTGTACAAAATAACCACATATTCATAAGCAAAAGAATGCAAAAATTTACCCTTGGAAAATTGTTAAAGTGCAAAAAGTGATTTTTTTTAGTTTTTGGACACGGTTTTCAAGTTTTTTTTCATCGATTCAAGTCGCCAAAGTTGTACCATTAGATTGATCTATATGAATACAATGGTAATGCACTATTGTTCAAACGAAAAAACCCCATATGCATAATAAAAAACCGCAAAAACTTACCACAATGAAAAACTTTAAACACCTTCAAAATTCTATTTCACTTCAATTTAACAATTAAATTTTTTTTTTAAAAATTATTCAATATAATAATGTTTTAAAAAAATTAAAAAATTAAAAAATTAAAAAATCAAAAGAAAAAACAAAAAAAATGAAAAAACTGAAATTTGGGGGGGGGGGGGGGGGGGGGGCGTTGAGAAATCGGTGACTGCACCACCGATTTCTCACAGCACATATGTTTATAAGGGGAAAAAATGAAGATGAGAAATCGGTCAGCCAGGAACCGTTTTTTCAACGTGAACAGTATTTTAGGTTACTTAGGTAAATAATTTATAGGATGGGTTAATTGGGTATTTTTTTTAATTTTTTTGGTATATTACCATAAAACTGTATGTATTGTGATTGTCATTAAATGAAATTTCAATCCATTTATTAATTTATTAATTTGTAAATTTCAAGAAATTTGCAAAACTAATTCAAATACTTAAATATTTTGGTCTGGTTGGTCGCGAAAGTATCACTTTACAGGGATTGCAATTCGATTTGACTATAATTAAAGCAGCAACAAATAATTTTTCACACGAGAATAAGATTGGCAAAGGTGGATTTGGAGAAGTTTACAAGGTGAGAAAATATGATAAAGTTTTTCTTTTCTTATATCATGTTTTTGACACAAACAAATAATGATTTATATTTTTAGGGTATTCTTTCTGATGGACGACATATAGCTGTCAAGAGGCTTTCAACTAGTTCTAAGCAAGGTTCAATTGAGTTCAAGAATGAGATTTTATTAATAGCCCAACTACAACATAGAAACCTTGTGACGTTCATAGGGTTTTGCTTAAAAGAGCAAGAGAAAATTCTTATTTACGAATACATGCCTAATGGGAGCCTTGGTTACCTATTATTTGGTTAGATATAATTTTGACCTTTAACTTTTTAATTAGTTAAAGTGATTTATACATTATGTATGTTTTTTTAATACATTATATCTTAAATTAATTCACTGGTTAACTACAAAACATGTTTCTCTTGCTTTTCTCATGCATTCAAATTTTTTGCAGATACTCAACAACAAAAGTTATGCTGGTCTGAGCGTTACAAAATAATAAAAGGAACTGCTCTAGGAATTCTTTATTTGCATGAATATTCTAGACTTAAAGTTATACATCGTGATCTTAAATCTAGTAATGTTCTGTTAGATGAAAACATTAATCCTAAAATATCATATTTTGTCATGGCTAAAATTGTTGAAATGGATCAAGATCTTGGAAATACTAATAGAATTGTTGGTACATAGTAAGTTTTCCTCACTTGTATATTTTCTTCTTGATCTCACATTTTATATTTTAGCTAACTAGTAATTTTTTTTCTACAGTGGTTATATGTCACCAGAATATGTAATGCTTGGGCAATTTTCTGAGAAGTCAGATGTTTTTAGTTTTGGAGTTATGGTTCTTGAGATTATTACAGGAAAAAGACATATAAATGCTTATGAATCACACAATGTTATAGAAGGCCTCATAGGTTATATATATATATATATATATATATATACACACACACACACACACACACACACACACACACACATATATATATATATATATATATATATATATATGACATATCTTATGAGAGGAAGACATCTTATATGAGAGTGGGAGGGTTAAATCTGGACCGTATAACCATACATGGAGGGTCCAAATTTAATGTTATGTGACTACTTAAAAAAGTCATGTGACTTTTTAAAAAACTCACATGACCTAGTGTGTTTTAATCTTGACCATTCAAACAAGATCTAGTGGTCAATATTTGTTCATTTCACTCTCATATAAGATGAGCCCTTTCACTAGATATATTTCCTATATATATATATATATATATATATATATATATATATTGCACGCTGGTACGATACAAATTAAAATTGACTTTAGTTTAAAGAAATGTTGTCATATGAATATTCATTTTGATAATTTGTTATAGGTTTGGAGACAATGGAAGAATCGAGAATTGTTAAGCATTCTGGACTCAAACATTAAAGAAAGTTATTCTCAAATGGAAGTTCTTAAATGTATCTATACTGGATTGTTATGTGTTCAAGAAAATCCAAATATTAGACCTACAATGACAATGATTATATCATATCTTAATAGTCATTCACATGATTTGCCATTTCCACAAGAACCAGCATTTTTGTTGCACAGAGATAGAATGAATCCAGAGATACTTACACTACAAGAACGAAGTTCCGGTGAAGTTGCCAACTGTTCTACACTATTCTTAATCAATGAGATGTCTACCGATAGTTAATATCCTCGATAATTCATTAATTGCTTACTTGATAGCATTGTTTGCTCATGTTTCTATAGCATAATAAACTTTCATTTGGCACTTATGTTGGTAGATTAAATCATGACTTTTTCTTTTAATGTATTTATTCTTTGGATTAAAGTTACCAAGAAAATATACCCCTACTTTTCTTGTTTACCATTATTCTTTGGAGTACAGTTACCAAGAAAACCACGACACTTACTGCTGCTTTTGCTTCATTAACGCTCAGTTTGATAACTACGAATGGCATGAATGAGCACAAATCGAATTACAATGTCATATCATGTATATTTACATTTGTGTCCTCCTGCTTATTGTTCTGGTAACAAAAACATACAAATTCCCAATTTTTACAAGGATATATGAGTCAAACAACATAATATTGAATTTTATTTTTACTTTATTTCTCTTAAACCAAACAATCCAACATTCCATTTTATTTTTACTCTATTTCTCTTTTTTCTAATTATTTCTCTTCTATTTTCATCCACTCTATTTTCTCCCTCACAACCAAATCAGAGCATAAGTTGTGTCCACTAACCACTTTCCTTAACTAAGGCGGCCTAGGGAAGGAGGGGCTTCAAATTTCAAGTACAATCAGCCATTACAATAGATAGAACTGTGAAAACAATAGCAGCACTACATCCATCAATGGCATGGTAGTGCTACTGCTTTCGAAGATTAACAAACAAATCCATGGTTTCCTTCAAGCTTGTCCACTTCTTTATCCTTCTCAACTTCATCAATTTCTAACCACTAAAGCACAAATCAGACATGAAATTTGAATTGGGTTGAAAAAAAATGAATTTGATAATTGAATTAAACATAATTGATTTATCTCAAATTTGAAGTAAAAGAACTATTTAATAAATTCAGAAAAAAAAAAGAACTATTTAATAAATTCAGAAAAAAGGAACTATTTAATAAAACTATATCAAATTAATTTAATTGATTTAGTTTGGATGCTGAGATTTATCAAATCAATTCAATTGAATCAACACTCTTACTAATTTTAGATGGAAATTAGTCATTTGTCTACATCATTAATTAATTTAATAATATATTTAGTGACATAAATAAACAATCAATTTTTATGACTACTACATGCTTTATTCAAAAACAAAAAAAAAAAAACAATCAATTGATCATTGATTCATAAAGCCAGAAATTATTATATGGTTTAAAACTACTACATGTCTATGGTCCTAACTAATTTTTACTTTAACATGTGTTCAAAACTTTTAATTTATGAAAAAAATTAAAAATACTTAATTACTACTATATATATTATGTGAAGATTAATAAGACTGTGGTGTAAGACCACATAAGAATTTTTCCAATAAATCACCACTTTTTTTCCTGACTCGTGTTACGGTTTTAGAAGAATAGAAATTCTCTTATACCATGGAAAAGAAATAGACAAATTCAACCTAACATAAAATTTCATTTCCATTGAGCCACATCGGCAAATTCAACGGAAAATTAAATGCTGGGGTACACCTTAACGCGCATACTTATTGACTGGAAACTCATTTGGAATGAGAATACACCTACAAGAAAATGAAGACAAATAATATTGACTTACTTCGTTATTGACTTCTGACCTTTAGGCTCTGGCTACTTTCCTTTGCTACGCAACGTAGGGTTTAAAATGAATGAAGAAGAAAGAAAAGACAAAAGTAGAAGAAAAAAAATTATGTACAAAAGTTTAAAATGTATTAATGCAAAAGTTAAAAAAATAGTTGATCAAGTTATTAGGTTAATTTAGATTGAAAAAAAAAAAAGAAGATAAACTCAATAATTGGAATTAAAGTAATAGAACAATTCAATGCAATCAAATGAACACTTACATTTAGCTGGAAACTAGTACGTTACCCGTGCGTTCGCACGGGTTATCACATATTATTTTTTTTATGTTATTTAATCATAAATTTATATAAATATTTTTTTATAATGGTTTGATCAATTATATTATAATTAATTAATTTAATAATACTTGTTAACTAAGTTTTTTTTATATCATTTAACTTAAAAATATTAATTTTTTAAAATTACTTTCTATATTTCTTTAACTTTATATTATTTTTTAATATAATATACATGTATATAAAAATATATAATTACAGAAATTTTTTTATAAAATTACTTTTATTAAAAGAGTTAAATAGTCATTGTAATTGTATTTCAATATTTATGAGAGATATTGGTAAAAATGTGTTTTAAATAATATTAAATGTAAAAATTTTGCATAAATTCTTGTAAAGAAATTAATTTATATTTTGTCCATGAAAAATCCTCTACATATCTTCACAATATTTTGTAAAAATGCTACTTGTGTGTATAGTTGTAGACATAGACAGGTGAAAAAAATTACATACTAAGTTAAAAAAATTATATGAATAAAACCATAAATACACATAGTTCATATGTTAATAATGCAAAGTTATTTTCAAATTAATAAAAAAAATAAACTATCCCGTGTCCTAAATAGTGTAATAGAAATAACTTTATGTATTTTCTTAACTCTATATTGTTTAACTTGTTAATGAAATATACACTTATATAAAAAAAATATTAATTACTCAATTAAATTTTTGTTTATAAAATTTCTTTGACTAAATGATTTTTATTTAAACATTTAGTTGAGATATTAATGTTGTACATCCGTGTGTGTATCTATAGAAGTAGACGAACATAAAAATTTTCCTGGAGAAGATAGACATGTGCAACCTATTGGGAAGACTATATAAGAATAGAAGTATAAAAAATACATATTAAATTTTAAAAAATATATGAATAAAATCATTAAAATAAATACTTTATACATTGATAATGTAAAGTTATTCTCAAATAAAAAAAAGATTCAAATTATCTCGTGTCCTAAACAGTATAATAGGTATATAAAACTTTATATAAATTATTAACATGCTTAATATACTTTTTATTTAAGTTATTTTAGAGAAATAATTTTTTTGTATTTTTTAAAAAAGTTATAAGAATAATTTTTTTTTTAATTTTGTGTTTAATTAAACATGTTAATAATTATTATTTGTTATTTTGTTTGTTCCATATTGTTCAATAGTATGTAATATACACTTCTATAAAAAAAATATCAATTACTGTTAAAATAGATTTTCTATAAAATTACTTTTTCTAAAAGAGTTAAATAGTTATTGTAATTTTATTTAAATATTTAGTTGAGATATTAATGCTACCTGTGTGTGTATTGATAGAAATAGACAGGTAGACAGACAAATTTTCTTAGTAGAAATAGACACGTGTAACTGTTAAGAAGACTATATAAGAATAAAAATATAAAAAAATACATATTAATTTTAAAAAATATATGAATAAAATAATAAAAATAAATATTTTATACATTAATAATGTAAAGTTATTCTCGAATAAAAGAGAAAAGATTCAAACAATCCCGTGCCCTAATTTTTTTTTTGAACAATCCCGTATCCTAAATTTAATAATACATATGTAAAACTTTAGCTTACACAAAATTAAATTGGCACTATTCATAATAAAATTATTCAAAAATATTATAAATGTATTTTCTTTATTTGACACTTGTCAATAAAATTTTTAATTCATATATCAAGTAATCTTAATATATGTTTTACTTAAGTTATTTTAAAGAAATAATTAGTTTTGTAAATTTTAAACAAAGTTTTAAGAATAAATAATATTTTTTAAATTTATGTTGAATTAAGCATGTTAATACTTTTTTTAGGGCAAAGCATGTTAATAATTATTAATTATTATTTATATTTTTTTTATTAAGTAGAGAATATAAACTTCTTTAAGAATTTAATTAGAGCATACTGGTAATATAAAGAATTTTTTAATGATATATAAAATTAATTATATTTTCATATAAAACTTAATCTCTAATCTCTAATGATGTAATATTATAATATTTAATTTTTTGGTTAAGTAAATTTTAAGTTCAAAATTATTAAAGTAATCATTAGTGTGAATTAATAGATAATAGATGACTATATGATAGCTAAAATAAATTTTTAGATAACAAATAATTATTGTGTAACTTTTGGTTTATGAAACTTTAAGTCTAAAAGTGTTATAGAAAAAAAAAATTGAACTATTCTATTACTATCTATTAAAACTATTAATTACTAACCTTCAGCCTAATCAAATATCCTTGTATAATAAAATAAAATAATGGTTGACCAAAATAAAATGTAAAAAGAAAAAAAGAAAAAAAGAAAATAACATAAAAAGAAATAAAAAGGGAAAGAAAAATATTAAAAGAAAAAAGAAAAGAAAACAATGTAAAAATAAAAAAGAAAGTAAAAGAAAAATAAAAAAGGAAAGTAAAAAAAAATATAAAAACAAAAAAGAAGAAAAATGTTAAAAGAAAAAAAACTGGAAAAAAAAAAAAGAATCTGGAAAGATATGAGCCATTAGATTAGTTGTTAGGAGAAGGCAACCAATGGCTAGGATGTAAAAGGAAAAAGACGGAATTTTTTTTAATGATAACATGACATGTGGCACTATGAATAGTACTCCAAGAAAGAGTTTTAATAGATAGTAATAGATAGATAGTAATAGAAGTAATGGTGATTATATTTGAACATCCATAAATTACAAACATCTCATCAACACCTTTACTTTCTCTCTATATCACTCTTCTTATCACATTACATTACCAATCAAATCAATTACTTATCTCTCCTCTCTCTCTATCTCTCACTAGGTGTAAACACCCAATGGGTGTGTCAAAGAAACATTTTCCTAAAAGTAATAGATAATAGATTAGATATTTGTGTGCATCATTAATTAATTTAATAATTAACTTATATAAACAGATTGATCATTTGTCCACCAAGAATCACTTTTTTCCTGACTTTCATGTTAGAAAAATCAGAATTCTCTTATATTATGAAAAAGAAATAGGCAAATTCAAGGAAACATCCACACCAAGCATTTGACCGGAGAAATTAAATGCTGGGAATACACCTTAAAGCCCGTACTTATTGACTGCAAACAAAATCCATGAAATTGCAAGATAATGAAGAAAAATAATTTTGACTTACCGCTTCATTGACTTGTGTCCTCCGCTCTACGCAACGAGGGGTTTCAAATTTCAAGTTCAGTACATAGCCATTAATCATTACAATAGATTGAACTGAGAAAACAATAGCAGCAGCACTGCTTCCATCCATGGCACGGTAGTGATACTGGTAACGAAGATTAATAAACAAGTCCATGGCTTCCTTCAAGCTTGTCTACCTCATTACCCTTGTCAGTTTCATGAATTTCGTAAGCACTAAAGCACTGGTCGACCAAGAATTTTTGGGCTCCATGTGTTCAGGCAACCTAACCACTCCAAACAGCGCCTTCCACTTGAACCTAAGGAGCCTTCTGTCTTATTTATCTTCCAACGCCACCGCCAAGCAATTCTACAACACCACAGTCGCCGGTAGAAACCAGTCCGACACAGTCTATGGAATGTTCGTCTGTTGGGGTGACGTCCCCCCTCACCTTTGTTCACAGTGCGTCCCAGACGCAACCAAAACAATATTCCCAGATTCATATGCAGCGAACGACTGTTCCTTGTCCAAAGAGGCAATGTTTTGGAACGAGGTTTGCATGATTCGCTTTTCCAACCATTTATTCTTTTCCATCGCCGACTTAAGTTCACCTAGTTGCGACGGCTACTCTGCCAACAACCAGACAAACTTGGTGAGTTTAGTTTCCAAAACAATTAACGAAACGGCAGATGAGGCAGCCAATTCTCCCATCGGTGCGAAGAAGTATGCCACAAAGGAAGCAAGGATATCTGGATTTCAGACCCTTTACTGTCAAGCTCAGTGCACACCTGACCTGTCTCCCCAAGATTGCAGAAAATGTCTAAATGCTACCATAGCTTATGGTCAACAGAACTGCCATGGAGCTCCGTCAGGGAGTTCTAGCAATCCCAGCTGTAAGATCAGGTATGACGTGTACCCTTTCTATCGCCCCAGTATCGCTCCGGCACCATCCGAACTTATTCCCGTAACAAATTCTTCCAATACAGAATCAAAATACTCACAGGATCATGCTACTTATCTTTCCCACAATTGTTCAAGAAACGAAACCACCAACGGGGCTTTTTTATCAAATCTCAGGACACTCCTCTCTTCCTTGTCTTCCAATGGCGCCAGGGCCACCAACACCGGTTTCTTCAAGACTACCATCAACACGGTCAGTGGCCTCTTCCTGTGCCTCGGGGAACTTTCCACTACCCTCTGTCAGCTATGTGTCCTAAACGCAACCCAACGAATATCCTCGGAATGCCCCTCTTCCAAAGAGGCTATCATTTGGTACAATCACTGCTTGCTTCGATATTCCGATGGCCCGTCACTCTCCACGGAAGACACCACTCCTACCTATCACGACTTCAATATCGTTAATACTTCCAACCCCAACCTGCAGCAAAGCTTCTTCACTTGGACTTTGGCCAATACTTTATCTGAGCTGAAGTTGGAGACAGACCGCAGTACCATTAAGAATTATGGAACAAAAGAAGTAAAACTGAATGATCAGCAAACCCTCTATACTCTTGCTCAGTGTATACCAGATGTAGAGAATTACCATTGCAGCACCTGTCTAAGAAACATTTTCGAAAAGGAAATTCCATGGTGTTGTTTGGCTAGTCCAGAGGGAAAAGTACTGTATCCTAGCTGCTATATGATGTTTGGATTGTCCCCATTTTATAAAGATGGTCACGAAGCTGAGGCGAACAGGCACGCTAGTCCTCCACCGACAACTGCAGGTGATGTTCCCATTCAAGCAATATTTGCATGCAAACATCAACCAATTAATCAACTTTCTTACTTATTTAACCAATAAATTTTAATACATATATAAACTCTTTCTAATAGTATATATGCTATAGGACTAAGGTTTTATGAAGTTTGGAACTATCTGTCAAAAAAAAAAAAAAAAAAGGTTCGGAACTAACTATGGCACAAAATTAAAGTTTCACAAGAAAATTAATAAATGGATTGAAAGTTTCAAATTCTCACTTCTCACAATATATGCATTGAAATGTATATCCGTTCAACCTAACATTAATACAATCACACCCTCATTATGTGGACACACATTCCAAAGCTCAATTTTGTGAGAAGCTACAAATTTTAACTTCTTAATGAACGTCTATTTGTAGATTTTAAACAGAAAAACAAACATACTATAAAACATCATAGAAGAACGTTTTGGAATATAAGAACATTTGTAGATTTTAAACTATGTACTGATTATGTAAAACAATTTTGCACCATCATTCAATCACAACCCACGACTTTCTATTTATGATAAGTTTGTTAACTTTTGTAATAAATACTTTAAAAGTCATATTAATAATTTGTGATTAGATGACAATTAAATTAATATTTTGAAAATGATTATATATCTAATTCTGCTAAACAAGAAAAAAAAATCATGAGTCAACTCAATCTAATCACTTTTTTCCGTACAACTCAATCTAATCCAAATCATAGCATGTGTTTATATATTAACTAGTGTTTTAGCCCGTGCATTGCATGAGTTTATTCAAACTTTTACTACCTTATTTATATAGCTAATAGAAAGAAATTTCTTTAAAAAAATAAAAGATTATAAAGTATATCGAAAGAAATTTTAAAAAAGAGATAATTATAAAAGAAATTAGAAACTATAATTTTTTTAAAAAAAAATAAGGGAATATGTAACGATGTAACTTTAATTTTATTAATATTAACTTTGAAAATTGGAAGTAAATTGAATTAAGGATTTGAAATTATTGAAGGAAAAGAGAAATCTTCAGAATTAAAAAATAGAGTTAGAAAAACGGATAAAAGAAATATTAAAAAAATTCAAAAGGTTAGAGACTATAAAATTTGAAAAGGGGGGAGGGGGGATTATACAACACATCGAAAGAAATTTTAAAAAAGAGATAATTATAAAAAAAATAGAAACTATAATTTTTTTTTTTAAAAATTAGGGAAGATGTAACGATATAACTTTAATTTTTTAATATTAATTTTGAAAATTGAAAATTAAATTGAATTATGGATTTGAAATCATTGATGAAAGAATGAAATCTTCGAAATTAAAAAAATAGAGTTAGAAAAACTGATAAAAGAAATATTAAAATAAAAGATAGCATTAGACAAAGAAGTGAAGTCAATGGAGGTAGTTATATAAATATTATGAATGTGAGTAGTTACAAAAATTGATAAGAGAAATTTTAGGAAAAGTAGAAGAACCATATGTATGTTTGAAGAGTGAATTATACCATATGAGAGGAAAATATTCAAACGAGAGTGAATGAAAGGGGAGAGTGAGGAGAGTGAAACAATGAGAGCATAGATGAACTTATTCATTTATATATATAAGAAGATTAGTTCATATGTCAGTGGGAGTTCTGATGCGTAAAATGCATACCGCTTAAGGGCAAACATACCTACGTAGTAGTAACAGTGGACCTAAGTTCGAATATCGTACCCTAGAGACTGATTGTGGTTCCAAAATAACAAATTTGTAGAAGACAAGGAAAGAGAAGTGTTTGAGTTGCAAGTGTGTATAGGAAAGCATAAAACCAAAACAGAGAACAAAAGAGACATTAGAGGAAGAGAATCGTTACAAGAATCAATCCCCATGATGAACTTCTGTTCTTCCTATCATGTAGTTCCCTCAGAAACTCCCAAAGTGCTCTCAAGAAAGTGTAAAAACTAAATGTAGAAAAAGGTCTCCCTAAAACATAAAAACCTAATCTATTTAATGACTTCAGCTATTGCAGGGGTATGCAGGGGTTGTGCATGGGGTCGTGCATAAGTTACAGAGCGCTGTTGGATCAACACGCCTCGTGCACGGGGCCGTGCATGAGTTATGAAGCACGACCTGTTTGGCATGCCCTGTGCTTAGGGTCGTGCTTACTTGCCAAGGGTGTTGTTTCCACGTTTTCAAACCCTTTTTCTTCTTTTCCCGAGTTCAAGCTCACTCTGCACCAAAATAACATATATCAATCAAAATCACCCAAAAATAATGCAATTTAAGGGTCAAATGGTACAAGAAACCCCATAAAATAATGACCAGAATGGGGTTTATCAAGTTCCTTCTCATGTAGCACACAACCGTCACATACACGATACCTACCTACTGAACTCAACTAATATCTCGGAATAAATTGATTAAGTAAAGAACATAAATAATATTTATTAAACTAAAACATATATTTCTGATTCTTTCTAAGCTAACTGAATAGTAACGATTGTTAATTTTCTTTTTTTAATGTAATTAATTATGATGGTTTTATTTTTGTAATACAATAAGTTATTTTAATTATTCCTTCAAAAAAAAGTTATTTAATTATTTGATTTAAATATTGAATCTTATTAAAAATTAAAAACACCGCAACAGAGAACAAGGTAAAATACATTTTTACACTCATATTCTTGTTCTCTCCATTATACTTAACGATCTTAATTTTTTTTTCTCTTCCTATATATAGCAAGGCATTTCTACTATTGTCATCATGACTAGTTAACAATTATTATTGGTGCCTTATTGACACATGTTAACTTTTTATGTAGAAAATAATAAA
Organism: Pueraria montana var. lobata; assembly: GCA_026413185.1. NCBI lineage: Eukaryota > Viridiplantae > Streptophyta > Magnoliopsida > Fabales > Fabaceae > Pueraria > Pueraria montana. Next base: position 14,164,989 of record CM048653.1, read on the forward strand.
GGTAGGTCACGAACAATTATTATCTTAATTGTTGTCCTCATCATTGTCTCGGCGTTCCTGTTTTCCTTTTGCTGCTACTTGCGAAGGATAAAAACAAGAAAAAGTGACAACAAGACTCTTCTGAAAAAAAACTGTATGTACTGTGATTTTTGTTAAATAAGATTTCAATTCTAAACTATTACTCCTTTCCTTCATTATTATAAGGTCCAAATTAAAAATATAATTTAGTCTTTATCATTATAAAATTCAATCTAAAATATATTTCGCATTAATTATTTTTCACAAAAATACTCTTAATTAAAGCCATTTCTTTTAGTTCAATAATTAGTTAGCACAATACATTAATTTTAGTCTAGATAGTCTTATTTTGCCTCTTGATATGAAGAGACTTTGGAAAATAGTGCTATTATTTATCTATTCCCGCACATAAACCTATCTCTTTCCCATGTAAGAACGATGTGATAGTAACAAAAACATAACCCATTAATGTTTATAAGTTTTGTATATAGATGTAGTTTTGAAAGAAAAAATAATAATTTAAGATAAATTTAATGTTTTAAATTAAATTAACTAAGTTTCTTAATCTGGTGAATTAGTTAATTGGACCATATAACAAGGAATAGAAGGAGTATTTTGTATATTTTAAAAACTTTGCCAACTTAATTCAAATATTTAAATATTTTGGTCTAGTTGGTCATGAAAGTACCACTTTAGAGGGACTACAATTCGATTTGATTATAATTAAAGCAGCAACGAATAATTTTTCGCCAGAGAATAAGATTGGAAAAGGTGGATTTGGAGAAGTTTACAAGGTAAAAAATGTGATAGAACTTTTAAAAGAGTGTTAGTAATACACTCTCTAGCATACTCTTTTTAACACTCTTTATTATTGCTTAAATTTTTTTGGAAACTACAAAAATATGAGTGGAGCTCTTTAAATAAGAAGTGGAACCCAGAATATTGTGATTTCCAAAAAAAAATTATCAAATAATAAAGTTGTGTTAAAAGAGATATGTTAGAAAATGTGTTGTTAACATTCTTCAACATTTTTTTTATCAAGTTTAATTTTTAACACAAACAAATAATGGTTTATATACTTTTAGGGTATTCTTTATGATGGACGGTGTATAGCTGCGAAGAGGCTTTCAATAAGTTCTAAGCAAGGTTCAACTGAGTTCAAGAATGAGATTTTATTAATAGCCAAACTGCAACATAGAAATCTTGTGGCATTTATAGGGTTTTGCTTGGAAGACCAGGAGAAAATTCTTATTTATGAATACATGCCAAATGGGAGCCTTGATTACCTTTTATTTGGTTAGACTTCTTTGGCCTTAAACTTTTTGTTTAGTCAAAGTGATTTATACATTATGTACACTTTTTAATTCATTATATCTTAAATTAATTCAAGTGATTAACTACAAAAATGTCTCACTTGATTTCCACATTCATTAAAAAATTGTGCAGATACTCAACAATATATGTTAAGCTGGTTGGAACGTTACAAAATTATAAAAGGGACTGCTTTGGGAATTCTTTATTTACATGAATATTCTCGACTTAGAGTAATTCATCGCGATCTTAAACCTAGTAATGTTCTATTAGATAAAAATATGAACCCTAAAATATCAGATTTTGGCATGGCTAGAATTATTGAAATGAATCAAGATCGTGGAAATACCAACAAAATTGCTGGAACACAGTAAGTTTTTCCCACTTATATATTTTCTTCTTGATCTCACTTTTGCATGTTTTGTTTTAGCTAAATGTTGTTTTTCTCTTGTAGTGGTTATATGTCACCAGAATATGCAATGTTTGGACAATTTTCTGAGAAGTCGGATGTTTTTAGTTTTGGTGTCATGATTCTTGAGATTATTACTGGAAAAAGAAATTTGAATGTTTATGAATCACGCAATGTTGTGGAAGGCCTCATGGGTTATGTGAGTATGATAATTTAGAATTTTTAAATAATAATAATATAATATAATATAAATTAAAAATTGATTTTAGTTTAAAAAAATGTTATAATATGCATATTCATTTTGATAATCTATTGTAGGTATGGAGACAATGGAAGGATGAAGAACCATTAAGTATCTTGGACTCAAACATAAATGAAAGTTATTCACAAATGGAAGTTCTCAAATGCATTCATATTGGTTTATTATGTGTTCAAGAAAATCCAAATGCAAGACCTACAATGGCAATGGTTATTTCACATCTTGATAATCACTTAATTGAATTACCATCTCCACAAGAACCAGCATTTTTCTTGAACAGACGTAGAATGGATCCAGAAATTGTTATACAACAAGAATTAAGTCCCAATCAAGCTGGCAACGGTTCTCCACTGTATTCTGTTAATGAGATGTCTACTAGTAATTTTTATCCTAGATAATTCGTTATTTTCTCACTTGATGGCATTATTTACTTTTGTTTTAATGTATAATAAACCTTCATTTGGCACTTTTGTTAATAAAGATTGAATCATCAGCTTTTTTTTAATGTATTTTTGTAATATTTTTTAATAAATATTTTAGAATACTCGTTAAATAATCTAATAAAGAAAAGAATTTTAAGCTGCAAAACAAATAAAGGATCATAAATGCACTATATATGGACTATCTTTGAAAAAATAAAATTGAACCACTCTATAAAAATAGTTTGGTTAACTAAATCATTTTTATAAAGAGGATTGGTTCATATTTTTTTTTTTTTCAAAATGATTCAGTTTTTTTGGGAAATTGGTTTGGTTCGATTCAATTTGGTTATCCATTTTCTACTTATATATGATTTGGTTTTTTAAAAAACAAAATTGAATCAAACTACTTTATAAATACAATCTCAGTTAACCAAACAATTTTTATAAAGTAGTTCAATTTTTTTCTCTCTCAAAACATATAATTAGTTTTTATAATTGGATTTGATTCAGTTTGGTTTGATTTTTTCACACACCCTTTTTGTGAGATATATAAGGTAACACTTCTAAGGTTCACACAATGATGAGTGTTACCTTGTTGACAAATTTAAATCAAGGTTAATATATCTTTAAAACTGTCAAATAATTATAATCAACATGGTTAATTTAGATATACATGACAATTAGACTAATCACTTTTTATATATAAACGTGTAAGAGTATGTTTGGTCTAGCTTTTTTTCTACTTAAAAGCTACTCTTAAGTTAAAGTTAAAATAAGAATTTTTTTTTTTTAAAGTAGAAGTTAGTTTCTCAATTTTTTTTTTCAAATTAAAAGCTCCTTTTAAATTAAAAAGGTGTTTGATAAAAGAAAATTAAAATCTTTATTTTTATTTAAAATTGGTTATCTCGTTCAATAAAAATATATATTTACAAAATAAAAAATATTTTTGTCAAATTATTTTAATCTACATAAAATTATTTTAATGATAGTAAAATATTAAAATATAAATATTTAAAACAAATTATATAATTATAACATAAAAAATCATTTTAATTAAAACACATGAGGATAAGGATTAAAAATTACTCCATCACATGCAAGGGGAAGAATTACACCATCACGTGCATCTGAGCAAATTGCTCCTCCAGCAAAATTGGTCTCACAAATGAAAAAAGGTGCGATAGAGGGAGGGAACCAGAATGCAATTGAGGGAGAGAACCAAAGTGCGATTGAAGGAGAAAAGTGGAGTCTTGGTCATGTGAGAGAAGGAAGCAAGGATCGAACCTAAATCTAAGGGGATTTTGAAAGGTTTCGTTTGCCTTTTCCATGGGAGGAAGTCACATAGTCAAAATCGATTGACGAATAGAAGGGGAACAGGAGAGAACGTGAGGAAGAGCGTGAATTGAGAACGTAAATTACCTGGCATGTGCCTTTTAATTGGAGTTATAATCTTGACAGTTAAATTTAAATCGATGGTTATTGTTCTTTGTTCTTAATATTTTTAATTAAAATAAACTTAATATTTTTAATTTATTCCTTAGAATGCAAAAATAGATTTTTCATTTACATTTTATATACATTTTAAAAGAGAAATTCAAAATTTAATGGGACAAAGATAATTTTATTTAATAAAATTATGATTATTACCTATACAATTATTTTTTAAAATATTAAAATAATTAATTGGTGAGTGATATTTGTGGCAGACACACAGCTTTCAGTGATGAGTGATATTTGTACTGTGGCAGATACACAGCTTTGGGTGAATCCATCCGTGACGCCTTTCAAATTGAATTTGGTGACTAATACAAGCTAATCTTATCACTCCTTTTGATCTTTCTTAATTCAGCTTCCTAGCCACGCCTTTTGTTCCATTTCCATTGCTTTTATTTGTTTCTCACTTTTAAAATTTGTTTTTACAAGAGTTTTATGGTCCGAGATATTTTTGTGTGGTTAGTGTGTCTTCATGTCTTGCTTTGTGGATACACACTCTACTTGACTTTTTTTTTATAGACCACCAATTTTGTTCGGTATGAATAGATTATTATAAATAATTCATGTCTATGATTATGAATAATTATTTATTCGGATTCTAAATTTAACTAGAATTAGCTCTTTAGGGTAAACTGTGAAACATAAAATTAGACCTAAGTTTCGCTAATGTTATTAAAAAACGTGTTAAGTACTTGTCTTAAAATGTTATAAAACGTGATGTGTGTGTATCCACTTAAACTAGTGACTCATTGGTTGAATTGCTACCTTGTAATAGTACCTTGACTGAGTTGAGTCTAATAACATTGGATGTATCCATTCATGATGTATTGCTTATTTGCGTTATATAGACTATAGAGAGAATGACAAAAGTTCCTTTTATTTATTACGTTTTTTCTGTGCTCTTTTTTTTTTTTTTCAAAGGGAACAAGAGCAATTGAGGGCTTGGCTTTGAAGTTGGAAGAAACTAGTAGACTTCACGTCAATACCAAAGCATTTGAGAAAATGAAGAAATTGAGACTTTTGAAACTTGATCATGTACAACTTGTTGGAAATTACAAGTATCTTAACAAAAACCTAAGATGGGTTTGTTGTTGGCAAGAATTTCCTCTAAAACACATACCAGACAACTTGTATCAGGAAAATCTAATTTCCATTGAATTAAAATATAGTAATGTTAGACTAGTATGGAAGGAGCCTCAGGTAAATATTACATGAAATTTTCATTAATGACAATGGTAATTGTCGCCACCATTTGCTTCTTTATTTTTGGTTAAATATTTCTTGTGCAGTTTATGCAGAGGCTAAAGATCCTCAATCTTAGCCATTCAAGGAACTTGATGCGCACCCTTGATTTCAAAACTGCCAAATCTTGCAAAGCTCATTCTGCAAGATTGTCCAAGCTTGTCTGAGGTGCACGAATTCAGATAAATTTGATGGATTGTACAAGCCTCAGCAATCTTCCAAGGAGGATCTGTCAGTTGAAATCTTTGCAAACCCTCATCCTTTCTGGCTGTTCAAAGATTGACAAGTTGGAAGAAGATATAGTGCAAATGAAGTCCTTGACTACACTGATTGCAAAAGATACAGCTGTAAAAGAAATGCCTCGTTCAATAATATTGGATATATGTCCCTCTGTGGATATGAAGGATTAGCACGTGATGTTTTTCCTTCTCTCGTATGGTCTTGGATGTCACCAACTGAATCTCAGATCTTGAACTCAACCATATGGGAGCATGTCAACTTCTCATAATCTCATAAAGATCTACATCCAGTTGATCCAACACCCTATTAGATCTTCCACTATTTCAAATTTCAAGTTACAAGCACACTGCACACGCAGGAAATTTAAAATAGAGAAACTTTCTAAACTTGAACCCTACAAGTGAAGAAAGAAACACCTAATAGAACCCTACTGTTAGATTATGAAAAACCCTATTTCATAGAATTACAATCTTTCTAAAAGATGAAAGTTATGGAACGATTTCACCTTTAGTGAATGATAGAACATTTCCGCTCTTCATGATCCAATAATCTCTTTAAGCAAAATGATCTTCCTTTTTTATTCTTCCAATTTGAAAATGAAGAAGATCAAATAGCTTTAGAACCTTCTTAATGCTCTTATCTCAAAGTATGTTTAAAATTGATTTTTAGGAAATACATGTTTTTAGAGAGAGAAATGTGTTGATATTTATAAAATTTTAAAGATAAAACTGATTTAATCTGTTACGTAGACAACGTAATCTGTTAAATCGTTCTTCAACGCAACTGGGTTCTATTCAAGAATCATTTTAACCTTTTACATCAAAATGTAACTTGTTAAATTGCTCTTAATGATCTTCATACGTGATCTGGGTTCATTTTAATCTGTTACATGTCCATGTAATCAATTAAACCGAGCTTTCTTCCTTCTGAAACAACTTTTAGAGTCTATAGTAATCGATTATATCGTGATGTGATCGATTAAAACAAAAACTATGTAAATTCTTCCAGAAACAAAACTCAAAGTCTAAAATGTCTTGTGTAATCGATTAACCCGAGGTGTAATCGATTATGCTTTGTATTTTAGCTTTTCCCAGATAAAAGAAAACGTGGTAATCCATTTACATCTATTATGTAATCGATTACTACTGTGAAATTATCTAAAGATCAATCAAAATACTTTCCAAGACTTCTTGGTCTAACTCTAGGCATAATCTAAGACTAAAATCTAATAACACAGATGCCTAAGTCTATAACAAACAATACAATGCCACATCCTTACATGTTTGACATATTTAAGAATTAAAACCAAAACATAAAAGACAAAACTAAGGAGGTAAACTATCTATCTAGTCTTCATGTCAATAATTTCCCCCTTTTTGGTTTTGATTGTGCTTTTTGATTGTACTTAGCATTGTACCTGTTTCTTTCAAATACTCTTGTCCAATGATTGGTTAAACAGGACATGTAAAACAGAATACCAACCCAATCATAGAGTCATTTTCATCAAAATATACTCCCCCTTTTGGCAAATGAAAGCCAAAAAGGTTATGATCAAATGAAATCATACATAATCAAGTAAACACAGATCATATAGAAGTAATATCATGCAATTAAGTAACCATAATTGTTCAGAAACACATTGTATATCATCAATTACAGTCATCCAAAATATTGAAATTGAAATGAAATTAAAAACATAGTACTTTTTCAAAATATATTAGATATGCAAAAAAAAAATTGTTGATTTGGGACAGCCATTGATCTAGTCTTCATGATAGGGAATATTGAGCTCATCAAGCCTTGTTGAGATAGTCTCAAAACTGTCCTTGAGTTCTTGGTAGTCTTCCTTGTGAACTCTCATTAACCTATCCAATTTAGCCAAAACAGCCTTCTCAAAAGGGGTTAGTGGTTTCTCTTCTTCTTATGTAGGCTAAGCTTGTTGAGGATCTTGTTTCTCTTGTCCTTCATCATCATCGACATCTACTGGTGCATCTTCCTTGACAAACCATCCGTGATCAGTAATAACCAAATTCATTTGCTTCAAAGCTTTGGTCTTAACTTCATGGATGTCCCTAGTGAATTCAGAAATTTCAGATGATGTATCCACCTTAAAGTGATCAATCACTTTTGAGATGAACACAGCATAAGGACATTTATAGTCTACCAGTGTTCTGGTTTTCAACATATTCTCGATGATCACAAAAATCCAGTTAACCTTAATCTTATTTTTCAGAGCAAAATAAGATCATCATTTGTTAATTGAGCATGATTACTCCCCCTGGGTGTGAGAATCCATGCAATCACATAAGCTAGCAATCTGTCATCTACCTTAAGAAGGCCAATGCCAAATCTCTTCTTGAGTGGCTTAGTTGGATTCCTCATACAATCCAAAAAGGTATTAACTTTACTATACTTAATTCCCATTTTCTTAAATTCTTCCAAATTTGGCTTAGTTTTGCCAATTTCAATACTGCCTATAGAGCTAAAAACTAAAGTAGTTAACTCTATCTTAACACCTTTCAAAGATGAGTAAAGAACTCTAAACTCATTCACATGGGCATAGGTATAGAAAACCCTTACCAAATCAGGGTAGTAGGTGTCGTGAAGCTGCATGAATTTACTAAGCCCTTGTTCTTCTAGAATAGAAGGGAAGGAGAAATTCTGGCCTTTGAGCCATTCTAGGTTTAGAAATTTGGGGTCATCAAATCCTTTCCAGCAAATGTCTGAAGGTAAGAGGCTTCTTGGTGCTCACTAGTGAACCAGGAATTCAGACGTGGTTGTGATTGAGGTCGAGGAGAGGGAGGGGCATGTTTCTTTCCTCTACTAGACTCTGCTTCTTTGTTAGAAGAAGCTTTCCTCTTCTTGGTCTTGGTTGGAGGAGGAGTAGCATTCTTCTTAGCAATGCTCTTAATCCTCTTGGGTTGGAAATCAGCCATTGGGGATTGATTAAAGTGTGTGAGGGGTTAGGTTTTTGTTAGAGAAAGGGTTAAAATGTGCTACGGATTTAAAGGGATGGAGTGGGTTTGAAGGAGATATGAAGTGGTTTCTTTAAAAGTCTCATCTTTTGGGGTTTAAAACACTTCAAAGCATGTGTAATCGATTACGTTCCAATCTGTAATCGATTACAATTTTCCAGAATAGACCAGTGACTGCTCAGATCAATGTAATCGGTTATAATTTTATTGTAATCGATTATTTTGAAGATTTATGCAGTTTTAAAAGACTTTTTATGCAACAGAGAACTGTGTAATCGGTTATCCCGAAGGGTAATCAATTAAAACAGTAGGTAACACAATTTTTCTTTTAAACATGAATGCAATTTTCAGCCATGTAATCGGTTATCCTGAGGGATAATAGATTACTACTGCAGCTTTTTGAAAAACATGTATAAAATGAGTTTTCACAAGTTTTAGAAAAAAAATTTCACACAGTCATATGCAAACAACACAAATGCATTCAAACATACAAAACAAATAGAAAACAATAAAGCTATAAAAGAGAGAGTTTTACATTTCTAATGTTGGCTTAAGTGAGATTTGACTCACTAAGTATGCCAAGATCATTTCTTAATTGGTAAAATCTATCTCTAGCTAATGGTTTGGTGAAAATGTTAGCTAGTTGAGAATTTGTCTCAACAAATTCTATGTCACAATCACCTTTTTGAATATGATCTCTTATGAAAAGGTGCCTAATTTCAATGTGTTTGGTTCTAGAATGTAAAATAGGATTCTTAGTGAGGTTTATGGCACTAGTGTTGTCACATTTAAGAGGTATGTGATCTAAATGAAGATCAAAATCAGATAATTATTGTTTCAGCCACAAGGATTAGGCATAATACTTCCAGCCGCAATGTATTTAGCCTCTGCAGTAGATAAGGTAAGACATGCTTGTTTCTTACTATGCCATGACACTAAGCCATTGCCAAATAAATGACAAGTTCCACTAGTACTTTTCCTATTTAGCTTACATCTAGCAAAGTCTAAATCTGAGTATCCTATAAGAATAGGTTCAACACCTTTGGGATACCATAGGCCCACATCTAAAGTTCCTTTTAGATATTTCATAATTCTTTTTATAGCAGTATAGTGAGATTCTTTAGGATTAGACTGATATCTAGCATACATGCAAACACTAAACATAATGTCTGGTCTACTAGCAGTCAAGTAGAGTAAAGAACCAATTATACCTCTGTACTTTGTTTGATCTACAGATTTACCTTTGACATCAGTATCAAGGTAACAATTTGTAGCCATTGGAGTAGCTGATTCTTTGCTATTTTCCATATCAAACTTCTTTAAAAGCTCTCTGCAGTACTTTGTTTGGTGGAGAAATGTGTCTTTCTTTAATTGCTTGATTTGTAATCCTAAGAAGAAATTTAGTTCACCTATCATTGACATTTCAAACTCCCCCTACATACTTTTTGCAAATTCCTCACATAGAAGATTGTTAGTAGCACCAAAGATTATATCGTCAACATATACTTGTACTAACAGAATGTTCTTAGAGGATCTTTTTATAAAAGAGTTTTATCAACTTTTCCTCTCTTAAACTTTTGATCAAGGAGAAAGTTACTTAATCTTTCATACCATTGTCTAGGGGCTTGCTTTAGCCCAAACAAAGCCTTTTTAAGCTTGTACACATGGTTTGGGAATTTATGATCTATAAAACCAGGAGGTTGAGAAACATAAACTTCGTCATCAATAAAGCCATTTAAAATAGCACTTTTCATATACATTTGAAACAATTTAAAGTTCATAATACATGCAAAGGCAAGAAGTAATCTCACAGCTTCTAATCTAGCAACAGGAGCATATGTTTCATCATAATCAATTCCTTCTTGTTGATTATATCTTTTAGCAACAAGCCTAGCTTTGTTCTTAGTTATAAAGCCGGATTCATGAAGCTTGTTTCTAAACACCCATTTTGTGCCTATTTTGTTTAGACTTTTAACCATAGGAGTGAGATCCCATACATCATTTCTCTTAAATTGATTTAGTTCCTCATGCATAGCCATCACCCAAAATTCATCAAGTAAGGCTTCTTCTATTGTTTTGGGTTCAATTTAAGAAACAAAAGCGATATGTTCACAAAACATATTTAAAGAGTTTCTGGTAGATACTCCCTTTTCTATATTTCCAATTATGTTGTCCATGGATAGATCTCTAGGAATCCTCCATTTTTTAGGTAAAGAGTGTTCCTCATGTTGATCTTCCCTTATTGATGATTCTTCCCTTGTTTCCAATTCAGCTTGAGGGGAATATTCAGCTGTACCTACATCATCATCATCACAAGGTACCTTTCCTACCTTTTGGGGGTTAGATTCATCAAAAACAACATGTATAGATTCTTCAACAGTAAGAGTTCTCTTATTATAGATTCTATAAGCTTTACTAGAAAGAGAATATCCAAAAAATATAGCTTCATCCACTTTGGCATCAAACTTGCCAATAGATTCTTTGTCATTGTTTAGCACAAAGCATTTGCAACCAAAAAGTTTGAGATGTGAAATGTTAGGTTTTCTTCCTCTATAAAGTTCATAAGGGGTTATTTTCAAAAGAGGTTTAATTAAGACTTTATTAAGAACATAGCATGCATTGCTTACTATATCAACCCAAAAATAGTTAGGTAAATCATTTTCATTTATCATAGTTCTAGCTAGTTCTTCAAGAGATCTATTTTTTCCTTTCTACAACTCCATTTTTTTAAGGAGTTCTAGGTGCAGAAAAATTGTGATCTATACCATATTCTTCACAAAACTTTTCAAAATCCTCATTTGGGAATTCCCCTCCATGATCACTTATCAAGGCTTTGATTTTCAAATCTTTTTCATTTTGAATCTTTTTGGCTAGTTTTGCAAAATTTATAAAAGCATTACTCTTCAAAGATAAAAAACATTATTCATGTATATCTTGAGAAATCATCCACAATTACTAAAGCATAATAGCTACCTCCTAGACTCATAGTTCTAGAGGGACCAAATAAGTCCATGTGCAGAAGTTCAAGGGGTTTAGAAGTTGAAACTACTTTCTTTGCTTTAAAGGATACCCTTGTTTGTTTTCCCTTCTGATATGCATCACATATTTTGTCCTTCTCAAACTTAAGTTTAGGTAAACCATGAACCAACTCTTTAGGAATCAATCTATTAAAATGAGACATATGTAAGTGTGCAATCCTTCTGTACCATAGCCAAGCTAAATCATCTTTACTAGTTAAGCATGTTTCATGAGGTAGGGATGCATGCTCAATGTTTAGCATATAGATGTTAAGAACCCTCTTACCTACAAAATTAACATTATCATGGCTATCACATATCATACAACATGATTGTTTAAAAGATACTTTGAAACCTTTATCACATAGTTGGCTAATACTAAGGAGATCATGTTTTAATCCATCCACATACAACACATTTTCAATAATAGTGGAAAGAGGATTACCAACATCCCCTACACTAAGAATTCTCCCTTTGTTGTTATCACTATAGGTCACAAATCCTTGATTTATCCCCACTGATGTGTCTTGAGCAGCCGTTGTCTAAATACCATAGAGGCTCTTTGGCTCTCATACCTAAAAAATAGGTTAAACAGAGGGTTTAGGTACCCAAGTGATTTTGGGTCCTTTGGGGTTAGTGGTTTCCTTGGTTCCTTTGGGGATCCATTTGTACCTCCCATTTGGAACACCAAATTTCTTGATCATGCAATTATTAGAAGCATGCGCCTTATGCAAACAATAATGGCATGACACAAATGGAGAGCTAGATGTTTTGACAAAGTTAAAAAAGTTCTTATAAGTTTTATGCTTTTTGCCAATTGTATAACCAACTCCAGCTCTTTCTATCATGCATTTTTGTTGTGTAAGGAGTGCATTAAGATTATTTCTTCCCATTGTAAACTTTGATAAGGTTTTTAGTAAATATTCATTTTTCAGTTTAATGGCCTTACAATTTTCACATTGGGAAGGATAATCAGTGGGAACATTAGTAATATTGCTAAGAGAGACTTCCTTCTCTTTTTCAAGAGTTTCAATTTTACTTTTCAAATCAGTCAGCTCTTTTTGCATATTAGCTAATTTTTCCTTTAAGTGTATTATTAGCAAAAGCTAGCCTTTGTGCTTCCTCATGCATTTCATTAAAAGCATCAAGCAATTGATCATAACTATCATCATGTTCAAGGTCAGAAATACTTACAATGCTTTCATTTTCTTCTTCTTCTTTGGCCATGAGGTAGAGATTAGCTTCCTCTTCATTGTTTTCTTCACTTGAGGAATTAGATGCATTATCCTCCCAAGCTATGTAGGCTCTTTTTTTCTTTCCTTGGCTTTTAGGCTTCTTCTCTCCACTTTGTTGCTTCTTGATATAGATAGGACACTCCGATTTAATGTGTCCTATTTTTCCACATTTGAAGCATATGAAGCATGGAGATGAGTTTTCATTTTCTTCATAAATTTTCTTTGCTGAGTTCCTTTTCCTTTCCTATTTTTCTTCTTGAGAAATCGCCTAAACTTCCTTACAAGGAGAGTTAAGTTTTCAGATGGAGTTGCTGCTTTAAGAGCTAAGCCTCTTATTTTTTGGTCCTTTTCTTCTTCTTCTGCCATCCTTGTCATGTCCATTTCATGTTCTCTTAACTTGCCAAACAGCTCTGCATTGGTCATCACTGCAAGATCCTTTGATTCTGAAATTGTTGTCATCTTAGGTTGCCATGTTCTGTTCATTGACTTGAGAACTTTACATTCAGTTCCTCCTCTTCAAAGATCTTTCCTAAGCCTTTAAGGTGATTTACAATGTGTGTAAATCTCTTCTGAACATCGTTCAAAGTCTCGCCTTGCATCATTCTGAAGGTCTCGTACTTTTGGATGAGGGTATTCTTCCTCACTCTTCTTACTTTTGTCGTACCTTCATCGGTGACTTGTATTAGATTCCACATTTCCTTGGCAAAGGTACATTGAGAAACACGAAAGAATTCATCATAATTTAAAGCAAAAGGTATAATGTTCATGGCTCTAGATTCATATTGAGCTTTCTTAGTTTATTGATCTATCCAAGTATCAAAAGGTTTTTCAACTAAGTTTCCATCAACAATATGTTTTGGAATAGATGGACCTTTTATTACCGCATTCCCAATGCCTCTATCAACAGATTCCATAAAGATTTTCATCTTCACTTTCCAAAAAGGGTAGTTTACACCACCAAACATTGGAGGTCTATTAATGGAAGCACCTTTAGTGAAGGGCAATTGATTTGCTACCATATCCTTGTTTTTCAAAAGGAATCTTGAATAAGATACAAGATACCAGCTCTAGATACCAATTGTAGGATTGAAGCAGCAGATATAGAGGGGGGTGAATAGATCTTTCAATCTTTTTCAACCAAAATCTCTTTTCTTTTCAAAACCTTTAATTCACCTTCCTTCTTTAACAAGATTCCAAGTATTCAAAAGAAAAATTTCAATAGAGATTTAAATTCATATTAAAACTCAGAGTTATTCCAATTAAAAGATGTTGATTGGAAAAACTTAATCGAGTAGCCTTGATAACATGAATAAGCAAGAATGTAGAGGTTAAAGAAAGAGTGCTTGAGATTTTTATACTGGTTTAGTCATAAAGACCTACATCCAGTTGATCCAACACCCTGTTAGATCTTCCACTATTTCAAATTCCAAGTTACAAGCACACTACACACACAAGAAATTTAAAACAGAGAAGCTTTCTAAACTTGAACCCTACAAGTGAAGAAAGAAACACCTAATAGAACCCTACTATTAGATTCTGAAAAAACCCCTATTTCAGATAATTACAATCTTTCTAAACGATCAAAGTTATGGAATGATTTCACCTTTAGTGAATGATAGAACATTTATGCTCTTCATGATCCAATCATCTCTTCAAGTAAAATGATCTTCCTTTTTTATTCTTCCATTTTGAAAATGAAGAAGGTCAAATAGCTTTAGAACCTTCTTGATGCTTTTATCTCAAAGTATGTTTAAAACTGATTTTCAGAAGAAAAAAAAAACATGTTTTGAGAGAGAGAGAGGTGTTGGTATTTATAAAATTTTAAAGATAAAACAGATTTAATCTGTTATGTAGACAATGTAATCTATTAAATCATTCTTCAATGCACCTGGGTTTTATTCAAGAATCATTTTAACCTATTACATGAAAATGTAACCTATTAAATTGCTCTTGATGATCTTCATAAGTGATCTGGGTTCGTTTTAATCTGTTACATGTCCATGTAATCGATTAAACCAAGCTTTCTTCCTTCTGAAACAACTTTTAGAGTCTATAGCAATCGATTATATCGTGATGTAATTGATTAAAACAAAAACTATGTAAAGTCTTTCAGAAACAAGACTCAAAGTCTAAAATGCCTTGTGTAATCGATTAACCCGAGGTGTAATCGATTATGCTTTGTATTTTAGCTTTTCCCAGATAAAAAGAAAACATGGTAATCTGTTACATCTATTATGTAATCAATTACTACTGTGGAATTATCTAAAGATCAATCAAAATACTTTCCAAGACTTCTTGGTCTAACTTTAGGCATAATCTAAGACTAAAATCTAATCACACAGATGCTTAAGTCTATAACAAACAATACAATGCCACATCTTTACATGTTTGGCTTATTTAAGAATTAAAACCAAAACATAAAAGAGAAAACTAAGGAGGTAAACTATCTATTGGGCCTTCATGTCAACAAAATGGAACTTGTATGCTTAGTTAAATTTGTTGTGTAGTGTAGTGGCATAAGGCTAATGCATAACGTTGAGCTCGGAGATTGTTTTTGGGTTTCAGGAAAGTGAAAACATGGCTCTTATTATGTGTGTGACTTTGACTTGATGATGGGCACTATGTGATGAGTTCAAATTCTAATTTTTAATTTTCAAGTTATAATGTTGTTATGCACTCAGATTTTTTTTTTTTGCTTTAATTGATTATGGCGGTTTTTAACCACTAGAAATTGTAATTTAAATTTTGAAATAGATAGTGGCGGTCTTTGAGAAATAGTGAATTGGGGATCTAAAATTAGAGAAAGCCATGCCTTACAAACACACTTGAAATGCAAAACAAATCTAACCGACAATCTCAACACAGTTTCTTTTATCAATTCCAAAGGGAGAGTGAGGCTCATTCCCCACTCTTGGTCTTTCACTATCGGACATGCAATTGTAGAGAGAACCGAACGACAAACAGTTGCTATCTTGCTTCTCCAACGACATGTTTGCTACTAGACTCGTCGAGTGGGATGAAAGGCAAAGAAATCAGAGTGAACCAGCATAATGATAGCCAGAGCCTAGAGGCGATAGCAGCACAATAGAGCCAGCTAGGGTATTTTAGAGAGAATAGTAGAGATGTTTAAGGGAAGAAAAAGTATCAACCTATCGGGTTTGGTTTTTGATTGTACAACTTGATAGAGTTAAAATGTGACAGTTGTTAGCCAATTTACAAATAAAATATTAATTGTTTTACCTATTAAAGTTTCTTACTTATTCCAAACTAACCCTCCCTTAAAATTTTAAAAAGAGAATAAATTTGATCTCTTCAATTAGGATGGAGTTTTATCATAAAATTTAATAAAATTAAGAATAAACTGTGAATTCAAATCCCTAAGGGTTAGTGAAAGTAAGGAGGGATGAGATGATAAGTGTGGAATTTACATTTAATTTGTTGTAGTGATTGATTAAACATGATTTTATTACACTAATAAGTGTTAATTATACTGTCATATGCACATTGATAGTCTTTTACATTAGAGTTGATATCATTTGAAAATATTGGATTTTATCTCTAATTGAGAGGATTTATAATGAAGCCTATTGTTCGCAAGTTATAAACGTTTTATTGAGGAAAACTGAGATCCTCTAGTGAAATTCTAAAGCGATATAAACTCTAATGAGACTCACTATGAACATACCATTATTGTTGTTAGACTTGGGATCCTATAGTAGCTACACACCCTGTGATAGGGCGGAAATCTTGTAGTGAAAGCCAATGAGACCTTGAGGGCATTTAGTGTACATCATCCCATAAGGAGCTAGAGGGTTGTGACTCTATGTCATGGTTAAGGCAACTTGTGCACTAGTGTTCTTGACTAATTACTACAATTTATCTACAATCAGTGTAGTGCATTGCCACGTATCCTTTATCACCAAAGGCTATTCCCATTCTAACTTTGCTTGGTGATTCACCTAATGTTATTCCCATTCTAGACCAAGTGAATATTGATATTGATATTGACCGACAAGCTTTGGTCGGTGGGGTACGAGTTTCTAATTACAATATTATGTTGGTGGAAAGTTCTCCATGGAGATGAGGTAACATTTGTGTATTCATTCATTGTATTTAATCATGAGTCAACATTCGTGCATGCATTCATCTAATGCATTTGATTGTCACTTGTAATTCGATACACTTGTGCGAGTTGATTATTTTTGTTGTAACTATATGTTAGATTTGTTAGCTTTGTTAACACATGTTGCCTTAGGTAAATACTTACCTCCTTATTAATTTGTTTGTTCATGTATTGTTTTCCTTTTCCCTTTGCCTATTGTCTATTGTGTGCTTCCCCACCTCTTTAGATGGTAACAATTGACATCAATATGGCACAACAGTAGCTTGACAAGATCTTCCTACATGTTCTGTAGGATCTCTTGACACTGTGTTTTGACAATTCTTTGTCACTATAGTCCATTTGAAGTATATAATCTTATTGTCATTAGATATAGTCAGCTTTATATAGTTTATAATTCAATTTTTAAATAATTGTGTATATGTTGTTGATGAAGTATTTATATAAAAAAATCACTTCGTATTTTTTAGTATAAGACAAATCTCACGTAAGCGTTACTCATATTATTCATATTATACTTGTATAATTTTGGGGTGCTACAAAGTTTCTATCAATCAACTTCCATTAATATATAATATGACAAATAAAATATTTAGATAAATGATCTTTCTATACGAATGATCAACGAGCTAGAATCAAGTATTCTAACATCAAGGAAATTTAATTTTTGGACCCAAGGTTTGACTCAACCCATATAGGTTTCATTTCTTTTCTTTTTATAGATCTAATATATGTATCATTTATAGGAGGTTAAAAGTTCGAATTGAGTAAAATTAATATGGATGATAAAACTCTTCTTTTGAATATTTAACTTAACACAATTAATACTCAAGACTTAATTACTTAGGGTAATTAATTAAATTAAAACAATCTCATCCCAGTTGATGATGCTTGAAAATAACTCACATTAGGTAAGAATATGTTGTGAGAAAATATCTAAAATCATTATTGAAAATAATAAACTTTAAATAAATAAATATTTAAAAAAATTTGTAATGTAAAAAATTATTTTAATTCTTAAAATTAAAAATATTAATCATATTAGTTATTAAGTTGTCTCTCTACTAAGAAGACTTATTCTCTTCTCTTTTTAATACTTAGGAGGCCAAAAGGTTAGAGCTGTAAAAAAAGACCAGAACCCACAGGCCAACCCTGTAACATCCCCAATATAGGGACATTGGAAATAAATGATAAAGAGACCTCTTTATGGAATAGTAATTATATTTAATGGTTGGCTTAAATAACTTTTAGGTCCTGATAAATTTCCAAATTTTGCTTTGGGTTCCTGATAAATTTTTTCGCTATTTTGAGTCCTTGATATATGAAAACTTTTGTTTTGAGTCCCTATTGTCAGTTAAGTGATGATGTGGCACTATCCGAACAGATCTTCCCAATATATATCAACTGTTGAGATGGTGCCACATCATCACTTAACTGACGGCAGGGACTTAAAATAAAATTTTTAATATATCAGGGACTTAAAACACCGAAATTTTTTATCAGGGACTCAAAGCAAAATTTGGAAATTTATCAGGAACCTAAAAGTTAATTAAGCCTTAATGGTTAAAGGATATCCTTAGGCATTAATAACAATAGTTACCTTATCTTAGGAATGGACAAGAATAAGATAATGGGACCCAGATGGGGAGCCAATTCCCTCCAAGCTAACTCACACACCCGCGGTTTAAGTAGATGAAGAAGGGAGAGTTAGAGAAAGAAAGAATGGGAAAGCTGGAGATAAAAAGGAGAAAAAGAGGAAGAAGAGAAAGAAAAGGAACAAGGAAAAGGAGAAGAGATTTGAATACCCAGTGCCCAGAGCTCATATCTACGTGTCTCCAAAGGTGAGTGCTTTCACCTTGTCCTTCCCTACCCCTTTGTTTGCATGTTTTCCCTCTTTCCTCTTTTGAACCCGAAGGTAGGAGATTTAGGGATTCCCATGATTAAGCTAGATAGAAGTGTTTATTGAGAGTAGATTAATCAGGTAGAAAGGTAATAGAAGTGTTTAGGAATGTTTTGGTGTGCTTGCATTTGTTTGAAAACCATGGATGGCTATTGGGAAAGAGGATTTGTAATTCTCACAAGTTACAGATCACAGGAGCATGCTCAGCCCGTTGACACATGCTCATCGCGCATGGCTTTAGTGTTCATGTTCATAGGCTCGTGCCAAGTATGATGAATACATGCTCAATGCGATAAGTTTATGGGTTTGTGTTCAAGGGGTGAGCTAAG
This sequence comes from Pueraria montana var. lobata, assembly GCA_026413185.1. NCBI lineage: Eukaryota > Viridiplantae > Streptophyta > Magnoliopsida > Fabales > Fabaceae > Pueraria > Pueraria montana. The sequence continues at coordinate 14,183,960 of CM048653.1, forward strand.
CATGATGAATGTGCGCTCAGCACGCATGATGTTTAGGTGCAAGTTTGATCACTCGTGCTAAGCCCGCAATGGGTGTGCTAAGCACAAAGACATCTTGAGAGCAAGTTTAAAGCCCATGTTCCAAGGCACTAAGTACGAGCTAGGCGTGCTAAGCCCGACCCACCAGACAATTAGAGTGGGCTAAGCCAGTAGTACCCAAGCTAAGCCTAACCCCCTTAGACAACATTTCAAGTTTAGTTTCTTCTCAATCTTTTACCTATGTTCTTATGTTTCAATTGGTTGTCTAAGGATAGTATATGATGGTTCTTTGTATGCTTGTTATTAATGGTACCTTGAAGTGTTTGCTTAATATATGTGTCTTATGTAGCCATATGTATTGCATTCATGTGATTGTTGCATATGTCTGGGATTGTATGTTACGATAAACCTTTTTTTAATAAAAGATACCTAATTAAACCACGTAAAACTGCATATGCCTCTTAGCAAATAGTTGGGGTGTTTCCCCTAAGTTTACAGATGAGTTGTTTCCCTTAAGTTTCAGAAAAGGTTTTAAGGAAAGAATATAGTTTCAAATAAAGGTTTTTAGGAAGGATATCCCCTCGATGACATAAGGTAGAATCCTTCTCCGGTACCAGTCACATCTGAGAGCTGCATGGTCGGCGTACCACGGTGTGTAAAGGGCTAAGGATCCCTTGTATTGCCAAGGTGAGATAGATTGTGAAAGGTTTAAAAAATAGTTTTTATGAAAATATGTTTTAAAAAGAGAAAATAAAGTGTTTTCAAAGAGAAAAAGGAATTATGTCCCAAAGAGAAAAGAGAAAGTTAGAGAAAAGTTATGATTCAAAGAGAAAGGATTGAGTTGGGCAACTCATTAGGGGTTGTCGCAATAGAGGGCTAAGAGGCCCTCTAGAGGTGAGCGACACGGACCGTCACCCTGACACCCATGTGGGAAAGTAACCTTCTTCATAAGAAAAAATGGGTCCTTCATAGAGAAAGACAACCTAGGTAGCTCCTCCTCATAACAGAGATGACAGTTCGTCCACTTGGACTGGTGGATTAATAAAAGGTCATAGCAAGAGGGATGCGTTTTAATGGCTAGATCTTAGCCGAGTAATGGAATAGGCAGTGGAAGATATGATTAAAAATAAAGATAATACAAACCTCACAGTTGTAAAAACAAACTAGGATATGCTAATGTGCATGAAGCCCTATTTAGGCAAGTCAAAGAATAAAAGGTTATGCACGGTCCCATCCAATGTAATAGTAAAGTGAGATCCTAGTGAAGGGTTAGAGTAAAAAATGATGTTTAGGCACCTTAGTGTGCTAATGGCCTTAGAATTGGCCAAAGTGGTCAACTCTAGGTGCCTAAGTAAAGGTTAAGGTATGGATCAAGGAGATAGAAATGCTTATGTGATGTAGTAATAGTTGTGAGTATGAATATTAAGAAAAGAAAGGAGAAGCCATGAGAGTTAAGAAAATGATCTCTATAATGGAGAGTCCTAGAGTCCTTAGAGCACTAATTGAGACATTATGTCTCATTCCTTTAAGTTTCATGTTTTACATGTTAAGTAGGTGGACGTGCTCATAGGAGGAGCTTGGAGCATGGAGTTGCTTACTTAAAAGAAGATTAGTATTGTAACACCCTAAGTCTCAAATACTAGGAATATACCTTAAGGAGAACCCTTATTAGGACCCTTCTATTATATTTTCTGTAAATCCTTGTTATTATTATTATTTGTATATTATTAGTTCTGTCCTATGCATGTACTTGTGTGGTGATAGTGTGTGTGTGTGTGTGTGCTTCTATGCGCGTGTGTATTTTGTGTATTTTATTGATGTTGTTGTTGTTGTTATTATTATTATTATTTTATTAATATTATTATTATTATTATTTGTTATATTATTATTGATGTTGATATTATTATATTATGCTTATTGTGGTTATTATTATTGAGGCATTATAGTTAGTATTATTGTTAATGTTGTTATTATGATATTATGCATTTAGTCATGTTATTATTATTGTTATTATATTATCAATGTTATTATGTTTATTGTTGTTAAGGTGCTCTAGTATTATGATTAGTGAGAATAAGATGATAGGGCCTAATAGAGCCTTAGGCCCAATAAGGGGGCAAGCCCACCCAAACCCCATTTACCCACCTAAGTGTTATGAGAAGGGAGAGAGAGGTGTAAGGGTTATTAGTTGTTAGAGTTAGAAATAGAGAAATAAGAGAGAAGAGAAAGAAAAAGAAGAGAAAGGAAGGAAGAAAGAGCTTGGAAACCTATGCTCGGAGCTCTTCTTCATGCCTCAACTTAGGTGAGTGCTTCCCCCATCTTTCCTAAGCTTGGTTTCATGTTTTCTTATTGTTCTCCCTTGTTCCAAACACCTTTTGGATGGTTGATTTCCCCTTCTTTCCCCTTTTCCCCTTTGTTGCCTTAAGTTAGGGATTGATGGTTTTGGGATGATTGTGAGTGATTGAAGCATGGGTATGGATGATTGACGGTTAAGGCTTAAGCCGTGATGGATGTAGAGGCTAATGCACCTTTGGTAGCACAACAGCTTAAGCCATGCAGGGTAGAGCTTAAGTCGTGATGGGTGCAGAGGTTAATGTGCCTTTGGTAGCATTGTAGCTTAAGCCAGAAAAGGTAGAGCTTAAGCTGGGACGGGCACAAAAAACTAATATGTTTCTAGGAGTGATATTGCTTAAGTAGTGTTGGGTTAGAGCTTATGTGATGAAGGGTTGGAGCTTAAGCGAGCTTTGGCTGAGCTTAAGTGGTGAGTGGGTACAAAGATTGGTTGGTCTCCGTGGTTAGTCCAGCTTAAGCCATGGCAAGTCCAGCTTATTAAGCCATAGCAAGTCTAGCTTAAGCCATAGTGTATGCAGAGGTATAGTTCCTTTGTAATGTTTTTGCTTGAGCGAACATAATATACATATACAAGGTATGCAGGATGACTAAATATATACATCAAAATATCTGAATGCCTAGATCTACCCCCCAACAAAATACATGAAACATAAAAGGAGATCCTAGCATTCAGAGCGGTCATCATGAACATCTACCATATGTAAGGATCCTGGGAACCAAGTGCAGGTACTGGTCATTGGGGAACTAACAATGTGACTCTCGAGATGAGACCTCGAGGGAATCCCCGAATGAGTCCTCCTCAGGGTCTTCCTCCAGATCCTCCTTCTGTCGGGACCTCTACACTCACCACTACTACCATAATTGGTACCTCATGATCCTCCTCCATCGCCGTTGCTACTACCTGAAGGCTGGCTGGGGCTCATAGTTTGGCACCTCCGCTTGGTCCCCCTCAATGGGAACCTCCTCCATCTCTACAGCTGCTCCCTCTCCCAGAGGGATCATCTCCTCAGTATTGGAGTCGCCGAGTTCTGCCAGAGAGAACACTGATGCGGGAGAGTATGAGGCAGTTGGAGTACGCTCCAACTATGACAAAGATGAAGAGATCATAATGACTTCTGTTGGCTCCGCATTCTGGTAGTACGATGGTGTAGGCTGCATCCACCATGTGAAGTACTCTGTGATGACAGGATATACTCACAGAGGCTCATCTATGGGCATCCTGGTAAACCATATGTATCCAATAAAGTGGTCAATGCCCCTGACCACGTCGGATACCCACCTGCCTATAACGTAGTCAACTTCCCAGTGTAGGGCTGGCTCCCCATCCACCATCTGATCCTTAAAGAAAAACAAACAGAAGGGTAAACTCTCTGCTTCGTTAAGCAGTACACATTGAATGACTTAAAAAGTCACAGACAAATTCTACTCACCATTTCGATATGGTTATCTAATGATCACACTCGTAACCTAGTCATTTCTATCACTATTTCAGTAAATTCTTTCTTACTGGCTAGCTGCCACTAGAACTCCCAGAACTCAATGGTCTTACACAAATTTAGCTAGAAGATTGTTGGGAGTACACCCTTCACCATGGTACAATGGCGGACTCTCACCAACTGTTGATGACTCGCATTTTTGTCGGGATTGCCAAGTCGGCTATGTGATCTATCGTCACAACTCGACGCTAATACCCCAAATGTCTAACAACTTTACAATCATTTCCCAGGTACCAACTGTGGTCATCTACTGCTATGAAGACTGACTCCTCAACCACTCTCCTCACAGGGATTTTATTTCCTTGTGTCATGGGTTTCCGCTGTACACAGTACTAGACGGACGAATTGACGCTGCGCCTTGGGACATTGCCTCTACTCACAACATAACAAAAGCACATGAGGACATTGCCTTCCTCACCACACTGTGGTTATTGCATCATTCAGACTCTGCCCTCTGATATAAGTAACTTCCAGTCGGAAAATCCCACGCGACTTTTTTGCCATCTTACACTTCCATAAATCTGTCGTACACACGTATCTCCATTGCACGATTTTATATAAATCACAGCGCGTATTAATTTTTATTATGTTTTATGCACTCCTTACTCTCTCAAACTTTATAATTTTATAATTAATTACACTTACCAGTCGTTCCTCCACGCAAAGGTCCTAAGTCCTTTCTAGTTCCAATGCACAAAATAAAGAGTTAATTAATTAAATTCTACCTAATGAAATTAAATCTTGTAGCCTAATTAATTGTGCTCTCTGTTAAGGTTCCATTTATCTTTAAATTGAAAAATTGCCATAATCACTAGAACTCTGTGAGTCTTGTGAGCACGTAGTGTTATTAAACTTGACTCGGCCGGGCCGATTCGACCCGTTGAATCGGGAACCGGACCCTCAGTCGAGCCGATTGAATCATTCGATCGTTTATGTAATTAACCCGTTGACACATCATCAAACCAAGACTTGAATCAAAGTTAACCCGTATTTTTGACTAAGATCGGACCGCATGCACGCACCTGCTTTTCGTCTTTCACTCTGTGCCTGCTTTTTGTCTTTCTCTCTCTCGCAACTTTCACATTTTCCTAAGTTGCCTTTCACGTTCCCCCAAATCTTTACCTGCTACTGCTACAATTTCTCTCTTTGCACGTTCCACTTTTGCCTCACAAGCTACACAAGTCAATTTATAAAAAATCAAACAACTATAAATGACTTAAAATTTGCACAAGCTTGAATCGAACATGAAATCTTCAACAGTTGAAACAATATACTTACCACTAAGCTAACTTCAGATTTATTATATATGATGCAACCATAAATATATATATTATTACAAATATATATAGCTTATGAATTATTTAAATTTTTTTAATATAAATCGAGTCATGCGGGTCAACTACTGACTCATTGGGTCGACCCGTGACTCAGTACCCCGACTGAGTCGATGGCCAGTCCGAGTCTGAACATTGTGATAATGTTGTTTGTCTCTGTGATGTGCTCATTACAGAGACAAACAACATTATCACAATGTTCATGCTACAGTCAAGGACTGTATCACAAAGGCACTCAATACTGTAATTGCCCAAGAATTTCACTATCTGGGACTTAACACAAATGAAAAGGGTATAGGGGATATAAGGTATCCATTGCCCCTCAAATTCACAATTTTAGATATACATATGCCAAGCTACACATATTCCACAATCAATTTATAAAATTGACAAAATAAGAGAAATTCCCTTTTTGCAGTACCGAATATAAGATCAAATTGATTATATTAAATGACCTCAGAATTAGAAATTTTTCATATGGATAGAAAGCCCTTGAAATCTATTTTTTAGAATGGTATTTTAATTAATTAGAAAAAATCTATAAAAATTACTAAAAATTCTACAAGTTGGCAGTACCGAAATTGTTTCATTGTGTACATGGTTCAAAGAAATTTATTTTTCTAACACTTTCCAAACTTGTTTTAAGCTGGACCTTTTCCAGTAGAAAGGCAACGCATTTATATTTCTAAAAAGGTAAAACTTTCATTCTAACTCCTTCCTTATCATTCTTAGTAAAATTCTTTCTAACAGGTTAAGTTTCAGACTCAAAACAGAGCCTACAATCCTTACCCTGTCTCAACCTAAAAAGTTAAATTAGAAATTGGACATGATAATTTTTTTAATTTATATGGTTAAAAAAAAATTTGTCTAGTTTTTAATGGTACAAACACGAAAAAAAGAAAATAAGTACACAAGTATAAAATCACTAAAAACTGAGCCATGTTCATACAGGAATCAAATACAGAACAACCACTTTATAGGTCATGGATGAACCTTGATTTGAAGTTATCTCACCAAGGTATCAAAATTAAAGTTGTCAAATTGTGTGTATAATTTAATTTAAAACAAGTTTTACAAAAAACCAACTGTTAGATCTTTCAAAAATTAGAAAACAGTGGGAGCTGTCCAGGGCTAGACGAACCCAACAGCCACTGCCACTTAGTTTGTGGGTTGAATTTCACAATGGAAACCATATCAAACAATTTTGAGAAAATTTGGGCATGGTCTCCTTTGTTTTAGGAGCCTTCCCAATTAATTTAAAGGGGTAAAAAACAAAGCAAATCAATCCATGCAAATTTCCACAGCCACTGCCAAGAGGGTTTCAACCCATTTTGTCAATTCCAACTCAAACAAAATCAAACACAACACAATCAAGCTCAAGGGAGGCATGCATGCATGTTGTGGTTGAGACTCCCAACCCCAACCACATTTCAACAGAAAAACAAGACGAGTTCACAAAGAGTTTCCCTCACCTCAAAGAGCTTCATCCGAGAGAAAGAATAGATGAAGAGGAAGAGAAAACTTGAATGTGAGGATGAAAAGGTTGTGTCTTGGTGCACTTGCAAACTTCAATGCTTCACAACCATGGCTTCCTTGGACACAAGAAGGTCTCGGCCAAAGGAAAAGGAAGGAGAGAGAAGAGAGGATTTTGGGGCAACTTGCTTGCTAAGTTTCTTGATTAGTGAGTGAATGTGAGAGTTTAGTGTGTGGGTTGTGTTGGCCGTGGGTTTGGGGTAGTTAGATAGGCTAGGTGTCATTAGTTTAGGATTTGCATGTACTTTAGGTGTCAACTAAGTAGGATTAGGGGCTTTTGATTACTTAGTTTAATTTACACAGTGTAATTTTACATTGTGTAATCGTAAAGAGATGGGTTTTAAAATTTTAAAACTTTCAAACATCCAATAAATTTTATAAAACTTCTAGTGGTAAAAACTTTTCTAATTGCTCAAATAAAATTTTCTCTATAAAGAAATTGTTTATAGATAAATTTTATACGAGGTAACTTGAGGTGCAAGTTACTAGAATCTAATTTAATTAAAATAATTAAAACAAATTTGCAACCAATAAATTAATTAGTACATAACAATGGATATTTTAAATATTTACTACCAGTAATTAATCTCAGCTCAATTAATTACTAGCAGGCATATCAGGCAATCACTCACAAACAATCATGAGTACTTGAAACATTAAGTACGTATTACACTGCACATAATGAAATAAATAAAATAACCCAGACAATTTAATTACACAGAATTTTACAGGCAAACTTACAAACAAAAACATAGGAAAGTAACTACAAAGAATTAATTGCAGAGAATTAATTCCAGTGAGTTACTCACAGAGAATTACACACACACACACACACACACACACACACACACACACTTATATAACTGAATTGTAATTTTAAAGGTGTTACAATATATATATGGCTTGAGTTCATGCGAAGTAGGGACCCACCATGTTATGATGAGTTGTGGTTAGATGCCATTGAGACATGTGACCTAGCACATGTGGGGCGAGAATGGACCTGGGTGGTATTCTAACCGTAAGTGACTTAGCCTCTGTGGGGGGTGAGAATGGGCTCACTATGTGTGATGTAAGGTTCAATGGAACCACTTTGTGAATGAATGTTTGAGACATGCATCATAAATGTGCATATGTTTTTAAGATGGGGGATGTGGTTGAGCTTCACCGGGGAGGGCATGAATGAGTTGAAGTATGACTTTGTCCTTGGGGGTATTATCCGGTTTTGAATCTCTGCATGACTCATGCTGATCCCATGGGTTGGAGTGTCCTTGCAAGATTAGCTTTGACGCATCGCCGGTAGTGTCATCTCGATGAGTGTAGTAATGTGATCGTGTGGGTCCGTTATTGCATGTCCTCTCGAGCTTCTTTCGTAAATGTTTTACTAGTACCACATGCATATGAGAAAAGAGAAAGTAACATCGCATTGCATACGTGCATTATTGTGAGTTTATTGGTTTGTGTGATTTTGCAACATGGGTGCCATGTATGTATTGTGTTGTATTGTGTTATGTGTGATGATTCTATCTATAATCATGATATGCTATGAATATGTGAAATTGTTGAAGTGACTTGTAATGCGACTGGATGTGAGTCTAAGGTTAAGGGCATGGAGAGAGATATACTTAGAATTAGAATGGCACTATGTGAGATTAGGTTAGAATGTATATTGCTATTGAGAATAGACTGATACAAGATGAGTGTTAAAGAGTAAAGTCGAGTAAGGAAAGTGGAGTTAACGTAAGAGAGTTGTGGAAGTAACTTCCTAGCCAATGAGTGAATCCTAAGATATTAATGAGCGTGAACCAGTGTAGTAGAATGAGCATAAGAGATGAGTAAAAAAAAATGTTTATGATCGAGGGATGTAATCCCAACCACAAAAATGATAGAGTTTGATAGAGACCCAATGAGGGTAAAGCCATGAGAAGCAAAAGTTTGGGATGTTTGGGTAGAAAGGTCTAACCCAACCTTAGAGTCTTTAGAGCACTCATTGAGACATTATGTCTCACCCTTTTAAGCTCCCTCATTTTCAGGAAACAAGTGATGGCGTGTGTCGTTGGAGCATGGAGTCTTGTCATGGAAGAGTAATTTAGTTATTTTATATTTCTATGTATTTCCTAATGTGTTGTATGATGTAAACATTACGAGAAATAATTTGTATTTAAATAACATTTGAGAATGAGTTATAATTTTTATATATTTTTATTTGTTAGCTTCCACATGATAACGTTGTATAAATGTTTTTAAATTTCACATCCTTAGAGATCTTAAGCATAGTTATAGTAATACCCTTAGGGTGTTACATGTTTAGTTTGTATTTCCCAATGTGTGGGAATTGGTTTTATGTTTTATGTACCTTGGTTATGTTTTGTAAGGCACATAAGTGCCAAAAGCTTTGTATAAATTTTATTCATGTTATGTATCATTAAGTTTTAGTTTTCGCATAGTTAACTCTGATATTCTTATATTCTAAATTTTCAAAATTTAGTAATATAAGCAAGCAAAATGTAATATCCTCTAGGGTGTTACAAACTTGCGCCACCACGGGTTTAGGCCGGGTTGAGTTGAAAAATATTTATCCATTCAAATTATGCAAAAAATTTGACCAAACCCACTTAGAACCCAACCCACCCAGACTGGACCCATGGCAAGCTGGGCCAGCTCACATGTCTAAAAAAAAATAAGTAACCCACTGTTATCCTCCAAAGCAGTAAGCCAATCTCCATATTAGCCAAACATAAACAAAATACGAACTCTCCAATTCTTTGCTTACCAAACCTTAACTGATGCTTTAGACAATATTGCCCAATGATGAATGAGAGGATTTGAAATATATTGATTAGAAATTCTAAATTGGAAATTGAAATTGTCCAATTCTCTTTGATGCATTATTTCAATTGTCTCTTAAGTGTTAATTGAGTTATGCTCTTTTTTATTTTTTTATTTTAGATGGACCAACCTGTTTAACTCACCAAACAGTGATGGGCCAGTCCAGACTGACTTTTGAGAGACTCGCTAAAAAATGAGTTTGATTGGATTGACCCAACTTTTAAGTAACCCTGGTGGCCAGGCCGGGTCGGTCGGGTTGACCCTCTTTGACAACTCTAAAGGCCACTAGACAATCATAGAACGCAGGAAACTGACAATTGCCAAATAACAAAATTACAATCAATGGGAGGATCATTCAAAACATGAAGGCTCAGAGGAGACTTATTCTTTATTTCTGCACGTATGGTCTCATTTAAATTTCATCATTTTCGATCTGTTGTCAGGTCTTAATATTCATTTAATCATTTTTAAATAAACAACAATTCTTTTAAAAATTCTAAAGGACGGCAAGAAATATTAATTTTTTAAAAATTAACTAATTGTGCATCTATCACAAAAGTTACAAGATATAACATTATTAGATATTGTGTTTATATTTTTTTATTTTAAGATAATTTATTTTTCATAACTAGACCTTTTTTTAAACAAATATTCTTTGATAAATAATCCCTAAAATTACTAGGTGTTTGGATCAATTAGTATATGGTTGTTCCAACTTAATTCTGATTTTAGAACATGCAGCATGCATTAAATATTTGGATGAAAAAGATCTTTGTCATCTATGAAAATTTTATCCGATTTAAGATTGTCGTTGGTATAATTGTAAATTTGCAATCCATACATGTAGTCTTGTAATAAAAAAGAAGAAAAATAAAAAAACTCTGAAACATCATTTATCTTCACATGAATAAAAAAAGTTTTGTGTCATCTCCTTTATTGGGATTTGGTAGAACATCTTTATCATATTAATTAACTTGACTTTGTGATTAATGTAATTTTTTCACTAATTAATTTTCGAATATGTCCTTAGAAAACATCCTTCAAATTAATTATAAAATCAAATGTGTAAATAATCATAGTTAAGAATATATATAAACATTAAATAATTTATTGTAAATTATAATTATTCATTCTTTTACTAATGTAAGATATATTGGTTCTGGTCCTTTTAATAGAAGTCTTTTGTAAAGTTTGTCTTCATCTTTTTTATAAGATCCTGTCTAAAGTATTTACTATATTGCTCTTTTTTTCTTACAAAATTACCCTTATTCACTCATTATTTTTTTTTTCCTGATAAAGAGCAATATTATTAAATGCAGTAAATTAAATTTTCAATCTTTTTTTTCCCACGAAATTAGGAAAAGATCACTAGTTAAAACTATTTCTCTCTTATGGAATTACATTAAATAATTAAGTTAAAAAATTAGGAGATAAGGTCTTATTAATTTTAAAAATAATTTTTAATAAATTATATAAATCATAGATAAATTTAATATTAACAACTAAATTAACTATATATTTCTTAATTTTAATAATATAATTTATAACACCAGAAATAATATGAAATTTACAGCATATTCTGATTAAATAAATATAAAACAAATAAGATGCAAGTTGGTCAGCACTAATATATATAAGTTGTCATACAGGTGGGCACGCCAAATTGAAATCGATGTCTTCTAGTTGTTGACTTCATTTTCTTTTATTTAGTAGAGTCAATGTCTTTTTCTTCATCCTCAATAATGTATAGTATAAAACATATGAGAAAATAGTGTATCTCTTAACAATATAAATAAATTTTATAAATATAGTCAAACATTCCCAAAGTTTTGCAAAGAAATTCAAATAATTATTTTTAGTTTTTATTTTAAATATGATAAAAATATCAAGTTTTTTTTTAACAGAATATAGTATTTTATTTTGATAACTAATTATTATGCATACAATTACGAATTACTATATATCATTTTTCACTTATGACCGTGGAAGGACAAATTAACAATTTCTCCCCCAAATCTAGATGGTTCCTTTGAAGGATTCATCCAGAGACCTTGGCCAATGTTCCACATGACCATTGCATAATTATTAATCTTTAGCAGTAAAATTAGAAAACATAGCAAGCAACAAGGAATGGGGGTCCACGATGAATTAGCCTCCGATTGCAGTGAAAGAGAATCGAAAAAAATAAAACGACAAGTAAAATGAGATGAAATCACATTTTTATAATTTAAAACTTTCTTCTCTATTCACTTCTATTATATTTCATTTCAATCCATCAAATACTATATTAAAGTCCTTATCCCATCAGCATGTACCCACACCACACGCATTGATATGTAGAATATATAGGACAAAGGAAAACATGTAATTATAATTTTTCTTCTGTACAATTGTGAGGCAACCCACTACCCACCAACTAACCCAAGATATTATATCGCGGGTCCTACATTTACCAAGTCTTCATCCTTATCCAATTCCCCTAACGTGCCATCCAACAATTGATGTTGTCGTGCCGCTGCTTGCTGGGGAACTCTAACCACTGTATCTGGTAGTACCAAAAGCAACTTAATTAGCATAGTTTTCAAGTTATTCCAATTTCCATGTTTCATATGAACATTTGGCTATACTAGTATTTTATAGCATGTGCATTCCATAGAATAAGTATTTATTTTATATAACTAAAATTTATAATTTATAAATATTTTTAAATACATAAATTATATTATAATTAAAATCTGTAATAAATATTTTTTAACATATAAGTTATATTTTAGATTTATGATAAATAATTTATATTGTGATATTTTATTATTTTTAATTATTAATAATTTATTTCATAAAAAAATATTTAAATTCAAAATAGAGTTGAAGATGTTGAAAATGATAGATTAAAAGATATAAGAAATTAAACCGTTCAATTGAAATTAAAAGTATAAGATGATATATTAAATATGTTAGGAGCATATTTGAATTTTAAAGATAAAATATATATTTGAAATTAATTTTTGATATTCAGTTACACTTTATTAATAACCCATACAAGTGGGTATTAAATTTACACTTTACAATCTATTTTTTTTTACAGTATTATGATTTTTTATATATTTATAAATTATTTTGGTGATTTTTTTTATAAATATGTCTTAGTAAATACGTATATAAATTAATTTTATTTTAAGTATCAATTTAAATATATTGAACTAGAACGTGGACCTCTGTGATGCATGGGTAAATCATGGAGGGAGTAATTTTTTGTATGTATAAAAAAATATTAACAATCTTATTAATTTCTTATATTGCTGAAAAAAATTATAAAATCAGTATAAAAATAAATAATTTGTTGGAAATAATAAGTAGAAAAATAAACATTACTATAAACATTATTTTTTTAGTCAATTATTTGATTTCGTATAATATTTTTATGTGAAATATAGAGAAATACACTAGAAGGGGGGTTGAATAGTGTATTTAAAATTTCTTTAGAAAACTTTTGCTAATGTGAAGATAGTGTATCTTTACGTTTTACAATAACTTAGTAAAACAAAAAAACAAGCTATCGTCCAGCAGATTAAAGGACAGCAGTCCAAAGAAACTATTCTTCTTCCTTTTCGTTAGAATACACGTAATAGATAAACTTAGATAAAATGTGTATAGAAATCATTTCGTAGTATGTTGAAGAGATAGTTTAAGAGAAATGCAAGTAAGCTAGAAAGCGAGAGAATAGAACACTTAGTTTTATACTGGTTCACTCAACTGAGCTACGTCCAGTTCTCCTTCAAAAACTTTTGAAGGGTTCTACTAATCAAGATCTGATTACTCTCAAGTATTCTAACATTGCCACTTCTGGCTACAAGTATTCTCTAGGCCACTTCTGGCACACCCTTAATCTCTCCTTGAGATTAAACACAAAACCCAAGTATTCTTTAACACTAAGCCACTCCTGGCTTTCCAAACAGAAATGTTTGAGATAGAAAGTAAAACTTAACTCTCACAGAGAGGATATTACAGTAAGTACGAATATACAAAATCGCTTAGCAAAGCTAAGATGAAATGCTCTTTTTGCTTAAGTATAGATCGTCCAGTCGTTTTGACAGAGATTCAGCTCTTTATAAATTTTTCGTCAGTCTGATATGTGAGCTCATTCTTCTATATATAGGAAGCTTGTTGAAAGGTATCCGTTGAGGGATCTGTTCCTTTTCCAAGAGCGGTTCTTTCTGTAGCATATGACCGTTGTCACGTTTTGACTTAGGGTGGAGAGATGGAAGTGACAGCCGTACTTGTAGCGCCTCTCCTACTTGTACTTTTTCTGCAGAGAGAAGCTTCTTCTTCTCCTGTTCAGTACTATTCAAAAAAATCAAATAGAATGGCATGTTAAAATATGAGAGAGTGATCGTTGCCTTATATTGAAGCAACATTGAAAACGTATTTTTAAGATAGAAACTACAGAGAGTGTTATTCAAGCGTTGGACACTTGCTCTCACAGAAGCATTGGACGCTGCCTGTAGGATTCTTATAAAACACATCTGGACGCTTTCTTTATTAAAACATAAAGTCCAGGTTTGAGAGATACAATACCATTGTGGAATTGGACGACGTAAATCCTATAACACTCAAACTAGATCATTAGATACTTCAAAATTTGTCCTTTAGTTATTATCATCAAAACCGAAATTCGAGGGGTTGGACATCGTCCAAGGTCTTAGAACCTAACAATCTCCCCCTTTTTGATGATGACAAATAATGGTAAATTTTGATGTTAACAGACACATAATCATATAAGAATACAATGAATCAAGTCAGATATGATTATGTTATGCCAGAGTATAAAAGTGAAATGAAGTACTCCCCCTGAGTTCAACATTTCTTATGCATCTGATAACAGATAAATATAAAGGCAAGTATAAATCATGTATAACAGATATCAGAGTGAAAAACATATCAATGATATGGATGCGGAATTTATGAAAATAAACACCTCATGTTTTGATAAAGGAGCCAATATATATGCCAAAAAAAATTTTGAATACAGATTGTTTAGCTATTACTCTCATCAAAATTCCAATTTCTCCCCCTTTGTCATTAACAAAAAGGTTTGAAAGATGGAAAAAAAATTTGGCCATCATGGTCACCTTATGGCTGTGGAGGTGGTTCATGTGGTGGTGGTGGTGGTTGTTCTGGTGGTGCTTGTATTGGTGGTGCTGGTTGTGGAGGTTGTGGTTGGACGGGTGGAACTGCATGAGCAACTTGTCCAAGTAAGGTGGCTGCTGTATTTTGAATCTGGTTCACAAGCGTCTGGGAGAGACTCATGAACTGCTCAGTGATTGCATTTTGCAGCATCAGACGATGTTGATCAGCCTCAGCCTGTTGTCTTTGCTGAAAAGCTTGAAAAGCGGCTTCGGTCTCCAGCTGTTGTTGCCTCAGAGCCTGTTGCACTATCTCGTGAACACGATCTTCTGAGACTCCTTGTGGTTCAGCAAATCGCAAGGGATTGATGTGTGCCCGAATGTGCTTCAGTAGATGCATCAACAATGGGGAAGCTGGTGATATCTTCAGCAATAGGCTGTGCTGCAGAGGCTTCCATTGGCTTGGATGCTTCAACAACGAGCTCTCTATCATCCTCGAACTTATCAGATTGGACGGTAGGTTCTTCATGTGACGTGACAAAGTGTTCTACGTCCACTGGTACAGTTGAGTCCAGGTCAAGATGAGCTAGCACCTTTGTTACTTTGGCAGATGCTTCATCCAGCTCTGCCTGTGTAGCTTTTGACTTAGCAACCGTATCTTCCTTTTCTATGGTTGCGGTCTCAGCCTCCTCAAGAGCCAGCTGCTCTAGACGAGCTTGTTCTGCTGTTGTGGCTTCTTCTGCTTGGTACTCCTTATGCAGAGTTTGGAGTTCCTCCACAAACTCTGTGCGATCCAGTGTTCGAAGATCAAACACTTTGTTGCTTCTGATTTTTGGCAAAGTCTTTATTAACTCCAGATAATCATCTGAATCTTTCAGAAAGCAGGCAAAGGTGTCTGAGAAGTGGTGAGTCTTGACTGGACGCAGTACTTCTATACCATGAGGGGGATGATCAAAGTCATCCTTGGAGCTGCCTGAGGATGAGGCTTGCTGGGAATCGTTCCATAAGATTTGGTGCCAAAAGATAATGGAATCAAAGGTTCCAAGTGAACGCGTAAGCTTACCAGTCTTATCAAATAAATGACCCCAGGTGTGAGAGGATTTTTGCAGGGTTTCAACTTTCTCTTCCCTGCTGGGCATCTCAATGCCGTAGAACTTGTAGCCTTTCTTGCGACCAGCATCATATACAGGTAGTCTAGGACATACTCTGTCTGGTACAAACTTTATTTCTGTGGCGCGGCTAATGTGCAGGTTTGGTGGGTAGGCGATGGCTTGGTTTGGTATGTACATTTGTTGCAGAAGTTTTCCAAGTTCATCATAGTCGCCTGGCTGGAAGTTTAGCACTGGAGTTCCAGCTGGTAGAGGCAGGAACTTTGTGATTGGAGTCCAGATTTGAACATCCTTGACCCACCCTGCATCTGGACGCTGCTTCGTTATTGACGGGTCCAGACTTTCTTTAATGGCCAATTGCAATTCTGCAGCCAATTCAATATCTTTGTTGACAGAGGACTTCTTGGATGGTGCCTTCTTTTTCTTTGGAGCCTTCCCTTTCTGCTCCGCAACTGTCTTGGTGAATCGAGAGGCAACTTCCACCTCTGGTTTCTGCAGATTTTCTGCTGCTGGACGCATTCTCTGCTGAGTTCCAGTTGGACAGATGTAAGGATGAGGCATGCGTACTAAGTGTGGGTACACTTCTCTCGTCCAATTGGGCAGAGGGTTGCTGATGATCATTCCTTTTGGCATAGCATAATAAGCAGCTGACAAAGATTCAGTGCAAACATACCTCGTCCACTCTGGTGCTGAGGCAGTAGTAAAATGCCGCTTCAGAGGCTCTTGCAGAGGCCTCTGGATCACATCACCTTCTTTACAGAAATTCTGGTCATTGCGTGTAAGGAATGCAACCGGGAAGCGTTCTCTGTCTTTCTCTTCTTCGGTTTTCTGCTTGGGGGGTATAGTCCATGGGGACCATGTATCCCTCCATGCATCTCTTGGACGCACAAACTTGGACAGGTCCAAGCGAAGAGGTGGTTGCTGGCTTGCTGATGTGGAAGGAGCACTGGGTGTTGTTGGTAGTAGGGTGCTGGTGGATATGTTGTCAGTGTCTTGAGAGAAAGATGGTAGAACTGCAATTCTCTTTGGCCTTATAGCCTGAGTCTTTACTCGTCGTGGCACTTTAGCAAGAAAAGGAAGTGTTTTAGCAGGTTGTGTCTTCTGCTTCTTTTGCTGAGGACCCTCTGTCTCCTCTGCCTTCTTCATGATCTGACCAATTGGGATCTGGTCATCATCATCAGAGTCGTCCAGTAATTGAAGCTTTCGTACCTTTTGCTTTTCTGGGGCAACCTTTACTGGTGCTGCCTTTGGACACCTCTCATCTTGAACAGGTTTGGACGTATCAGTCCATGGACGCTTCCCTGCTGGCGACTGAGCAGCAGATGTCTCAGCATGCCTTTTCTTGGTTCTTCTCTCCTTTTCAGTTTGTTTGATTTGGAGTCCAAGGAAGAATTTCAGCTCACCCATCATGCTCATCTCGAACTCTGTTTGCATTAATTTGGCAAAATCTTCACAGAGAGATTCATTAGTGGCACCAAATATGATATCATCAACATATATTTGTGCAATAATAAAATCAGAAGAGTAGTCTTTGCGAAATAACGTAGTGTCTACTTTTCCTCTTGAAAAACCATTTTCTAACAGAAATGTGCTGAGTTTTTCATACCAAGCTCTAGGGGCTTGTTTCAACCCATATAATGCTTTGTTAAGTTTAAAAACATGGTTTGGAAAAGCATCACTTTCAAATCCTGGGGGTTGTTCCACATAGACTTCTTCCTTTATGAGTCCATTGAGGAATGCACTTTTTACGTCCATTTGATATAGCTTCATATTGCTATGAGCTGCAAATGACAGTAAAATGCGGATTGCCTCTAGACGTGCAACGGGAGCATAAGTTTCAGTATAATCTATACCTTCTTGTTGTGAGTAACCTTTTGCTACTAACCTTGCTTTGTTTCTCACAACATTACCTGCTTCGTCCAGCTTGTTTCTGAACACCCACTTTGCTCCTACAGCTTCTTTGTCGTTGGGGAGTTCTACTAGCTTCCAGACATTGTTCTTTTGAAATTGGTCAAGTTCTTCTTGCATTGCTTTGACCCAACCTTCATCTTCTAAGGCATCGTCCACAGTCTTAGGTTCTATTTGAGATATGAATGCTGCGTGACCTTGCTGTCGTTGAAGTGAAGATCTAGTTTTGACTCTGTCTTTTGGATCCCCAATGATTTGCTCCTGTGGATGATGTTTCTTCATTTGCCAGTTACGTCCAGTTGGTTCTCTTTGTTCTGCGACTGGACGGTCCAGTAGTGCATTTGATTCTTCAATTGAGACATCATGGTTGGACGAATCTGATGACTTACTTGCATCATCCAATCTGAGATCTGCAAATGATTTGTCCAGCTCTGATAATTCCTTATCAGGCTTGTTGTCATTAAACTTCACATGGATAGCTTCTTCAACAACTAAGGTTCTAGAGTTATAGACTCTGTATGCCTTTGAAGTTTCAGAATATCCAACCAATGTTCCTTCATCACACTTAGAATCAAATTTTCCCAGGTTATCCTTAGTGTTCAGAATGAAACATTGACATCCAAATGGATGGAAGTAGGATATGTTGGGTCTTCTACCCTTCCACAATTCATATGGAGTCTTTTTCAATATCGGCCTTATATAGATTCTGTTTTGTAAATAGCAGGCAGTATTCACTGCTTCAGCCCAGAAGTGTTTAGGGGTTGAGTTATCATTCAACATGGTTCTGGCCATCTCCTAAAGTGACCTATTTTTCCTCTCAACTACACCATTCTGTTGTGGTGTTCTAGGTGTTGAGAAGTTGTGAAGGATACCATTGTCCTCACAGAACCTTTGAAAACTTTCGTTTTCGAATTCACCCCCGTGATCACTTCTGATTGAAGTAATGCATACTCCTTTTTCATTTTGAACTCTTTTGCAGAGATTATAAAAGGCCTTAAAGGACTCATCTTTGTGGGATAGGAATAAGACCCATGTCCATCTAGTATAGTCGTCCACTATAACTAATCCATATCTTTTACCATTTACCGAGGCTGTTCTTGTGGGTCCAAACAGATCAATATGTAACAGCTCAAGAGGTCTAGAAGTGGAAACAATGTTTTTACTTTGAAAAGAACTTTTCACTTGTTTCCCTTTCTGACAAGCTTCACAAAGAAGATCATCTTTATATGACATACTTGGTAGTCCTCTTACGAGGTTGTGCCTGTTCAGCTTTGAGATTAACCTCATGCTTGCATGACCAAGTCTTTTATGCCATAACCAATGATTTTCTTGTACAGAAACTAGGCATGATACATTTTGACTTGATAGTTCCCCAAGTTTAATCTTATACAGATTGCCTTGCCTCTTTGCGGTAAAGAGAAGGGACCCATCAGAGTTTTTGACTGTACATTCACCTTTGTTAAAGGCAACATCATATCCACTGTCACATAATTGACTTATGCTAAGTAGATTATGTTTAAGACCTTTAACATAAAGAACTTTATCAATACAAGGATAGGGTGGTATGCCAATCTTACCTACGCCAGCTATCATCCCTTTCTGATTCCCTCCAAAAGTGACTGTCCCACCAGTCTTGGGTAGGAGGCTTTGGAACATACACCTTTCTCCCATCATGTGATGTGAGCACCCACTGTCCAGATACCATGATTGGAGTTTCTTTCCTGCTGTTAAGCATGTCTGCAACAGGAACAATTTTATCCTTAGGTACCCAGATTGACTTGGGTCCTTTTTTGTTAGCTCGAAGGGCATTGAATGCTCCCTTCTTAGGCAGGTGTCTGCATTTGGACGTTATATGTCCAGGTTTCCCACAGAAGTAGCAAACATCTATTTCCTCATCATGAATATATTTCTTTCCCTTATATCCATGTCCTGACCTGTCATTTGGTCTCTTACAACCTTCATATTTTAAAAGTTTTTTGAGGTTGTCAGAGCCCTTGACAAAGTTTGACAGATCCTTCTTTAGGCTGTCAATTTCTTCATGAAGTTTTACAACATCATGTGGTTGACCTCTTAAGGAAGTATCTGCTTCAACTTTCAGAAGCTTCTCAACTAGCCTTTTGTTTTCTGCGTTGAAATTTTGAATCTCTATGGAAAGATTTCTTTCTCTATCCCTTGAATCCTTATAGGATTTATAGGCTTGAGCAGCATCATTCCAGAGAGTTCGCCTCTCCATATTTGTAGTTTCATTTTGCCTTGGGAGCTCTGTAAACTTTTTCTGTAAATCCTCCTTTTCACTTTCCAGTTGTCTAACATTTTCTTCTAAAGCTTCTTTTTCTTTTGAAAGTGATCTGGATGATTTCTTTAAAGTTCTATAGGCCTTTGACAAAATAGAAGAGTTTGAAAGTAGTTCATGATAAGCTTCTTGAATTGAATCTATGTCATTAAAATCTACCTCATCTTCTTCTTCTGGTTCAGAAGAATCAGTTAAGGTGTCTGCCATCAGACATATGTGTGCTTCCTCTTCTTCTCCCTCGTCCGATGATGAGTCATCGTCCAGGTCTTCCCATGTGGACATCAGAACTTTCTTGCCCTTTCCTTTGCTGAAGAATTTCTTCTTCTTGTCCTTGCTTTTGTCGAGATCTGGGCATTCTGATTTGAAGTGTCCTGGCTTTTTGCATTCGTAGCATATAATTGGACTCTTCTCCTTCTTTTCTTTGAAGTCTTTCCTCTTTAGGTTTCTCCATCTGGATCCACCTTTCTTCTTCCACATAGCATGTATCCTTTTGGATATAAAGGATAGTTCATCATTCTCGTCTGAGTCATCATCTTCATATTGTTCGTCTGATGATGTTTCAGCTTGCATGGCTTTGGACGATGATGCTTTCCTTGGCTTCTGGACGCTGAGCACCAGAGACTTATTTTTCTTACCGTCACTATCTTGATGCAGTTCTAGTTTATGCACCTTGAGGGTTCCCACGAGTTCTTCTAGGGACATGTCGTCCAGTTCCTTTTTTGTTCTCAAAGCTGTAACCTGTGGTCTCCATTTCCTAGGCAAACTTCTTAGAATTTTGTCAATATGTTCATAGTTATTGTAATCTTTACCATGTGCTCTAAGTTCATTTAATATGGTTTGAAACCGTCCAAACATACTTTGTATGTCCTCGTTTTCTTCCATACTAAACAACTCATATTGACGAGTAAGGAGACGGAGTTTGTTACGTTTTACCTGAGTGGAACCCTCATATGTTAATGCAAGAGTGTCCCGCATTTGTTTTGCGCTTTTGAGACTGTGCACCTTGTTGTATTCTTGTTCGCTTAGTGCACACATGATGATATTTCTGGCTCTGGAGTTGAGATAAAATCTTTGTTTTTGCTCTTCCGTCCATCTAGCCTTTGGGATTTCGTTGAGGCTTGCATCAAGTGGAATATAATCACCCATCTCCACAACTTCCCACCTGTCAATATGGCTAGATTCAAAGAATGCTATAATTCTTTGTTTCCAGTAATCATATTTGACACCCTTGAAGAGTGGTGGTCTGTTCACAGCTTGTCCTTCGTTTTCCATCTTTCTCAGGATCTTTCCTCTGTACTGCTAAGTACTCAACCCAAGAGGTCGAGCTCTGATGCCAACTGAAATATAGATAAATACACTAGAAGGGGGGTTGAATAGTGTATTTAAAATTTCTTTAGAAAACTTTTGCTAATGTGAAGATAGTGTATCTTTACGTTTTACAATAACTTAGTAAAACAAAAAAATAAGCTATCGTCCAGCAGATTAAAGGACAGCAGTCCAAAGAAACTACTCTTCATCCTTTTCGTTAGAATACACGTAATAGATAAACTTAGATAAAATGTGTATAGAAATCCTTTCGTAGTATGTTGAAGAGATAGTTTAAGAGAAATGCAAGTAAGCTAGAAAGCGAGAGAATAGAACACTTAGTTTTATACTGGTTCACTCAACTGAGCTACGCCCAGTTCTCCTTCAAAAACTTTTGAAGGGTTCTACTAATCAAGATCTGATTACTCTCAAGTATTCTAACCTTGCCACTTCTGGCTATAAGTATTCTCTAGGCCACTTCTGGCACACCCTTAATCTCTCCTTGAGATTAAACACAAAACCCAAGTATTCTTTAACACTAAGCCACTCCTGGCTTTCCAAACAGAAATGTTTGAGATAGAAAGTAAAACTTAACTCTCACAGAGAGGATATTACAGTAAGTACGAATATACAAAATCGCTTAGCAAAGCTAAGATGAAATGCTCTTTTTGCTTAAGTATAGATCGTCCAGTCGTTTTGACAGAGATTCAGCTCTTTATAAATTTTTCATCAGTCTGATATGTGAGCTCATTCTTCTATATATAGGAAGCTTGTTGAAAGGTATCCGTTGAGGGATCTGTTCCTTTTCCAAGAGCGGTTCTTTCTGTAGCATATGACCATTGTCACATTTTGACTTAGGGTGGAGAGATGGAAGTGACAGCCGTACTTGTAACGCCTCTCCTACTTGTACTTTTTCTGCAGAGAGAAGCTTCTTCTTCTCCTGTTCAGTACTATTCGAAAAAATCAAATAGAATGGCATGTCAAAATATGAGAGAGTGATCGTTGCCTTATATTGAATCAACATTGAAAACATATTTTTAAGATAGAAACTACAGAGAGTGTTATTCAAGCGTTGGACGCTTGCTCTCACAGGAGCATTGGACGCTGCCTGTAGGATTCTTATAAAACACATCTGGACGCTTTCTTTATTAAAACATAAAGTCCAGGTTTGAGAGATACAATACCATTGTGGAATTGGACGACGTAAATCCTATAACACTCAAACTAGATCATTAGATACTTCAAAATTTATCCTTTAGTTATTATCATCAAAACCGAAATTCGAGGGGTTGGACATCGTCCAAGGTCTTAGAACCTAACATTATGAAATGTCACATTTAATATCATTGACAAATTACAATGTATCTAATCAAGA
The DNA here is from genome assembly GCA_026413185.1 of Pueraria montana var. lobata. NCBI lineage: Eukaryota > Viridiplantae > Streptophyta > Magnoliopsida > Fabales > Fabaceae > Pueraria > Pueraria montana. Next base: position 14,206,632 of record CM048653.1, read on the forward strand.
ATGAACAAAAGCCCCTCAAGGGAATCCATTAATGCAACAATGAAACATGTTCAAAATGGAAGAACATGTTCAAGAAATAAAATTGAACAACAGATAAAAAAAATAGCAGGTCCAGAAAAAATCTAGTATAGAAACTAATGTTTAGGGACCTTGCTCTCTCTTCGACTTTGGGGAAACTCATGCAGTTCTCCGGCGGCGGTGTAAAAAGGATTGGTGGTGGTGGTCACGGCGTCGAGCATGGAGGCCATCGTGAAGGAGAACACAATCTTCGTGAACCATGGTGAGATCACGAGGTTGAAGGGGTCGATCTTGTCGGCACCATCCATGGCGAGATTGATGGCAAAGTGGGCTTCGAGATTGGAGAAAGGGATCCCAAGGGAGAAAGCTTATTTGTGATCAATTTTCCTTGTCGGAGAATCTCATCAATGCAGTGAACGACGTGCTTGGCGGTGGAGCCGGTGCCTAGGCCGAGGACCATGCAGGTCGTCTTGGGTGAGGATGAGAGGGGGGAGGAGAAAGGGAAAGGGAAGAGAGAAGGGAGGGGAAAAGAGAAGGCAGGGAAAGTGAGGGAGAAAGGGCTTTTTGGGGAAAAATAATCATTAAAGTCACGTGTCACTCGTACATGACTCTCTGTTTGATGTTTTGAATATGGTTCAAGTCATAGGGATGCCAGTGTAAAATATACTAAACAATTAAGGAGTTTTTTGTAGGGACAAAAAATAGAGGAGTGGTAGGTGTAATTAAGACAAGTCTGAAGGGAGGTCACTGTAATTTACTCTAATATTTATGCAACACAAACATGGATAGAATGTTTGATCACTAATTAATTCTATATTTTATAACAAATTATATTTGCTAAAAAATTAAACGCTACCTATTTGAATTTCTGTAAATAATTTATTTGTTGGAGATAATAAGTATAAAAATGAACATTACCTTGCAATACGTATACGTAAATGAACATTACCATGCAATCACGATTCTGTTGTTATGTTTTTCAAACAACACAACAGAATCGTGATTTTGTTGTGTTGTTTGTCAAAAAACACAATGGAATCACGATTCCGTTTTGTTGCTTTTTAAACAGTACAACGGAATCACGATTCCATTGTGTTGCTTTTCATACATAACAATGGAATCACGATTCCATTGTGCTATTTGAAAAATAACACAATGGAATCGTGATTTCATACATAACAATGGAATCATGATTCCGTTGTACTATTTTCAAAACAGTATAATGAAATTGTGATTCCGTTGTACTACATAAAAAAGGAAAAAAAAAGGGGGGGGGAGGGGGGGAAGGGGTACATGTGGGTGATGAGAGGGAGAGGTCCAGAGGGAAGGGAGAAGGAAAGGGAGGCTGAGGAGAGGGAGAAGGAGAGGGGTGAGAAGGGGGAGTGAGGTGGGGGTGGGAAGTTGAGGAGAAGAGGGGGGGTGGGGAGAAGAAGGGGCAAGGGCAAACTTGCCCTTTCACATTTTTTTTCAAATTTGGGGGTGAGAATAACCATCCCCTAATTAAATTGTTGTCCTGATACAAATTGAAAAGATGATTGAATTAAAGCCCACTGATGGTTGCAACTTGTAGTGTGACTTCTAAGGAAAACATTGTCTAGAATTCCTTTCCTGGAGTCAATGTCGTCTTTTTTATCCTCCGACATCTACCGAAGCTACGATGCGTTCTTGAGCTTCAGAGGAGAAGACACGCGTAAGGGTTTCGTGTGTCAGCTCTATGCTGCCCTTGAAAGTGCGGGTGTCCGCACTTTCATTGATTACAAGCTTCACAAGGGAACAAACATAAGACCAGAGCTAATACGCATAATACAAGGGTCTCGGATGTCCATCATCATTTTATCCAGTAACTATACTTCATCTAGTTGGTGTCTTAATGAGCTGGTCAAAATCATGGAATGTCGTACAACTGACGGCCACGGTGTTTTGCCCGTATTTTACGATGTTGATCCAGCTGATGTACGTCATCAAACTGGTGCTTTTGGAGAACGCTTGGAAGTACTTGCACATAAATATTTACTGCAAGGGACAAACGATGTTTTGAGGAGTTGGAAGAGTGCACTCACCGAGGCTGCAAATAGTGCTGGTTGGGATGCAAAGAATTTCAGGTATATCTATACTTTAATTTTTTTCGATACTGGTATATCTATATTTTCTATTTTCTTGGTTCTTTTTGTTTTATAATCAAGCACATTTTAAGCATATATATTAAATGATCTTTCCAAATTTACACCTATTCTCTCTTTTTTATATAATAAAATTATTAAAGGACCGATGCTGACCTGGTGAACGAAATTGTTCGGGACATTTGTACATCGTTTGCTGCTGAATTATTGACTATTCCTGAATTCACAGTTGGATTAGAATCCCGATGGAAAGAAGTGATTCAGTTTATTAATGGTCATTCACGCACAGGTTGTGTTGTAGGGATCTGGGGAATGGGTGGATTGGGTAAAACAACCTTGGCTAAAGACATCTACAATCATATTAGTCGGGGATTCACCCGTACAAGCTTCATTAAAAATATCAGAGAAGTTTGTGAAAATGATAGTAGAGGGTGTATTCATTGCAAGAACAACTTCTTTCTGATCTCCTGATTAAAACTACAATGGACAACATACATAGCACTGCTATGGGGATATTTATGATCGAGAACAGACTTCGTGAAGTAAGGGCGCTTATTGTACTTGATGATGTGACTGAGTTTGAGCAATTGAAAGCCCTATCTGTAAATCATAGATGGATTAGTAAAAAAAAAAATGTAATAATCATTACAACCAGAGATGTGCGCCTACTTAATTTACTTAAAGCTGATCATACAGTCCATATTTGTAGAATAAACAAAATGGACAAAAAAGAGTCCCTTCAGCTTTTGAGTTGGCATGCCTTTAGAGAAGCATATCCAAGAGACAACTTGTTTAAACTCTCATTGGATGTAGTTGCATACTGTGGAGGACTACCACTAGCTCTTGAAGTCCTTGGATCTTACTTATTTGATAGGAAGAAAGATGAATGGGAAGCTGTATTGTCAAAACTAAAGGAAATTCCCAATGATCAAGTACAAGAGAAACTCAGAATAAGCTATGATAGTTTGGATAGTAAGGAAAAGAACATATTCCTTGACATATGTTTTTTCTTTGTTAACAAGGACAGAGCTGATGTTACAGAGATACTAAAAGGCTGTGACCTTCATCCTGAAATTGGAATAACAATCCTGGTTGAAAGGAGCCTCATAAAACTTGATAAGAATAACAAGCTCAAAATGCACGATTTGCTACGTGACATGGGAAGAGAAATTGTTCGTCATAGTTTTCCGGAGGAACCTGAGAAGCGTAGTCGATTGTGGCTTCACCAAGAAGTACTCGATGTGTTGTTAGAACATACTGTAAGAACTTTCTCTACATATTGTTTCTAAACTTTTGACCATCCTCCGTGATTTTATCATGATCATAAAACTAGATTTTAATCATTTTGTCCTTTCTAATTTAAATTCTTTAAATTTATTAAAAATGTCTGAGTTACACGTCTTAAAATGTTTTAAAACATGAAGTGTGTATCCACTTGAACTTGTGAGTCATTGTTTGAATAGCTACCCTGTGACACACTACCTTGACTGAGTTGAGTGTAATAACATTGGATGTATCCTTAGGCTACGGCTTCATGTATTGCTTATTTGCTTTATATTGAGGCAACGACAAAGATCCCTTTTATTTATTAAGTTTTTTCGGTGCTATTTTGTTTTTGTTTTTTTCAGGGAACAAATGCAATTGAGGGCTTGGCTTTGAAGCTCCAAAGAGCCAGTGGACTTCACTTCAATACCATAGCATTTGACAAAATGAAGAAATTGAGACTTTTGAAACTTGATCATGTACAACTTGTTGGAGGATATGAGTATCTTAACAAAAACTTAAGATGGGCTTGTTGGCAAGGATTTCCTCTAGAACACATGCCAGACGACTTGTATCAAGAAAATTTAATTTCTATTGAGTTGAAATATAGTAATATTAGATTTGTATGGAAGGAGCCCCAGGTAAATATTACATGAAATCTTCGTTAATGACAATGATAATTGTTCCCCACCATAAGCTTCTCAATTTTTGGTTAAATATTTTTCTTACAGTTGCTGCAGAGGCTAAAGATCCTCAATCTTAGTCATTCAAGAAACTTGATGTGCACCCCTGATTTTTCAAAACTACCAAATCTTGCAAAACTCATTCTCAAAGATTGTCCAAGCTTGTCTGAGGTGCACCAATCCATCGGAGATCTAAACTATCTTCTTGTGATAAATTTCATGGACTGTAAAAGTCTTAGGAATCTTTCACGGAGGATCTATCAGTTGAAATCTTTGCAAACTCTCATCCTTTCTGGTTGTTCAAAGATTGACAAGTTGGAAGATGATATAGTGCAGATGGAATCCTTGACTACACTGATTGCAAAAGATATAGCTGTAAAAGAAATGCCTCATTCAATGGTAAGATTAAAAAGCATTGGATATATATCCATATGTGGACTTGAAGGATTAGCACGTGATGTTTTTCCTATTCTCATATGGTCTTGGATGTCACCAATAGCAAATCTCAGATCTTGTACTCAACCATTTGGGAGCATGTCAACTTTTCTAACCTCCATGGATATACATCATAATAATTTGGGTGACATGTTGCCAATGCTTGTTGAAACTTCGAAGTATTTTAGTGCGGTGTGACTCAAAGCTTCAACTAAGCCAAAAATTAAGAAAAATTATGGATGACTTATGTGATGTAAAATTTAGAGAATTGGAAAGAACATCATATGAATCACAAATTTATTTGATTGGAATGGGAAGCTACGACCAAGTCATCAACATGCTTAGCAAGAGCATATCAGAGGTTCTTTCTTACTCGATCTTTGTTTACCTTATCTTTATTATTCATCTTTACTTGTAATTAAGAGAACATGCTTTAATATTTACTTGATCATAAGCATGTGTTGTTTCTCATTATCAATGAGAATATAATGAACATGGTGGTTAGCATGAGCAATGTGAAAATTAATTTCCATCTTTTTAATATGATCATTATAAATGATATTACTAGGGACAAATACTATTGTTAATGACATCACAACAAAAAGTGGAAATTCAGTCAAGAGAACAACAAGATGTTACTATAAATGTTGAATCCAAATGATCTGAGCAAATTTAGATTAAAAAGAAAAACTTGTAATTCACCTTTCTGGCAGCATTGCTAGAGAAGTAGATCACAAGATGATGAACAATGCATAGAAAATAATTGAACCTGTGCTAGAGAAATGGGTGTCTAGACAATGCATATAAAATCATTTGAATTGCATAATTACATAAATAATTAAGCTTTTGTTCATGATACAGGGATTGAGAACCAATGATTCTAGTGATTTTTCCCTTCCGGGTGACAATTATCCTTATTGGTTAGCTTGTATAGGTCAGGGACATTCAGTACATTTTCAATTGCCTGAGGATAGTGATCGTCACATGAAGGGAATGGCTTTGTGTGTTGTTTATTCATCAGCCTCTAAAAACATGGCAGTTGAATGTCTGACTGGTGTCTTGATTGTAAATTACACAAAGTGCACCATCCAAATATACAAGCGAGACACAATAATTTCCTTTAATGATGAAGATTGGCAGGGAGTAATATCAAATCTAAGACCTGGTGACAATGTGGAGATTTTTGTAGCTCTTGGGCATGGATTGACTGTTATAAAGACAGCTGTCTATCTAATATATCATCAGTCAACCGCTGTGAAAATGGAGCCATCACCTAATGAGATAATGAAGCCATCATCTAAGATGGAAACAGATCCATCAACTCATGTTAAAATGGAGCCATTACCTAACATGAAATCAAAGCCATCATCCGTGAAGCCGAAGACAAATATTTTTGCACAACTTACAAAGAGAATGGGAGAATGTTCATGCTTGAGAGTTGATACGGAATAGAGGTTTCAACAATTTTTTATTAGGTGTGCCATTGCCCTTGTATATATATCATTCCCTTGTTTTCCATGTTTGGCAATATTTTTTGGGGAGGGAGGAGGGACATTACTATGTTGTAGGAGAATTCATGTGGTGGTTGTTTATTTCAATTAACAATGTTCTGAAAATCTTGTTAAGAGTTCGTTTCTCATTATTCTAGACCTTTTCATTGCTTGACAGGACATGGTGTGATGCTATACATTTGTTAAGAAAATATTTGGTGGAAACAGAAATTCTAATCTTGAGCAAAAGTTTGGAGTATGTCTATTGATATTGGTCAATATTCAAGGGAAAAGGGTGAATAAGACAATGCTTGGTAAGTCAATGTTTTTATTGGTGAATTATATTTTACGGTCTTGCAAGGACAAAACAGTGACTTGGGATCTGTGGGTTGTGCCTATAGCAACCCTAATGCGACTTTTTGACGCAAATATTCCAAAGAAAAAAAAAACCCAACTAACCTATCCCATAAATTATTTACACAACTAACCCAAATTACTATGCGTATTGAAAAATCGGTTACCCCATAACCGATTTCTCACCGCACGATACCCTCCCTCCCACATTTTATGCTGTGAGAAATCGGTTCACTGCACACCGATTTCTCAACAGCCCCCCTCCCCGAAAACACGTACCCCCCCCCCCCCCCAACAGTAACACATAACCCCCCCCCCCCCCAACAGTAACACGTAACGCCGCCCCCCCCCCCAAAGCCACATTTTTACCCCCACACCCCCCGATATACGGTCACACACCCCCCCTCCCCCAAAAAAAAAAATTTTGTTTAGATTTCTCAACATTCACCCTCTTTTCTCCATTTTTATTTTTTAAATTTTGGTTACCTATTTTGTTGTAAACATTTTTTAATACAATTATTTTTATTGAATTATTATTATTATAATATTAATTAAAATAGTTTGTTGATAATTTTTTTAAGAAATGCTAATTAATCTGTTTTAAAGATGGTAAATTAAATATATGTATTTATTGTTAATATTTTTTAAAAGAAGTAAAATTTAAAAAAAATTATTAAACTAAATAACAAATAATACAGTAAAAATTAATAAACAACACAACATTATGCCATTATGCTAATATTAACTTTAATTAAAATAAGTTACAAGCAATATAATGAAAATTACAGACAATATTTTTTGTTGTTGAAGTTAACGCTGTTAGCTTGAGCTTATGTTTCTGCCATGATTAGGACATCTGTTTTTTGAATGACCTGGAGTTCGACACATGGAACATCTTTTTGGCTGACCAGGTTCCCTCATATCCATTTCAGTGCGTATACGAGATGATCTTGGACGCCCTTTTTTGTTTCTTAGCTTTTCCGGGTCGGGGCACATTCGTGGATCGTCACATTGTGGCCAATACGCTTCGTTGCGCAATTCGCCAAACAATCCATTGTACACGTTTGAGATGCTTTCCAACTTGTACACAGGATGTATGTAGGCCCTGTAGTCATGGTGAGCACGCTTACAAGCAGCAATGACATGAGAACAAGGGATGTGTACTTTTTGGAATTTACCACAATCACACCACCATTCATCTAGCCTAACTGTGAAATTTCCAGCAGGTCGACCTTCTCTTGGGTTAATTTGCTCCCCCACTACGAATCGCATATCGTGTCGGTCGAACTGAAGAACGTGGTGAGAGTTGGCCTTTCTTTTAGCGTCTTCAATGGCCTTGTTTAGCACTTCTGTATATTTTTTGCCAGATCTAATTAGAGTTGCGACCTCCCTTCCTCGTTGGTTGAATAAGTTGTTACACTTTTCGTAAGTTGCCTTTATCAACGCACATATCGGAAGGTTTCTTGTTTTTCTTAATACTGAGTTGATTGCCTCAGCAAGATTGGTGATCAAGTGTCCCCAGCGTTGGCCTCCATCCCATGCTAATGTCCATTTTTCTCGTGGTATTTGTTCAAGCCAATGAACAGCTCGTTCGCTTTCTGGCTCTGCCTTAAAATTGTTGTAGTAGTAGTTGAATCTGGGCTCCGTCATGGCATATGCTGAGGAATTATAAGTATAGAATTTCATTAATGTCATCAATTTACAATGTAATAAATGTGTTCGTAAGAGAAATTAATGTGGTACTTACCCATGCTAATTATTTGTTTTTTCCTGTCTGCATTCTTGAATTGCCTCATAAAATTTTGTGCGATGTGTCAAATACAAAACACATGCACAGAGTTTTGTGGTGTCCACCCACTACCTGCTCTTGAGTAAGCACTTTTAATTGCTTCGTGCCTGTCTGAGATCAAGCACAGACCTTCTTGAGGTGTCACATGTTTTCTTAAATTTTTCAAGAAGAAGTACCATGCTCCCGTTGTTTCGCCCTCAACAATGGCAAAGGCTATCGGAATGATTTTACTGTTTCCATCTTGTGCAACTGCCAAAAGGAGAGTCCCCTTGTACTTTCCATATAACCAAGTTCCGTCGACTTGAACAATGGGTTTGCAGTATTGAAACCCATCGATACATGCTTTGAATGTCCAAAACAGACGATGGAATTGAACGACACCCTCAACTACTTCACCATGCTGGTTGTATTTTGGCTTTGTTTCCTTTTCAAAGACAAAACCATTAACATATGCCTTCATACCTACCAGCAATCTGGGTAAATCAAAGTATGATTGTTCCCAGTTGCCATAGACTTCTTCGATAGCCTTTTGCCTTGCCATCCAGGCTTTCCTGTAGGTGGTAATGTACCCTTCACTTGCTTTTATATGTGCTATCAAGGAAGGCACTGATGTGGATGGATCATTCTCAATTATTGGTTGGATAATTTTACTAATGACCATATATCGGAGCCTTCTATGATCCTGGGAAATGATAGCACTTGTACATCTGTGTGGTTCACAAAGCTTTCGTATCTCCCATTGCTTGATTGCTTTTATGAACGCAGCCCTGCACCTCCAAGCACATTGATTGTGACGACATTTACCAACCAGTACGGTTGTGGTAGATTTCTCGGTCCCGTAATCAACTCCTTTTTTCACATGATACATGTCTAGAGCAAGCCGAACTTGGTCTTTGTTTTGAAAATGCATCCCTTCAAAAAGGGTGCCTGGAGCATGCTCCACCTCTTGGCAATCCAACACATGACCGTAATCAGAATCTTCAAAATTAGTTTCCAGGTCAATATGTTGAAGGTGTGGAGGCAGGTAGTATGCATCTGCAGGTGCGGTTGTTGATGGGCCAGTAGGCTCAGGCTCTTCATTGTTGTTGTAGTCTTCATCATCGTCGTCATCTTCAGGTTGTTCGGCTAAAATTTCATCCTCGTCCTCACTAAAGGGACCAAGGTATTCGTCCTGTTGTCCGAACTCTGTAAATTCAGTATCATTTTGTTCAGTTGGTAGGATTGACTCTGAAAGGATAGGCTCTGCTTCAGGGGTACTCCAGGATGCATTGGGTAGATGCTCATTCAAACCAAATGTTTGTAAGGGTAACAAATCGGTGGAGAAAGGTGTGGAAAGAAGTTGTGTAAAAGAAGATGTGGCAGGCTCCCATTCATTTTGTTGTGATTAGGTAAAATCTAATGTGGGTTGGTAGAAATTGAGTTCATTGTATGATGTGGTTGCATCACAACCATGTGAATAAATGGATTGGGGATATAAAGAATTATGGGATTGTGAATTTATTGGATGAGGAATAGGGTTGGCAACAGGGCTACGAACAATACCTTGCTTGATTTCTGCATACAACTCAATGCATGTAGCAACCTCATGTTGACGACAAACAGTAATCATACCTTCAACATGGTCGTCATCTGAAATTTTGCATGCCTTGTACCTTAGTATTCCTCGACCAGCTGCATGTGGGTAGCGAAAATAGATCTCTTCGACTTGGTCAGTTGGTTGTAGCTTGATCCTTTGATGGATTTTATTTTTCAAGGCTTCAAGTGTGATGCCTCGCTTTAGTGAAAACATTTTTGAGTTGGTGCATACAAATGTGTCCCCTTCTTCTGTTTGTGTAATGTGACCATTGTAGTGCACAAGACAATTGACAGATGAGGAAGTCATATTGTGTATAGTCTTTTGAAATTTGGAAGTAATTGTTTAAGTAAGGAAGTGTTTTGTGGATGAAAATGTTTGTGAGACAATGTCTATATATAAGCCAAATGTCGTTGCAATTGTTTAGATTCCCTAATGGAATAAAGTAAAGCAAAGGAATCACTGACGGACTGAAGTAAAGCAAAGGAATCACTGACGGACTGAAGTAAAGCAAAGGATTCCCTGAGGGACTGAAGTAAAGCAAAGGAATCACTGATGCTTTGATGCAAAGCTTCGGATTCCCTGACGGACTGAAGTAAAGCAAAGGAATCACTGACGCTTTGATGCAAAGCAATGGATTCCCTGACGGACTGAAGTAAAGCAAACGATTCCCTGATGGACTGAAGTAAAGCAAAGGAATCACTGACGGACTGAAGTAAAGCAAAGGAATCACTGATGCTTTGATGCAAAGCTTTGGATTCCCTGACGGACTGAAGTAAAGCAAAGGAATCACTGACGCTTTGATGCAAAGCAATTGATTCCCTGACGGACTGAAGTAAAGCAAACGATTCCCTGATGGACTGAAGTAAAGCAAAGGAATCACTGACGGACTGAAGTAAAGCAAAGGAATCACTGATGCTTTGCTGCAAAGCTTTGGATTCCCTGACGGACTGAAGTAAAGCAAAGGAATCACTGACGCTTTGATGCAAAGCAAACGATTCCCTGATGGACTGAAGTAAAGCAAAGGAATCACTGACGGACTGAAGTAAAGCAAAGGAATCACTGATGCTTTGCTGCAAAGCTTTGGATTCCCTGACGGACTGAAGTAAAGCAAAGGAATCACTGACGCTTTGATGCAAAGCAATTGATTCCCTAACGGACTGAAGTAAAGCAAATGATTCCCTGACGCTTTGATGCAAAGCAATTGATTCCCTGACGGACTGAAGTAAAGCAAATGATTCCCTGACGGACTAAAGTAAAGCAAAGGAATCACTGACGGACTGAAGTAAAGCAAAGGAATCACTGACGGACTGAAGTAAAGCAAAGGAATCACTGACGGACTGATGCAAACCTTTGGATTCCCTAACGGACTCAAGTAAAGCAAAGGAATCACTAATATGGATTCCCTGATGAAAAATAATCAACATAAATGACACAAAGATAATATTCACTAAACGAAAAATTTATAATTTAAATAAATCAACAACAACAACAATCAACACTGAACAATATAACATCAATCACTAATAACTAATACAACATTAAACCACATACGGTAACACAACATCAATGACTAATAAGTAATACAACATTAAACAACACACGGAAACACAACATTCAATAAAGCGTTCGGCCTTTATCATCAAATTGTGATTCTAGGTTCATTGCTTGATCAATGTATTTTTCCAGACCATCCCAATACGAAGAGGTAGCAAAATTTAGTGGTGGTGGTTGTGCAGATGAAAACAAAACTCTCGATGCCAGTGTTGTGGATGCCAACTAATGTGTCAGTCCCAATTTTTTTACTTTACAGAATCTCTGAATGACCTGTCGCATTCAATTTCAAAATCGACAATCATGATCCCACCAACAGAGAAATCGAATAGTGAATATCATTTTTATTTAAAGGTTGTTACTATTCCCATATTTTTTCACTATATATACGACGCATGCAATGATCCCAAATACATACATAGACGGAATCCATTTCGTTAACATATATTCCTATTTAATATAAAAATTACGTAATTATCATTTACCAACCATGGAACACCAAAATGCACCTTTGCTTTGGAAACAACATCTTCATAGATCTGGTCAAGTATCTAATGCGGTAAGCCTCATTAAGATATTTTTACCTTATTCTTCAACGCATTTGTGAAAATATTATATTTGATATCTTAATGTTAATTTTGATTTTGCAGATTTCAAATTATGCGATTATTCAATCGTATTATCATTCAATGCCAGCCCCAGATGACAGAATTGAATCATTGTTGTATCAGGCTGGATTTGCTGAAGTCGCAAAAAGACATTTCATCATCGATGACACTTTGGTTACAGCTTTGGTGGAGAGGTGGAGACCCAAGTCACACACGTTTCATCTTCCAATTGGAGAATGCACAATAACTTTGGAAGATGTTGCTCTCCAACTAGGTTTACGAGTCGATGGAAAAGCAGTTACCGGCCCAACTTACTTTGACTGGGAAGAAATGTGCTCACAATATTTGGGTATGCTTCCTCCAAAAGGGGATGCACTTATCGGCTCAACACTAAAACTTAAATGGTTAAGAGAAAACATGTTGTCTTTGCCAGAAGAACCAACACAACATCAATTAGAAGCCCATTGTAGAGCATACATTCTAGGTTTGATTGGCGGGGTGTTGATGCCCGACAAGTCAGGTAACAGAGTTCACCTTATGTATCTACCTTTGTTGGTAGATTTGGAACGTGCTGGACACTACAGCTGGGGTTCTGCTTGTTTAGCACATCTGTACAGAGAAATGTGCAGAGCAATTTATCCAAAATCAAAAAAAATGGGTGGATGTGCATTGTTGTTGCAATCTTGGGCATGGTATCGCATGCCATTCATTCAACCAAAGGTCGACCGTCAACCATCATATCCACTTGCCATCAGGTAAATAAATATTTTAACAGTAAGAGTGTTATTCATCATTCAAACGAAAGCATTGGATAATTTTTTGTCACTAACGTCTTTTTTTTAACAGATGGAGTGGAAGAGGGCTACGTTTTACTGGAACCCCTCGTGGTGATGTCATAGGCTACAGATTAAGATTCGATAACATGGTTAATGATGAGGTAAGATTATCTTAAATAGTTATATTAACTTGTTATATTAATTTTTTAAACATGTGGCAAACTATGGTTGAAAGTACTAATCCTTTTTTTGCAGTTCTTGTGGATGCCGTATAGAGGATTTGAGTCATTTTTGCCAAGACATGCTTACAAGGATTCCCAATTGTGGAGTGCTAGTGTTGTTTTAACTTCATTTGCAGTTGTAGTTTGGCATCAAACCGACAGGGTCAAACTACAATTTGGACTATGGCAAGATATACCAAACCCACCGCATAATCTTGATAAACTGCATCAAACTGACATGAGAGGACATAATAACACAAATTGGCGGGAGGAACACGCACAGTGGATTGCAATTTGGAGGGAACGACGAAAATACATGCTAGTTGGCCAACCAATTCAAGGACGTCTAAAGCAAACCCGTGAATACATGGAATGGTATTGTGCAAATTCAAAGATTTACCTCTCACTCCATCAACATATGCAACAAACACGGGTTTCAAGTAACTCCTGTGTTGGCGAGACATCTCGTGCAACTCCACAAATGCCAACACAACAATGCTTAGGCCAGGCCAGTGTACCTCCCCTACAAAGCCCACCACTTCATGAAAACTTCCTGGATGAAGACCTGGAACCACCTCCCAATTCATTTGAATTCACTCCATTACAACAACAACAAAGTCAACCTCAACAACATCTTGGGTACAGTCCTCACACTTTTGGAGTTAGCGGAGATGACTTCATGACCAACCTCATAGGTACTAACCTTAGAACGCCAGAATCAGCTTATGCTTACATGCAAAGTATTTCCATTCCTTCATTTGCATCCTTTCACCAAGCTGTTGCTGGAAGATCTTCAACACCCGTTGTTGACAATTTTATGAATTACCAACCAGTAGCTGGAACAAATTTAAATGAAAATCCAAACGAGGTAATGCAGGACGATCAACCCGTTGTTCATGAGGTGCAAGTTGAACCACAACAACATCCACGAATACGTCGAAATCCAAGACGAAACAGGCAAGCTCCAAGGTGTGGAACTGGTGGGCACAAGGGCCACTAAATATTCCCAGTTTGTGTTTGTTTTTTGAACTATATGTGTAATTTTCTTTTTCTTATTGAACAATAAAATCTTTGATTGCTGAATCTAAAAGTTTACTAAGTGCAAAAAGTTATTTTTATAATTTCTAGACACGGTTTTCAACCCTTTTTAAACCAATTTAAGTCGTAAAAGTTGTACCATTGCATTCATCAACATGAAAATTATGCGAAGGAACTATTGTTTATACAAAATAACCTTATATTCATAACCACAATAATACAAAAAATAATTCTTAAGAAACTGTTGAAGTGCAAAAAGTGATTTTTTAAACTTTTTCGACACGATTTTCAACCCTTTCTAAACCGATTCAAGTTGTCAAAGTTGTATTGTTGCATTCATCAACATCAAAACAATGGAAATGAACTGTTGTTTGTACAAAATAATCACATATTCATAAGTAAAAAAATGCAAAAACTTATCCTTAGGAAATTGTTAAAGTGCAAAAAGTTATTTTTTTTAGCTTTCGGACACGATTTTCAAGGTTTTTTTTAATCTATTTAAGTTGTCAATTTTTATACTATTAAATTGATCTACATGAATACAATGATAATGTACTATTGTTCAAACGAAGAAATTCCATATGAATGATAAAAAAGTAGCAAAAACTTATCATGATAAAAAGTTTTAAACACCTTAAAAATTCTATTTGACTCCAATTTAATAATTGAATTTTAAAAAAAAAATTATCATTCAATAATTAAAATATAAAAATGAAATTTTTTTAAAAATATAATAATTAAAAAATAAAATTTAAAAAAAAGGTATAAAATATGATGACTCAACAGGTGGAGTATGTGGGGTTTTTTTTGGGGGGGGGGGGGGGGGGGGGGGGTTGAGACTGGCGCGGGGTGGGGGGGGAACGTTCAGAATTCGGTGGGCGATTAATCGATTTCTCACCGTTCAAAACGTGGGAGGCAGGTCTTCCGCATTGAGAAATCGGTTACGGGGTGACCAATTTTTCAATGTACACAGTAATTTAGATTAGTTGGATAAATAATTTATGGAATAGGTTAGTTGGGTATTTTTTTTTTTTTTTGGGAATATTTGCGTAAAAAAGTCCCCTAATGCAAGGACAAAACACTAATTATATTTTACGGTAAAGCTAAGTTGCTGCTAGCTGCTCAGCAATAACATATTATAAGTGATAAGACATGTTTCGGTAAAAAAAAAAGTGGTAAGACAGGTGGTCGCTCCAAATTGGATCAATGCCTATTGCCTTCTATCTGTTGACTTCATTCTCTTTCATGGATTTGAGTCAATGTCGTCTTCATCATCCTGGATAATCTAAGATATATTTATCTTTGGTCCATTTTATACAAATATTCTGTAAAGTTGGTCCTAATACTTTTTAAAATATCTCCTTCAAATTATCTAATGTACGTTTTACAAAAATATATTTAATTATTAATAACTTTTTCTGGTAAAAAAAACAATAAATCCAGTAAATTAATTTTTCAAATTAACTATCGTTTTTTTACGAAGCTAGGGAAAGATCACTAACCAAAATCGTTTTTCTTTTATAGAGATACATTAATTAATTAAGTGAAAAAAAATCATGAAAATAAGTTCCCAATAATTTTAAAAATTAATTGTTGATGAATTTAATATTAATAATTAAATTAATGGAATTCCTTATTTTAGTGAAATAATTAAAGGGATCCGTTAAATATTAGAAATAATATCAAATTTAAAATATATTCTAATTATATGAAATCTAAAACAGTTTTATGCTAAATTTAATTCTATTAATATCAAGAGTAATAACCAAATTATTATCAAGATGCATCAAGTTTCGACCAACCAACTTCCATTAATAATATGGACAATCAATAGGCTAGAGTCAAGCATTCCAAGTCGAGGAAAGGCAATTGTTAAATGATTAATAATACATGAACTCCCGTTATTTTAAACATCTTACTAATAATTTTCATTTCTTTCTATCTTACTTTCTATCACATCATAAATTCTCAAACATATTTTTCTCGCTTTTTTACACACAATATTAACAGTATTAAAACTATGTTTAATGACAATCTAAAAATGGTGGCAATGCTATCTTATAGCCACGTAACATCTAAGTAAAAACCTAATGCCTAAGAAGAAACAAAATAGTGGTGCAGCTCAAACGGTGCATGCGGTGTGGAATTATAGGCAATGTGGAATTTTACCGCTTCATTTAATAATTTAGCCTACATATAAGCTGAACTTTCAGCCTTAATTTGCAGAGAAATTGTATGTGAAACTTCCGAAATTAAAATTCCTCGTGACAAGAAGACTTTTTTTGTTGTTGAATTTGTGACAAGAAGACTATGGAGTGCAAGTGAGAATTGTCTATTTTTAACCAAATGGAAAAGAAGGGAGTTGATCCTCTTTGGTGGGTTACTTTTGACTTTTGAGTAACTAATGATTCACTTTCAATTTTCATTAACTTGTAATTATCCTTCACCTTTAACGTAGACCAAATAATAAACAAAGGAACACGTATGTGAAGAAAAGGGAAAAAAAAAAAAAAAGGCAGAGCGGGGGAGAGAGATAGAAGAGGGAAGTATATAAAGGGATATTTAAAATAAAAATAAAAATAAAAGAGGGGTATATTGAATAATTGAAGGCAGTGATGGTCCTGAGCACGGTCGAAAGGGACGACCACGGTCGAAAGTATATAAAAAGGCAGAGCGGGGGAGAGCGATAGAAGAGGGAAGTATATAAAGGGATATTTAAAATAAAAATAAAAATAAAAGAGGGGTCTATTGAATAATTGAAGGCAGTGATGGTCCTGAGCACGGTCGAAAGGGACGACCACCTAAGGCTCATTTTTAGAGAGGCACCAATTTTTTTCTATTTAGTTTATATAAATGAAATTTTATTTAATTTTAAAATTATATAAAAAATTTAGTATAAAAATCTATCTACAATTTTGGAATAAATTAATAGACAATTTATGCACAATGCAAAATGTAAAGAGGATAGTATGATATATTATTTTCTTTCACTTCTATCGGAGTTAATGTAATTACGTAAATAAAGGTCTTAAACTTTTTCGATTCATCCAGGATATTAAAAATCTCATGGCCGACCTGATTGAAGGAGGTATCAATTTCCCAGGAAATTTCATTTCCGGACCCATGGTTTAACTCAACCCACATTAGGTAGGTAAGAATACGTCATGAGAGCAAATCTAACTTCATTATTGAACATAATAAATTCTAAATTAGATATTAAGAAACATTGTGGTCTATGCTTTAGTTCTTTATAATATTAAAAAAATAATGCTTAAAACAATAAAGGCTTACCATTAAATGCGTTAATCAACTATATATAATGTTGAATATTTGAATAAAGAATGTTAAAATTCTATTCAGCTCAAGTAAAATTGTATCGTGTATAAATATCTATAGTCTTGTAAAAAAAAAATTCTTTTTTTACAGAATAATAAAAAGTCTTTTGAAACATAATTTATCTTCACATGAAATAAAACTTTTGTGTCATCTCTTTTATTGGGATTTGGTAGAACATCTTTATCATATTAATTAGCTTGACTTTTTGAATAATGTAATTTTTTAACTAATTAATTTTCAAATATGTCCATTGAAAACATCCTTCAAAATATGCATACATAATTATAAAATCATACTGTACATAATTATAAAATAAAATGTATACATAATTTTAGTTAAGAATATATTTTTTGGTAAAAAAAAGTTAAGAATATATTTTAAAATTTGAATACATTATTGTAAATTATAATTATTCATTTTTTAATAATCTAAGATATGTTGCTTCTGGTCCTTTTAATAGAAATCTTTTGAAAAAGTTTGTCTTCATCTTTTTTTAAAAATCTTATCTAAAGTATTTACTATATATTTTTTTTACAAAATTATCCCTAGTTACTCATTAATTTTATTTTCTGACAAAGAGCATTGAATGCAGTAAATTAATTTTTCAATTTTTTTTTTCACGAAATTTGGAGAGGATCATTAGGTATTAGAACTATTTCTCTCTTATGGAAATACATTAATTAATTAAGTATAAAAAGATTAGGATAATGAGGTCTCAATAATTTTTAAAAAATAATTTTTAAAAATTTATATAAATTTGATAAAATTAATATTAATAACTAGAGGTTAACTAAATTTCTTAATTTTAATAAAATAATATATAAGTTTAATGGTCATGCATTGACAATGTAAAACTATTTTACACTATCAATCATAAAAAATCGATACTATGACTTTTAAGCTGATTATTGTAAAAGTTAACAAACTTATCATAATTTTTATACTAATATGAGAAAATAGTATATATATTAACAGTATCAATAATTTTTAAACTATTATTTAATCATAATTTATCATATATAAATTTATTAATTTTTATAATAATTATCTTAAAAATTATGTTAATTATGACTTTTGATTAATTAATGTGTTAATTATGACTTTTTATAGGACTATTTGGTGGAGTTTATCTTGAATCTTAATCCATATATTCTCTTCCAAATAGCCTGTATTAATTTTTTTACAGAATTGTCTTAGAGTAATTATAATGGAAGTTGTCTAATTATATTGCATAAGTTGTTTATCAATAAAATATTATTTTAGTTTGTCACATGCTATGACAGAGTTTGAACAAAAATATTGGGAGAGAAAAAAAAAGATCTAAATAAAAAATATTTATAAATTATCGACTATTTCATAATTTCATTTAAATTCATTGATTTTTTTCCTCTAGTTTTTGTTAAAACAAAAGAAAAGAGAAATCCTTAAAATAACTCATCATGCAATCATTTTCTACCATGCTCTTCTATGTAACTCCTATCATACTAAAATCATACCAATTTTTTTTAAAAAAAAAAAAAAGTTTAAAAGAAGCTTGTAATAACATTGTACTAAAAAAAGACAACACATATGACATATTTGCATAATAATGGCAAAAGTTTAAGGAAAAAAGAAACATACAAACAACTATAGTTCTTGTATATGGCACTAATCACACCAAATTATTTTGCACAAGGATATCTTGTCGTGTGAGAAGTCAGGAATCAAGAATAAGAAAAAAGGATCAAACTACAGTGAGAAGAATAAATATTAATCATTGATTTTATTATGAATGACCAAGATTAAAACACAACTTTTTTAGATGGTCACATAATATTTTAAATCTTAACTATCCATATATAATTGTATGATTAACATTTATTTTTCTCACTTTCATATATAATTGACTCTTTCATTATAGTGGATGGAAATAATTTAGGATGAATGGAAATAAGTTAGAGTGTTTGGAAAAGAAGAAATAAGGTGGAAATGATTTTAAAATATTGGGACACATTATATATTTTTCTCACCTATTTACATTAATGTTCTCATCTCTCCTTGTTCCTTTTCTATTTCTCTTCAACAAAACACATTTTATTTTTATTTTATTTCTCACTTATTTTTACGCATCCTTTTTAGTTTCATTCATCCTATTTTTTTCCTTTATGCCAAACACACCCTAATTATCTACACACATATTACATATATATAATTTTAAAAAAAAATGGGGGCCACGGCTCCCCATATCCTCAAGAAGCTCAGCTAGTTACATGTAATTTTGAGTTATTTAAAATTGAAGAGAGTTGTTTATATAAATAACTATTTCTTATGAGTTGCTTAGTGTCTATGTTTAATGTAGGAGAGAGAATATGGAATGTTGGAGAGAGAAGATATTTATGAGTTAAGCACCGAAGAAAAAATTCTCTTGATGAAAAAATTGATTAGGTTACTTAAAATTGAGGTGGTATAAAATGAGTTACTTATATAAAAAGCACTGAAGATTATAGTTACAAGTAAATAATTTTTTCTCTTAAAAAAAATGAAATAAGTAGATACAATAATTAGTTATCTGAAAAGAAATTAAGATTTAAGAAAATGTATTCCCAATGATTTTAAAAATAATTATGAAAAAAAATTGTTGATAAATTTAATATTAATAATTAAACTAATCAAGTTTCTCCATTTGAGTAAAATAATCAGTGGGATCCAGTATATGAAAATGAAAATGAAAATAATAAAAAATTTAAAGCATATTCTAATTAAATTAAATCTAAAACAATTTTTCACATTTTTTTTTATCGACAAATGTTAGTTTGTTAATTTTTATTGACACCATGGTGAGCACCGTTAACATAAATAAAAGTAGGTGGCCGCACAAAAATTGAATCAATCTCTTTTCTTTGTTCCTTTTTTTTTTCACCATTACATTGTCTAAGGGAAGCGAGTCCAATTCTACTCAAATCAACGACTTGTTGGTATCGTTAAAAAAAAAAAAAAAAAAAGCTTGGTGGTGAATCAAAGCCTTCTAATTATTGACTTCATTTTCTTTCTTGGAATTTAATCAATGCCTTATTCTACCAAGGGATCTAGCTCAGTTGGTTGAGCATAGTGCATGAGTGTTGTAAAGCCTCTTCGATTCGTACAGATAAAAAAAAAATCAATGCCTTATTCTTCAGTCTCCTCAAAATTGAAACATCAATAATGGATATATTCATCGTGATTGTATTTATCAATAATGTAACTGAAATGAGGTAGAGTCAAGTTTTCCTTCCAGCATCAAGGAAATTTCATTTCCGGACCCATGTTTAAGTCAACCCACGTAGGTGTTAGGTAAGAATATATCGTGAGCAAATCTCTAAATTCATTATAAAAAAGAATAAATTCTAAATCAGATATTAAGAAATATTGTGGTGTATGCTTTAGTTATTTGTAATGTAAAAAAAAAAAAAAAATCATTTTAAATTTAATCCTTAAAAAAGAAATTCTAAGTTATGTCTCTACCGATAAGTTTTTATTTTTTTATTTAAAAAAACAAATTCAAAGATTTAATTTTAAAATTTGGCAACACGTATTAATTTTCGAAAAGTTAAATTCAATGATCTTCACAATCATGAATTTAAAGGATTGAAATTCATAAGTCTTATTTTTATCCCTTCACTCTCGACGTCTCACTTAAATTTCATTATTATATTCGATTGGCATGGAAGTGTATTTATTCATGTCTAATATTCATTTTTAAAGGAAATAATCATTCTTTCTTAAAATTTCTAATGAATTGCAAAAGATATTAAATTTTTAAAATTAATCACAAAAGTTACATGGTCTAACAAATTACATTTAGATATTATATTTATAATTTTTATTTTATTGTAAGATAATTTTTTCCCCATAATCTATACTAATAATAAAGGGAATACCCAAATTTGGTGTACACATTTCATTAGGCAGTTTTACCCTTAAACCACCTCTTAAACTTCCATGTTTTTCTTTTAAACTACAATATCTGTCCACTACTTTTATATTATCAATTTTTTTTCTTCTATGTTACTCTTCTTTTTTATTAACTTTATTTAACTTATGAATTTTTTCTCTTTTTATTTTATTTTTATTTAAAAAATATAGAGAGGCACCCCTAGTTTTTATAATAATTTTTTGATTTGTTTATTTATTATATCATAACATTTAAACCATATTTGATCTAATTAAATGAAATCTAAAACAATTTTCAGCGTGACAAGTGGGTCTAACTCCAACATCACGGTAAACTAAGATAGAAGGTAGTTAGCACTTGCTTTGCTTATAAAAGTTGTAATTGAATCAATGCCTTCTAAATATTGTTGACTTCATTTTCTTTTTTCGAATTGAGTCAATGTCTTATTCTTCATCATCCTCAAAATCTAAACCCCAATGGATATACGATGTGTTCATCAATTTCCGGGGGGAAGACACTCGTAAGAATTTTGTTTCTCATCTCTATTCTGCCCTTGCAAATGCTGGAGTCAACACTTTTCTCGACGATGAGAAGCTTGCTAAGGGGCAAGAGTTGAAATCAGAACTATTTCACGCAATAGAAGGGTCTCAAATATCCATCGTTGTTTTCTCCCAAAACTACATTCACTCTACTTGGTGTCTTGATGAACTTGTCAAAATCATGGAATGCCATGCTTTTAGAGGTCAAGTGGTTTTGCCCGTATTTTACGACATTGTCCCTTCATTTCTACGTGACGTGCAAGATCTTTCTTTTGGAGACTTTTATATAAAAGATAGTGACCTCCACCGGATAAAACTATGGAAGAAAGCACTAATGCAAGCATCAAATCTAGCAGGTTGGGATGTGAGAAATTTTAGGTATGTATATCTATTCTGTTTTTATTCTTTTATTTCATAAACCTACTTTTGGAATCCCAAACACAGTTTTATATTGTGTTTGGATTCGCTTAAATTTAATTTTGTGACCTACGTCTAAGATAAACTTGGGTTTGTATAAAAACCAACAAATGGGTTGCTTTTACATAGGTGTGGGTATACGGGCCGGTCCGGCCTGTTTAAGGTCCAGCTCGTGAAGCCGCATTTTTGCGGACCGGACTAAGCCCGCTCCACGAATTAAATGGACTAAAATTTTAGGTCCATGTCCGGCCCGTGAAGCCCGTAGATAAATGGACCTGCCCGCTGACCCAATAAAAATGCTGAAAAAAAGTTTTTTTAAACAAAAAACCATAAAATTGTCAAATAATGGAGTTTGTTTTTTTTTTTTTTTTTTTTTACATTTTTTAAGCTAAGAAACCAGATATAAAGAATAAGAATACATAAAAAGACAAATATAAGCATTCAATTAAATATTAAACATTCAACTCTAAATAAAATATCAAACATTCCAAAGACTAATACCTATAATAAATTATAAAAAAAATAAAAATATGATGAAACATCTTTTAAATACATTATTATATTTCAGTAAGAATTGAAATTTTAAACTTTATATCAAAGAATTAAAATCATGTATGGTGAAAAAAGATTTTAAATTTCAAGTGGTTATTTGCTTTAGTTAGAGAAAATATTTTAAGATAAACTATCTATTACCTACTTAATAGTAAGACAAAATTATAGAGGATGATTCATGATAAGGTTTGGATTAATTAGTATTTGGAAATTACAATTTGTAAAGGACAATTTAGTATATAATTAATGCTATATCAATTTAGTATATAATTAATGCTATATATGTAGAAAAATAAAAAAAAATTAGAGTAAAGTGTTTATGCAAGCCAACCCGCAGGATCCATGGATTAAGCCCGCTAAGTCTGCAGGCATCACGGGTCAGGCTTGAAATCCTTTGTAATTGGATGGATTCATTTTTTAATGGGCCTGTATCCACACAGTCCGTAGGTTAAACGGGCCGGTTCGTGGGCTTGAGCCCATATACCCACCCAACTTTTACATGGTGATTGGTTGGAGGGGAGGGGAGGAGAGGGGGAGGGAGGGATTTTTTTAAAACCTTTCATGTTTGGTTCAATTTTTAGCAGGAGAGGTGAGGGGAATGAAGGAGAGCAAAATCCTTCCTCATCTAATTTTTGCTCCCTTCCAATATTGGGGGGATTTGAAGGGGAGGGGATGAGATTTAAAACATTTCAAAGTGTATTGACTAAGATAACCCCACTTATGTTTTGAAAATCCAAAATTATAAGGGTATAAAAGTAAATTAATTTTAAAATCCCTCCCCTCCCCTTGTGAACCAAGCAAGAAAAGAGTTATTTCCCCTCCTCCATTAAAATCCTTCCCCTCCCCTACTCTCGACCGAGATATCTAATCAAAATTTATCCCCTTCCTTCCATTCCCCTCCCCTTCCCTCCATTAAAATCCCTCCCCCCTCCCCTCTTTTGAACCAAACAGTTAGTAAAAGTACTTTTGATTTGTATATTTACAATAGAAATATGAAGTAAAAATACTTCTGAGTGGTATTATCCAAATAAATTTTATTTTATCAATATACTTTTAAACAAAAAAAATTCTAAACATAAATCATGTGACAGTAAACTTATTTTTATCAAAATTAAGTTTACAATATACTTTTGATTCAAACGTATGTTTGTAAACTTTAATCCAAATATACACTTACATGAACTTGCAATCTATACTACTTTTCTAGTGTACTTGTAAAATCCACAGTAAAAGTATTTTTGCTATGAACACTGTTGTGACTAAAAAAAAAAGGGATGGAGCTGACACTAATTTTATTATAATTAGAAAAAATTGGAAAATCCTAAAATTTAAAAAACTTGGCTAGGTTTAGGAATCGCTTGCGCATGAGGAAAGGTAGAAGGTAAATAACGCAATGCCCCCACAACACTCATCCTACAATGATTATCCCAAGTTAATTGTGCAAATATTTGTATCAATTTTTTAAAATTCAGACCGGTGATCGACTCGATGAGGGTATTGGATCAATGGTTCAGTGTTCATACCAGTAGGTCATTAATTGAACCGCATAAATCGTTATATATCATAAAATAATATATGTTTTTTAAACTTTTTTAATAACACGTCAACATCGGTAAAATGCGCGAAAATTGAAAACTGGATTAGTAAAATTTACTAAAAAAACTTGGGTGATAAAATTCGCAAAAATATAATAGTTGGGTGATAAAATGTGCAATTAAGCCTATTATTTTAGTATTTTTGTGACTATATTATTGAAAACCCATCACTCATGTGCCTGTGCACCATCACACCATCAATGCGACCGTTGAAGAAAGTGTAGTGTAGTAGGCTATACTAAGCACTTTGAAGAAAGTGCAGCAACAAGCAGCAACATGCCTATAATGAAGTGATGCCTCTCAAAGAGTGCAATGAAGTGGTTTGAGTACTAGTGTTTTGAGTTGCAAAAATTGTGATTCGCTCATCTGATTACACCGATTTAATGATGTCATTGGCGAACCAATAGCAGATCCGATTAAATTCTTCAACTGGACCAATGATGTACCCAAGTCTCGGTTCGACTGGCTGGGCCGAGCCGACTTTAATAACACAAATTTGTGTTACTCTTTCTCACAATAAATGAGAGAGAAAATACATAATTAAGAAGAAATAGTTAGAAAAACTAATTTTGACTCGTTTAGAGAAACACACTCTTATATATCTCCCAAATTACGTAATTCTTCTAGAAAATTTTGGTTAATTTTATTTTTTAAAAAAATATCACATACTTTTAAATTAAACCAAACAAAATATTATTTATTTTTTAAAACAAATTTCTAATTTATAAAGAAAAAAGCACTCAAATAATAATTTATATATATATATATATATATATATATATATATATATATATATATATATATATACACGTCAAAGAAAACTTTTGATGTGCTAACAACTTTTCTTCACGTCTCAACATTTGATAAATCATTGGAGAGAATAATTAAATAAGATGTGAGATCCACAATTTTTTTGTGATTTTACTACTACGGTTCACCCCAACCTTAGGCTACATATAGTCCCTACATTTGTAGGATTTTCCACTAAGACAAATACCAATTACACATCGTATTATTTCTCCTTAAGCCTTCTCAGGCTTTCACAGTATTCTTTCCTAGCCTCTCTAAGATGCTTTTCAATTTAGTATTCTCACCACTGCAAGTTTGCAATGAGTATTCTCACCTCTCTAGGTCTCCTCTAAGTATTCTCACCTCTTCATGTCTGCACTAAGTATTCTCTCTTCTCTTGTATTGTATTTTCACCTCTACAGGTTGCACAACCAGTATTCTTAGCCTCTGTAGACCCTTCACCTCATTATTCTAAATCTTTACAGGTTCCACTTAGTATTCTAACCTCTGTAGGTTTCACTCAATCCAAGTATTCTTTCACAAGCCTCTCAAGGCTTAACCATACAACAACCTTGTTATAGACTCACACAACAAACCTTGTTGTGTATAAAAACCACTCTAGAAGCAATAGTCCCCTTATTGTTCTTCTGAGTTCCCACTCACTAGGTTCTATTTGGACAAGCTCAAATGCTCTCCCTTTGGATGCTCACTTCAATGAGATTACATAGAGTCTGGAGGCTTACATACACTCTTTAAGATGGACACAAGGTTGGCTCTAATCCTAGAGTGTTTAGGCTAAGAAAGACTCTATATTAGAAGCTGGATATTCTCTCTAAATAGCTAGACTCTTCTGACCTTACCCCCTCTTTTCTATTTTTCTTCCTTGCAATTGACTCCTCTAAATGAGGGTATTTTTATAAGCCTTTTACTAGTCGTTTATGGCTACTAAAAGGAATTCCAAACTTAGTCAAATGTTATATGAGTTGTCCCTTTAACACAGTTATATGTTGATTGTTTTTTCGTGTTTATTTTGCAGCTTCTAAACTTTTTCTTGCTATATTTTTTGTTCCCTTTTTCTCATACAACTAGCACAATTTCAAATTTAAATTGTAACAGTTCATGCTTGTTGTTCTCTTAGTGATTTTCCTCATGACAACTTCTGGTACTTGTCATGGGTGTTGCTTCTGAAGACTGGTATCTGCAAAATCCTTTTTATGGTAGCTTCTAGTTACAACAGTGCTTGTGCAACAATGTTATGTGTTTTAGGTTGGTTCTTTTCATCGTGACTTAGTGACCTTTTGCAAGTTTGTGCTTCTGAACTTTTGCAAGTCTGATTATGAGTTTATTGCTTTTGGTGTAGTTGCTTCTGATCAATGCATACATTTGTGTCCCATTCTTTGTTCAACTTTTCATCTTCTAGTGATCCATCTTGTCATGTGTAGCTTTTGGTCATACTACCCCTTGTCTAGATACACCTTCTGATCATGCTTCAGATTTTGCTACACTTTGATAATATGGTCTGATTGGCAGATCCTATGTTTAGAAAACATGGTTTGTCTTTCATGCTTATGATAAACTATCCTTCTAGTAGTCCTATTTCTAATGGGTAGATCCTATGTTTGGAAGGCTTACATACTTCAGAATGATGTTTTACACCTTTCTTCTTGTTTCTTAATCAAGTCTCATCTAATAATTACATGCTTAAAGCAAACCATTAGTCGCTTAAGACTAGAAGACTTATAAATTGCTTATTGATAATTTGTTGTCATTAAAACCTTAACTACAAAAGGGGTTCTGCATCAACAAGTGTCAACTTCTTGAGAAAATTGATAACTTATGGCTCAAAAGGCAAGGCAACTCAAGGCCTAGTAAAGAAAAGGTGGTAACTCAACCACGAAAAGGGCATGTCTAGGGGGTGATTTTTAGTTTTAGGTTTCAAAAATTTTATAATCAACAACCAATTTTTAACTTTTAAAATTTATTTTTAGTTTTTTTTCTCTAATTTAGTTTCAAAATAAACTCATTTTGAAAATTTCTTATCCTATTAAAATTAGTTTAAGCCTTTAAGGGTGTGTTAGTGTGGTAATGACAATGACAATGATGCTTACAACGGTGACAATGTTAATATAACTCATCAATTTTAGTTTTATTTCTACTTTTTTAACTACAAAATTGTCAATTAAAGTTTTATAATCAAGTAATTTCAATTTCCACTATTGCACTTTAGATATTTAACATCAATTAGAATGGACATTTTACATTAGTTATTCTGATGATGTACATTTCGATAATGTAATACTTTTCATCTCCAAGTATAATTGAAATGTCCCTTTGACTCTTGTTTCGCAACTTCTTCTTGTTCAATGTCATATGCACGCACGCTGCTGCTATTTGCCATGCCCACCTTACAGGCAAAGCAAAATTTGGTGGCATCGATTTCCAAGGACAAATCGACAAATCTCTTCACCCTTTTTGTGTTCCTAAAAAACCCCTTCACCACACCAAACTGTACCTTGACCTCGACTTCTTATTCCCCTACAACAAAACTTTCTGCGATAATGTTAGATTCGAAGGACTCCGCTGTGACCACTACAATGGCCTCTAACCTCGAGATCCCAAATTCATATCAGAACCTTCTTCCAATTTGTGAACCATGATTTGTGTCACTTTCCCAAAACCCAGCAAACAGAGCTTACACCACAGATGTTGCCGCCACGTCCTCCAGTGCCACCGCCATGAACGCTAACACTCTTTCACACAGCGTTGACTGCGACAGATCGACCAGATCCAACAACTATGGGCATCGATCGAATTTGGGTGGGTTTGGGTCAAAAAATTCCACACCACCAAAAGGTCAGTAGCAAAAAATAAGGACCATAACCGACCACACTAACTTTGGATTGTGTTGCTTTTCCTAGTCTATGACTGCTCACCTTCCTCGCCAGTCGTCACCATCGTCAGGGTAGAACATGGTGGAGACTGAGGATGGGGTTTTGCCTGTGCTATTTCCACAAGTATGGACTACTTCGAAGTGCCTATGATATTTCTGTAGGTGCAGACTGCCTCGAAGCTTTGACAGTGGCACAATAGTAATGACTCCAGGCAAATGGCAGTGACGAGTCAATGATGTCGAGTGGGTTAGTGGTCGGTTGTGAACTTGTGTTGCGGCTGGACAAACACTCCATGGCTATGGCCATTGAAGGGTTTGAGGTTCAAAAAGGAGGGATATGGGGTGTGTTGGTGTGGGAGGGAAAGTGATGTAAAGTGGTGGGGATGGGATGCTTTGTGAAGGGGAAGGGCAATGACTCATTCAAGCACTTGTGTGAGAGAGAAAGGTTGCGTGACTATTGAGAGTTACTGTGAAGCTTCTGAAGCTTTTAGCTTCATAAATAAAAAATTTTGAAAGAAGCAACAACATGCCAGTGTGCATCAGCTGTATATAGCTGATGACAGTGAAAGGTCAAATAATTATCCGGTCGGGTGCAGGTTCTGATGATTTTTTTTTTTCAACCCACATCTGCCTAAATCTATCCATGTGAAATTGCCTTTTCCATTTATTTAAGCTGATTACAAGAAATCACCTGTCTGAAGTGCATTTTTTTTATACCCGACATAATGGGTTTTGGACAAGTAGGGGATTCTTGTCCATCCATACTTTTCGCGAGATGACTTGGTGCTTCCCCTTTTTCTAAACATTGTACATGCTCTTGAGAGCATTATTCAACACACTAACCTTCACCATGATCTTGTGGCACTCTGATCTTCTGAAGGCATGGTCAATTTTGTATGCTTATGGTCAGCTATCCTTCTGGTAGACTTGCTTCTGATAGTGTAGTTGCTATTTCTGGAGGGCTGATGTACTTTAGATTGATGCTTGTCACCTTCTTATATGTTTCTTGATCAAGTCTTGTTCTTATAGTCAGATTATCAAAGCAAACCAGTAGTACTATTAAGTCTAGAAGGCTTAGAAGTTGCTTCTTGATAGTTGGTTGTTATTAAAACATTCTTCAAAAAGGGTTATGCTTCAACACCTGGAATGGAGATAGTCTTGTAAATCTACATATATTGTAGATTTATCAATACATATAAAACATTTTTCAATATAGTAAAGGACTAATGCTCACTATTCCTGCAATCTGTCCTCTACTGAGTTCCCATTAGGCAATTGCAATGACACATGATGAATCTTGTTATAACTAATGAACCATTCAATAGAAGAACATATATGATCCGATGCAACTGAGTCTAAGATGCACACGTTTTTATTCATTTTCACTAAATAACAATTAGTGCAGGTAGCAATACCTTAACATCCATGTTTATTTGATCCCTGGAAGCTCGAGGAATGGAATTGATCTGATTCACTATGTAAGGATTTTGCAAGTCCACACTTTCCAACAAGCTGGATTGCAAAAGAGATCATATAGCCTTATACTCTTCTTGTGTGAAACCTGAAAATGCTTGCTCCTTGACTGAAACAACATCGTCATTTTTGCACTCTAGCTCCTCATCATTAACAATACAATTAGAGCCAAATTATTCCCCTAATCCCCTTAAACTCCATGCTTGGGGAAAACCATGCTTTCTGTAATAGGTGTCTATACTATGGTGAATTATGCTACAATAAGTACACACTTTTCCATTGCCTCTTCCTTTTCCATCATATTTTTCTTCCTTCTTCATCATTTATCAATTATCATCCCTTGTTTCTCTTCATTATTAGGGGCAAACCATTTTGCCTTTCATGTTGGATAACCATTGAAAAGGCACAATTTAAAGGAGCTACTGGACCCATCAAGAGCACTTGGGACCTAACCATCGCAAACCTATGATATTAGTCTTTTTCCTTAAACTTTCTTGAATTCCTTGTAGAATCACAATTACAGGACAAGAACAATCTGGAATTGGATGATAATTGTCCATTTCCTCCCACATAACCTTAAGTTATGTAAATAAATCTATTACTGACAAAGCTCCCTGCTTGAATTGATACAACTCTTGCTTAAATAAATCTATTACAGATCTTTCTTTGATATCATTCCAAACATCAGCAGTGTTCTCCATATACATGACACTCTGTGCGATCGAAGGGGGAACCGAGTTCAAAATCCATGAGTTAATTATATTATTGCATCTCTCCCAAGCATCGAAGCTTGCATCGAAAGGATTAGGAACAGTTATTGAACCATCAAGAAATCTGAACTTGTTTTTTGAAATCGTTGCCTTTTTCATCAGTCTTGCCCATGAGTGATAGTTGTTTACGTCAGACGGTGGATTCACAAGAAATGCAGCTGGTTCATCTGGATGGACATTGTACAGGCTTGCAGGATTCTGCAATGGATGTACTGGCACTGGTGCCAGAATATTGATGTTGGTGGATGAACTTGAATTATTTCCAGGCATGGTAACATATGCACGACATAGTTCAATGAATGAGCTCTGATACCATCACAGGTATCAGAGAAAACAGAGAAAGTAGATAGAAAAATGGGAAATGAGAAAACTAATTCATTGAAATTGGAATGGTACAATCTTGGTTTATATACTGAGAGCTAACAAGTAACAGAAAAGATAACTACCTAACTAATTGATACAAAAACACTATGGTAGAAAGACATAGGAGTTGAACACTGTCTAAGGCTTTATGCAACTGAATTTTATCCTTGACTTTAAGCTTTGATAAGTAGTGTTGTGTCCATTGTCTTTTTTTTAATTTATTTTTTATTTTTATTTTGCAGAAATGAAAACAATGTTGTGAAGGAAATTGTTCGTGCAGTTTTGAAAAGACTAGACAAAACATATCTGTCTATTACAGACTTTCCAGTTGGATTAGAATGTCGTGTGCAGCATGCAATTGACATTCTAAGAAAGCAAACAAGAGGAGCTTGTATATTAGGGGTTTGGGGAATGGGAGGAATTGGTAAAACAACCATAGCCAAAGCCATTTACAATGAAATTCGTCACGAATTCAAAGATAAAAGTTTCCTTGCAAATATTAGAGAAGTTTGGGAAAAAGATTGGGGCCAGATTGATTTACAAAAACAACTTCTTTCAGATATCCTTAAAACAGAAAAGATGAATGTGCATAGCATTGATTGGGGAAAAGCTATGATCAAGGAAATGCTTTGCACAAAAAGAGTACTTGTTGTACTTGATGATGTGAATAAGTTTGAACAATTAAATGCACTATGTGGAAATGGTAATGATATTGGTCCAGGAAGTGTAATAATCATTACAACCAGAGATGTACGTCTACTCAATGTGCTTGAAGTTGACTATGTATATGAAGTGGAGGAAATGAATGGAAGTGAATCCCTTGAGCTTTTCAGTTGGCATGCTTTTAGGGAAGCAAATCCAACAAAAGGCTTCCTTGAACTCTCAAAACAAGTAGTCACATACTGTGGAGGACTACCCCTAGCTCTTGAAGTTCTTGGATCTTACTTGTACAAGAGAGGAAAAGAAGAGTGGCAAAGTGTATTATCAAAACTAAAAGAAATACCAAATGATAAAATACAAGAGAAATTAAAAATAAGCTACGACGGTTTAACAGATCATATGGAGAAGGACATATTTCTTGACATATGCTGCTTCTTTATTGGCAAGGATAGAGCCTTTGTTACAGAGATATTAAATGGCTGTGGACTTCATGCTGAAATTGGAATAACAATCCTGGTTGAAAGGAGCCTCATAAAAGTTGAAAAGAATAACAAACTCGGAATTCATGATTTGCTACGTGACATGGGAAGAGAGATTGTTCGCCAAAGTTCTCCACTAGAACCCCAAAAGCGCAGTCGATTGTGGGTTCATGATGATGCACTTGATATATTGACAGAACATACTGTAAGAATTTTCTCTTCTTACTATTTTGGAACATTCAATCATCCTCGATCTTATCAGGGCCATATTAAAATTTCTTATTTTATTTAATGAATCATATTGTTTTTCTTAAGTTTTGGCTAAAAGCATGGGATTTATAATTCTGATTTCTGAAAGTGTTTGTTTGTAATGTACACCTGATGTATACTTAGGCTGCAGCTTTTGTGTATTACTAATGAGCTTTTATGTATTCATAGGGAACTGAATTCATTGTGGGATTGGCTTTGAAGTTGCAAAGAACAAGCAGAGTTTGCTTCAGTACCGAATCATTTGAGAAAATGAAGAGACTGAGACTTTTGCAACTTGATCACGTACAGGTTGCTGGAGATTATGGGCATCTTCCCAAACACCTGAGATGGGTTTATTGGAAAGCATTTTCATTTGCATACATACCTGACAGCTTTTATCAAGAAAACATAGTTGCTATTGACTTAAAACACAGTTATCTTAAACTAGTATGGATGGAGCCCCAGGTATATTACATGATATTTTCTATGATGGCAAAATTAATTGCTTCCACCATCTACTTTGCTAATCTTTTTTTTTTTCTTTTTAAAAATCTCTTGCAGCTGCTGGAGAGGCTAAAATTCCTCAATCTTAGTCATTCCAAGTATTTATCAAAGACCCCGGATTTTTCAAAACTACCAAATCTTGAGAAGCTCATTCTCAAAGATTGTCCAAGCTTGTATGAGATACACCACTCAATTGGAGATCTAAGTAACCTTCTTCTATTAAATTTGAAGGATTGCACATGCCTTGGCAATCTCCCAATGATAATCTATAAGTTAAAGTCTTTAAAAACACTCATCCTTTCTGGTTGTTCAAGTATTGACAAGTTAGAAGAAGACATAGTGCAGATGGAATCCTTAATGACTCTAATTGCAGACAATACTAGTGTAAAACAAGTTCCCTTTTCTATAGTAAGATCCAAAAAGATTGGATACATATCCCTTTGTGGATACGAAGGATTGGCACGTGATGTTTTTCCTTCTCTCATATGGTCTTGGATGTCACCAACAATAGGTCTTGTGTCCTGTATTAAATCATTTGAGAGCACGTCAACATCTATAGTCTCGATGGATATACAGGATAATAATTTGGGTAACCTGTTATCAAAGCTTAGTGAATTTTCAAAACTTCAAAGTATTAGCGTGCAATGCGACTCAGATTTTCAATTAACTCAAGAAGTAAGAATAATTCTGGATGACTTATGCAATGAAAGTTTTGCTAAATTGGAAACAACATATGCATCACAAATTTCAGAAAATTCCATGGTATCTCGTTTGATCGGAATGGGAAGTTACCACCAAGACATCGATATGCTTAGCAAGAGCATATCAGAGGTTCCTTCTCTCTCTCTCTCTTTCTCTGTGTGAGTGTGTTTGCCTTAAATTTATTCATTTTTAGAGAGCACGGAATAATCTTTACTTGGCACAAATATGTATTTGTTTAATCATCATATAGAGGATTTGAAACGTAAGGAAGGGATTATGTGTTGCTTCACTTTTTTGGCTTTTAGCTTGGGGATCAAGGGAATCTTCTCTTGGTTGGGAGCACTGCTATGTCATTCTCCTATTAGAAACTGAATTTAATAATACAATCTCCTTTCCTACATAGAAGTTAGGATCATATCAGTCCCCATTTTGGAGTCCTTACTGACATAATCTTTAATAAATATTCAATACATAAGTGTTATCTTGAACAAATTTATGGTTAGACACAATAAAACTTTTTTACTAATGAGGATCATAAAGTGCATATGGAAATTGGAAAGTGAAAAGAAGTGTAGAATGTGTGTAATATTGCATGAACCAACTTTCGAAAATGGTCATCATCTTATTACAAGTTGAAAGACAATCCATGACATATCAGTTTGCAACTTTTTCTTTTGGCAAGAGTTTCACAACAATTACTGAAGTAGAAATCTTTACTGACTTTCTGTTGTTTATGGGAGCTTTTTGTAACTATTGACTGAATTCTTTTCAATCTATTTTCTAATCTATTTTCATTTGCAGTACACTTCATAGACAGACACTATAATGGCAAAAATATCCACTTGAATTGCATAATTACATAAATAACTACAAGGTTTTGTTCATGATACAGGGCATGACAACCCATAGTTCCAATGATTTTCCACTTCCAGGTGACAAGTATCCTTATTGGTTAGCCTATACAGGGAAAGGATATTCAGTACCTTTTCAAGTTCCTGAAGATAGTGATTGTCGCATGAAAGGAATGATTTTGTGTGTTGTTTATTCATCAACCCCTGAAAACATGGCAACAGAAAGTCTTACTAGTGTCTTCATCTTTAATTACACAAAGTGCACCATACAGATATACAAGCAAGCAACAACAATGTCCTTTACTGATGAAGATTGGCAGGGCGTAATATCAAATCTAGGACCTGGTGACAGTGTGGAGATTTTTGTGGCTTTTGGGCATGGAATGACTGTTAAGAAGACAGCTGTCTATCTAATATATGGTCATCCAATTACAATGAGAATGGAGTCATCACCTGAAGTGAGTGCGCATCCATCACCTGATGTGGAAATGGAGGCATCTCTAAATGTCCAAATAGAGCCATCAAAGAAGCCAAAGAAAAATATCTTTACAAAAATTAAAAAGAAAATCAGTGTATGTTTATGCTTGAACTAGAGTAAGGTTTCAACAAATTTTTATTGGACATTCCATTATATACACACACAAACACACTTATATATATATATATATATATATATATATATATATATATATATATATATATATATTAAAGAATACAATTCTCATTATTCTAGACCTTCTGTAGAAAATCTTGTATAGACACGCCCCTACCACGTCACTCTTAGACGCAGCTAATAGGAAAATGACACGTATGAGTAAAATTAAAAAAAAAAAAAACTTAATCAAACTAGTCCCCGTTTTCCTAATTTCTCTTTCTGGCTTCTGCTACCCGTCCTCCGTGTTAACTGGAAAACCTGTTCATACCTCCCACTGACCTCTACTTTGCTGATTCATGAATAAGCTTCAATCTATTGTGTATATTTAAAAAGCAATCCCATTATTCAAGCCCTGTTATACTATATAGTCAAATATACTAAAAGATCTGGATTTTTGACCCATCCCAATGGAGTTAGAACTTATACTTATATATAGTAGAAGATGATGATGTCGTTGACTGTGGCTTTGGAGTGGAAGGGGAGGATAGTGGTGTTTGGGCTGAAAGGAACCTTGAGTGGGGGAAAATGTCAGTGTTTCGGTTATAGAGATGCCCGTGTCGGTGAAGATGTAAAGTTGTTTGATGTAAAGTTATGTAATTCCTTTATAGTTGACTTCTTGGACCTTTTCTGTTCTAATTGGGTTCAACAAGTTTTATTTCCAATATCCTTCTAACTTTTCAAACTCAATTTATTTTTCTCCTGCATGTTTCTCTTACATAGAAAAGGAAGAATATCCTAACCAATTTCGAATATTGGTGGTACCATAATATTTGTTGCTGAGTTGCTTTAAGTTAATTTGTTAACAGTTGCAATTGGTCAATTACTTCTGTCTCAATACCCGAGTCTTTAGTTTTGTGGCACCATTTCAATGCTACATCCTCAATTTGTTCTTTGTTTTCCAATTTGGACCAAAAATCATCGAGAGAATTGGCTACATGTTGCAGGTCTAAGATGAAAAGTTCCATTGTATATGAGCAAAATTAAATTGTTAGTTATCTAATCTTTAGGCCACCCTCTTGTTTTCACGACAAAAGGAATCAAAGTTTTGGGTTTTTTAACTCTACTCATATTAGGGGTGGCAAATGAATCCGTTTATCCATCATCCATCCAATCGATCCATAAGTAAATCCGTCCATTACAAAAAAAAAAAAAAAAAAAAAAAACTGATTGGATCCAATCCATCCATTTAATTTCATGGATGGTTAATGATCCATCTACTATTTTTTAAAATCCAACGGATCTTCTAATCAATACTTAATGGATCGAAATTAATCCAACTTATATTTTCATATTTAAATATTTCTTATTGATAAACCATATTTTGTATGTAATGAGATATGAGTTTTGGCCATAAAAATGCTTTATTTTCTATACATTGTTTTGGAAAAGCTCACATTTTTGTGCTATGTGTATAACAATGCCATCAAGATAATAAACATGAAAAGATTTTAAAATGGAATAACGTGAAGAATATTTGGCCATCTCTTGAAGAGCACTATCGTGCTTACTTTTTTAAAATTGTTTAAAAAATATTTTTAAAAATTAAGTTTAAAATATATTATTTTTGTGGATGGATTGGATATCCATCCATGAAAAAAGTGATAATGGATGGATTGGATGGATTTTTATCAAATGGATCATGGATGGATAGGATTTTTTAAATAATTTTTTAATGGATCAAAATGGATTAATGGATTATTTTGATCCGATTCATTACGATCTGGATTAAAATTCATCCAATCCATCCATTTTGCCACTCCTAATATGATTCAAGTCTTTTAAGACTTTTCTAATCCAAATAGCTTGATTTGAAGCTGCTACTGCAGCAACATACTAAACTTTAGCTGAGGATTGAGCAACTACATCTTGCTTTTTAGAATTCCATAAGAACACTCCATTGCCAAGTGAAAATGTATACCTAGTTGTGCTCTTTGAATCATCACTAGAACCAGCCCAATCACTATCAACATAACCTTCAAGCCTTCCATCTCCTTTGCAGTACGAAATATTGAAATCAACTAGGCATGGCAACGGAACCCTACCCGTGGGTACCCGCCCCGAGTTTGACGGGTTTTCCCCACTTTGACCGAATTTAGGGACAGGGATGGGTATTTCCCGGGTTTCAAAGTCGGGGATGGGAATGGGTATGGGGTTGTTGATATCCCCGCCCCTTACCCGAACCTGCCCCACTAATATTAAAAATTTAAATCAGTTTGTATGTGTCTCACTTGTCTGCAACATTTTAAATTCTCCCCCTCTCTTTCTCTTTCTCTTCCACCCTTCCGCATTTGTAGAGGGGAGTACATGATGTTTCAATTCATCAATACATTGCACATGGAGGTTTGTTAAAGGGGGTGTGCACGAATATGCTACTAGACAGATCTGCTAACTCCACAACTACACCTCGCTTGGTGCTCTACAACTACAAACGAATCTGGATTTGCTATCAGAGGGAGACACATAGTTTAAGCAGCATTGCCTGACCCTCTTCGTCACGTACCTTGTGTGCAGCTCCATCGATAATGTTGTTGTGCATTCCATGTGTCTTGCTGGTGTTCCTTTTGGTACCTATGGAAGCAGGGACAAGGCTAGGGCAGGGAAACCTAACCCCGTTGGGAACGGGGATGAGTACTGATTTTTTATCTTGACAGGGATTAGGGACGGGGTCAGGGACGGTCTTGGGAATTGAGGACGGGGGCGGGGAAGGCAAAAATTGTTCTCGCCCCACCCCGTTGCCATGCCTAAAATCAACAATACCTTTCAAATATCTCAACACTCTTTTGCCTACACCAAAGTGTGTTAAAATTTTTGAATGCATGCATGAACCTTGAAAGCAAACTAGCAAGGAATCAATCTGGTCTAGTTGCAACGAAGTAAAAAAGGTAGCCAACCAAACTTCTGTATTGAGTTACATCAACCTTTGTATCACCATCATTCTTGAAGAGCTTTTTATTTACAACAAGAGGAGTTGAAACGATTACAACTCTCTAATTTGAATTTTTTCAGCAAATCATTGCTATACATTCTCTATGGAAAAAGATTCCATCATCAAGATGATGTACTTCCATTCCCAAAATATACCTTGATCATCACTCCAAGATTTGTCATTTCAAAAGCTTGCAGCATGCTTTTCCTAAATTTGATCATTTCATCAACATCATCATTTGTAACCAGCAAATCATTTACATCAAGTGAAACAATAATTTTCTTCCCATTGCCACAATCTTTGACATAAAAGAGTAAGCTCATTTTGGCTCTTCCTGAAATCATTTTGTAAAAAATGCGAGTCAATTCTCCTGTACTAAGTTCTTGGAGCCTGTTTCAACCCATACAAGGCTTTGTGGATCCTATAAACTTTATCTTCATGACCTGCAACAATAAAACCAGCAGGTTGCTCAACATAATTTCTTCCTCCAAACTCCATTTAAAAATGATGATTTGACATCTAGGTGAAAGATTTTCCATCCACATTGAGCTGATAAAGCAACAATTAATCTAATTGTTTCATGCCTAGCAACAGGCACAAATGTATCACCATAATCAACTCCAACCATCTAAGAATATCCCTTCACAACGAGTCCACTCTTGTGCTTATTAATGGAACCATCGAGATTTTTATAACCCATTTGACACCAATCACATGCTTGTCAATGGGCCTTAAAGTGAGTTCCCAAGTACTATGTTTGTTAATCATAGTCATCTCCTACTTCATTGCATCATTCCATTTTTTTGCATTGAAATTGAACCCTCTTCAAAACAAAAAGGCTCATTCACCACAAAGTTGCATTTTTCATAAATTCAACTAAAGACTTAGTTTTGAGCACTAGAGAAACAAATTCAACAATCTAATTTTCATTGTTGTTTATAGCTTGCTGCTGTTCAAACTTCATGCTTGTTTGAACTTGATTATTTTTCCAATCTCATTCATTCTCATCAAATTTAATATCCCTACTGATCACAATTTGTTTTGACTTTAGATTGTACACTCTATAACCTTTGGAGCTTGCAGCATTGCCTATGAAAATCCCCATTTCAACTTTGTCATCCAATTTAAATCTTTTAGTTGCTGCAACATGAATATAGCATTTGATCAAAAAATCTTCAAGTGTTTTGTAGTGGACTGCATTTCCTCCAAGCTTCAATTGGTGTTTCTCATGAACAACTCTTATAGGTAGCCTATTCAAGAAATGCAATATTGTATAAACAACTTCAACCCAAAAACTTTTGGGTAGCTTCTTTTCTACAATTAAGCGTCTTGCCTTCTCCATAGCCATTTTGTTTTCTCTCTCTCAGAAACTTCATTCTACTCAGGGGTATAGCTAACTGTTATTAATGAATCTTGCCCATATCTTCACAAAAGATGTTAAATTCATTGGAGGTATACTCATTCCCGTTGTCTGATCTTAACACTTTAATCTTGCAACCACTTTTAGAGTCCACCATAGCTCTAAACTTTTTAAAGACATTAAAAGTTTGAGCTTTTCTTGACAAAAAATACACCCATGTCTTTTTGGTAAAATCATCAATAAACAAGATGAAATATTTGTTTTGGCTTAGAGAAGGCATACTCATAGGACCACACAAGTTGGTGTGAACAAGCTCTAATTTTTTCTTTGCCCATGTCATATTTGCTGATGAAAAATACTTCTTATGCATTTTCCCAAATTGACAAGCATCACATAAATCATCAAGACTATCTATCACAGGCATGTCTCTCACCATATCATGAGTTTGCAAAAATTTCAATGGACACATATTAAAATGACCATTTATTTTATGCCATAATGCGTAATCATCATGTTTGGAAACAAGTGCTAATTGATTCACTTGATTCAAACTGATTGGAAAGCTATTATCACACATTTAAACCTTAATAATTTCATAATCATTAGAACCCAAAATGATACAACCATTATTTTAAAATCAGAATGAATATCCTTTCTTCATTATCTGAGCAACACTAAGAAAATTCTGATCTAGGTATGGAATTAGCAAAACATCATGAATAATTTAAGACCTTTGGTAATGAGAACAAAAAATGTACCTCTCCCTTTAGCTTGTACAATGTCTTTGTTTCCAAGCTTAACTTTGGTTCTAATAGCCTTGTCTAAAGAGTTGAAGAGACTTAGGTCCCTTGCCATGTGGTTTGTGCACCTACTATTGACATACCATACATCCTTTGAACCTGAACTGCATGCTTGGGTAGCAATAAACAAGTGATCTTCAACTTAGGGTTTCTCATCGATGAAGTTGACTTGATGTGTAGGTTTTGGTTGAGATTGGTTTGCTTAAATTTACAGTACCTTTCTCTATGTGGTTTGTGCACCCACTATCGACATACCATACATCCTTTGAACTTGAATTACATGCTTAGGTAGCCATAAACAAGTGATCTTCAACTTGGGGTTGCTCATCAATGAAGTTGACTTGATGTGTAGGTTTTGGTTGATGTTGGTTTTGCTTGAACTTGCAGTACCTTTCTCTATGTCCCCACTTCTTGCAATTGTAACATTGAATTTAAGGCTTTCCCTTACTTTTCCCCTTTTAATCACCACCTATTTTACAATTCTATTTCGTTTGATTTTCTTACCAAGTTGCTTTCCTTTATGTCTAGCTTGAAATGCACCTTCAGTTACATTGTCCATTCTCATAGAAAATCTTTACTCTAACTTGCAATTTACTAACCATCTCAGAAATAATTAGTTTCTTGAGATCACATGATTCTTCAATGGGAACAACTTTGGCTTCAAATTTTTTGGGTAAGCCAATCAACATCTTTTCTACCACCTTGCTGTCTTGTACAATGTCACCATACAACCTCATTTGATTCACCAAATGGGACAACTTTGAAGTGTACTCCTTGACAAACTCATACTCCTTCATTTTCAGCATTTCAAACTCTCTTTTAAGAGTCAATAGATTGATGAACCTTACCCTTTCATAACATTTATACCTTTCATTCAATTCATCCCGTATTTGCTTGGCTGTTTCCAAATGCACGATGTTGGTAAACACCACATCTGTCAAAGCTGAATATAGACATGAAACAATGTTCTCCCTCTTCAAAGTCTCCTCCTTATGTTGCTTCATTTGAGCTATCGTAGGATTAGCTCTCAATAGTGGAACTTTCTTATCTTGATCTACATACTTCCATAAGCCAAAAGACTTTAAACAAGATCTCATTTTGACAATCCATATGTTATAATTTTCCCCAAAAAATTGAGGAACAACAAAGACAACATTGCTCCCTAAAGCCATTTGATCTCTCACCAGTGTTTAATCTCTCCTCTTAGTTTTTTTTTCCAGACCCACAACCTATATAAGAACACTACTCTAGATACCACTGTTAGCACACACAATAGCAACAAAACCATAAAGCATAAAAACCATAAATAAAGAAGAAAAAAAATGAGAGAGCAGAGCAATTTTCATATTTGCTGCATAACCATATTGTTCTTCATATTTTGATTCATACTTAAGTGAAAATACATGAGAAATGGAAGCCCATCATGATACCTATACATGTTGTCAGCAAAAGGCATGCACCCACTGTCATTAGGAGTGTAATTTTGCCCAAAAATAAAAGCAAACCCAAACCTGCTAATCAAAACATTTCTTACTAACACAAGCAAACATGTTGAAATAAAGCAAACAACTTGTTAATTTAGAAAAGTTTTACAACTTGTTAATTTAACATGAAGGAAAGAAATCCAAAAATGTAAGTGAGACCCATCATTTTTGCAATTTGTCTGATTTGACATTACAAAATATTCCTAATTAGAAAGATAAGGGATATATATTAAAGTGGCTAAAATATACTTTTGGTCCCTTAATTTTTTTTTTTACTAAAATTCATTTAGGTCATTTATCTTTTAAAATATTCACGTTCTCTCATATTTGGGTCAATGTTGTCCTTTTGAATTAGTGATCATTTTCAATTTTAGGTACAATTTTGAAACATTTTTTGACTGATTTAAGATGTGAAGCATGTCTCATTATGTTCATCTACATAAAAAACTATGGAAACCAACTAATGTTCGAACCAAGAAAAGGACCATAAACGTAATGAAAATTGTGTGAAAATTAAGTTTCACGAGCAACCGAAAAACTGAAAAATCTAAGATTATATTCTTTTTTGTTTTCACATGATTTTCACCATGTTTATGGCCAATTATGGTTCGAACATTAGTTGGATTCTATAGTTTTTATGTAAGTAAATCTAATGGAACAAGTTTTGCATTTTGAATAAGTCAAAAAAAGTTCAAAATGTCCCTAAATAAAAAAAAAATATAATATTAGAATTTTCAATTTTGAGAGATAAAGGACCAAAAATAATCTTTTAAAATATAAAGGACCAAATTAAATGAGTTTTAGTAAAAGAATAAGGGACCAAAAGTATATTTTAGCCTCTATAATATAATATCTTTGATCTTTTTTATTATGAATATTTTGTAAAGTCAAAGAAAGATTACTAGTCAAAATTATTTCTCTTAAAAAGTTAAAAATACATTAATTAAGTGTCAGTTTACTGTAGTTACAAGTTTTTTATTTTTGGTTTTCAAATGCAATTTTTAGAACAAAACACGTTTAGCAAAAATGGAGCTGAAATGATTTTTAACTCAATTTCAAAACAATTTTATATTCATTTTCAAAATCAAGAAAAAAAGATTTGTGAATTTGGTTTAGTTTTAAAAAAAATACTCCTTACATTTGACCTTTGTTGTGATAACAGACCCGGTCGAGGCACTGGGTTAATGGGTCAGTGATCGAATCGGAAGATCACTTATTGAACCGGTTGATTCGGTATATATAAAAAAAAATTAAAAAATATAATATAGCTAACATAATGTGATCAATCCATACTCCAAACTTAAAATCATTGTATTGATAAAGTAAAGGAAAGCTGAAGGAGAATTGAATAAACTACGATTTACATAATCATTAATTACTATAAATTATTTTGTTTGGTATTATCATTAGATTACTAAGGATACTCTTGTCATTTTCCATGGCTAAGTACAAGAGTTGTTGGAGGGCTATGAACAAGTCTGGTGAAGATGTATAAAGCACATAAATATTAAATCATATCAAGATCAAGATAATAATAATTAGCTATTATATATTGTTCTCGAGATCAAAAAAATATTCTAGGAGCATATTATTATATACTATTCAACAATTAGCTATTAACAATTTAACATGTTTTAGGAGTATATTATTATATTATTATATACTATTTAACAATTAGCTATTAACAATTCATAAAGAGCTCTCACCTTAAGAAGCTTTGTTGGAATATTTTTTTTATAACCAAAAAGCTTCATTGGAATATTATGGACACCAAGCATTCAACATTTGAATTACCAAGCTTTTGCCAAATGTTTCAAATTTCAAGGAATTATATAAAAAAAAATTGCTCGGTTTGGGTCATCGGTTTTGGTCAGACCTAGTCGGGTCAAACATGTTTGATTTAGGTTGATGTATAACCGGTTCAATGACCAACTCAAACCAGTCTTGTCACTGGTTCCTGGGGCAAACTGGTTTTCACAACACTATGTTTGACTATGGCTATTCCTGCCACCGCCACCGCCACCACCACTATTAGCCCTACCAACATCACAATTGGTACAACAACAGCTGCCGCCACCACCACTGCTGGCACCAACACTACCACCACTGTAACACCCTAATGGGGGTGTTACCTTTTTGCCTATTTATATTACTAAATTTTGAAAACTTAGAATATAAGGATATCAGAGCTTACTATGCGGAAAAAAATAAAACTTAAAACATATATTACATAAACAAATCTAATACAAAGCTCTTGGCACTTATGTGCCATACAAAACATAACCAAAAAGGGTACTTGAACATAAACTAACTCTCATACATTGGGAGATACAAAACTATAATCATCTTCCTTCTTGCAAGCAGTTTTACGCTTCTCCCTTGAGCTCTTTTACCTGCTTAACAAGTAAAAACATGAAACTAAAAGGGATGAGACATAATGTCTCAGTGAGAGCTCTAAAGACTCTAGATTGACTCTCTATTCTAGAGATCCTTTCCTTAACTCTCATGGCTTCTCATTTCTTTTCTTGATACTCATACTCACAACTATAATCTCAACATCTTCATTTATCCCTAAGCTGGATCAATCTATACATATACATAAACAGATTCCAATCAAGGAAAAGGAAAGAAAACTAAACTTTATATACTTTGAAAATACTGTATATAATTACCATAATTTATAACAAAAACCCAGTTCATATTATTTATCAATAACCACCAGCAGATAACAACATCATGAGTCATAAACATCATAATTCACATTTGACATCAACTGTCACAATCCTCAACATAATACAAACACCAACATCCATCATCAAAATGATGTATATCATAAACTACTAGACAACCTCAA
Organism: Pueraria montana var. lobata; assembly: GCA_026413185.1. Lineage (NCBI taxonomy): Eukaryota > Viridiplantae > Streptophyta > Magnoliopsida > Fabales > Fabaceae > Pueraria > Pueraria montana. Next base: position 14,250,712 of record CM048653.1, read on the forward strand.
TCATCAAGACTAACTCTACTCCATGGAGTTTCAACATCATATGAGCAGTCCCTCATAAACCCCATCCCCTACCATAGTCTATACATTCTGATCATTCAGGGAGTCTTTTGAGCTAACCCTACGGGAAAAGTGTGGTTTTATTGAAAATAGACAAGTGCTATAGTGGCTTACCTCTGTAGGTTTGTAAGACCTTACTCCTATGGGGATTTGCCCACTCGTATATTCTATAGGCCCGTTCCTATTAGCCACCACGAAAACCCCCAGCACTAGGTAGAGAGCCAACCGAGCACCCTCAACTTACATGCCTACTCATATGCTTGTACACCAACTGTGCACACCTATGCACCAATTGTGCAAATACAACATTCGGAATATTTTTATGCACCAATTGTGCACCCACCGTATTCCAGCGGTAAAATATATTTGGAGTCCCTTATAGTCTTAGATACGGCACCTCCGTACCTGCCACCTCCTATGGCCTGACTTAAGGGTCCAAATACATCTCAACAACCAACAATCAATAACAACAACTATACATCTCCTATATACTAAAAAAGTCAACTATGCCTTTTGGGAAAGCAATTTTCATCACTCGGACACGCCATTTGAAGTTAAATGTAGGGGTGGGTACTTGGGAAGATATCCAACCAAGCGAGACCCCCAGGTTGCTTTAGTGGATAAGAGTCCCGGCGTGGAACTCACCTTCCCTAAGCAGCCATTTTCTATAAAATCTTCCCAAAAGAACACAACTAACTCCATTTAATATATAGAAATGGTTCCAACACCAAAATCACATCACACCTGTCATCATCTCATCAAAACATAATTATCTTATAATTAAACATACTACATTTGTATAAGTATTTAAAATTATTTACATCATCAAAAGGGAAAGTATTTCAAGATAATTTCAAAAATAACCAAATTCTAGGCTAGCTAGCCAAAATCGTGGCTCATCCAGAGCTCCCCTGAAGTTGATTGCTCTATTATGACATTTTCTAGCCCAGCCGTACAACTTCTGTTATTGGGCCAGAGCCCCCTGGAGCTAAATGCCCCATTCTGACACTCTCTAGCCTGGCCGCATAAACTCTCTAGTTGGGCTAGAGCCACCTGGAGATAAATTCCCCATTCTGACACTCTCTAGCCCGGCCGCTCAAACACTCTCGCTGGGCCAGAGCCAGTTGGAGCTAAATGCCTCCTTCTAACACTCTCTAGCTCGGCCGCACAAACTCTCTCACTGGGCCAGAGGCCCCTGGAGCTAAATGCCCTATTCTGACACTCTCTAGCCTGGCTGCACAAACTCTCTCTCTGGGCAAGAGAGGCCCCAAAGCTAAATACTCCTCTCTGACGCCCTCTAGCCAAGCCATACCAAAAACTTGCGCTGGGCCAGAGCAAAAATGGGGCTACGACCTGCGAGTTCTATGGCCATTAATGTCATACCCACTCATCCCAAGCATTCAAATCAAACCCTAAACACTTCTATTACATTTCCAACCGATTGATTTAACATAATCACCAAAAACCCAAAATCTCCAAACCTAAGGTTCAAAAGAGAAAAATGGGGAAAACATGCAAATCAAGGGGATATGAAGGACAAGGGGGAAGCACTCACCTCCCGGGACACGTTCCTATTAAAAGGTCACTATTATTAATAATACCTAATGGTATCCTTTGAACATTAAATATAAAGGCTATATAAAAAATGTCTCTTTATTATTTATTTCTAAGGTCCGTAAATTAGAGATGTTACAACCATTACCATAGCCATCGCCATTGACACTAGCACTGCCACTACCACCAAAATGGGCACCACAACTGACACCACTACTAGCACTACCACCACCACCATCTCATCACTACCACCGACACCACACCAACAACTAGCACTCTCACCACTACCAGCACTACCACCATCACCATCACAACTGCTACCACCACCACCACCACCATCAACACTACTATTGGAACGAAAGACGTATGAAACGTCTATCCCCTCAAAGTCTCAAAGTTCTGATGATAACAAAGGTTATTATATTTTGATAATCTAATAAAGTTATTTGACCCAGATATGTTAATCGTCCAAAAGCGAAAAGGTATAAACGTTCTATCTTAGCGTGCTAAAATCAAAGTTTTTACAAATAGTGTCCAACGCGCTATTAAACTACAACATCCAAAGCTTTTGGAATATGGCGGCCAACTGACATGTTAAAAGAAGTGTCCAAAAATTTTAGAAAATATAACATCCAAAGCGCTTTATTCGTTAATAGACAAACTCATGTTTTTTAATCATCCAATCACGCTTGAAAGCTCTTGATTCTATAACTTGTACATTGTCTTAAAGTTAAGCAACCTTGCTTAACAAATTTTTCCATTGAAACAGATAACTTGGCATAACGTTGTTTAAGTGAGTTGCTTAGATAAATAACCGTTGCTTAACTGATTTGTAACAATAAAAAAAATATTTTTTCAGCTATAAAATTTAACGTGGCTCAAGTTAAGCACTCACTCTAACAACTTTAACATTAAAGTAAATTTTTGTGTAAAATTCTTAAATCTATGTAGTATTGTGGGTCCCACAAATTTATGATAAACAACTCATTTAAGCAATCATGCATTGTAGATGTTCTTATAAAATTACATTAAATAATTAAGTTAAAAAAAATAGGAGAATAAGGTCTTACTAATTTAAAAATAATTTTAAAAAAATATATAACTTATCGATAAATTTAATATTAATAACTAAATTCCTTAGCTTTAATAAAATAATATATGACACAAGAAATAATATGAAATTTAAAGCATATTCTGATTAAATAAATATAAAACAAATAAGAAGCAAGTTGGTCAGCACTAATTTATATAAGTTGTCATACAGGGGGCATGCCAAATTGAAATCGATGTCTTCTAATTGTTAACTTCATTTTCTTTTATTTAGTAGAGTCAATGTCTTTTTCTTCATCCTCAATAGTGTATAGTGTAATATATATGAGAAAATAGTGAATGTCTTAACAATATACATAAATTTTATATTACGTTGAATTAAAATTTGTCTATATGATAGTTTTATTTATTTTAAAAATCATATTAATAATCATTGTTTTTTATTGGTTGACAAAGTAATTTTTTTATAATAATGTCATGTTTAATATCATTATAATATTTATGCAACACAAATATGGGTATAATGTTTAATCACTAATTAATTCTACAATTTAAATTTTTTTATAACAAATTATATTTGCTAAAATATTAAACACTACCTATTTGAGTTTCTGTAAATAAATTATTTGTTGGAGATAATAAGTATAAAAATGAATATTACTATGCAATACGTAAATGGATATAAACTTTAACCATGTTAATAGTTGTTAGGTCAACATATAAACACTCAAATAAAAATAATACTTAAAATCAAAATTGCACTTAAAAATGTGTCCCTCTATGATTTTTTAATTATGCTTTCATATAATTTTTAATAAAAAACTTTTTTCATTTTAATTTCTTAACCAACAGTACCCTTAGGACACTAGTTAGCAAGATGCATAAAAGAAAAAAAAGCAAGTTTAGTAAGCATATTTCAGCAACTAATTAAACTAAAAAAACTTTCTCATTTTAATTTCTTAACAGTAATGATATAGCATTGAGGAGGTGCATGTCATTTTCCTTCTTTTTATTAAGCCAAAACAACTTTCTTTTTCGTATAAAGTCCACTTTTTCTATTATATTTTTTCTTTGAAGTAACTAAATTGGACTAATAAAGAGAGAAAAATAAAACTTTTGCATTATTAATTCGCAACATGGCGTGGACCCACCGAAAGTAATAATTTGGTTAAAGAGAGCACTAACCATGTCTTTTCATTAGCTAAGTTGGTGGCTTGGTGATACCTCCCGAAGCCAAAAAAAGCAAATAGAAGAGGTGGTTCGGAAACAAAAGCAGTGCTACTACCCATGCTACTAGTCGTCCTTAGAAACCCAATAAGATTTCAATCATTGGATCAACAGTAGGAATACAAATCAACTATTAAGAAAATAAATTGGATTATTCTAATAGAGTACTATAACTTTTCTCAGTGTGATTATTAATTTATTATAATTGAAGCACAGCGATGGTTGCAGTGTGTCTTGTAAGCTAAGCATTGTCTAGAAATCCTTTCCTGGACTCAATGGCGTCTTCATCCTCCGACAGTGACACCTACCGGGTCTAGGACGTGTTCTTGAGCTTTAGAGGAGAAGACACGCGTAAGACTTTCGTGTCTTATCTCTATGCTGCCCTCTCAAATGCGGGAATCAACACTTTCATCGATGACAAACTCCGCAAGGGAACAGAACTAGTGCGAGCCATAGAAGGATCTCAGATATCCATCGTCGTTTTCTCCACTAACTACACTTCATCTAGGTGGTGTCTTAATGAGTTGGTTAAAATCATGGAATGCCGTACAACTTACGGACCGGTTGTTCTGCCAGTATTTTACGATGTTGGTCCATCCGATGTTCGTCATCAGAAGGGTGCATTTGGATATAACTTGTCAGAACTTGTAGAATTTTGTATGGCCGACACATATTTGCCGCCAAACACGGACCATATGTTTGCGAGTTGGAAGAGAGCACTAAAGGAGGCTGCAGATTTGGTCGGTTGGAATGCGAGGAATTGGAGGTATACGTATATCTTTTTTTTGCTTCGGAGGTATACGTATATCAATACTTTCTAGTTTTTTTTTTTTTTTTTTTTTTTTTTTTAAATTTTAGAATCGACAATATTTTAAGCATGTAAATCACCTTTCTTAATTTATGCTCTTTCTGTCTTTTTTATAATTATGATTGAAGGAGTGAAGGTGACCTAGTGAATCAAATTGTTGAGGACATTTCTAGGAAACTAGACACCGAATTATTGTCTATTCCCGAATTCCCAGTTGGATTAGAACCCCGAGTGCAAGAAGTGATTCAGTTTATTAATGGTCGATCAGGCAGAGGTTGTGTTGTAGGGATTTGGGGAATGGGTGGATTGGGTAAAACAACCCTGGCCAAAGTCATCTACAATCAGATTCACTGGAGATTTCTGTGTAGCAGTTTCATTGAAAATATTAGAGAAGTTTGTGAAAAGGACAGTAGAGGGTGTATTTATTTGCAACAACAACTTCTTTCTGATCTCCTAAATAATACAGTGAACAAAATACATAGCATTGCGATGGGAATAACTAAGATCGAGAAAGGACTTTATGGACTAAGGGCTTTCATTGTTCTTGACGATGTGACTGAGTTTGAGCAATTGAAAGCCGTATGTGTAAATCATCGATGGATTAGTCTAAGAAATGTAATAATCATTACAACAGAGATGTACGCCTACTTAATTTACTTAAAGATTATCATAAAGTCCATATTTGTAGAATAAAGGAAATGGACGAAAATAAGTCCCTTGAGCTTTTCAGTTGGCATGCTTTTAGACAAGCACATCCAAGAGAAGACTTGATTAAACTCTCAATGGACATAGTTGCTTACTGTGGAGGACTACCACTAGCTCTTGAAGTCAGGATCAAACTTATTTGAAAGGACAAAAGAAGAATGGGAAAGTGTGTTGTCAAAACTAAGGAAAAATCCCAATGATCAAGTACAAGAGAAACTAAAAATAAGCTATGATGGTTTAGATCTTGATGAAAAGAATATATTCCTTGACATATGTTTTTTCTTTATCGGCAAGGACAGAGCTGATGCTACAGAGATACTAAAAGGTTGTTGCCTTCATCCTGAAATCGGAATAACAATCCTCATTGAAAGGAGCCTCATAAAGCTTGAAAAGAATAATAAGCTCAAAATACATGATTTGCTACGTGACATGGGAAGAGAAATTGTTCGTCAAAGTTCTCCTGAGGAACCTGAGAAGCGTAGTCGATTGTTGGTTCACCAAGAAGTACTTGATGTGTTGTCAGAACATACTGTAAGAACTTTCTCTGCATATTATTTTGAAACTTTAGACGATCCTCCGTGATTTTATCATGACCACAAAACTAAATTTGTGTATCATTTTATTCTGTTTAACTTCTGGCTAATTTTTGGGAGATTCATTGTTCAGAGAAGGTATTTGTCTTTCAATGTGATGCAATATTATTAGACCCAAACTAGAACCACCAATTAGACCAGTTCAAAAGTGAACTAGATCACTGGCTGGTCCAGTCAAGATATTCGGACCATTGTGCTTACAAACCAGTGTTGGACTACTGAACTGAACAAACTGGGGACCATCAGGTTGATCTGGTTTGGAAGGCAAGCTGTCAAAAATGCTTGAAAATTGAGATTAGTAGGATTTGAGGGCTAGTATTCTGGGTGTAGAAAGGAATGTTTAATTGTTTACCACTATTCCAACCGCTCAACTTGTTACAATGTTGATTATAGTATTATTTATCTAGCATATCTTCTGAATTATGAATTCATAAAACATTTAAATATAAATGTAATACTAATATTTGTTTTTATATGATCTTATGAATAATAATGGTTAAACTTGAAGACATTATATTGATTTAGCAGTTTGTTAATTTATTATCTAATATTAATTATTATTGTTTCATCAAGATTGGACTGAATAAATCTTGAAATAATGTCTTCACTAATTAAAGGGCCAGTCTGGTTTATGTTCTAAATTTGAGTTTAATTTTCATGTATTTTCAGTATAAAAGTACTATTTACAATGTCAACTAATTAATAATCACTCAGAATATAATTTATAAAGCAATTTTTACAAAAGTCAACAATCTTATAATACTTGGCTATCTATGATTGAATGATAACGTAAAAAAAAATTACATCATCAGTGCATGTGTATCTAATTAAATTCTTTAAATTTATTAAAAATGTGTTAAGTACTTGTCTTAAAATGTTTTAAAACGTGATGTTTGTGTGTATCCACTTAAACTAGTGACTCATTGGTTGAATTGCTACCATGTAATAGTACCTTGACTGAGTTGAGCCTAATAACATTGGATGTTTCCATAGGCAACAGCTGCATGTATTTCTTATATGCTTTATATAGAGAGAACGACAAAAGTTCCTTTTATTTATTACGGTTTTTCTGTGCTTGGTTTTTTTCACAGGGAACAAGAGTAATTGAGGGCTTGGCTTTGAAGTTGCAACGAACTAGTGGACTTCACTTCAATACCAAAGCATTTGAGAAAATGAAGAAATTGAGACTTTTGCAACTTGATAATGTACAACTTGTTGGAGATTATGAGTATCTTAACAAGAACCTAAGATGGGTTTGTTGGCAAGGATTTCCTCTAAAACACATACCAGAAAACTTGTATCAGGAAAATGTAATTTCTATTGAATTAAAATACAGTAATATTAGACTAGTATGGAAGGAGCCACAAGTAAATATTACATGAAATTTTCATTAACGACAACAGTAATTGTTCCCACCATTTGCTTCTTAATTTTTTTGTTAAATATTTCTCGTGCAGTTTCTGCATAGGCTAAAGGTCCTCAATCTTAGCCATTCAAGGAACTTGATGCGCACACCTGATTTTTCAAAACTGCCAAATCTTGCAAAGCTCATTCTCAAAGATTGTCCAAGCTTGTCTGAGGTGCACCATTCCATCGGAGATCTAAGTAATATTCTTGAGATAAATTTGACGGATTGTATAAGCCTTAGCACTCTTCCAAGGAGGATCTATCTGTTGAAATCTTTGCAAACTCTCATCCTTTCTGGTTGTTCAAAGATTGACAAGTTGGAAGAAGATATATTGCAGATGGAGTCCTTGACTACACTGATTGCAAAAGATACAGCTGTAAAAGAAATGCCTCGTTCAATAGTAAGATTAAAAAGCATTGGATATATATCCCTCTGTGGATATGAAGGATTAGCACGTGATGTTTTTGCTTCTCTCATATGGTCTTGGATGCCACCAACAGCAAATCTCAGAACTTGTACTCAACCATTTGGAAACATGTCAACTTCTCTAATCTCCATGGATATACAGGATAACAATTTGGGTGACCTGTTGCCAATGCTTGGTGGACTTTCAAAACTTAGAAGTATTTTAGTGCAGTGTGACTCGAAGTTTCAATTAACCCAAAAATTAAGAAAAATTATGAATGAATTATGTGATGTAAAATTTACAAAATTGGAAAGAAGATCATATGCATCACAAATTTTAGAAAATTCCATGGAATCTTATTTAATTGGAATGGGAAGCTACAGCCAAGTCATCAATATGCTTAGCAAGAGAATATCAGAGGTTCTTTCTTACTCGATCTATGTTTACTTGTAATTAAGATAACATGCAATAATATTTACTTTGGCAAAATATGTGTTGTTTCTCATTATCAATCAGAATATTATTAACATGATGCTTAGCATGAACAATGTCAAAATTAATTTCCAACTTAATATGATCTTTATAAATGATAGTAGTATTACTTGTGAGAAATAATGTTGTCATGACATCAAAATGAAAAAGTGGAAATTCAGCTAAGTGATGAACACCAAGATGACGCAATAAATGTTGAATCCAAGTGATCTGAGAAAATTTAGACTAAAGAATAAAGCATGAATTCACCTTTCTGGTTTTAATGCTAGAGTAGGAGATCATGAGATGACCAACATGTATTGAAAATTATAGAACCTGTGCTAGAGAGGTGGCTGTCCGGACAACTACCCAGTCATCATTAGAAAAGGAAAATTTAAGAGGAAATCCATTGGAAGTGGATGGTATTGACTCAAAACTGGCAGATGCTATTCACAACATAGGAGATATAAAGATTTGTAATGGTGAAAGATTGAAAAGAACCTGCCATTTGACTAAAGAATAGGACTGTCTAGTAAGAACCTTCTACTTGAGGGCACTTGGATCCTATAAAGGAAGCTAGAGATAAGTCAGTAGAGCCAGTTAAGAAAAAATCATCCATGTAAGGAAATAAGATCAGGAAACAGAGAGATCAGAAACAAACACCAAGCAAAAAACTAATTTTCCATGCTTAGAAACTTAAGTTCAGAAGTGAACCAACCGTATGAAACATCATTAGCAGGTAAAACAAGAACAACAACATGAAGAAGAGAAATTCTTATATGCTTGGAGAGTCAATGCAAACAAAACACATGGCACAGTAATATATAGCATGTAACTCATCATATTTAATTAAGAGATTTAGATAAGACATGAACCATTGAGAGTATTACTCTCAGAGTTCCTAAGTTCTTCTCCATGATGATCAGATGGGCTAAAAGTGTGAAAATAAACCTTATCGCCCTTTGTAAGGAGTGGTCATATATATAATATGGAATGAATTAGATAGGCAATGGGCATAGATGGAAGTGGAGGTAGGATTTGTGTTGAAGTGCATACTCCTTGGTAGGGAAAGTGGATGGGGACATGATCTGTGGTAGGTAAACTACATAAAGGAAAATGGAAAAGGAAGAAAAGTCATAGAACTGCCATCAGAAGAGGGAGTTACTCCTCACCAAAAAAAGAAGTGGGAGTTACCAATGACAAAAAGGAAAGGAGTTATTACCCTTAGTTTTGGGAACTATGACCAAGAAATACATAGAGTAGAATAATAAGTTTATCATAAACATAGATGACCAGAAGCACGGTAAATAGAATGCATAGGCTTATGAGTAGCTAGACAATACCTCACTTGGACAGTGATTACTTATGAATCAACATATGGTTTGAACTATTGAAAGCGAGGAAAATGAGTTTATAATGTATCTCATAAAACTAGAAAAAAACAGAATCAATGAAAAGAATGTAAAGATGAAAAGCAGAAACTGAAACAATGGGGTAGGTCGAAACATCTCTATGGATCAATTCCAATTTTTTTCTTAATTCTGTAAAACAGTTAGAAGATATGGAGGTTCAGTGCTTTCTAGAACTAGAATATAAGTTAGAAGATAGCTCGCATTTAGTCACTGGGACCCAAATAAGCTTCAGACTGCAATTGATGAATGATGAATGAACTGGGATGACCAAGGCAAGCAGGCCAATTGTCTGGAGATGCACTTGCAGCAAACAAAGCAAATATATGACTAGGTGGTAGGACCAGTAAGTTAGAAAAAGCATAACGCAAAGGATGGACCAGCCTAGTTTTGATGTCTTGATAAGAAAATCTTACATGAAACTCAATGACATTACCTTAAAAAAACCTATGTATAGAGATGGTTAGACATTTTTTAAGTGAAGATCATAAAGAGCATATGGAAGGTAAAAAGATATATAAGGTTTAATGAATGTGAAACATTGTATGTGAACCAACATGAGAAAATGGCCATTAGCCCATTACTAGAAAGATATGTTTGACATATCAGTTCTGCAACTTGTTCTTTTGGTGAGAGTTTTGCAACTACTATTGTAGCATAAATATATCCAGATTTTCTACAGTTGATGAGTGCATTACATAGCTATTGACTGAATGTGTTTTTATAAGTTTCCTTGTCTATATTTTTCTTTTTACGGTACTAAATTATTATATTTAAAAGTCACCTTTTGTGATTTGAAAGGACATTATAATGACACCAAAAAGTCTATTTGAATTGCATAATTACATAAATAATTAAGCTTTTGCTCATGATACAGGGATTGAGAACCAATGACTTTGATGGTTTGTCCCTTCCTGGTGACAATTATCCTTATTGGTTAGCTCGTATTGGTCAGGCACATTCAGTACATTTTCAATTGCCTGAGGATAGTGATTGTTGCATGAAGGGAATGATTTTAAGTGCTGTTTACTCATCATCCTCAGAAAAGATGGCTGTTGAATGTCTTGCTGGTGTCTTGATTGCTAATTACACAAATTGCACCGTTCAAATATACAAGACACAATAATTTCCTTTAATGATGAAGATTGGCAAGGCCTATTATCAAATCTAAGACCTAGTGACAATGTGGAGATTTTTGTAGTTTATGGGCATGGATCAACTGTTATGAAGACAGCTGTCTATCTTCTTTATTGAGATTGGTTAATATTCAAGCGTGAATTTGGTAAGCAAATGTGTTTATTAGTGAATTATATTTTTCTGTCTTACAAGGACTAACAGTGACTTTGGATCTCTAGAAACCACCTATGGCACTCTTAATGCATGGGAAAGCAAGTCCAGAGAAGGTTGCTGCCATTATTAATTTACTGCAACTCGTGTGAAGTGACAAAGACTGAACTTGAAGATTTGGATTCTGAGGGAATTATTCATGTCAAAGTATACACAGGTGGATGTTGTTTCATATCTTTAGCAAATAACCAGCTGGTTGACCCGTGCACTCGCACGGGTCACTCTTGATTTTTTTATTGTATATTGTTTGTTTTTAAGTATGTAACAAAATGACTTGTAATATGATATTTTTTCTTAATATTAAATAACACTTGTTAATATGTAGTCTATATGTAGAAATTTAAATGAAAAGATATACTTATAAAATATAATAAATAATATGGATCCGTTTGATTCACTAAATTTTAGGGGACAGTACAGAACAAAAATAGTTGTTCTAAGTTTGATTTGCAAAACGGTTACAGGACAGAACAAAATAAATATAACAGAACAGAACAAAAATCTCAAATTTTGTTACTCACTTAATCAGAGGACAACCTTTTGTCCTGCAGAATAAAAGTGCAAAAGACAAAATTCTGCTTATTATTTTTGCACGTCTCCCCTCTTTATCGTTTTCACACTTCTCCCTCCTTTCCTCAATATTGGCACGTCCTTCTTCTCCCTCGATGTTGGTTCTTCTCCTACAGTAACAATTCATATGCTCCCAATCAGAAAACTGCGCACCCTCAACCTCAAAGAAATGATAAAATCTTCACCACTTAAATAACAGTAATCCACTATCACCACCTTATTATGACACCTCATGATACCCACTGCACTAACTACATAGAAACGTGTGCATCAGTAAAATATAGACCGAGAGTTGTCAAATAAGTCCCAACCCGCAGGACCAGCCCACCTGACCCTATCTATCTGGCCCTTATTTTTTAACCCATTAAATGAGAAGGCCTTTTAAGCCCCAACCCACACACAACCCCAACAAATTACAGGTCAGGTCAGGGCTGAGGTGGTTTAGTCCACACAACACTAAACAACTAAGTGAGCTAACTTTCTGTGTCTTTCCTTTGTTTACGAATCACACTCACGCACCTGAGTTTCTGAGATTGGATTTGCAAATTCACATTAGAACCCTAATCCCCTTTTTCTCAATCCACCAAATCGTTCCATCATTCAGGTGCAAGAGGGACCGATAAGAGAGGGACCGATAAGAGAGGCAAGCTGCACCGGATTATTACCAAATTGAAGCTTCTAAGACTCCAAATTCTTTCAGGTTAGTATCTCTTTCGTGCTCTTCAAGGGCCAATATCTAATTAATTTTCACAATTTCCGGTGTTTCTTTAATTCTCTATTTCTTTCTAAATGGGTATTCGAGTTTTCCATTTGGTGCAGATTTTTTTTTGTTGTCTTTTTTTGGTTATTTTTCCTTAATCCGGGTTATTTATTTCTTGATGATTTTGGTAGATTCAGGTTTTGTGTTATTTTTAAGTGATATATGAAAGATATGGATTCTCTTTCTAACCCAACATCATGAGCCTTGTGATGAGAGTAGATCGATATGCACTAGCTGTGTATATTTTTTGCTTCTTTAGTGTGGTGTTGATGAGCCCTGAATGATGCTTGATGCATGCATGCCTAGTGGAGTGAATGTCTCTCTCATAAATAGTGATTTCATTTTAGAGTCTACAGATAGAGAAAGAAGGTGATGTCACAACCATGTGTCAATAGTGCCTCTCAATCATATATAGCCATTGAAACTTCAATATATCTCTTCCAAGATTAAGTGCCACCAACAGTATAATTAGTATCAATTCCAATGTCCCTTTACTTATTCTTTTGATCAACATGAAGGTTCATTGTAATTTCTGGTAGGAGGAAGAATTTACAATTTTGGTCTATATATTTCAATGGTTAAGAATGTCCTGAGAAACTAAATTTTCACATAATTAATAATATGATTGTAGCAATTAAGTTGTGCATGATTGAATTTGACGACTATAAGGCACGTTCCGTTAGGGGTATAACAGTTAGACTTTGGGTTAAATTAAGTCTGATCAATCTTGACTTAGAGGAAAGGTGTCACATGCTCTCACTTCACTCTTCTTCAAACCCTCATTATTCTGTTCTCCACTTTCATTAGAAATTATTATAATTAAAATTATAATGCAAACTAAAAAGAGATTGAGACAAGCACAAGAGGAAAAGAGAAGGGGGGTGAAAACTGTTAAGTCAAAGACTAATATTAAGGAGTGCAAAGCAAGGACACTGTTATTCTCTGCAAAAAGAATGTGGATGGACCCCAAACCCACTTTTGCCACCCACCTCATCTCCCTCTTAAGTATAGGTTTCAGAGCCTTTTTCTTGGCCTACTTAATTTTCCACTTATATTGTCTTTTCAGTTTAGTTGCTTATGATAATATTAGTAATATAATATTCATGGAATTTATTTCTTCCTTTGCAACAGTAAGCTCTTATTAGGCAAGGAGAGCACTGCGTGCATTAAAAGGGTTGGTGAAGCTGCAAGCACTGGTGAGAGGTCGTCACATTGAGACTACCCGAGGTTAGATATTTATTATCTTTAACCATTTACCTTCATGCCTTTATTTTGATATACTTATTATTGTATATGATATATCCTTTAGATTGTAAAGTTATGAAATTTTTTACTGAACTGATATGATAGTAGTTACATGAATCATGAGATTGTGAAGTTATTTTCTTTTTGTAAAGTATAGGAAATATAAAACTCTGTTATATAGCTTACAAATGAAACTGTTAATGTGGAAGATGAAGTTGTGTCTGAAAATCCTATTTTTTCTGCAAATACTAAGTCATTGAAGAGACAAACATCAAATGTATGGAATTATTTTTCAAAAATTGGTAAAGATGAGGAGGGTTGTGAAAGGGCTGCATGTAATTATTGTTTATAGGATTATAAAATTGGTAAAAATCCCAAGACGGGCATAAACTATGGAAATCCACATTTAAGTCGCCATATTTTAGGTTGTAAAGTGATTTTAAACTCCAATGAGAATGTGGATGATAATTCTAGTGCAACAAAGATTGATCAAAAGACCCACCGTGACCTACTTGCAAGAGCTATTATTAAACATGGTCTTCCATTCAACTTTGTTGAATATGAGTTTATTAGAAAATGGATAAAGTATCTGAATCCTGATGCTGAGATGAAATGTAGAAACACTACTGTATAAGATGTGAGAGGAATTTATAATATAGAAATGGAAAAACTGAAGCTTGATTTGTCTAAAATTCCTAGTAGAGTGTGTTTGACTTCTGATGTATGGACAGCCTCTATGATTGAGGGGTATATTTGTTTGACCGCACACTTTGTGAATGATAATTGGAAATTAGTTAGTAAAATTCTCAATTTTTGTCGGATGAAGCCTCCCCACAGTGGAACTGAATTAGAATCTGTCTTATTTGATTGCTTGAAACATTGGGGAATTGATAAGAAATTGTTTTCAATAACTTTGGATAATGTTTCTGCTAATTACAGAATGCAAGATATTCTTAAAGTAAGATGAAATAATGCAAGGCAAACAATAGAAATATAACTTGAAACAGTCAATTATTATATACCCTTTGTACAAACACGACGCCCAACGTCATATTTTGTTGGCTCGGGCACACAGTTGGAGGACCAGAAATAAGATATAGTGGCTGTGTAATATGGCTAGAGCTTTGCAAAATCAGCTCCATCAGTGCTTCATGTGGACTCTCGGCTGGTGCAATCATAGTGTGACAGCTATCAAAGCAAATTCAGTAGGTATGCTGCAATTTACCTTTTAGGCAGCTGTTGCATTGTATTTCTTTTTTTTTTTTTTAGTAATGTTGCAGTGTATTTTGATCAGTGCAATTTGGCCTGTATCAAAATTCTGCTTGAGCTGACATGTGGTATTTGGGTTCCTTATGGGAGTGCAACAATTTTTTACAACACATAACTGGTGTGGTTGGTGTTATTACATGATATTTTCCTCCATATACTCTTAATTTATCAGATTCCAATTCTATTAAAATAGTCACGTCAAACTCCAAATTCCGTAGATAGACTGGTTTGTCGGATTGGGCATATGTAGCTACATCAAATTCCTAATCTATCTGGATAGGCACTAGAAAGTTTTTCACTTCTTTGTTAAGTTGTGGAAGTGATGATGCTTTGTAATTTGAATTTGTGTATTTTTTGGACTAGATCGGTCCATCAGTTATGGAAAGTTTGGCTAATTGACTCTCAATCCACTCTTCAGAATGTGTCGTGGTGATGCTTACATTAATAAGGCTTTCACGAGTCAGAGCCACGAATTCCTCACCTGCGAATTTGTCTTTGATAAACATATCGTATACGTACACTATGGAGTGTAGACAAAATAAGAATGATGGAATGAAGCACCCTGACAACCAAAGCAAAGCTATCGACCACCACAACGTGAAGGACTTATTTTTGTTTAAGGTAAAATTAGTAAGAATAAAATAATCATTTCATAATTTAAAAAATTTGGTTCTATCCCTGTTTTTTACAATCCAAATAATAAAATATTCTCCTTCCACTCTCTTGTCCATTCTACCTATTATTAATCCAAACATAAGTTCAAAAACTGTCTTTCTTTTCTTGCCTGAGATTCCAAAGTCATAATTCAATAAATTTGCTGACCCTAACTTCGAGAACGTCTTTCTTGTCTTGCTTGCCAGAATTTCTATTTTTCTGCATTTCATTGATCGTGATATCATCTATAAATATTACAGAGATATTTACAGCCATCAATAGCAATAATGGCACAACTATTCTAATTCCTTTAATTAGGCAATCTAATTATATACAATGAATAAACAGATTACTAATTTATATAGATAGATTATATTCAGCATATAATAAGAAACATTAATCACATGATCCTTATTGACATTGTTTGCCTGATATTCTAAAATCCTAATTTAATAGATTGTCTAATGCTAAGTTAAAAAAAAGTATAATTATCCTAATACAGATTGAAAAATGATCCAAGCACACCACATTGATGGTTGTATTGTGTCTCTAAGCTAAGCATTGTGTAGAATTCCTTTCCTGTCTGTAGTCAATGTCATCTTCGTCTTCCAAAACCCACTGGACCTACGATGTGTTCGCGAACTTTAGAGGGAAAGACACACGTTAAGACTTTTGTGTGTCATCTCTATGCTGCCCTCTCAAATGCAGGAATCAACACTTTCATCAATCACAAGTTTCACAAGGGAACAGAGTTGGGACCAGAATTAGTGCGAGCAATAAAAGAGTCTTAGATATCCATCGTTGTTTTCTCCACTAACTATGCTTCATCTAGGTGGCATCTTGATGAGTTGGTCGAAATCATGGAATGTCGTAGATGTGAGTATATGTAAATAGAATGGTTTCTATTTCTGAAAAGAGAGTTTCTAACCTCTCAGTTAGTTAGGATTAGGCAGTTACATGTTAGTTGCTGATAGCTGTCACTAAGATAGCTCTCTTATATATACCATAGTGTATCTCTGTATTCATTTTGACTGAATAATAAGATCAGATCCAATTTCTTCTTTCTATTAGGTTTCTCTGAATTTTACATGGTAACCAGAGCTTTTTCGATCCTATAATGGCCGAATCTAATCCTCCTCCACCATCTTCGTCTTCCGCTTCTCACTCTGCTTTCTCTCACATGATATCTGAGAAACTTCATGATCAGAATTTTCTTCTATGGCGTCAACAAGTTGAATCGATAATCAAATCGCATCAACTTCAACATTATCTTGCAGCGCCAAAAATTCCTCTTCGATTCACTAGTGAAGATGATTGTAATGCTGGAATCGTGAATCCAGCGTACACAGCATGGGAACTTCAAGATCAGATGCTTCTTTCTTGGCTTCAATCCATGTTATCGAGTTTGATTCTCACTCGAGTTCTAGGAAGCGTTCATGCTTTTCAGGTTTGGGAAAAGATTCATGATCATTTCCATAAACTCACTCGCGCCAAAGCTCGTTAACTTCGGACTGAGCTTTGATCCATAACACTTGACACGAAATCCATGACTGAGTTCTTGCTTCGAGTCAAAGTGCTGATAGATGCGCTTGCTTCCGTCGAAGATCCAGTTCAACCGAAGGAGCACATCGATGTCATTCTTGAAGGATTACCTCAAGAATATGGTTCGGTAATTTCTGTTATTGAAAGTTGATTTGATGATATACTTTCGATTGAAGAAATCGAAGCGCTTTTCCTTGCTCATGAGATTCATTTGGATAAGTTTCGGAAGAAAATTAGTTCCGATTCACCTTCATTGAATCTTACTCAGTCTCAACCAAAAGGAGTGTCCTCCTCGTCTTCGTAACACTCCTCTGAAGAATCGCCACAAGTGAATTCAATGTCGAACAACACTGATGATGATAGTTTCCATGGCGAAGGTCGTGGCTTCTCTCGCAATGGTCGCGGTGGTGGCCGTGGCTTTTCGCATGGTGGTGGTGGTCGAGCTCGTGGAGGCCGGTTTGCTAACACTTAGTGCCAAGTGTGTTTCAAGTACGATCACATTGCTGCTTTTTGCTATCATCGATTTGATTACAACTATCAACCACCACCTCCTAGACCTAATCAAAATTATCAACAATTTTTTGGTTCTAATAACCCTATTCAACCACATTAGTATTCTCAGGCTCACTCTACTTATGGTCCACAAAATCAGTGGAACAACAATTTTACCAATACTCAGTTCAGACCTACATCTAACTTTCAACACCAACCAGCAGTAATGGTTGCAAACTCAGTCTGTGTTCCTTCTCATGCCTGGTACCCTGACTCAGGTGCCTCATTCCATGTTACTGGTGATCAACAGAATATACAACAACTAAGCAATTTTGAAGGACCAGACCAAATCTACATCGACAATGGTCAAGGTTTGGCTATTAACTCTTCTGGTTCATCATATTTTACCTCAACCATTAATCCTAAAGTGAATCTAGCCTTACATAACCTCCTTCATGTGCCTTCCATTACCAAAAATCTCATTAGTGTCAGTAAGTTTCATCATTATAATTCTGTTTACTTTGAATTTCATGCCACTCACTATTTTGTTAAATCCCAGGCCAACAATGAAGTGTTACTGCATGGATTGGTTGGTCCAGATGGTGTATACTCTTTTCCAACTCTTCAGTTGCAGCAGTCCAAGCACTCTACACCAATCTCTACTTCTTCAAATAGTATTTCTTCTGTAAATACCACTGTTTCTAGTTGTAATAACTCTGGCCTGTGGCATGCCAGACTAGGACACCCTAATTCACATGTATTAAGACTTGTCTTACAGTCTTGTAATCTGTCTGTACCTGTTAAAGTTGTATCTGATTTTTGTTCAGCTTGCTATATTGGGAAGTCTCACAGACTCCCATCAAATGTCTCTGAAACTGTGTATGGAACTCCTTTGGAACTGGTTTATAGTGATTTGTGGGGCCCTTCTCACATACCTTCTACAAATAATTTCCTTTACTATCTAACCTTTGTTGATGCACATTCTAGATTCACTTGGATTTATCTGCTCAAAACTAAATCTGAAACCTTTACTATCTTTAAGTAATTTAAATCTATGGTGGAATTGCAATTTAACACCAAATTAAAAGCCATTCAAACTGATTGGGGTGGTGAATTCAGACCTTTTACCAAGTATCTTGTAGACTTAGGTGTCCATCACAGACTCATTTGTTCTCACACTCACCATCAAAATGGTGTTATTGAAAGAAAACACAGGCGCATAGTTGAACTTGGTTTAACCTTATTGAGTCATGCATCTCTTCCTCTCAAATATTGGGACTATGCCTTTACTACTGTAGTTTACTTAATAAACAGACTTCCCACTGCATCTCTAAACTTTTCAGTCCCATACACTGTGCTTTTTAAACAACAGTCTGATTATATGTTTCTAAAGACATTTGGTTGTGCCTGCTTCCCATTCTTAAGACCATACAATTCTCATAAACTTAATTTCAGGTCTCATGAATGTGTCTTTCTTGGTTATTCACCTTCTCATAAAGGCTATCAATGCCTATCACTAACTGGAAAACTCTTCATCTCAAAAGATGTTGTTTTTAATGAGTTTAGATTTCCTTATAAGGAACTATTTTCAGATTCTCCCACATCTTCAACTGGTACCACCACTCCCTCCACTTTCCCTTTACCCACCTCCATTATACCTATCATTGCATTACCTACTTCACCAGCCATCTTGCCTATAAATACCATTGCACCAGTTCCAATTATCTCTATTCCTGTTCCTGTTTCTGATTCTCAGCCATCACAGTTTGTCTCCTTCTATTCCTGATGTGTCTCATACTCCTCAATTACCTACCATGCCTGTTTTACAATCTCCTCTTGATGAGTTTGTTCCCACTATGTCCAACACTCCCCAGGCTAATACTTATCATATTACTGCTGCTCCTAAAATAGTTGTTTCAAGTTCCAGTTCAAATTCTGGTCTAATGTCACTGCTCCCAGTCTGCCTCAAAATTTGCACCCTATGCAAACTAGGTCCAAATCTGGTATCACCCAAAAACGTATTCATCCTTCACTTCTTCTTGCTCATTGTTAACCCAAAATTGTCAAACAAGCTCTTAAAGATCCAAAATGGTTTGAGGCTATGAAAACTGAATATGATGCTCTGTTGAGAAATCAGACCTGGACCCTTGTTTCTCTTCCTTCTAACAGGAAGGCTATTGGTTGTAAGTGGGTCTTTTGAATTAAAGAAAATCCTGATGGTACTTTCAACAAGTACAAAGCAAGACTTGTGGCAAAAGGTTTTCACCAGCTTCCTGGTTTTGATTTCAAAGAGACATTTTCTCCAATTATAAAACCTGTCACTATTCCTTTGATTCTTACTCTTGCTCTCACCAAAAGATGGACCTTACATCAGTTAGATGTTAATAATGCATTCCTCAATGACTTCCTAGATGAAACAGTGTATATGCAGCAACCTCCAGGGTTTGAATCTTCTGACCCCTCTCTAGTATGCAAGCTCAACAAAGCTCTTTATGGTTTAAAACAAGCACCACGACAGTGGTTTGATAGGCTCGAACACACTCTCTTAAGCTTTGGATTTAAAGCCAGCAAGTGTGATCCATCACTATTTGTATATAAATCCTCCACTGTTGTAGTCTATCTCCTTGTTTATGTTGATGATATCATTGTTACTGGCAGTTCCGATACATTTGTTCAACAGATTGTTGACAAACTCAATTCCAGCTTCTCTCTAAAACAGCTTGGCACCCTTGATTATATCTTGGGAATTGAGGTTCATCATCTTCCTGATGGTTTATTACTTCTAACCCAAAGCAAGTACATTTGCGATTTACTTCAGAGAACTAATATGTCTGAAGCAAAGCCAATTCCCTCTCCAATGGCCTCCAACTGCAAACTGTCCAAAAATGGGTCAGATTACCTTTCGGATTCAACTATGTACAGATCTGTTGTAGGGGCCCTGCAGTATGTTCTATCACCAGGCCAGAACTAAGCTATGCTATTAACAAAGTTTGTCAGTTCATGTCAGCCCCTCTTGACTCTCATTGGGTAGCTGTTAAACGCATTTTAAGGTACTTAAAGGGAACATTTAATCATGGCCTTCATCTTCATCCTACTACTTCCAGCCCTCCTTTCTCTCTTCAGGCTCTGTGTGGTGCTGATTGGGCCTCAGATCCAGATGACAGGCGCTCTACATCTGGGGCTGCAGTTTATTTTGGGCCTAACCTTATCTCCTGGTGGTCTAGGAAGCAACAAGTTGTTGCAAGATCCAGCACAAAAGCTGAATATAGAAGCCTTGCTAGGGTTACTGTTGAAGTCCTCTGGATCCAAACCTTGCTCACTGAACTTGGGATCCCATTTTTTTCACCAACAGTCTACTGTGATAACATGAGTGCTGTCTCCCTAGAACATAATCCAGTTTTACATGGGACCAAACATATGGAAATAGATCTGTTCTTTGTCAGAGAAAAAGTTCTTACTAACCAGCTTGAGGTTCTCCATCTCCCAGCTCAAGATCAATGGGCTGATGCTCTCACCAAGCTCCTGTCTACTGCTCGGTTTCTATTTCTTAATAGCAAACGCAAAGTGTCTGAGCTTCCCAAATCTCAGCCACCTTGAGTTTGTAGGGGGGTGTGTGAGTATATGTAAATAGAATGGTTTCTATTTCTGAAAAGAGAGTTTCTAACCTCTCAGTTAGTTAGGATTAGGCAGTTACAAGTTAGTTGCTGACAGCTATCACTAAGATAGCTCTCTTATATATACCACAGTGTATCTTTGTATTCATTTTGACTTAATAATAAGATCAGATCCAATTTCTTCTTTCTATTAGGTTTCTCTGAATTTTACAGTAGAACTTACAGCCAAGTGGTTGTGCCTGTGTTTTGCGATGTTGATCCATCGGATGTACGTTGTCAAAAGGGTGCTTTGGGAGAACACTTGGAAGCACTTGCACATAAATGTTTACTGGATGGGAGACACAATGTGTTATGGAGTTGGAAGAGAGCACTCATGGATGCAGCAAATTTGTTCGGTTGGGATGCGAGGTTTTATGGGTATATCTATACTTTCTAGTTTCTTGGTTCATTTTATTTTACAATCAAGCACATTTTAACCATATAGATTAAATCACCTTCCTTATTTATGGTCATTCTGTCTTTTTGATAATTATTATTGAAGGACTGAAGATAAGCTAGTGGAGGACATTGTTAGGGGCATTTTTAGAAGACTAGACATGGACTTATTATGTATTACCGAATTGAATTCCCAATTGGATTAGAATCCCATGTGCAACAAGTGATCCAGTTCATTAAAAATCAATCATGCACAGGTTGTGTTGTAGGGATCTGGGGAATGGGTGGATCGAGAAACAACTCTGGCCAAAGCCATCTACAATCATATTTTTCGGAGATTTGTGTGTAGAAGTTTGGGAAACAAATAATAGAGGTCATATTGATTTACAAGAACAACTTCTTTCAGATTTCCTAAACACAAAGGTGAAGATTCATAGCATTGGGATGGGAGCAGCTATGATCGAGAAAAGACTTGGCGGAAAAAGGGCACTCATTGTACTTGATGATGTGAATGAGTTTGGTCAATTAAAAGCCCTATGTGGAAACCATAAATGGATTGATCAAGGAAGTGTAATCATCATTACAACTAGAGATCTACACCTGCTTGACCTAATTAAAGTTGATTATGTTTATGAGATGGATAAATAATGATTGTTGGGTTTGGAAGGAAGATAGCTCGGCCAAGTACATAGTGAACTCTACATACTCGGCTTTGTATAGGTTGAGAGTGGGGAGTCATGAGGAGTACATTTTCACATCTTTATGGAAAATAAAGTTACCACAAAAGGTTTCTTTCTTTATGTGGAGGGTTTTTTATGATAGACTTTCTACTAAGCAAAATCTCAGGAGACAAATACAACTGGAAAATAATGATCATTCATGCCCGTTCTGCCATGGTATGGAAGAATCGTTCTCTCATGTGTTGTTTACATGTTTGGAAGTGCAGTACATATGGAAAAAATGCTATTATGTTTTTGGTCTCTGTACAGTTTTACCACAGTCTGCAAGAGCACACTTTTGGCAACAACATTCACGTGGTTTACAAGGTAAATGGGTTAGGCAGAGGTGGCCTGTTTTTTGAAGTGCAGTTACATGGACCATATGGCAACAGAGCAATGCTGTGATTTTTCAAGGAAAACTATTTGATAAAGAGGCTACGATGCAGAAAATTTTATTTCTGGTTTTTCTTTACTGGTTTTTTGGTATTAATCAGTTATGTACATCATGGAGGGATGGATGATATATGTAATTCTGTCAGGACGAGGATGGGGGGGAGTAGATCAGTGCATATGTATTTTGTTTACGAACTTCTTGTGCAATTATATGAAAATTCAGTTGCTGATAAAATAAAAAAAAAAGAGATGGATAAAATGGACGAGAATGAGTCCCTTGAGCTTTTTAGTTGGCATGCTTTTAGAGAAGCAAAACTAAGAAGACTTGAACTTGCAAGAAATGTAGTTGCATATTGTGGAGGACTACCACTCTCTCTTGAAGTCCTTGGCTCTTGTTTATACCAAAGGACGAAGAAAGATTGGAAAAGTGTATTGTCAAAACTAGAAATAATTCCCGATGATCAAGTTCCAGAGAACTTAAGAATAAGCTTTGATGGTTTGCGCAACCACATGGAAAAAGATATATTTCTTGATTTATGTTGTTTCTTTATTGGTAAAGACAGAGCCTATGTTATGGAGATACTAAATGGCTGTGGACTACATGCTGATATTGGAATAACAGTTCTCATAGAGCGTAGCCTCATAAAAGTTGAAAAGAACAACAAACCTGGAATGCATCCTTTGCTTCGAGATATGGGAAGAGAAATAATTTGTGAAAGTTCAAGAAAGGAACCTGGGAAACACAGTCGATTGTGGTTTCATGAGGATGTACTTGATGTATTGACAAAGAATACTGTAAGTACATTCTTTATATACAGTTTTGAAACTTGATAGTGCTTGCCTTTTCAGGTGCAATACATGTGTGGTTAGGCTCAACTTTAAGTATCACTTTCTAGTGAGCTAACAAAAGAGATTTCCAAATTTATTTTTCTTTGCTCTTATTATCACAGGGGACAGAAGCTATTGAGGGATTAGCTCTGAAGTTGCATTTAAACAGCAGAGATTGCTTAAAAGCTTATGCTTTTGGGGAAACGAAGAGATTGAGACTGTTGCAACTTGATCATGTACAACTAACTGGAGATTATGGGTATCTTTCTAAGCAACTGAGATGGATCTATTGGCAAGGGTTTCCTTCAAAATACATACCTAACAGCTTTTATTTGGAAGATGCAATTGTGATTGATTTAAAACACAGTAATCTTAGACTAGTCTGGAAAGGACCCCATGTATATATTACATGCCATTTTCTTTTAAAACGACATTTAATTAACATAATAATTGTTGCCACTTACCACTATTTCGTTTTTCCTTTTCTTCTATATTTTATGGGTATCTTTCTAAGCAACTGAGATGGATCTATTGGCAAGGGTTTCCTTCAAAATACATACCTAACAGCTTTTATTTGGAAGGTGCAATTGCGATTGATTTAAAACACAGTAATCTTAGACTAGTAATCTTAGACTAGTCTGGAAAGAACCCCAGGTATATAGTACATGCCATTTTCTTTTAAAAACAACGTTTAATTAACATAATAATTGTTGCCGCTTACCACTATTTCATTTTTCATTTTCAACTCTTTTTTTGGGTCAAATTGTTGTAGGTTTTGAGCTGTCTAAAAGTCCTCAATCTTAGTCATTGCAAGTACTTGAAACAAACACCCTACTTTTCAAAACTACCAAGTCTTAAAATGCTCATTCTCAAAGATTGTCCAAGTTTATGTAAGGTACACCAATCCATATGGAATCTCCGAAATCTTCTTTTGATAAATTTGAAGGACTGTACAAGTCTAAGTAGTCTCCCAAGAGAGACATATAAGTTAAAATCTGTGGAAACTCTCATCCTATCAGGTTGTTCAAAAATTGACAAGTTGGAAGAAGATATAGTGCAAATGGAATCGTTGACAACTCTAATTGCTGAAAATACTGCAGTGAAACAAGTGCCCTTTTCAATAGTAAGCTAAAAAAGCATTGGATATATATCCCTATGTGAATATGAAGGATTATCACGTGACATTTTTCTTTCTATCATTCGGTCTTGGATGTCACCTATCTTATATTCGTCCGTTTTGTGGCACATCATCTCTGGTTTTCATGGATATGCAAAATAATAATTTGGGTGATCTTGCGCCAATGGCCAGCAGCCTTTCAAATCTTTTAAGTGTTTTGGTGCAATGTGAAATGGAGTTTCAATTATCTAAACATGTAAGAACAATTCTGGATGATGTATATGGTGGAAATTTTTCAGAATTAGAAATAACATCATATACACCACAAATTTCAAAGCATTACTTGAGGTCTTATTTGATTGGAATTGGAAGTTACCAACAAGTCTTCAACAAAACTATTAACCAAATTTATCTGAATTAATTAGCATTACCATGTTTTAATTTCTGCATTACATTGTTATTTTCTTAAAATTGCCCTGGAATGACAAAATAATGATTGTAGGAGATTTGAATAGCACAATTACATAAATGACAAAATGCCCTGTTATTTTGCTCATGCTACAGGGATTGGCAACCAGAGAGTCTTGTGATGTTTCTCCCTGGTGACAATGATCCTTATTGGTTGGCCCTAATGGGTGAGGGACATACAGTGTATTTCACTGTGCGTGATGATTGTTGCATGAAGGGAATGACTTTCTGTGTTGTTTATTTATCAACCCCTGAAAGCACAGCAACTGAATATCTTATTAGTGTTTTAATGGTTAATTACTCAAGGTTCACCATCCAGATATACAAGCGAGACACAGTAGTTTCCTTTCATAATGTAGATTGGCAGGGCATAATATCACATTTGGGAGCCGGAGACAAGGTGGAGATTGTTGGTCAAGAAGACAGCTGTCTCTCTAATGTGTGATGAATCAATTGACAAGGTGGATATCAAATTGATCTCCTGAACAAAAGAAAAATGCCTTTGTAAAATTGATAAAGAAATGCCTTTGCCAATGTCATAGTCTAGGATTCCCATACTTTTTCTAGTAGAGGAGAGAATATCCTATGCTACATCGATATATAGCAGAAATTCTTTAATAACATTCCTCAAATCTTGTTTAGAGTTCATTTCCCATTGTGCTAGGCCTAACAAATGGTTCATTAAGACTAGCTATGACGCAATAGAATCGTAGCAAATATTTGGTGGATAACATGTATTCGAACTGCTTTTTTAATCAACCAACTTTGGGTATATATTCATAGGGAAATTGATCATATAAATGTATGTGTGTGTGTGTATGTGTGATGTTTATATAACAAAGTATAAATAAAAAGAAAATCATTACTTTTTGGAACTAATATGTTTTAATCCATAGTTTTTAATGCGTCTTAGATTAAAAATAGATTAAATATGGATTAAAATATTCAATAAAAATCATTACTTTTTGTTTATTCTGAAAGCATTGTTATATGTCTAATAAAAAAAATCATTGTTATATGTTTAAAATTGTCATTTGTTGTCTCAAAAAAATGCCTTTATCTTTTCAGAAAATATTTGGGTAATACCTAAATTAAGACTGGTGTCTTCTTGCTGATTGGGAAATTGCTATAGATAAATATAAAGATGACATTAAAGTGTGTGACCTGAGATGGTTGGGAAGTGCAAATATATTTTTCATTTTGCAAGGGAAATCAATAAATAGCTTAAGAGATAGAAAATGGAAAGCATGTCCGTGATGACAATAGCTTAAGCTGGATGGGTTTTACATGGTTAGGTCTTCCACAATGACTAAAATCTCCTCAGCCTCTTCAGGAGTCATCTGATCTTACCTTTTTTTATTTTTTTATTTTTTTATTTTTTTTATACAGCACATTCTGGGACATGTGGTGCACGTAGAAATTAATGAGTTAATTTTCTTGGTATTGAACTGAATTGTCTTACATTTCACACAAAGCCCAAAAGCTAACCATCTCCTCCTTGCTTCCCTTCACCATATATGCGCATTGGCATAGTATTCCTTTAACACTTCCATTCATGTGCTGCAAGACACCATGAACCTGAAACCTAGATATAAACAGTACTTTTTACAGCAATGTCTTATTAGCATTTTCTCTATGATTTTTCATCAGTGTTTCTCTACCCCTTTTAAACAAAATATCTTCCATTTGATCCACTTTTCTTTCCAGAGCCACAGAAAAACTATATTCTTTAGGTATTTAGAACAAAACCAAAGTATATGTATGTGTGTGTGTGTGTGTGTGTCTATTCACAAAGAGAGAAGGCTAAATTGAATAAATAAGCAATGGGCAAGTAAATCAAAATTAAGAAAATGAAAAAAAAAAATCAACAAAGCACAAAAATTTTTTTGATAGAAACATAAATTGCCATTTAAAAGGGAATCAAAGAAGCCCTTAATTAGTTTGGTCAGAGTTTGCTTTGCTTTGTTAAGTTGTCTATTTTGTTCCTTTCATGGTTATGTCATTACTTAGTAGGCACGCTGTCATATTTGTGTGATGTAGGATTCCTTGGGTTTATTTTGATTAGTTAGCCTCCAAAATTGACTAAATGCACTAATCTGGCTTAAATATTTCATGAAGCCAGCAAAGCAAGGATGCTAATATATCGAAAAGAACTGAATGCATATTTTGTATATGATTCAGCAAACATTTTCAGAACCGATTAACGTCATCAGAGTTTATCATTCTTTGTTTATTTGTCTAATTTATTGTCTTCATTTCATGATTATGTCAGTTTGGACTTTGCCATGGTTTAAATATATGTGCAAAATTGATTATATTATAGATATTATGTCAATAAACCGTGTACAGCTAGCAAGTATGTTATTGAAAGAAATCGACATGCATATATATTATATTTGATATTCTGCAAACATTATTTGAAACCGTACACGCCATTGATATTTGTGTTGTTTGGGTAGACTCAACAGCTATTGGTTGGCCTTGCCATGACCATCAGACCTTAAAGTAAAGTCATCGTCAAGAGAATAGATTTTATATTCTGACTGCAGTATACTGTAAATTATTTAACTAAAATAGTTTTCTATATTTCCAGCTTTTTTAACCAAACATGACCACAGACAACAAAAATCTTTCAATTTCGACTTCTATTCAATAATTATATCTCTCTTAAGCATTTTAAAAGAATCAAAACAAGCAAAACTGTGTGAACAATTGGCAAGAGGTTGTTCTATCTTAACAAGTGATCTCAAGTTCAAGTCATGGGTATGCAACTTCTTTAACATATGAAGAGCTTTGTAACTCATAATAGTCCTACGTATCTTGAACAAAAGTGTCTCCAGTAGAAGATACATGTGATATCTAATAAATAGATTCAAACAAGCAATTCTTTGGTTTCCTCTATTTTGTGAGGGTACCAGCTTAACTACTAATGACTTATTTTCAATAATGTTTTATTTAATTTAAGGCTTAAATATCAAATTGGTCCCTATAAGTTAGCGTTTTTTCATTTTTGGTCATGAAAGTTAATTTTTCCAATTTTAGTCCCTGTAAGTTGGCACCTTTTCAATTTCGGTCCCTACCATCAACTGTCGTTACAAAAACCATTAACGATCTAACATCATCGTGTGCCACATAAGCAAAAGATGACATCATGATGATGTCATCACATGCCATGTCAGCATAATGTCACATCATCATTGCCACGTCAGCAAAAATGACACATCATTATTGCCATGTCAGCAGTGGCGCCAGAGGGTTCAAATTTAAAAATGAAAAAACGAATTTACAGAGTCTAAAAATGAAAAAAAAAAAAAAAAAAAAAGGAATTTACAAGGACTAAAAATGAAAAAAAATGAAATTTATAGGGACTAAAATGAAAAAGAAAATTGTTTGTATCTACAAATATGTCACTTAAAGTTGTGCATATTCTCTCGTTTTCAAACATTTATGTGTTGCAAAAAAAATGACAATTGTCATATTAAAAACAACTAATGCAAAAAATAATAGCAAAAAAATATAGCAAATTAAATCCTATGATTTTTTTTTTTTGATGAAGTATGAATACAAAAACCAAGAGACAAGAAAGCCTAAGACACCACAAAAGAGTCTTTCATAAGCTTCTCTTTGATGGCATCAAGAGGAGGGTTGCATCTTTGCTCCAAAACACTTAAACACATTCCCTAACTAGCCAAACTATCGCCACATGCTTGTGGCATACATGCATGGAATAAGCAAAATTCTACCGCGGATAGGTGGATCATACAGTAGACATGATTAAGGGAGGCTAAGTTTCAAAAATTTTGTTGCATCTCCACCTCCATGCCAACCAAGACAAGGTGAGTTGGAAAGGGTTAGGTGAAGATATAAGAGATATTAGTCATGGGGGACATCAAGGCCAAGACTAAGGTCTTTGACATGAGGCCAAGAATGAGGTCTTTGACTATGGAGAATATGCACAACTTTAAAGATACTATGTCAAACATAAATCTAATTAATTAATTCATTCTTACTTATTTTATATTAATTTTAAATTAAATTTTTACATGACATTTAAGACATAAATATTTGTTTGTGTATTTTGGTGCATTTTTTTTCTTTTGGTGCATGTATTTTTTTGTATTTTGGTGCATCTTTTTGGTGCATGTTTGTGTATTTTACATGTCAAACATATTTGTATACAAATATGTCATTTTTTTTCTTTTGGTGCATGTATTTTTTTTCTAATTTTTCGTCCTGTAAGTTTTTTTTTCATTTTTCATCCCTATAAGTTTGTTTTTTCATTTTTAGTCCCTATAAATTTTATTTTTTCATTTTTAGTCCTTGTAAGTTATGTTTTATTCATTTTTAGTCCCTCTGATGTCACTGCTGACGTTGCATATTGTTGTTGACGTGGCAATAGTTGGCCAGTGTGGCAATGCCACATCATCCTTTGTTTGCCATGTAAGGTATTTTTTAACGAAAGTAGATGGTAGGAACCAAAATTGGAAAAGCACCAACTTACAGGGACTAAAATTGAAAAAATGAACTTACAGGAACTAAAAATGAAAGAATGCTAACTTACAGGGACCAATTTGATATTTAAGCCTGAATTTAAATATGTAAAAACTTGTAATTATATTTCAAGTAAATAGAACTTTTAGAGAAATATTAATCCTTAACTAGATATTGACCCATGCATTGTGCGGGTAAGAAAATGAATACAATATATTTTAAAAACATTAGAATTATGCTAAAAAAGTATTATGTTGAATTATTACATGTAATAATTGTGAAATGCCTGTTGTAATAGGAAATGTGTATTGGTTATGTGTAGTATACATTTATGTCATCAAGAAATGGACATTGTGAATGAGGCAATGGTAAAGAGAAGTGTTAGGAACATCTCTTTGACACACTCCTTCAAACATATATCTAATTGGTTAAAATTTATTGAAAACTACAAAATTTGGAGAGAAAATAATTAAATATAATACAAGACCCACAATGTTTTGTCATTTTCAATAAGTTTTAACCAATAAGAGTGTGTTCTAAAGAGAATGACAAAGAGTGTGTTCTTAGCATTTCTCCGGTTGTAAATATTTTAATAGTAATATAGTAAATAAGGATATGAATAAAAAATTAAATTTTGTGTGTGAAAATTGGGGGAAAAAAATAATAACATATGAAAAAACGTAAGCCATATGTTAAATTTACAAATATAATTATTATATACTAAGGTAGAGCAAAATGTGATTGATAAAAATTGAAGTTAATTAAAGTATACAACATACTAACTTAATTGAAATAGAATAAAAAATTATAAAATTAAGAGATTAAAGTGACATATTAATAATAATAAATGAACCTTTTGTTGTGATATTGGCTTAAATATCTTTTAGGTCTTTGTTTTGGGTCCTTATTAAATTTTTCCGTTGTTTTGAGTCCCCGATATATTAAAAGTTTTCTTTTGAATCCCTGCCGTTAGTTAACTGATGACGTGTCCGTTAAAAATCTCAGAAAATGATTTCTGGCTGTCCAAAATCGCCACTATTAATTTCAAATTTTAAATTACATTTTCGCTAGCAGTTTAAAAATCGCCAGAATTAATTCAAACAAAAAAAATAGAAAATGATTTGATTGTGAAATTAACCACAGTAATTATGTTGCATTGTTAATGAGAAGAAACTGTTGCAAGTACCTAAGCCCATCTTCAACGCTAACGTACCTCCAAAATCCCCACACTCATTCACCCCTCACCCCACTCTCGCCCTTCCCTTCACACAACCCCACCTTCAAATCCGCCACCATCACGCTCGCCACCTTACGGAGCAACATCCCGGCACCGGTAGCTCTTAAGAGAACCAACCCACACCACCAGCAACAGACCCTACTTTCCCCTCGTGCTCCATCATCATGAAAACCCCTCTCCTCCTTTTCAACACCACGTTCAACGCCACCTGATCATCGCCTCCACACCCTCCCTCCAGCACATTTGTGACACCTTCATAACAACACCGTTGTGGCCTTCAAGTGTCTCATCGTGGTCCATTATGGCAACTTCATCCTCAAGATCTGCGATTTCTAGATCTGAGATTTTAAGATCTGCAATTTCCAGATCTGAGATTTCCAGATGGTGGTGTGGTGGGTTTGTGGCGGCACGATAGTGTAGGTGCGGTGGAGTTGTTGAGGCGCGGTGGAGATGTTGCGGCGTGGCGGAGCTATTGTGGCGCAGTGGAGCTGTTGCGGTGCGGTTCTAGGTTTTTGCTGTTGCGGTGTGGTTCTAGATCCTTTGGGCTTTTTTTTTACTTTTCCTTAAGTCTCTTTTCGTAATTTAATCTAAAGAGATTTTGTTGATGTTGGCATTCAAAATTGGAGCTATGTTGTTGTTGGTTGAGAATTGTTCATAAATGGTTGTTGTTGTGTTCTTGAATTGAATCTGAATTTTTGTTGTTGAATCTTGTTGGAGATCCCATATTGTCTAGTGATATGACTAAAATAGAATATATAAGTGAGGTGCAAACCTCACCTTACAAGCCGGTTTTGTAACGTTGAGTTAGGCCCATAACCTACTTTCTAAGTTGGTATCAGAGCCTATCCTAGCGATCTGTTATTGGGCCAATTGTGCCTTGTTGTGGGCCTATCGTGCCACCCGCTGTCGGACCACCCACAGATGTCCAGTCCGGTAAACTTCACGCTCGAGATGTCCAGTCCTCGGCGTGAGGGGGGTGTGTTGGAGATCCCAGATCGACTAGTGATAAGGCCAAGTTAGTGTATATAAGTGGGGGGCAACCCTCACCTTAAAAGTTGATTTTGTATGGTTGAGTTAGGCCCATAACTCACTTTCTAAGATGGCATCACTAGACTATGTGGGATCTCCAACACACCCCCCTCACGCCGAGGACTGGACATCTCGAGCGTGAAAGTTTGCAGGACTGGACATCTGCGGGTGGTCCGATAGCGGTCCGATAACGGGTGGCACGATAAGCCCACAACAAGGCACAATAGGCCCAACAGCATATCGCTAGGATAGGCTCTGATACCATCTTAGAAAGTGGGTTATGGACCTAACTCAACCTTACGAAACCGACTTGTAAGGTGAGGTTTGCACCTCACTTATATACTCTATTTTAGCCATATCACTAGACGATGTGGGTTCTCCAACATTTCTTAGTCGATTATTAATTTATTATCCTAATGAAATTGAAATATGATTGAAGCACAGCGATGGTTGCAGTGTGTCTTGTAAACTAAGCATTGTCTAGAAATCCTTTCCTGGACTCAATGGCGTCTTCATCCTACGACTCCTACTGTGTCTACAACGTGTTTTTAAGCTTTAGAGGAGAAGATACGCGTAAGACTTTGGTGTTTCATCTCTACACTGCCCTCTCAAATGCGGGAATCCACACTTTCATTGATGACAAGATTGACAAGGGAATGGAGTTGGGACCAGAACTAGTGGGAGCCATACAAGGATCTCGAATATCCATCGTTGTTTTATCCATTAACTACACTTCATCTAGGTGGTGTCTTAACGAGTTGGTCAAAATCATGGAATGCCGTACAACTTACGATTTATTGGTTCGAGCCTTTACGATTTATTCTAAGCATCTATTATAATCTTTCTATTTCTTATTTATAGTTTAGGAAATTATGGAAACTGCAACTGCTATGCTAAAATTTAGGTGAACCAAATTGCATGATTTAGGTGGCCGAAAATGCATTGTCATGGGAAGTTAAAATAAAATCAGTGGAAGTAAAGAAGGTTTCTTCTCAGATTCCTTAGGATGGAGAAATCCGATTTGGTGAAATATGCTGAACTTTAAAGATTTTGGTGCAAATTCAATTCTTCACTTTGTCTTAACCAAATGACTCTCACTTCAATAAATCCTATTGCTATTTAATTTCTCAAATAAATACGTCGTTGGTTACATTCTACAAAATAACTATTAGTTAATGAAAATTATTTCATTATTTTAAATCTTGCAACTCCTATTTCTTTTTTATTTCTTTAACACCATAGACAATATTTTTAATCTTCCAAAAATTCCACACCTTTTTCTTTAAAAAAAAAAGTCCTCACCTTTTCAAAGATTTATTAGATTATTTATTTTACTTTTTAATAATATATAATATATTAAAATTGATTATATACACAAACTATATAGAATCTAAAATAATTTTATTAAAATCGAGATCTGAATCATGGCGTTGCCACATTAGATTTTAAAAATGCTCATATTTCTCCAAATCGGATTAACAAAATAATTATTTGCTAATAACTCCTACAATTTTTATTTAATTTTGAATATTTTAACCTTTTATATAAAATTAGTTTTAGATTTTCATGTTTTGTAACTCTTCCGATAATTGCTTAAGTATATATTCTTTAATTAATCAATAATTAAATTTAGGACAAAATTAAATAAGTATTTCTTAAAAAATGAAAAATAAAGTAAAAATGAAATAATATTTTTATAATGATTAATAAACTAATTATTAATACACTACTTATGCTATCGACGTACAACTTAATTCTATAGCTTGGTTTGTCACTATAATATATTACCATATTATTTATCATTCACTAAGTCGTTTTTATCATCACTTCATCATTATTAAATCAAATTATGAAAACCCCAAAAAACATTAAATCAATTTCAATCGTGCATTTAAAATTAATAAAAAAAATTATATAACTCCTTGCGTAAACATTTTATCTATTTGTCACACTTACTGCTCTTTCGTTTATCTAATTCTTAATTCTATATTTGTCAAAAAAAATTCTTAATTCTATAATGATGTAATGCACATTAAAAATTGTTTTGTAACAACTTTTTTTTTATTTTAAATTTGATATTACTGACATATCCATTAAATTTTTTTTTTTATCAAACCATTGTTATTTATTTAAAACTATTATTTTATTCTCACAATTTTGTTAATCATTTTCTCTTGATAAAACCATAAAACAAATTCATCACACTAAATCAAATAAAATACATATAAATTTAATATTACCAATAGTTAACCATACATATTTAAACTGTAAATATTGAAACATACAATGTTGTATAAGACTTGAGAATATATATAGTTTAGTCAGACCTTATTATAATGTTTACTCATGTGTTAAAACTTCTAATTAGAAAAGGATGCTTAAATAAGATTAAGACTTTGTCAGAAGATATAAAATTATTTTATGTCTCACAATTTTGTTAATCATTTTCTCTTGATAAAATCTTAAAACAAATTCATTACACTAACTCAAATAAAATACATATAAATTTAATATTACCAATTGTTAACAATACATTTTTTTATTGCAATACATATTTAAAATGTAGATATTGAAACATTGAATGTTGTATAAGACTTGATAATATATATAGTTTACTCAGACATTATTATATTGCTTATTCATGTGTTAAAACTTCTAATTAAAAAAATGCTTAAATAAGACTAAGACTTTGTCAAAATATATAAAATTTCTACAAAGAAGATATAGTATTGGATCATTCTAAAGAGATCAAATTTTAGATTATTATTGTAAATATTATTTCAATGATAAGAAAAATCAAATTTGTCCTACTAAACTAACATTATAGTTAAAAGAAATCACATATAAAACCAACACATTAATCAAGTGATAAAATAATATTTTAACATACAATATATCAAACAATTTAAATAATTCATGTATTTACCCGTGCATCTAATTTTTGGTTAAAGACACCACTAACCATGTCTTTTCCTTGGCTAAATTGGTGCTACCTACCACCCGAAGTAAAAAAAAAAAAAAAAGCAAATAAAAGAGGTGGTTCGGAAACAAAAGCAGTGCTATCAAAACGTAAATTATAGTATTCATTCTTATGTGAATGGGAATGAAAAACAAGAGATATTCTTTCTCAAAATATGGACAAATGGAAGTTTAACTCCTACGGAAGTACTTTGCACTTTATGAAGTCTCTCGAAATTTGATTGATTGATTTATTTCCTTTTTACATGCAGAAGAAGATAATTTTAATTTAGAAAATAATCAACACAAAGTTACTTTGCCCCTTTTTACTTTTCATGATATATTGGCTAAGGATAAACTAAGGAAAAAGAAAAAAAAATAGTATTGAAATCCATTTTTATTGACCAATTAGAATTGTCTCCCAGGATCTATAATTGTGAATTCTCAGACATATATGAAATGGAATAAAGATATACATTATTACAAGTTTTGAATAACAGTCAAGAAAATCTTATGAAAATTGAACATTTTTGCGTAGAAGATGTAAAATATACTACTACTAGTTGTTCTTAGAAATACAATAAGAACTCATTGAATTTTTTTTTGGTCAGCTAAGAACTCAATGACTTGTGTTCAACAATAGGAATATATATCAACTATTAAAAAAAAGTGGATTATTCTAATTGGTTGCACTGTGTCTTCTAAGTTAAGCATTGTATCTAGAATTCCTTTCCTGCTCTCAATGGCATCTTCATCCTACGCCTCCTGCTGGGTCTATGACGTGTTTTTGAGCTTTAAAGGAGAAGACACGCGCAGGACTTTGGTGTCTCATCTCTATGCTGCACTCTCAAATGCGGGAATCCACACTTTCATCGATCACGAGCTTCGCAAGGGAAAGGGGTTGGGACCAGAACTATTTGGAGCCATAAAAGGGTCTCGGATATCCATCGTGGTTTTCTCCACCAACTACACTTCATCTAGGTGGTGTCTAAATGAGCTCGTCGAAATCATGGAACGTCGTACAACTTATGGCCTGGTGGTTGTGCCAGTATTTTACGACGTTGATCCATCGGATGTTCGTCATCAAACAGGTGCTTTTGGGAATAACTTGTCAGAAGTTATACAAAATTGTATGTCATCAACATATTTGCTGCCAAACATGTTTGATATGTTTACGAGTTGGAAGAGTGCACTCAAGGAGGCTGCAGATTTGGTCGGTTGGGATGCAAGGAATTTCAGGTATATATATCTAGTTTCTTGTTTTTATTTTTTTATTTTAGAATCGACAACATTTTAAGCATATAAATCACCTTTCTTATTATGCTCTTTCTGTCTTTTTTTTTTTTTTTAATTTGTTATATTATTGAAGGAGTGAAGGTGACCTAGTGAAGCAAATTGTTGAGGACATTTCTCAAAAACTAGACACCGGATTATTGTCTATTCCCGAATTCCCAGTTGGATTAGAATCCAGAGTCCAAGAAGTGATTGACTTTGTTAATGGTCAATCAGACAGAGGTTGTGTTGTAGGGATCTGGGGAATGGGTGGATTGGGTAAAACAACCCTGGCCAAAGTCTTCTACAATCAGATTCACTGGAGATTTCAGTGTAGCAGTTTCATTGAAAATATTAGAGAAGTTTGTGAAAATGATAGTAGAGGCTGTATCTATTTGCAACAACAACTTCTTTCTGATCTCCTAAATAAAACAATGAACAAAATACATAGCATTGAGATGGGGATAACTAAGATCAAGAACAGACTTCGTGGAGTAAGGGCTCTCATTGTACTTGATGATGTGACTGAGTTTGAGCAATTGAAAGCCCTATGTGTAAATCATCAATGGATTGGTCGAAGAAGTGTAATAATCATTACAACCAGAGATGTACGCCTACTTAATGTACTTAAAGTTAATCATGTAGTCCATATTTGTAGAATAAAGGAAATGGACAAAAATGAATCCCTTGAGCTTTTCAGTTGGCATGCTTTTAGACAAGCAAGTCCAAGAGAAGACTTGATTATACTCTCAGCGGACATAGTTGCATACTGTGGAGGACTACCGCTAGCTCTTCAAGTCCTTGGATCTTACTTGTTTGATAGGAAGAAAGTAGAATGGGAAGCTGTATTGTCAAAACTAAAGGAAATTCCCAATGATCAAGTACAAGAGAAGCTGAGAATAAGCTATGATCGTTTGGATAGTAAGGAAAAGAATATATTCCTTGACATATGTTTTTTCTTTATTGGCAAGGACAGAGCCGATGTTACGGAGATACTAAAAGGCTGTGGCCTTCATCCTGAAATTGGAATGCCTATCCTGGTTGAACGGAGCCTCATAAAGCTTGATAAGAATAACAAGCTCAAAATGCACGATTTGCTACGTGACATGGGAAGAGAAATTGTTCGTCAAAGTTCTCCAGAGGAACCTGAGAAGCGTAGTCGATTGTGGATTCACGAAGAAGTACTTGATGTGTTGTCAGAACACACTGTAAGAACTTTCTCTACATATTATTTTACCAACCTCCATGATTTTATCATGAACACAAAACAAGATTTGAATCATTTTGTTCTTTCTAACTTTTGGCTAATTTTTGTGAGATTCATTGTTCAGAAAGTATTTGTCTTTTAATGTGATGTGATGCAATGCTATTAGACCCGGACTAGAACCTCCAATTAGAGAGAACGACAAAAGTTCCTTTTATTTATTACATTTTTTCTGTGCTCGTTTTTTTCACAGGGAACAAGAGCAATTGAGGGCTTGGCTTTGAAGTTGCAAGGAACTAGTGTACTTCACTTCAATACCAAAGCATTTGAGAAAATGAAGAAATTGAGACTTTTGCAAATTGATCAAGTACAACTTGTTGGAGATTATGAGTATCTTAACAAGAACCTAAGATGGGTTTGTTGGCAAGGATTTCCTCTAAAACACATACCAGACAACTTGTATCAGGAAAATGTAATTTCTATTGAATTAAAATATAGTAATATTAGACTAGTATGGAAGGAGCCTCAGGTAAATATTACATGAAATTTTCATTAACGACAACGGTAATTGTTCCCACCATTTGCTTCTTAATTTTTGGTTAAATATTTCTTGTGCAGTTTCTGCAGAGGCTAAAGATCCTCAATCTTAGCCATTCAAGGAACTTGATGCACACCCCTGAGTTTTCAAAACTGCCAAATCTTGCAAAGCTCATTCTCAAAGATTGTCCAAGCTTGTCTGAGGTGCACCAATCCATCGGAGATCTAAGTAATATTCTTGAGATAAATTTGATGGACTGTACAAGCCTTAGCAATCTTCCAAGGAGGATCTATCAGTTGAAATCTTTGCAAACTCTCATCTTTTCTGGTTGTTCAAAGATTGACAAGTTGGAAGAAGATATAGTGCGGATGGAATCCTTGACTACACTGATTGGAAAAGATACATCTGTAAAAGAAATGCCTCGTTCAATATTAAGATTAAAAAGCATTGGATATATATCCCTCTGTGGACTTGAAGGAGTAGCACGTGATGTTTTTCCTTCTCTCATATGGTCTTGGATGTCACCAACAGCAAATCTCAGATCTTGTACTCAACCATATGGGAGCATGTCAACTTCTCTAATCTTCATGGATATACAGCATAGTAATTTGGGTGACCTGTTGCCAATGCTTGTGGGACTTTCAAAACTTCGAAGTATTTTAGTGCAGTGCGACTCAAAGTTTCAACTAACCCAAGAATTAAGAAAAATTATGGATGACTTATGTGATGTAAAAGTTACAGAATTGGAAAGAACATCATATGCATCACAAATTTCAGAAAATTCCATGGAATCTTATTTAATTGGAATGGGAAGCTATGGCCAACTCATCAATATGCTTAGCAAGAGAATATATGAGGTTCTTTCTTACTCGATCTATGTTTATATTTATTATTCATCTTTACTTGTAATTAAGATAACATGCAATAGTAATTACTTCAGCAAAATATGTGCTGTTTCTCATGATCAATCAGAATATTATGAACATGATGCTTAGCATGAACAATGTGAAAATTAATTTCCAACTTAATATGATCTTTATAAATGATAGTAGTATTACTTGTGACAAATAATGTTGTCATGACATCAAAACGAAAAAGTGGAAATTCAGCTAAGTGAACACCAAGATGATGTAATAAATGTTGAATCCAAGTGATCTGAGAAAATTTAGATTAAAGAAAAAAGCATGAATTCACCTTTCTGGGTTTAATGCTAGAGTAGGAGATCATGAGATGACCAACATGTATTGAAAATTATAGAAGATGTGCTAGAGAGGTGGCTGTCCGGACAACCACCCAGTCATCATTAGAGATGGAAAATTTAAGAGGAAATCCATTGGAAGTGGATGTTATTGGCTCAAAACTGGCTGATGCTATTCACAACATAGGAGATATAAAGATTTGCAATGGTGAAAGATTGAAAAGAACCTGCCATTTGACAAAAGAATAGGACTGTCTAGTAAGAACCTTCTACTTGAGGGCACTTGGATCCTATAAAGGAAACTAGAGATAAGTCAGTAGAGCCAGTTAAGAAAAAATATCCACTTAGGGAAATAAGATCAGGAAACAGAGAGATCAGAAACAAACACCAAGCAAAAAACTAATTTTCCATGCTTAGAAACTTAAGTTCTGAAGATTAACATACCGTCTAGCCTAAACCCATTCCCTTTTCCTCTAAATTCATGCTTCCCCCCTTCTTTCTCCATAGATTCACTTTGCACCAATTGCCTACATGGGAAAGGATTTTCCTTGTTACCTAACCCATTTCCCCTTAGCACACACAGTAGACACTTGTGGGTGTACTGTTTATCAAAAAAGACATTTTTAACATGAAGTTCAGAAATGAACCAACCGTATGAAACATCATTAGCATATAAAAGAAGAACAACAACATGAAGAAGAGAAATTCTTATATGCTTTGTGAGTCAATGCAAACAAAACACATGGCACGATAATATATAGCATGGAACTCATTATATTTAATTATGAGATATAGATAAGACATGAACCATTAATGAGAGTATTACTCTCAGAGTTCCTAAATTTTTCTCCATGATGATCAGATGGGCTAAAAGTGTGAAAATAAACCTTATCGCCCTTTGTAAGGAGTGGTCATATATAATATGGAATGAATTAGATAGGCAATGGGCATAGATGGAAAAGGAGGTAGGATTTGTGTTGAAGTGCATACTCCTTTGTAGGGCAAGTGGATGGGGACATGATCTCTGGTAGGTAAACTACAAAAAGGAAATGGATAAGGAAGAAAATTTCATTGAACTTCCATCAGAAGAGGGAGTTATTCCTCTCCAAAAAGAAAGAAGAGGGAGTTACCAATGACAAAAAGGAAGGGAGTCATTAGAACTAAGGGGAAACAATGTTTAATGAAAGAGACTAAGTGACTAATATCGAACCTATCAGTAGTAAGACAAATAACATAAACCTTTTGTTTTGGTAACTATGACCAAGAAATACATAGAGTATAATAATAAGTTTATCATAAACATAGATGACCAGAAGCATGGTAAATAAAATGCATAGGCTTATGAGAAGACGATATCTCACTTGGACAGTGATTACTTATGGATCAACATATGGTTTGAACTGTTGAAAGCGAGGAAAACGTTTGATTTTATAATGTATCTCATAAAACTAGAAGAAACAGAAATGTAAAGATGAAAAGCAGAAACTGAAACAATGGGGTAGGTTGAAACATCACTATGGATCAATTCCAATTTTTTTTCTTTATTCTGTGAAACAGTTAGAAGAAATGGAGGTCCAGTGCTTTCTAGAACTAGAATATGACTTAGAAGATAGCTCGCATTTTAGTCACTGGGACCCAAATAAGCTTCATATTGTTATAGATGAATGATGAATGAAATGGGATGACCAAGGCAAGCAGGCCAATTGTCTGGAGATGCACTTGCAGCAAACAAAGCAAATATATGACTATGTGATAGGACCAGTAAGATAGAAAAAGCATAATGCAAAGGATGATCTGTAGGAATAGTGGAGGACCAGTCCTGTTTTGATGTCCTTGATGAGAGACCATTACATGAAACTCAATGACGTAATTATTACCTTAAAAAACTAATGTATAGAGATGGTTAGACATATTTTAAGTGAGAATCATGAAGAGTATATGGAAGGTAAAAAGATATACAAGGTTTAATGAGTGTGAAACATAGTATGTGAACCAACATGAGAAAATGGCCATTAGCCCATTACTAGAAAGATATGTTTGACATATCAGTTCTGCAACTTGTTCTTTTGGTAAGAGTTTTGCAACTAATATTGTAGCAGAAATATATCCAGATTATCTACAGTTGATGAGTGCATGTCATAACTATTAACTGAATTTGTTTTTATAAGTTTCCTTGTCTATATTTTTCTTTTTACAGTACTATATTATTATATTTAAAATTTGCCTTTTGTGATTTGAAATGACATTATAATGACACAAAAAGTCTATTTGAATTGCATAATTACATAAATAATTAAGCTTTTGCTCATGATACAGGGATTGAGAACCAATGACTCTGATGATTTTCCCCTTCCTGGTGACAATTATCCTTATTGGTTAGCTCATATTGGTCAAGGACATTCAGTACATTTTCAATTGGCTGAGAATAGTGATTGTTGCATGAAGGGAATGATTTTAAGTGTTGTTTATTCATCATCCTCAGAAAAGATGGCAGTTGAATGTCTTGCTGGTGTCTTGGTTGTTAATTACACAAAGTGCACCGTTCAAATATACAAGCAAGACACAATAATTTCCTTTAATGATGAAGATTGGCAAGGCCTATTATCAAATCTAAGACCTAGTGACAATGTGGAGATTTTTGTAGTTTATGGGCATGGATCAACTGTTATGAAGACAGGTGTCTATCTTCTTTATTGAGATTGGTTAATATTCAAGGGTGAATAAGACATTGTTTGGTAAGCAAATGTGTTTATTAGTGAATTATATTTTTGTCTTACAAGGACTAACAGTGACTTTGGATCTCTAGAAACCACCTATGGCACTCTTAATGCATGGGAAAGCAAGTCCAGAGAAGGTTGCTGGCATTATTAATTTACTGCAACTCGTGTGAAGTGACAAAGACTGAACTTGAAGGTTTGGATTCTTAGGGAATTATTCATGTCAAAGTACACACAGGTGGATGTTGTTTCATATCTTTAGCAAATAACCAGCTGGTTGACCCGTGCACTCGCAAGGGTCACTCTTTATTTTTTTATTGTATGTTGTTTGTTTTTAAGTATGTATCAAAAAGACTTGTAATATGATATTTTCTCTTAATATTAAATAACACTTGTTAACATGTAGTTTATATGTAGAAATTTAAATGAAAAGATATAAGATATACTTATAAAGTATAATAAATAATAAATATATAATAATGTATGTAAGTTATCAATCAATGAGAGTCATTTGAATTGATGACTTAAGTCTTATGTGATATTTTGTTTAGAGCCAAAAGCTTGGTTAAAGACATAGGTGATTGAGATAAACTCAGCCAAAAGAGAATGATATAAGAAATTTGAAATTACTATATAATTAGAGATAATATAATAAAGACAACATGTATCTATTAATTGATAATCAAGCATCAAAGTCTTAGTCACACATTTTCTCTCATGTTGCAACTACAAACCCTTGTTATAGACATATATAATCAAGTGCTTAGACTATATATATACACATGTATATATATTTATCATTGGTAATTTCTAAAACATTTAAATTTATAAACATAGATAATATTTATTTAAATAGCATCAAAAATTAATATTTATTTAAATTGATGATAATTGATTCTTGTACATAAAATTATA
This sequence comes from Pueraria montana var. lobata, assembly GCA_026413185.1. Taxonomy (NCBI): domain Eukaryota; kingdom Viridiplantae; phylum Streptophyta; class Magnoliopsida; order Fabales; family Fabaceae; genus Pueraria; species Pueraria montana. The sequence continues at coordinate 14,293,412 of CM048653.1, forward strand.
AAACAATAATATTATAATTATATATAAAGTCAATAAAAAATTATATATATTGTAATAATAAAATATTATTTTGACTATTAAATTAATAATATATTTTTATAATATATTACATCAAACATATTTATTATTATACTGCAAAAATATATTTTGAAAAATTACTTTGATACTGATTTTATTTTTAATATCATATTAATATAATAATTTTATAATAATTAGACTAATATAAATAAATTTTATATTATAGTAATAAATTTTATGAAAAGAATAAATTCTATTTTTATGTTTTCATATTCTATCCACAATTAGGAATAAAAAATAAAAAGAAGTATATATGAAATGAAAAGAAAAGTGTGATAAATAAGATGAAAAAAATAAAAATTGTAACCCAAGCTTGATAGCAATCATATATGATTCTTGGTTCCTAACCATAACACCATGATTGTCTTTTACTCATTTCCTCCCAACCGTAGCATCAATTTCCGTTTTCACACACTCCACTGTAACCTCCTGCCACATGTCACTCCTCCATTCGCCCATCCTCCCTGTGATCACCGCCTCACACCTTTATCAAAACCCCCAACGCTTCAACCTTTTCTTCTCTTCGTCACGATTTCTTGGTTGGACCAACACTTTTCGCTCTCACACACTCACGTCTGAGATACAGATACGCAGGAATCCCAAAAAATTGGAGGGAAGATAAGCTAATGAAAAAAAGCCACGTGTCAATTTAGGACATTTTTTTTATATTATAGTAAATAGATAAATAGATAGAAGATGTGGTCAATTGCATGATGTATAGTAGCTCCACCACCGTTACCTAAATCTTGCTAAGTATGTGATTTTTATTTGCTCAGTGTTGTACTGATGCTTTATTCAATAACAGAGAGTAATTAGTTGTTGCGAATGTTTTCTTTCATACATTCAATCGTAGCTTAAAGATCAAAAGATAAAACATACTGGAGGCAGCCATTGACTCTACAGGATTGGAGTTAGGAAGTAAAGGACATCAAAATTTGCCATTATTACAAATTAAGGCTCGGCAAAACTAGCTAACAAGTTAGTTGAAAGTTGAAAAACTAGTTAAAAGCTGAAAAACTAGTTAGTAGCTAGAAGCTGAAAGCTGTTAAACTAGGTTATTAAATCATAAGTGTTCGATAAAATTACATGTTAAAGTATCTGGAAAATGTAAAATGACAAAAATAGACCTATTTATATGATATTTTTATATAAATTTTAATTTTATTTGATGGATAAAAATATATTTTGAGGTGTTATAATTTTAATTTTTTTAATTAATTTTAAACTCTTGTAATTATTTATTTATAGATAAATTATTTTCATTGTATTTTTAGTTTCAATTGTTACATTTTTTCATATTAAGTATTCTACTATTTATCTTATACTATATCTTTAAATATTTTTAATCAAGTTTAAAATGAAATAAAAAAACATACACTTAAGTATATATTATACTTTTATTATGTTAATTGGCGTATAGTTAAAATAAATTGTCTATTATAAAGTTATTCAAAAAAATTAAAAAGTAAAAAAAATCTAACGTTTATCATTATCAATTTTGTGAAATATAATGTTGAAATAATAAATTAAATATTATAAATAGTACAATGGTTAAAATTAATAGTGTAATATAAAAATGTAAAATAAAATAACAAATATAAAATAAAACAAATAAATAATAAAATCTTGTTTTATTTAAAAAGGGTTATAAGGAAGTTTAATAAATATTTTAAGGATAAAAAGGAAAAAAAATATAAAAAGCTATAAGTTAGAAGCTAGCGTTTCAAAAATCGCTACTCCAAGTAGTGTAATGTCGTGATTTTTTTCAAGTGTATGATCAAGTGTTTGATTGATAGTACAAGAGGAAATTAAATTTAAAGCTATATTATGTATAAAAGAATTAATAAATAGATTGTTTTGTTATGTGCTATAATGTTGTTGATAATATTTCATGTACGGCCGGGCTTAGAAGGTAAGGTTGTTGTTAGGAATTTTACGTAAATTTCGTAAGTTGTAGAAAAGAAAAAAAAAAGAAAAGGGGGTGCTTTTAGAGGAAATAGGGGTGTTACTAGCAAAATTTCATGCAAATCTCTTAATTTGAACGTGTCCAGCTTCCTAATTCTTCCAATTCCTTCATTCTTATCTTTCTTCCTCTCTAAGCTCTTTCTTTTCCGTAAATGGAAGTTTGATTCCTACCTCAACTTGAAGTTTGATTTCTTCTTCACTAGAGATTTCTTAGTTGATGTTAAGTTGGTAAGTCCAGTTCCTTCCTATTCTTGATTTCTACGTATCTTTCTCATCTCCTCCCAAGAACATGAGAAATGGGTCTTGGTTAGATTTTAAGAGATGAGAGAAATCTTAATTTTTGAGTTTACTTTGATGTTGATTTAGGTGTCTCCTAGTTGATTCTGTAACAAAACTTGAGGACAGATCACTCAAGAAATCCAAAGTTCCCCTCTCTAGTTTTCTTCACGGTTTGAGTCAAGAAGTTTAGGTAAGGGAAGCTTTAAACTTGTTTGACTGATTTGGTGGTGTTTGGTACTTGTGTTCTTGATGAGTTGATTGAAATTGTGATTTAAGTTGAAGTTAATATAATATCATGATGTGTTGTTTTGATTTGAAATGGTCTTGCAAGTGTTGTGAATTGTCCCTAAACCTTTGAGGCATGTTTTTGGATGCTTGGGATCCTTTGGGAAGCCCTGGATTCTGCAGAAATTCTTGTTTAGATGTTCTGTTAGTAGAAAATTTTGTGAGAGTCCGATTCTGTAGAATCAGCGTCCAATGACCCACTCAGCCAACCAGCGTCCAATGACACACTCAGTCAACCAGCGTCCAATGAACCACCCAGCATCCAGTGACCAGCGTCCAGTCAACTCTGGTCAACTCTGGTGCTTTTGTTCAGCTTTGAGTCCAGGACCCAGTTTTGTTATGAATGTGATATATATTCATTTTTCTTATATAAATGATTATTTTAAATGTGCGATTGACATTCTTTGAGATGTGTAATATAATTGTGAGTGTAGATTTGAAATATTGAATGAGAATATTGGATATGCCACCACTTTGGTTCTAGAACTATGTTAGAAAATTCACCCTTAGTTAAATTTAGTGTTGTGTTGTGAGTAAGGATTCGAGGTGTGAGAATGCCTTACTTGTGCTTACTGAACTGCTAGATTGGGTTCATAAGTGTGATTTAAGAAAAATGGTGAATTTATAACATAGAAGGAACATGTGGCAAGCAGAGTTGTTTGGTTTGTGCATAAGATTGCATGCGGGTAGGCACGTAAGTTGAGGGTGCTAGGTGGGCTCTCAACCTAGTGCTGGAGGATTTCGTGGTGGCTAATGGTGGGCATATAGAATAGACAAGTGGGCGAATTCCTAAAGATGGAAGGTTTTGCAAACCTGACAGAGGTAAGCCAATACCAACACTTGTCTATATTGGATTAAATTCACACTTCCTCCACATGGTGGCTCAAGGGACTCCCTGAATGGTCTAAGAAGAGACTAATGGTAGGGGATGGGGCCTATGGGGACTGCCCGAAATTTGTTGAAATCTCCATGGAGTCGAGTCAGCATAATATTGCATGATGATATTGATGTATGAAGTGACATATGAAATGAACTGATTATTTAGTGTGAATGATGTTGATTGAAATTTTGTGTATAATCTATCATTCTTTTTATAAGAAGCTTACCCTTGCAAATTGTGTTTGTATTGTATTACTGCAATGATCGTGTATTGACACGGGAGCAGGTAATATTGATGGCGCAGGCTCTCATGATAGTCAAGGTTGAAGATTGGACGATCCTTTTGTTCCTTCGGATTGGACGATCTAAAGATTGGACGATCCTCCTGTTCTGCTGATTATGTTCTAGTATATATGTACATAGTATGGGGACCAGCTTAGGAAATATGTATAAATATTTAGGTTGCTATGAATGTCCTTTAAAAGAAGACTATATTGGTATTGTATGTATGTATATATACGTAAGTTTTGTAAAGCCAGACTTAGCACTTTTATGATGTGAAGATGTACGTTATCAGTAGGAAAGTCGGTACATATAATATGTGTTAAATGAGAAAAAAAATTCTTTGAAATTTCATATGATAATAATTAATAATTGTTTTAGTATAACAAATCTGTAACGAAGATGGGTCGTTACAAGTAGCGTTTCAAAAAACGTTAGAAACTACTAAAAAAAACTTGTTTACCAAACAGTCAAACAAGCTTTTCAACTAGTAAAAAAAGCTAGAAACTAGCTAAAACGGCCTAATAGCTTTTCTTGCTGACCATCACTATATAAGGGTGTCTCACCCCTTAAGTATGGGTCTAACCCTCATTTTTTACCTTTTCAGATGGCTCAAAGGCGACTAGTGGCTATATTTTTAGGTTAGCTGGGGGGTTGTTTTTTTTTGGAAATCTAAGAAACAAACTATATTAGCACAATCTACTATGGAGTCAGAAATGATTGAATTGGCAACTGCCTATGAAGAAGTAGCATGGTTGAGAAATGTTGTCAGATTTTCCTATGTGTGAAAAATCGGTTCCAGTCATATTAGTCCATTGCGATAGTACCACGACTATTGCAAAGATTCAAAACCGTTATTATAACGGTAAGAGGCAACAAATACGTTGCAAGCTTAGTATAGTAAGAGAATTTCTCACCACTGGGGCTATAAGGGTGGATCATGTGAGGTCTGAAGATAATTTGGCTGATCCTTTGACGAAAGATTTAGCAAGAGAGAAGGTTTTCAAAACCTCAAAAGGAATGGGACTAATGGCCATAGATTAAATTGTCTCTTATAAGGGTAATCCAACCTATGGACCGAAGATCCCAAGAAATAGGTTCAAAGGTTAATAACAACATATAATATGATGTGAGAATCATGCAATAATAATTCTTCTAAGTCCCATTCATATATTTTGAACATGATATTTTGTAGTGTTAAAAGTTTGAATTAATTTCTTAATGAGTTCCATACTCTATATGGAGTGGAGTACCTAGCTAAAGAAGTATTCTTGATAGACTCACTTATGTGAATGTGTTAGTGAGGTCACTTGTAACACCCTAATTTCTATAATGGTAAATATGCGAGGTTTAATTCAATTAATTATTTCATAACGCACTTTTATTAATTTACTTATGAAAATCTAGTGAAATTAAGAAAACTTGATTGGGATTTTATGGATATATTTTTCTTTTCTAAAACAATAAACAAACTTTTTCCTAAATTTTAATTTCGACAGTTGCGCTTCGTTTTAATACTTATAACATGTTAATATAATTTGAAATAAAAGGTTGTGACATTATTTTGATTGTAAAAGAGCGATTTTAAGTTTTTGAAGAAGTAGAAATAAGTAAATACAAATGATAATTATGACTGAAATATAACATATGCATATCTGAAAGTTTTTAAAATAATGTACCCCAGAGCATAACAGTCAACACGTGGAAAGGCAAAGTACGGAAAAACTAAAACATAGTTATATGACATGATGACTAACATATACACATAACAAAAGAAATATGAGTGCCTAGGTCTACCCCAACGAGATACATGACAAAGAAAAGAAAGTCCTAGGACTCAGAGTAGTCATCTTCTAACTCCCACTCTGTGCAGAGATCCTAAGCTCCAAGGGTCATACCTGAGCGTTCGTGCGAATCGAATATAGCCCAAGATGTGATCTATGCCCACAACTGCTACCCATCTCCTGAAGATGTTCTCAATCCTCCAATGGAGGGTTGATTCCTCCGCTGCCATCTGCCCCTAAAAGAAAATAAACAGAAGGGTGAACTCTCTGCTTCATCAAGCAGCACACAAACAACGACTTTACAAGTCACAAACAAAATCTTGTCCACCATCGCCATGTGGTTTTCTAACGTTCACACTCGTAGTCCTAATCATTTCCTTTCACTAATTCTGTAAATCCTTTCTTACTGGCCAGCTGGCACTGGAACTCCCAGAACTCAGTGGTCTTACACAATTGAGTTGGATGATTGTTGGGAGTACACCTCTCACCATGGTACTATGGTGGGCTATCACCAACCGATGATGTCTCGTATTTTTGTCAGGGTGGCTGAGTCAGCTATGTGATCTATCGTCACAACTCAATGCCTTACCCTCCAAGGTCGCATTGCCTTACGATCATCTCCCAGGTACCAACTATGATCATCAAATACTCGGAGGACTGACTCCTCCACAACTCTCCTCACACGAATTATTCTTTCTCGTCAGAGTGGGGTTCCGCTGCACATGGTACTGGACGGTTGAATAGACGCCGAGCCTGAGACCCCGTCTCTGCTCAAAATCATATGAACGAGGACATTTGCCCCCATCACCTTTCTATGGGTGACCATCACATTACGTCGTGACACGCCTTTCGGACTCCGCCCCCTGTCTTTGTTATTCTCACAACTAGAACACTCCATGTGACTCTCTTTTCATCTTGCAGTTCCCACGAATCGCCGCGCACACGTAGTTCCATTGCACAACTCTCAGAAATCAACAAGATTCACAACACGTAACAAAATCTTGTTAAGTTTTATTTGTGCCTCACCCTCTCATCAATTTCTATAATTTTTAATAATTAATAACTTACCGTTGATTCCTCCACGCAAAGGTCCTAAATTCTTTCTATGTCAAATGCATAAAATAAAGAGTTCGTTAATTAATTTCTATTTAATAAAATAAAATAAATCTTTTAGCCTAATTAATTGTGCTCACTGTTCAAGTTTCATTTATCTGTTAGATGACAGTCTAGCCACCAATACTAGAATGTAGTTCTAGTCCTCACAAGTACTCGCGCTCGAGTCTTGTGAACACATCACACAGACAAACAATTTTATCACAAAGTTCAAACTACATTTAATAGACCGTATCACCAAAACAGAGAAATTCACACATTCAAATGTCAAATGCTCAAGGTTTTCCTCCCTGAGACTTAATTGAATCAATCCAAACAATAGTTATATTATATCCATTATCTCACAGCATCCAAATAGTAATTAAAAATAAAATAATAAAAGCATACATATTAATATCAAATTTGAATATAGAGTCAAATTTTCATTGGCAGTACTGAATGTGAGCTCTTACTGAAATAAGCAAATGACCTTGGAATTTAATAATTTTTATATAAAATTGAAGCTCTTGAAATCTAGTTTATAGAAAGGTGTACCACTTATAAAATCAACATCTAGAAAATTTTATAAAAATTTTCCAAGTCAGTAACTCCATATTTTTAGTACTCACTGAACATAACCTAAAGAAATTAAATTTTCTCCCACTTCCCAAAACTAAATTAACTGAAACTTTTTACAGATTAAAGCTAACTCCTTGATATTTCCAAAAAGGTATTTCTTGCTTCCAAATTCATTTTCTATTGTTCCCAGTAAAAACATTACTAACAGCCTAAGATTTTGACCTCAAAACAGAGTCTTAAACCATTGTTCTGTTTCTTTTGAAAAAAATTCATTTATAAATTATGCTTGGAAATTTTTGTAATATACATGGTTAAAAAGCTTATTGTGTCTAGTTTTTCAAGGTGTAATTACATTTAAAAAAACATTCAGTACACAGGGAGAATTTTAACAAAAAACCGAGCATTGTTCCAGTGAAACTCCAAAACAGGGCAGTCTAATCTCGAGCCATGGATGAACCCGAAGATGACTTTATTTTTCGAATACATCAAAACAAAAGTTGTTTAATTTTATGTCTATTTTCATTGAAAACAAGTTTGACGAAAAACCAACGGTTAGATATTTCAGAAATAGCAAAACAGTGAGGGTTGTTCCATGCTAAACGAAAGAACAGCCACTGTTTCGAGTTTTTTAACTAAAATTTTCCAAAGGAGATTTGATCAAAAACCAACTTTTAGAAAGAGATGCCTAACTTAACTTGTTTCCAGAGCCATTCTTATTCAATTTACAAGATAAAATGACCTTATTCCTTACATGCAAAAGCTCACAATCCCAGCCATAGAAAATTCAACAACATTCATCCAATTTCAATCTCAACAAACATTCAAACATATATCAATTTCCAGCAATGGGACATGCATGTATACTTATGGTTAAAGCCCCAGCCCTTAACCATAATCTCAACAAAGAATTTAAAATCAAGATTCCACAAGAGAGTTCCCCTTACCAAGTTCCAAAAGCAATCAAGCAAGGAGAAGAGATGAAGAAGTGAAGAGAAAACTTGAATGTGAGGATGAAGAGGTTGTGTCTTGGTGCACATGCAAGCTTCAAAGCTTCACAACCATGGCTTCCTTTGCCTTCCTTAGCTCTCGGTCCAGAAGAGAAGAAGAGAGAGATGAGAGAATTTGATATTTTAGTGTTGAAGATGTTTTGAAGAAAGAAAAATGAAAAGCTTTGGATGGTTTGCTTGGTGTTGGCCGTGGGGTTCCTTAGTTAATTAAGTGTTCATGATGGTTGCTAGGTGTTGATTTCATCTCATGCATGTAGTTCTAGGTGTCAATTAGGCTGATTAGGTGTTAATTTTGTGTTAATTGCATGCATGCATTATAGATTAGGTGTCATGAAATTAAGATTAGGGAATTTGGTTACCCAGTTTAATTTACACAGTATAATTTTATATTGTGTAATCATAAAGAGGTGTGTTTTAAAATTTTAAAACTTAATTTCAAACATCTAATTAATTTTATAAAACTTCTAGTAATAAAAACTTTTCTAGTAGCTCAGATAAAATTTCCTTTGTAAAGAAATTATTTACAGATAAACTTTATAAGAGTTAACTTGGAAGTTACTAGAATTTAATATAATTAAAATACTTAAAACAATTTGCAAACAATAAATTAAGTATTACATAGCAATAGATATTATAAATATTTTACTACAAGTAATTAATATCAGCTCAATTAATTACTAGCAGGCATAGCAGATAGGCATACACACACAATATACATACTTGATCATTAAGTACATATTACACTGCACAAATAAATAAATAACATGAACAATTCAATCACACAGAATTCTATAGCAACTTACAAACAAAAACAAAGGAAAGTAACTACAAAGAATTAATTGTAGAAAATTAATTCCAGAGAGTTACTTACAGAGAAATATATAAATATATACATATTATAAATATATATACGTATACACTTATATAACTGAGTTGAAGTTTTTATGGTGTTACATCACTTCCTATGGAATTTTGGACAAAATTTTCTAGAGATTACTATAGTAGGATATATGTGTATGACCATAATGCACGGGCTTTTAAACTACACCCTGAAAGATTGTGTGTGTGGTGTTGTTAGACATAGAGTTCAAGACTACGAGTCTAGTCACTCTAGTATAATCTAAAATATCATTACTACGTAGTAAGTCTATGAACACCATTGCTTATGCTCAATCTTATTTGTAATATCATATTGCTCGATGAAATTTCTTAAAATAGCAAGTGGGGGATTGTTAAATGATTTGTTAAAATATTTTAAATTGAATTATAAGTTTCTGTTTTTATTTTGAATGTTAAATGATTATAATTTGATTTAAAAGTGCTTAACGTTCAAAACTTTTATTTGGTTTAAAATTGCATAACAGAAGCTTTTATTAATTTGATTTAACGGTAATAATAAAATAGCTTTATGTGAGTTGAATGAGATTTTCAAATCTACAGGTTAAATTTTTTAACCGTTAACTCTTGAATTTGGTTTTAATGACTTTAAAAACCATTTACAACAGTATATGACTATATATAGAAAAGGAAAAACTGCAAAAGAACACATGGAAGTTCAAAAATCAACGGTGGATTCTTTGCAGTTTTGAGTATTGTGGGTGTTAGTTTGTGGGACTCTCTTCTGTGCAGAGAGGGTTCTGACTCATTTTGGAGAGCTGTTTTATCCTAGGGACAACGAGGCTGTACACTGCTACATATTTCAGGCAGAGTTTTAAAAAGAACGACCTAGTCCGCGATTCAACCTTTGTTAATTTTTCTGTTCGTGTTTGATATTTTGCAGCATCAGGTCGCTTGTTTATTTCTAAGAATGTGTTCTTCAATGAATCTCATTTTTCGAACTCGACTCTTATTCATGTTACTCCAACTACAAAATAAGTACACCAATAGACCTTACATTCAAGTATCCCAAATCAAAAGAGGAGGTAGAAAGGATAACAATTAATTTAGAAAATGACTCGATCAAATCCAAAATGGGATGAATATGTGATATAGAATGAGCGATATTTGTTCTTTATTTCACATCTAAAAGACAAGTGTCGTCTCCCTGATTAGATAACTAATTAATTTGGAACCAATTACTTAATTTGGAGTTATGATCACAAAGTTATGAACAAATTATAGCGGTCTTAAACTTAAAACAATGTTTTTATTAAATAAACTAGTCCAATTGATTTGAACACTTGCATAAATTACATTAATTTCTATGTATGTATAGAAACAACTATGAATTATAATAATGACCATGATTTTCAAAACCGGATCGGACCTACCAGTTGAACCAAGAATCGGTCTGCCATCTAGTCCGGATGACCCTCAGAACTAGTGTGCCAAAGAACCGGTCAAAAATCGAAGGAACCGGTCAAGAACTGGTAAAATTGGTGAAAACTAGGACTAGTTGAACCGGTTCAACAAAACATAATTTTTTTTTCTTTTTTTCAAATATTGGCAATTTTTATATCTCAATTGGCACGCGACTATGCAAACTCTATAAATACGAGAGATAGAGTGAATAGTTTTTAATCTTTGACCGATATTAAATATAAATATAAATATATAATAATTAGAGTAACATTGTTTAGTTTACTATCCACTATTAAACGAATGGGAAAAGTCATGACAAACAAAAAATAACTCAAAATAATTTAGTTATGACATTTTTAAGTGAAGTTTAACTTTTAATATTATGAAATTATGAATATTATATTATTTTTTGTTTAATATTATAATATATTATACTTAAAAATAAAAAATATATTATTTAATTATTATCGATTCAACCACAGTTCTATAATGGTTAAACCATTAAATCTTGAACCAGTATCTTCATCGGTTCAATGACCAGTCTGGTTTTAAAAACATTGACAATGATATAGCATGTCAGATGTTTCATTTTCCTTCTTTTTATTAGGTGAAACTAACTTTCTTTTTGTTAAGTTAAATTGCAGGTCTTTGAACTATTTCACAATTTTTAATTAATTAGATCCTTAAACTATTTTTTTATAATTGGGTTACTAAACTTATATTTATTTTTTAATTAGCTTCCTGATTTTAAAAATTGTCATAGTTCATGACCTAATTAAAAATTGTCACGTTTCTGCATGCCAGTGCAGCTCTGCATGCTCTAAACTCAGTATTCTCAACTTGCAGAGATGAGAATACTGACTTACAGAGACTTGGCAATTTTTAATTTTGTTCCTGAACTATTTGACAATTTTTAATTAATTTCTTGAATTATTTTTTGTTTCAATTGAGTCTGTGAACTAGTATTTTTTTTTTAATTATGACCAAGTTCAAGGGTTGAATTAAAAAAAAAATAGTTCCAATACCTAGTTAAAAATTATCAAATAGTTCATGAATGTGTTGATTAATTTAACCTTTCTTTCTTTATAAAGTTCAGTTTTTTTTTATATATGTATTTTTTTTACTCTTTAATTAATTGTTGTATAGAGAAAAAAAATTAAAAACTAATTTTTTGCATGATTAATAGACATCATCGCGTGGATCCAATCAAAGTAATAGTTTTGGTTAAAGAGACCACTAAGGCACTAATAATGTCTTAGCTAAGTTGGTGCTACCTCCCGAAGCAAAAAAGCAAATAAAAGAGGTGGTTCGGAAACAAAAGCATTGCCAAGGCACTTGCTATTTACACCTCCCATTTTTGCTAGTACATCCCCATTCCCCTTTTAAACCCTTATCTTACACTCCATCTTTGTTAGTCTTTAAAATTTGATTTTCATCCTATTTTTATTGTTCTTTAAATGCTAATTTTGAATCCCATCTTCATCCCCATATTCATTATATAATATTGTGTTTTCCTTCAATATTATAGGTAATATTGTGCTTTTTCCTTCACGTGGCATTGTGTTTCAAGGTACGTTCATCTCTAACTTCATCAATTATATAGTGTAATCAAACTTTGACATTATTTTTGGCAATTTTGAGTATACGGTGGTCTCTAGCATGCCTCTCAACTCTATGTGTATTGCGCTCAAATAAGTGTGCAAATGTCAACATTGGTGCGACTTGTTAAGGTTAAGGTACGTTTTATAACTACCAAAAACGTTTCCAGAACTATAACACATAGTTCTGGAAACTATAACACATAGTTCTAGAAATTTCTTTCCAAAATTGGTATATATTGTTCTGGAAAGACATTTTTGGTATTGTTTTATTTTGTTTTATCTCCTCACAACTTTATTTCTTTTCTAAGAAAAAAGGGTACAATGGGTAAATAAAAAATAAAGAGAAGGTATTGGGGTGTAAATAGCAAGTGCCCATTGGTAATTGTCCTTAGGAATCCAATAAGAATAACTCGAGCAATTTCTTAGGACACCTTGTTTTTTTCCCGGTGCACCCCATAAATTTATATATACCTATTATATCCTTATTCATTATAATGATATACTGCGCCTCTCTCTCATTTGCACCCCATTCTTCTTCTTCACTGCAACTACTACGTGGTTCCTCCGCATTGTCGTTCTCTTCTTGCCGATCTACTACCTTCGTTGTTGATGTATTTACTTCGACGAAGCTTCCATTTAAGGTGAAGAAGGTAGCATAGGTTTTTCTATTATCCTCGTTCCTCCGTAGATGGCGAGGTTTCAGTTCAAGTTCTTCATCTGGTAAAGGTTTTTTTTTTTAATGGTGAACAGTTCATTACAGAAAGTTGAATCCGTAACTATTGTAATAGGATTACGAATTGGGCAATCCGTAAAATGACATTACGGATTACACAATCCATAATGCAATTACAAGACTTACGGATTGTCTAATTCTTAATGTTGTAATTGCATTACGGATTGTGTAATCCGTAATGTATGTATATTGTAATATACATTACGGATTACACAATCCGTATTTCAATTACAAGACTTACGGATTGTCTAATCCGTAATGTTGTAATTGCTTTACGGATTGTGTAATCCGTAATGTATATTACAATATACATACATTACAGATTACACAATCCGTAATGCAATTACAACATTACGGATTAGACAATCCGTAAGTCTTGTAATTGCATTACGGATTGTGTAATCCGTAATGTATATTGTAATATACATTACGGATTACACAATCCGTAATATAGCTAGGAATTTTGTAAAAGAAAATGTATTTGCTATGTTAACCTATTTAAGTTCAATGAGTTGAAATATAATGCTTGTTTAGTTAATAATAATTAAATTATTGTTGTTAACAATGTGGGCAATTTGTTGGATGATTTTTTGTGTTTATTCAATTAAGTGTTATTTTTTTGAAATATTAGATTTTATGGAGGACCATTATACGAGCAAGATGTCGGATGAAGTAGACAAGGATGTTGATCAGACAATGGTTGAAGATATAATAATGCAATATGGACTAGACATTAAAAAAGATGATGATTGTACTGCTGTATTCACAAATAAGGTAATTGTTTTGTTTAATTGGTTAGTCACATAATTGGAAAGGTGAATCGGCATATTGATGTTGTATGTTTGATTATGCAGGTGTTTCCCACTCGTGATGAGTTATTGAAATGGGTTCGAGCGATTGCATTTAAGATGGGTTTTGTCATTGTGATTTTGAGGTTAGACACATCAAATGGGATACCAGGAAGGAAGACATTTGTTTTGTTGGGTTGTGAGAGGGGTGGAAAGTATAGGCCAAAGAAAAAAGATGTAGTGGGGACAGTGACTGGGACTAGAAAGTGTGATTGTCCCTTTAGATTGAGAGGAACACCACTTAAGAATGGTGAAGGATGGACATTGAAGTTATTATGTGGGTCTCATAATCATGATTTAGCTGAGACATTGGTTGACCATCCATATGCTGGTCGTCTAACATCTAACGAGAAGACAATGCTCGTTGATATGATGAAGAGTATGGTCAAACCAAGAAATATTCTCCTCACATTGAAAGAGCATAATGAAAATAATGTGACTCAATAAAACAAGTATATAATGCAAGGAGTGCATATCGAAATGGTGAAAGTGGCCCAAGGACACAAATGCAACATTTGATGAACCTACTTGAGCGTGATATGTATATTCATTGGCATAGAATCCATGAAACATCGGAAGTAATGCGTGATATTTTCTGGACACATCCTGATGCAGTGAAGTTAGTGAATGCGTTTAACATAGATTTTATGATGGATAGTACGTACAAAACAAACAGATATAGACTACCATTACTTGAGATTGTTGGTGTGACGCCTACTGGGTTGACCTTTTATGCAGCTTTTGTGTATTTAGAGGCTGAACGACAAGATAACTTTGTTTGGGCACTTGAGAGATTGAGAGGACTTTTTTGGAGACTTGATGGATTGCCTAAAGTGTTTGTGACTGCAGAGATATAGCCTTGATGAATGTAGTGAAAATTGTGTTTCCTGAGTCTACTAATATATTGTGCCATTTTCACATTGACAAGAATGTGAAAGCGAAGTGCAAGACATACGTGACTCCCAAAGAGGCATGGGACCAAGTCATGGATGCATGGGGTAGTGTTATAGATTATCCGACTGAATCTGAGTATGAAGACCGTGTCACAAAGTTTGAAGTTCTTTGTTCACCATGGATATTCTTTGTTGACTATGTCAAAAATACATGGTTATTGCCTCACAAGGAAAGATTTGTAAAGGCATGGACAGATAAAGTTATGCACTTAGGGAATACAACAAGTAACAGGTATTTGAATTTGTTATACATAATGTAATTTTGAAGCAAATATGCAAGTATAAGATTGTAACAAGAACTTTATTTATTGTTAGAGTTGGGTCTGTGCATTGGAGCTTAAAAAGGTTGCTTCAAACTAGCATGGGGGACTTGTGTAATTGTTGGGATGCCATGAACAACTTGATAATATTGCAACATACCAAAATAAAAGGCTCATTTGAGAATAGTATTAATGTTGTGGGTCATAGTTTCAATGTGACATTGTATAAGAGAGTGTCGGATTTGTTTAAGGTTTGCGTTGAATCATATTGCAGATGAGTTTGATCGAGTCAAGTTTATTGGTGTTGATAGTGCTCGTTGTGGATGCATAGTAAGAACCACACATGGTCTCCCATGTGCATGTGAACTAGCTAGATATGTTGTGGGTAGCATACCACTGAGCGCAGTTCATATTTTTTGCACCAGACTAAGCTTTAATGACATGGGGTCTAATGAGGAATATGCAGAATTGTCTGTGCAGCAAGAAGTTGATGTCATACTGAAATGTTTTAAAGAGGTTGAAATTGGTGGGAAATTGACTATAAAAACCAAACTTCGCGAAATTGCATACCCTGAGATGACTTCAATGTGTCCGCCTACTCAGAAGGTCAAGACTAAGAGTTCACAAAAGGGGCGTGCAACCAAATTGGAAAGGTCAACTAAGCGTGACTCTTCGTACTTTGAGCATGTGGATACATTACATTATGTACATGACAACTCATCCAGTTTGAAGTATTCCAAAAGATCATCTCAGCAAACAACACGCCAGAGGAAGCCTCCCATGATCGATCAATTTAATGTAATTATGCATATCAGAGTCCCATCTAATGAATCCGGAGAATAAAGATATCAACTCAAATGGACGAACTACACGATGCTCGTCATATGGCCTCCAACAAACGTTATCTGTGTTCAGCTCATCCAACTGTGAACGATAATGGCTTATTGATAACAACTTCCCAGGCACCCAACGGCTACATCATGGTAATGACTCACTGTATCTCTTACCTAGTGTCCTCAACCAGATAGTAGGGAAATGCTCGTAGATCCATGCCTGTGTCAAAAACCACGAAGCAAAAATTATGGTCAATACGTTTAGTTTATGTTTATTTTAATATATAAAAGGTACCATATTAGTAATTACCTGTAGAA
This sequence comes from Pueraria montana var. lobata, assembly GCA_026413185.1. Classification (NCBI taxonomy): domain Eukaryota; kingdom Viridiplantae; phylum Streptophyta; class Magnoliopsida; order Fabales; family Fabaceae; genus Pueraria; species Pueraria montana. Next base: position 14,309,489 of record CM048653.1, read on the forward strand.
GAGTAACATAACTGCCGACTTGCCTTGTCTTAGCAAAACTGGCATCAGCCAGATGCTCATACATATGAACCAATGCAGCTGCACCCCATGCATAACCCCCGCACAACTGAAGGTCACGGAAAAGCGGTAAGAAGCTCATGCTTACAGTGCCAAAACTCTTGTCAGCAAAGATGGTAGACCCTACTAGATGCAACAAGTATGCTCTAGCTGCATGCGTCCATTGCATCGTCGAGCACTTGTTTGCATACATGTCCTGTAAAAAGCTTAGGCGCACATGTCCCCCTCTGGTGAATTTGGTCTCTGCATATGCATCTTCAAATGACACTCCTAACAAGTCCATCAGCACGGGATTAGCACTTGAAGCATCCAAATGAGGGTAACTGTAAAAAGCTCCAACAACGGGGATATGTAACAAAGACGACACATCATCAAGTGTGATGGTCATCTCTCCCATGGGCAAATGGAATGTGTTGGTCTCCTCATGCCACCTCTCAACAAAAGCACACAACAATCCCTTATCCGCAGTTACATAACTACATTCAATCAATGGGGATAAGCCAGAATCCTTCACCAAATCCTTTATTTGCTTGTGTGGAGGACCAAAGGCTCTCAATTTACGTCCGTGTGATACCACCTTTAACTCACCCCGATCCTACAAGTAATTACAAAATGATAAATAATTAAAATTAACTTCTTCAATGCAAAAAAAAAACATGTATTATTTATTAAAATAAATTATGGAAAGATGTATACCAATCCCTGCCACAAATCTCGGGCTACGTGATCAACATATAATGTAAGGATTGATGTGTCCTCAGGCCCACCACCAAACTTAATAACATCAGCTACTTCTGGCTCCTCCTGTTGCTCCATCTCCTCATTCTCCTCATGCTGAACAACATCATCAACTCGTCCACAGCGCCTTCGTGCAGATGCAGTGGGTCTCACACGTTGGGACGGATTGGCACTCCCACATCTAGTGAGTGGCATTTCTGCACATATAACAAATCAAATATATAACAACCACAACTAAATGACGTCTAAATGTATATAACAACAATGACATACAAATTTTGTCTCATACAAATTTTGTCCTATACAATTTTAATTAATTTATGTTAAATATCATCTTATGCAATTACAAATTAAATTATACAATTACATATTAAATTATACAATTCCATATTAAATTATATAATTTTAATTTCTAACGGATTACAAATTAAATTATACAAATTATTTTCTTACGGATTACAAATCAAATATCATATTATACAATTACACATTAAATTATACACTTACAAATTAATATCTTATGAATTTCAAATTAAATATCATATTATATAATTACAAATGAAATTATACAATTAAAAATTAAATTATAGATTTTCCCTTAATTACGGATTATTAAATCCAGAGTATATATCGAAATCCGGAATTGTATTACGGAATACCCATTCCGTAATACATTGTTGCATTACAGAATAGGAATTCCGTAATAGCTTTTCGGAGTTCCATATGTACTACGGATTATCCAATCCGTAAACCACTAATAGGTGTCTTGCATTACGGAAAAGGAAGTCCGTAATAGGTTTTATATATAGTACGGATTATCCAATCCGTAATAACACAAAAGGGGTGTGTGTTGCATTACAGAAAAGGATATCCGTAAAATATAGTATATATACTACGGATTATCCAATCCGTAATAAGTCTTGATATATGTTGCATTACAGAAAAGGAAATCCATACATTATACTACGGATTATCCAATCCGGAATTTACAAAAAATAATAATAATAATCGAACAAAATAACCACTTACCGGATTCAATGGCGGACGAAGAGGATGGCTTCAATGGCGGAGGAAGAGGATGCCAACAAAGCTCCACCAAGACGCACCACCTCCAGTGAGGTGTGATGTGCTTGAAAGTAGTAGCGGGAGGGGATGGAAGCAAAAAAATTGAAGGTTTGGCAAGAAGATGGGGTGCGGCAGTGCTGGAAGGAAAAGGAATGAAAGGGAGAGGTGTTAGGGTTATGTGGTTATGGGGTGCACCGGTGAGGGTTACGTTTAATAACCAAAAGGGAAGAAGGGTAGAATTGTCTCATAAGGAGGCTAATTATTTTTCATGGGGTGCGCCGAGAAAAAAATGGAGTGCCTTAAGAAAAAGCCAATAACTCGTTTTTCTCAGTGCGATAATTAAATTGTTGTCCTGATACAAATTGAAAAATGATTGAATCAAAGCCCACTGATGTGATGGTTGCAACTTGCAGTGTGTCTTCTAAGGAAAACATTGTCTAGAATTCCTTTCCTGGAGTCAATGTCGTCTTTTTCATCCTCTGACATCTACCGGAGCTACGATGCGTTCTTGAGCTTCAGAGGAGAAGACACGCGTAAGGGTTTCGTGCGTCAACTCTATGCTGCTCTCGAAAGTGCGGGTGTCCGCACTTTGATCGATTACAAGCTTCACAAGGGAACAGACATAGGACCAGAGCTAATGCGCATAATACAAGGGTCTCGGATCTCCATCATCATCTTATCCAGTAACTATACTTCATCTAGTTGGTGACTTAATGAGCTGGTCAAAACCATGGAATGCCGTAGAACTTGCGGCCAGGGTGTTTTCCCCGTATTTTACGATGTTGATCCATCTGATGTACGTCATCAAACGGGTGCTTTTGGAGAACGCTTGGAAGCACTTGCACATAAATGTTTACTGCAAGGGACGAATGATGTGTTGCGGAGTTGGAAGATTGCACTCACCGAGGCTGCAAATATTGCTGGTTGGGATGCAAAGAATTTCAGGTATATCTATATTTTACTTTGATTTTTTTCGATACAGGTATATCTATACTTTCTAGTTTCTTGGTTGTTTATATTTTATAATCAAGCACATTTTAAGCATATATATTAAATGATCTTTTCTAATTTACACTCATTCTGTCTTTTTTTTTTAATAATTATTAAAGGACTGATGTTGACCTGGTGAACGAAATTGTTCAGGACATTTGTACATCGTTTGCTACTGAATTATTGACTATTCCCGAATTCACAGTTGGATTAGAATCCCGATGGAAAGAAGTGATTCAGTTTATTAATGGTCATTCCCGCACAAGTTGTGTTGTAGGGATATGGGGAATGGGTGGATTCAGTAAAACAACCTTGGCCAAAGATATCTACAATCATATTAGTCGGGGATTCATGGATACAAGCTTTATTACAAATATTAGAGAAGTTTGTGAAAAGGATAGTAGAGGGTGTAATCATTTGCAAGAACAACTTCTTTCTGATCTCTTGATTAAAACTACAATGGACAACATACATAGCACTGCTATAGGGATATTTATGATCGAGAACAAACTTCATAAAGTAAGGGCGCTTATTGTACTTGATGATGTGACCGAGTTTGAGCAATTGAAAGCCCTATCTGTAAATCGTAGATGGATTAGTCAAAAAAATGTAATAATCATTACAACCAGAGATGTACGCCTACTTAATTTACTTAAAGCTGATCATACGGTCCATATTTGTAGAATAAACAAAATGGATGAAAAAGAGTCCCTGCAGCTTCTGAGATGGCATGCCTTTAGAGAAGCTGATGCGTAAAAATGCATTCGCAAAGGGCAAGCGTACCCTACGCAGTAGTAACAGTGGACTCTAGGAGTCCGGATATCGAACCCAAAGGACCAGTCGCGTTCCCAAATAATCAATCTCGCAAATAACTAAGCAATCCAGAATATAAAAATCAAATTGAGAAGAATGTTGGTCAATTATTCTTTTCAAAAGAAAGAAAATCGGAGCAGAAAGATTACTGTGAGAACAATTATGATAAAGAAGCCTAGGATTGTGATTTCACATGTACCCCTTTTTCCCCCAATTCTAATCTTAATAAAATTCCTAAATGTGTTACTTGCCAGCGACCTCTTAAATTCGTTAATTAACAATTGATCATAGTTAATAACGCTATTTCCCCTAATTTAATTCCCAATTGATCATAGGTGAATTAATTTAGAGCAAATGATTATTCTCAGAGAGGTTGATTAACAGGTTAATCTACTGGAAATTCATACAATAAGTTTGATCATGCAAATTGTACAAATCCAATCACTTCACAGTTCAGTTAATCGCAAGCAATTGATCATAGACAAGAGATTAACTTATGTTTAGACTGATCGGTCCTAAAAGCAATAAAAGTAGTGAAGAGATACAAATAACTGAATAACATCGAGGTTTTATTAAAATTAGAACCGGGGTACAAGGGTACAGCTACATCACAATCCGGGGCTAAGAGAAACTAGCCACTCATGTTCATGATTAAGCCAGAAAACTCAAAAGAAGACATAAAGATTACAAAAGGGAAGAAACTTTACAGTGATGATCCCCAATGGTGTTCTCTACGTCCTCCCGCAGCTCAGAGTCTCTCACAGGACCTCTTTCTCACCCACAATCCTCAGTTTTCGAAATAGAACCAAAAGATAAAGATAAAAGGGTTTCCTATCCTATTTATAATAATTCAAAATTTAAATGGCTGACAGCGCAACTTACCACGGCTGTGGTAAAATGACCACGGCCGTGGTCCTTGCATAAAAGTCCAATTCTACTACGCAACCAGCATGGCCATGGTAAATTTACCATGGCCATGGTAATTTACCATGGCCATGGTCCTTGCGTTACTTCAATTCTGGCCTTTTTTCTTGGTCCTCTAGACAGTGGCATTTTTGCTCCAAAAATGCAATTTTCAACTCTTTTCCTCATGAAGCCTCTTTAGTACCTGTCTTGCACCAACTAACACCAAACAGTGAGTTTTGCCAATAAAATATATTCAAAATGTATGAAAATGGCATCTAAACTCACATCAAAATACAATCAAAGTCCGGTTTATCAACCTCCTCACACTTGAGCATTGCTTGCCCTCAAGCAATTATTCTGAGTCAAATATCAAAACCTATTCCCTCTAGTCAAGAACTTGTAACAGAACCCCAATTTATTTTGAATGGAAAATGAAACATAAGCAACAATAAAAGCAACAAAGTGCAGCAGAATTTTTCCAAAGAATCCATTAGACTTAAAACACCCGCATAAATGACCAATTTCCCATGAGTCTGGTTCACTCATCTCTCATTCTCTCAGTGTTTCAGGGTCAACAGAAATTCTCTCAAATCACACTTAATCGAGCATGTTCACAAATCTATTCATCAATCAACTCAACTCAATCAACTTTTCACAAACAAAACAAATGAGGCATGACAGGGTGTAATGGGGCCCAGTTTATAATGATAGATAGATGTTGAAAGGAAAGGACAACAAAGGGCTCTAATGGCAGTTCACACTCAGTGATCTAAACTCAAAAGGGAGCCAATGCCTTCCTTCATCCACTTTTTCACTACCCATATTTCAGCTCTCACTTCTTCTCCTGTTATTCTATTTTTCTTCTCTTTTTTTTTTCTTCTTCTTCTTTTTTTTTTTTTAAGGTTTTTGACCTTATTTTATTCAATTCACAGGAGAAGTTGAGAGACACCGAATTCTTTTTTTTTTTTTTAACTGGATGCTCTGCATTACATTGGTTTTTCCCCCATCCTTCAGATCACCAAGCATAAACAAATATACATAATTTCACAGAGTAAGGTGACAAATGAATATTTAATTAGGCTCAAAACAGGCAACTAGATGGGGATGTAACACAAAATCTGAATCTAGAAAAATGCCTAACCAATGCCTCAACAGTTTCAGAAAATAAAAAGCCAATCAAGGATATGTATTTCAGGATAGAAAATAGAACATGCCACCTAAGGTGGATCAGAATCACACACTAAAAGAAACAAAAGCTCAAAACTCACATTTCTATGGCTAAGCTCAAGGGAAAACAATTTATTCAATTATGTTCGGTGCTAATGTTCATTTCCTTGAAGAAAATCCCACAGCAATGCTGCAATTTTTTTTTTTTTAAAGGGGTTCTGAAAACAAAATTTCATAACTATCAAGAATTCAAAAATAACACAGAACAATGTACTGGCATAATCACAAATCACAGCAATTCAAAGCTGGGGAGAAAAACCGTGACCCCCTCCCCACACTTAAAGTATGCAATGTCCTCAATGCATCCAAAAGCATAAATCAACAAGACATGAAAATAAAATGTACTGAAGGGAAACATAAAATAAAGTACTGAAACAAGAAAACAAAAAAATAGAAAAAGAAATAGAAAAACCTCCTCAAAAGTGGGTCTCTAAGGTATCTGGTAATGCTTCTGGTGAGGAGGGACCATGAACCTGAAAAAGAAAAGAAAGAATTTTTTTTTTTTTAAATTTTTTTTTTTTTACCATGGCCGTGGTAAAATTTACCACAGCCGTGGTCGGAAAATTTTGACGCTGATTTTCACAAAAATTGAAAATTTTCTACTTCCAGGGTCCATTTACCCAACCCGTGGTCATTAACCACGGCCATGGTCAATTTAGCACGACCGTGGTCGTAAATGACGTTGATTTTCACAAAAATTGCAAAATTTCCACTTCCAGGGTCCATTGACCACGACCATGGTAATTTTAGCACGGTTGTGGTCGTAAATGACGTTGTTTGGGGATGCTGGGAGCACAGCTGTGGTCAAATATAACCACAGCCTTGCTTCTACCACCACGGCTGTGCTCAATTTAGCACGGCCGTGGTCCCCGCATGCGAGAACAAAAAAAAAAAAAAAAAACAGTTCCTAAGCTCTAAGCTCTAGAATGCAAAATAAAATAATTAAAAGGATACAGTGGGTTCATGAACCCACTCTTCTCAGGTTGCCTCCTGAGCAACGCTTGTTTAACGTCCCGAGCCTGACGGGTGAAAAGGAAATCAACCTCCCTCAAACAAGGTGATATTCCTTTCTTGCAGTAAACCTTCAGCATGCCCATCCACTCTATAGCCAAGAGCTTCCTTCCCCACATTTGGGTGAAGCTCGGTATCAATCATCTTCACCTTGTCAATGGCTTGCACAAAATTAAAGGAAGCGGAAGAGGAGGAGCTTTTTGCAGTATCATACACTTTAATCACTTCCTCCTCATCACCTAGCCTCAAAGTTAATCTCCTTTTTCTGACCTCAATCACAGCATCTCCTGTGTTGAGGAAGGGTCGTCCTAAAATAATTGGGATTTCCTCATCCTCCTCAATGTCCAAAATAACAAAGTCAGCAGGGAAAATAAATTTCCCAACCTTAACCAACAAGTTCTCCACTATTCCTCGCGGATAGGTGAGAGTCCTGTCTGCAAGCAAAATAGAGATATCAGTGGGTTGGGGTTCTTGTAACCCCAACTTCTTATAAACAGAATAAGGCATTAGATTAATGCTAGCACCCAAATCACATAATGCTCTATCAAATTGCAAATTGCCAATAGTACAAGGAATTGAAAAACTCCCGGGATCCTTAAGCTTAGGAGGCAATTTCTTTAAAATCACAGCAGAGCATTCTTCGTTGAGGCCAATTGTAGCAAAGTCCGCCAGTTTTCCTTTATTTGAAAGGATTTCTTTTAAATACTTGGCGTACTTTGGCATTTGAGCAATTGCCTCAGCGAAGGGGATATTAATATGCAAACCTTTCAGCATCTCTACAAATCTAGCAAAATACCTATCCTCACTCTTGTCTTTCAACCTTTGGGGGAAAGGAACACTTACCTGAGGAGGTGTCAGTACCTCCTTTTCCTTCTCTTTCTCAATAGTTGGGTTCTCTTCAGTAAGAACCTCCTCTTCTAGAGTTGGAGCTGACTCTTCTTTCTTCTTCTGCTCCTCTTTAGCCTTGTTGCTCCTAGTCATCACAACATTCGCCTCCTCCTTCTTAGGATTAGTTTCAGTTTGGGAAGGAAGGGTACCGAGAGCTCTCTGGGATAGTAAAGCTCGCATGCTAGAAAGATGAGACTCCATAGTCTTCATGCGCTCATCACTCTTGGCTATATATTGCATCATGACATCCTCCAGTGATGGCATTCTCTCTTCTTGTCTTGACCTCTGATTTTGCATATGTGGAGGCCTATACACATTTTGATTCATCTCCTGCCTGGGACCTTGGTCCCTCTGGTTTCTCCAAGAAAGGTGAGGATGATCCCTCCATCCTTGGTTGAATGTGTTGGAGTAGGGATCATATTCTGCACTCTTCCCACTGGCATAATTTACCTCCTCCATAGCTTGAGCAAGTGCATTATTCACATGGCATTCTCCTCTATGGGCTTCCCCACACTTATCACAAGTGGGTGGTGGAAGAGCTGCAGTCAGAAGCTGTACCTGTGCTTTCATCACGGTCTCCATCTGCTTAGATAACTTCTCCAGCTTCTGATCAATGCTTGAACTAGATGTTCCAGCTTCCACTTGGTTCACCGGTTTCATCAGAATACGTCTATCCGCAGTGTGGTTGTAGGCATTGGAGGCCATGGCTTCAATGATTCTATTTGCCTCTGCTGGTGATTTAGCCATCAGGGAACCTCCACAAGCAGCGTCGAGGCTAGTCCTGTTATGGCTGGACACACCTCCATAAAAAATTTGGATGATTCTCTGCTGGCTAAACCCATGATGTGGGCAACTACGAAGTAGCTCCTGAAATCTGTCCCAGGCTTCTGACAGGCTCTCCTGCTCCCTCTGAGCAAAATTTCCTATCTCTCTCTGTATCTGGTCTGTCTTCACTACAGAATAGTATTTCCGGAGGAATTTGTTGGTGCACATCTCCCAGGTAGTGATGCTGTTGGCCGGAAGTGAGCACAACCAATTGAGAGCTTTCCCGTTGAGTGAGAATGGGAAAGCAGCCAGTCTGATATATTCAACAGACACCCGAGGATATCTTACAGTACTGGCCATCCTCATGAATCTTCTCAGATGTTCCAATGGGTCCTCAGTAGCCAGCCCATGGAACTGGTTACTCTCTATCATCTGGAGGAAGCCATGTTTCAATTCAAAATTGACATCCCCCAGTGCTGGCAATAGGATGCTGTTAGCTACCCCAACTTGAGGAGTGAGATAGTCTAACAGAGACTGCTCCACTGGTGGGTCATTTTCTTCAGCCATTACTCTTCTTCTTTGTTCCGCTCTGTTCTTTCGGGCAACCCTTTCAATCTTAGGTTCGTTCACAAGCTCTGGCCTTTGGGATCTGGTTAGCATAAATTGTCAACACAGAAAAAGGGATCAAAACGCAACTGGCAAAAGAGAATGACTAATTAAAATAAACGGAGTTTTTTTTTTAATAAAATAAAATAAAAATTCAAAAATTAAACAAACGAAATAAAATAAAATAAAATAAAAAAATAAAAAAAATAAAAATAAAAATAAAAATAAAAATAAAAAATAGATAAAACAGAAAATTAAAAGGAATGAAAACTATGAACAATATGAACAAGAATTGCTTAATTTTCACAAAATAAATTATCTAGGAACTACACAACTAGTCCCCGGCAACGGCGCCAGAAACTTGATGCGTAAAAATGCGTTCGCAAAGGGCAAGCGTACCCTACGCAGTAGTAACAGTGGACTCTAGGAGTCCGGATATCGAACCCAAAGGACCAGTCACGTTCCCAAATAATCAATCTCGCAAATAACTAAGCAATCCAGAATATAAAAATCAAATTGAGAAGAATGTTGGTCAATTATTCGTTTCAAAAGAAAGAAAATCGGAGCAGAAAGATTACTGTGAGAACAATTATGATAAAGAAGCCTAGGATTGTGATTTCACATGTACCCCTTTTTCCCCCAATTCTAGTCTTAATAAAATTCCTAAATGTGTTACTTGCCAGCGACCTCTTAAATTCGTTAATTAACAATTGATCATAGTTAATAACGCTATTTCCCCTAATTTAATTCCCAATTGATCATAGGTGAATTAATTTAGAGCAAATGATAATTCTCAGAGAGGTTGATTAACAGGTTAATCTACTGGAAATTCATACAATAAGTTTGATCATGCAAATTGTACAAATCCAATCACTTCACAGTTCAGTTAATCGCAAGCAATTGATCATAGACAAGAGATTAACTTATGTTTAGACTGATCGGTCCTAAAAGCAATAAAAGTAGTGAAGAGATACAAATAACTGAATAACATCGAGGTTTTATTAAAATTAGAACCGGGGTACAAGGGTACAGCTACATCACAATCCGGGGCTAAGAGAAACTAGCCACTCATGTTCATGATTAAGCCAGAAAACTCAAAAGAAGACATAAAGATTACAAAAGGGAAGAAACTTTACAGTGATGATCCCCAATGGTGTTCTCTACGTCCTCCCGCAGCTCAGAGTCTCTCACAGGACCTCTTTCTCACCCACAACCCTCAGTTTTCGAAATAGAACCAAAAGATAAAGATAAAAGGGTTTCCTATCCTATTTATAATAATTCAAAATTTAAATGGCTGACAGCGCAACTTACCACGGCCGTGGTAAAATGACCACGGCCGTGGTCCTTGCATAAAAGTCCAATTCTACTACGCAACCAGCATGGCCATGGTAATTTACCATGGCCATGGTCCTTGCGTTACTTCAATTCTGGCCTTTTTTCTTGGTCCTCTAGACAGTGGCATTTTTGCTCCAAAAAGTGCAATTTTCAACTCTTTTCCTCATGAAGCCTCTTGAGTACCTGTCTTGCACCAACTAACACCAAACAGTGAGTTTTGCCAATAAAATATATTCAAAATGTATGAAAATGGCATCTAAACTCACATCAAAATACAATCAAAGTCCGGTTTATCAGAAGCACGTCCAAGAGACAACTTGTTTAAACTCTCATTGGATGTAGTTGCTTATTGTGGAGGACTACCACTAGCTCTTGAAGTCCTTGGATCTTACTTATTTGATAGGAAGAAAGAAGAAGAATGGGAAGCTGTATTGTCAAAACTAAAGGAAATTCCCAATGATCAAGTACAAGAGAAACTGAGAATAAGCTATTATGATAGTTTGGATAGTAAGGAAAAGAACATATTCCTTGACATATGTTTTTTCTTTATTAACAAGGACAGAGCCGATGTTTCAGAGATACTAAAAGGCTGTGACCTTCATCCTGAAATTGGAATAACAATCCTGGTTGAAAGGAGCCTCATAAAGCTTGATAAGAATAACAAGCTCAAAATGCACGATTTGCTACGTGACATGGGAAGAGAAATTGTTCGTCAAAGTTTTCTGGAGGAACCTGAGAAGCGTAGTCGATTGTGGGTTCACCAAGAAGTACTTGAAATATAGTAATATTAGATTTGTATGGAAGGAGCCCCAAGTAAATATTACATGAAATCTTCGTTAATGACAATGATAATTGTTCCCCGCCATTAGCTTCTCAATTTTTTGTTAAATATTTTTCTTACAGTTGCTGCAGAGGCTAAAGATCCTCAATCTTAATCATTCAAGAAGCTTGATGTGCACCCCTGATTTTTCAAAACTACCAAATCTTGCAAAACTCATTCTTAAAGATTGTCCAAGCTTGTCTGAGGTGCACCAATCCATCGGAGATCTAAATAATCTTCTTGTGATAAATTTGATGGACTGTACAAGTCTTAGCAATCTTCCACGGAGAATCTATCAGTTGAAATCTTTGCAAACTCTCATCTTTTCTGGTTGTTCAAAGATTGACAAGTTGGAAGATGATATAGTGCAGATGGAATCCTTTACTACACTGATTGCAAAAGACACAGCTGTAAAAGAAATGCCTCAGTCAATTGTAAGATTAAAAAGCATTGGATATATATCCCTCTGTGGACATGAAGGATTAGCACGTGATGTTTTTCCTTCTCTCATATGGTCTTGGATGTCACCAACAGCAAATCTCAGACCATGTACTCAACCATTTGGGGGCATGTCAACTTCTCTAATCTCCATGGATATACAACATAATAATTTGGGTGACTTGTTGCCAATGCTTGGTGGACTTCCAAAACTTCGAAGTATTTTGGTGCAGTGCGACTCAAAGTTTCAATTAACCCAAGAATTAAGAAAAATTATGGATGACTTATGTGATGTAAAATTTACAGAATTGGAAAGAACATCACATGAATCACAAATTTCAGAAAATGCCATGGAATCTTATTTGATTGGAATGGGAAGCTACGATCAACTCTTCAATATGCTTAGCAAGAGCATATCAAAGGTTCTTTCTTACTCATTCTATGTTTATCTTACCTTTATTGTTCATCTTTACTTGTAATTAAGAGAACATGCAATAATATTTACTTCATAAAAAATGTGTTGTTTCTATGATCAATGAGAATATAATGAACATGATGCTTAGCATGAACAATGTGAAAATTAAAATCCAACTTAAATATGATCATTATAAATGATATTACTAATGACAAATAATGTTGTCATGATATCACACCTCACAACAAAAAAGTGGAAATTCAGGCAAGTGATGAAGTCTAAGATGACGCAATAAATGTTGAATCCAAGTGATCTGACCAAATTTAGATTAAAAAAAAAAGCATGGAATTCACCTTTCCGGGTTTATTGCTAGAGTAGGAGATCATGAGATGACCAAAATGCATAGAAAATAATAGAAAATTTAGAGAAGCAAATTTTAAGAGGAAATCCATTGCGAGTGGATGGCATTGGCTTAAAACTGGCAGATGCTATTCACAACATAAGAGATATGAAGATGTGTAATGGTGAAATATAGTCCCTGCCAGTTGACAAAAGAATAGGTCTGACCAGTAAGAATCTTTTACCTGAGTGGACTTGGTTTCTGTAATGGGAGTAGAAACTGACTTGAAGTGAAGCCTGTTGATATGATGGATAGAATTAAATTAGCAAGTGTTAAGTCAGTAGAGAGAGTTAATAAAAAAATCATCCACGTAGAGGAATAAGATCTTGAAACTGAGAGGTCACAAATAAACATCAAGCATAAAACTGATTTTCTGTGGTTAGAGACTTAATTTCTGCAGATGCTCATAACCTCTAATCTCTAGTCCAAATCCATTTCCATTTCCTCTCAATTCAAGCTTCCCCCTTCTTCATCCCCCTCTTCCCTTAATTGTCTCCTACCCAAAGTAAATTTTCTTGCTTTCCTTGTAACATGTGTATTAGAATAGAAAAGGAAATAATTTTATTTCTCTAATAATGTTTGAGTAATACACATATCTACTGATTTATAGACAGAATTAGTCCCAAAGAGGAAACCAAATCTGCTATAATCAGGAAAAATCACGAAACAAATCAGGAAGCAATAAATAGCCTATTATCTATGATCTGATCATAATTCAGATTTTATTCAAATCTTGTTCTGAACAGATTTATTACAAAATAAAATCAAGGCATAAATTAGAAAATAATTGATACAAAATTAAGGACAGACTTGCAACACTTCCCTCAGGTTGGTGCATAGATATCCATCATGCCCAACTTGCTTATAAGGAACTCAAATTTTGATTTGAAAAGACCCTTAGTGAGAATATCCTCTACTTGTTGTGAGGTAGGGACAAATAGCATACAAATAGTGTCATTATCAAGTTTTTCCTTAATGAAATATTTATCAATCTCCACATGTTTAGTTATGCTATGTTGCAGCACCGAATTTTGTGCAATGCTTATCGCAGCCTTGTTATCATAATATAACTTCATGGGTCGGTTGATACTCACTCTCAATTCCTCTAGAACTCCCTTCAGCCACATCATCTCACAAATTCCTTGGGCCATTGATCTATATTAAGCTTCAGCACTACTTCTAACAACTACGTTCTGTTTTTTACTTCGCCATGTGACAAGGTTGCCCCACACAAATGTACAATACCTTGAAGTAGACCCTTCTATCAGTGACTGAACCTGCCCAGTCAGTATCAGTGTAGGCTTCAATGGACTGTTGATTGTTTTTTTTGAAAAAAAGGCCTTTTCCTAGAGCACTCTTTAAGTATCTTAAAATTCTATAGACTGCCTCAAGATGTTCTTCATAGGGAGAATGCATGAACTGACTTACATGACTAATTGCAAAAGCAATATCAGGTCTTGTATGAGATAAGTCTTTGATAGCGGGCTACAAGCAATGGGCATAGATGGAAGTGGGCTACAAGCAAGGGCTTCGTGTGAAGGCAAGGTAGATGGAGTAGGAGCCATGGTTTGGATTTGGCTAGCGAGTTGAGATAGGATTTATGTTGAAGTGGATACTCCTTGGTAGGGAAAGTGGATGGAGACATGATTTGTTGTTAACTACAGAAAGGAAAATGGATATGGAAGAAAAAGTTATTGAATTTCCATTAGAAGAGGGAGCTACCAATGACAAAAGGTAAAGGAGTCATTAGAACTAAGGGAAGACAATGCTTAATGAAAGACATTGCTTGACTTATATAGAACCTAGCAGTAGTAAGACAAGTAACAGAAACCCTTTGTGTTGGGAACTATGACAAAGAAAGACACATAGAGTAGTGAGTTTATCATAAATATAGATGAGCAGAAACAATGTAAATAGAATACATAGGCTTATAAGTAAACAATACCTCAGAAGGATAGTGATTATCCTTATGAATCAACACACGATTTGAAGTGTTGAAAGCTAGGAAAACCTGAGTTTAATGTATCTCATAAAACTATACTCTAGACAAAACATAAGCAATAAAAGGAATGTAATGATGAAAAGAAGAAACTAAAACAATGGGATAGGTCAAAACATCCTTATGAATCAGTTCCACAATTTGTCTGAATGCAGTTAAATAGTTAGAAGAAATGTAAGTCCAAAAAGTTAGAAGAAATGGATGTCCAGTGTTTTCTACGACTACAATATACATAAGAAGATAGCTCATATTTGAGTCATTGGGACCCAAATCTTCTTGAGACTGCAATAGATGAATGACTAGTGGACTCCAACATGTCAATTTTCTGGAGATGCACATGCAGCAAACATGCTAATAAATGTCTGAGATAGAAAAGGCATAAGGCATCAGATGTTCTGCAACAATAATGGAGAACCGTCCCTGTTTTGATGTCCTTGATGATAAATCCCTTACATAAAATTCAGTAACATAAGTATAAGAGTAAAATATTTTACAGGCATTGTGTGTTGAGTTATCACACACAAGGTATATTATTTATAATGAAGGAATATAGTAATAAGGGAAATAAATCCCTAAAGATCAATTGTACAATTATACATAATTTCCCTATTTACAGAAAATCTAATCATATCTTTAACACTCCCCCTCAAGCTAGAGCATATATGTCGTATGCACCGAGCTTGTTACAAATATAATCCACGCGAGACCTCTTAAGAGATTTAGTGAAAATATCCGCCAGCTGATCACTGGAATTGACAAATCAGTAGTGATTTCTCTTGAGAGCACTTTTTCTCTCACAAAATGACAATCTATCTCGATGTGTTTAGTTTGCTCGTGGAAGACTGGATTAGATGCAATATGAAGAGCGGCTTTATTATCACAAATAAGCTTCGTGTCCTGGATGTCTCCGAATTGTAGTTATTGGAGAAGTTGTCTAAGCCATGTAATTTCGGAAGTGGCTGCTGCCATGGCACGGTATTTAGCTTCTGCGCTAGATCTAGCAACTGTATTTTGCTTCTTGCTTCGCCATGAGATCAAATTCCCCCAAAAAGAATGCAATAACTAGAGGTAGATCTCCTATCTAATGGTGATCCTGCCCAATCAGCATCAGAGTAACAAACGATCTTGGCATTACCTTTATCTTCATATAGAAGTCCGCGGCCTGGTGCATTTTTGATATGCCTGAGAATGCGCTTGACGGCATCCCAATGGCTATCACAAGAAGCATTGAGGAACTGACTCACCACACTAACTGCAAAGGTGATGTCGGGTCTAGTGACTGTGAGGTAATTGAGTCTACCAACAAGTCTGCGATATCTTCCCGTGGCTCCCCCTGACCCGGAAGAAGTTTGATGTTGGGGTCCATAGGAGTGTCACTAGGACGACAGTCAAGCATACTAGTCTCTGTGAGAATATCCAGAGCGTATTTCCTCTGGGAGATAGCAATGCCGGAGGCAGATTGAGCAACCTCAATGCCTAAGAAATATTTAAGCAGACCCAGATCTTTTGTCTGAAACTGACTATGAAGGTGAGACTTGAGCTGACGGATACCATTAAAATCATCACCAGTGATAACAATGTCATCAATGTAGACCACCAAATAAATGTACAGGCCAGTCGGAGAGCAAAGGAAGAAGACAGAGTGGTCAGCCTCATAGCGAGTCATACCAAACTGGAGCAAGGCAGAGCTAAAATGACCAAACCAGGCACAGGGAGATTGCTTTAAGCCATACAAAGAGCGTCGAAGGTGACATACAAGGTGAGAGCCGTCAGTAGCAGTAAAACCGAGAGGTTGCTCCATGTAAACTTCTTCTTGCAACTCACCATGTAAGAAGGCATTTTTGATATCCAACTGGTGAAGCGGCCAACGACATATGGCTGCCATGGCAAGGAACAGACGAACAGAAGTAATCTTGGCCACAGGGGAAAAGGTGTCTCCATAATCAAGGCCAAATATCTGAGTATAGCCCTTAGCTACCAAGCGAGCTTTGGACCGATCAATATGTCCATCCGGTCCAACCTTTACAGTATAAACCCAGCGACAACCAACAATAGTCTTCGTAGGAGGTAAGGGAACCAGCTCCCAGGTCCCACTAGCCTGTAAAGCAGCCATTTCATCCAACATTGCCTGCCGCCAACGGGGATCAGCCATAGCTTCACCTGTAGACCTAGGAATAGACACAGAATCCAAAGATGAGATAAAAGAGAAATAGGAAGGAGATAAACGATGACAATGAAGAGTACAAGCATATAGAGGGTTAGGATTACAAGTGGATTGGATACCTTTGTGTAGGGCAATGGGAAGCTCATGCTCAGGAGACGTTGTAGGAGGGGTGTTTGGAGCAAGAGATGATGCTGGGGGATCAGTAGGTGGAACCACCGGGGGAAGTCGCGGTCATCGCTGATAGACAATTAGTGGTGGTGGAGCTGTCACAACGGCCGGAGTTGGAACAACAGGTGGTGGAACATCCAGAGGGACATCATTAACAACTGGCTCAGAGAAGAATGGAGTAGACTCAAAGAAAGTGACGTCAGCAGAAATAAGATACCGTTTAGGTTGGGGGCAGAAACAACGATATCCTTTCTGGAGGCGAGAGTAACCTAGAAAAACACACTTAAGAGACTTGACAGAGAGTTTATCTTTACCTGGAGTAAGATCATGGACAAAACAAGTACAACCAAATACACGAAGAGGAACAGAATAGAGGTCCTGTTGTGGGTACAAAATAGAGTACGGAATCTGATTGTTGAGGACAGACGAGGGCATGCGGTTGATCAAATAACAGGATGTAAGAAGCGCATCACTCCAGAAGCGGAGAGGGACATTATAGTGAAGAAGGAGGGTTCTTGCTGTTTCAACTAGGTGACAATTTATCCATTCATTATAAATAATATACCTTATGTATATCGATCCTGTACATCGATCCTGTATGAGAACAGAATTATTAACAAACAGAGGAAGTAGAGGAAGCAGAGGAATGCCCAAAAGCATATGGAGTGGAGAGACGCAACAGCTGTTCACTAACCGTATCATAAGTGGGAATAGTGGGGCCAGATAGTATCTGGTAATGCACGGAGTCAAGCTCAAGTGGAAGACCTGCAAGAGCAAGAACCATGAAGTACTAGTTACGTTGCCGGTAAAACGTGTCTTGATCAGTAGTGAAAGGCATCAAACTATTATAATCGGCAATCAAACGATCGAGCCTCCCAAGATACGTCTGCATGTCCATATTCTCAAGTTTGATTGACATCATAGCGATAATGACACTGTAAAGACGATGAACGTCATTGGAATAGACTCTTTTGGCTTTGGTCCAAACCTCATAACAGGTTGGAAACGCCTGATATTGCGGTTGAAGGTGGGGAGGAAGAGAGAACCAAAGGATTTGCTTCCAACGAGCTCGATCTTTGTCGGGAATATCTTTAACCTGAGTGGTCAAGTGGTCACCACAGCCTTGACGTTGGAACCATAACTAAACAGCGGCTACCCATGTATTGTAGTTGGTGGAGCCAGTGAGTTTCTCACACGGAATCAGAGGGACGTTTGTGAACGTCGTGGTGAAAGCGGGTTCCAAAGGAGAGGCCATGAGAAGTAGCCAAACAGGGGCTGGATGAAGTCGTTGTAGGGAGGTGACTGTAGTCACAGGTGGTCGGACCACGGGAAGGCTACCAAATCGAGGCAGAGAATGTGCGCGCACTGTTCACCGAGATCACTGTTCACCGCAAAGGGAAGCTGCGCGATAAAGAAAGAGAAGGATCGAACCCTTCTGATACCATATAAGAGTAAAATATTTAACAGGAATTGTGTGTTGAGTTATCACACACAAGGTATACTATTTATAATGAAGGAATACAGTAATAAGGGAAATAAATCCCTAAAGATCAACTGTACAATTATACATAATTTTCCTATTTACAGAAAATCTAATCATATCTTTAACAATAAGTATTACCTTTAAAAAGCTTACAGATAGAGATGATTACACATTTTTTAAGTGGGGATCATAAAGAGCATATGGAAGGTAAAAAGACTATAAATTAATGAGTGTGAAACATAGTATGTAAACCATCATAAGAAAATGGCCATTAGCCCATTACTAGTTAAAAGACATGTATGACATATTAGTTCTGTGACTTTTTCTTTTGGTAAGAGTTTTGCAGCTACTATATCCAAATATTCTAACATGCTAGTTAAACTATTAAGTGAATTTGTTTCATTCAGTTTCCTTATCTATATTTTTCTTTATACTGTACCATATTATTATATTAAAATTTTGCCTTTTTTAATTTGGAATGACATTATAGTGACACAAAAATAACGATTTGAATTGCATAATTACATAAATAACCAAGCTTTTGGTCATGATACAGGGATTGAGAACCAATGATTCTAGTGGTTTTTCCCTTCCGGGTGACAATTATCCTTGTTGGAAAGCTTATATTAGTCACGGGCATTCAGTACATTTTCAATTGCCTGAGGATAGTGATTGTTGCATGAAGGGAATGGCTTTGTGTGTCATTTATTCATCAACCTCCCAAAACATGGTAGTTAAATGTCTTGCTGGTTTATTGATTGTTAATAACACAAAGTGCACCATCCAAATTTTCAAGCATGACACAATAACTTCCTTTAATGATGAAGATTGGCAAAG
This sequence comes from Pueraria montana var. lobata, assembly GCA_026413185.1. Lineage (NCBI taxonomy): Eukaryota > Viridiplantae > Streptophyta > Magnoliopsida > Fabales > Fabaceae > Pueraria > Pueraria montana. The sequence goes on from CM048653.1 coordinate 14,328,614, forward strand.
CATAATATCAAATCTAAGACCTGGTGACAATGTGGAGATTTTTGTAGCTCTTGGGCATGGATTGACAGTTATGAACACAGCTGTCTATCTAATATATGGTCAGTCAATCGCTGTGAAAATGGAGCCATCACCTAAACTGAATGTGTAGCCATCACCTAATGTGAGAAAACGGATGCATCACCAAATGTGAAAATGGAGCCATGACCTAACATGAAATCGGAGTCATCCATGAAGCCAAAGTAAAATATCTTTGGACAACCTGCAAAAAGTATGTGACAATGTTCATGCCTAAACAGGAATAGAGGTTTCAACAATTTTTTATTAGGTCCGACATTGTCTTTGTATAGCATTCCCTTGTTTTCCATGTTTTGCAGTAGTTTTTTGGTGAGGGAAGGGGACAATACTATGTTGTAGGATAATTCATGTGGTTATTGTTTATCTCAATTAATAAGTTTATGAAAATATTGTAAGCAGTTTATTTCTCATTATTCTAGACCTTTTCATTGCTCAACAAGACACGGTGTGATGCATGCACTGATGCTATACAATTTTTATGAAAATATGTGATTGAAACAGGTATTCTAAACTTGAGCAAAAGTTTGGAGTAACTTCTTTATTGATGTTGGTTAATATTCAAGGGAAAAGGGTAAATGTAAGACAATGTTTGGTAACTAAATGTGTTTATTGGTGAATTATATTTTATTGTCTTGCAAGGACCAACTGCGACTCGGGATCTTCAGATAGTACCTACGGCACTCTTAATGCTTGGGAAAGTAAAGCGGCTTAATACATGGTAGGGGCTACATTAATGTGCAAGTCCAGAGAAGGTTGCTGACATTATTAATTTACTGTAATCCAAGTGAAGTAACAAAGGTTGAAGTTGGATTCTGAGGGAATTTTTCATGTTAAAGTAACGTATGTACAGTGTACACACAGGTGGATGTTCTTTCATATTTTAGCAAATAGAGAAGATGTAGTCAATTGCATGCATAATGTATAGTAGCTCTACCACCATTGCCTTAATCTTGCTTAAGTATTGGGATTTTTATTTGTGCAGTGTTGTACTGATGCTTTATTAAATAACAGAGTAATAAGTTGTTAATTGAGGATAGGTTGTTGCATTGTCAAAGACTCATAATCGTTGGCGGGCGCCTGTGGATGGATTCCATATAATGAGATCAGAGGTTGTACTGTAAGAGTACGAGTCCTCTGCACGAACCTAAAATCTCATGTTTTGCATTGCTATGATCATCAGCATAATAGTCAAATACGCCATGGGGTTGGGGTGGTGGAGGAGAGATATGGAAATGGAAATGCAATGCACCAGGACATATCCAAAGCCGGACATGCTAATTTCAGTTGGGCTTTTCTCACTGGACAGTTGCTATTCTCACCACCCACGTAGGTGTCCTTTTTTTTTTTTTTTTTGAAAATGTCATTCCCATGGAAACCTAATTCCACTGTGAAACATATATAGCAGAATCATATTTCCGCTAACATAAGTTTTTTCACCCCCAAAAAACACAACGAAATCATTATTCTATTTTGAATAACACAACGGAATCATGATTCCGTTGTGTTTTTTTTTTTTTTTTTGCTCTTTGTTTTTTAAAAAGTATTTGTTGAAAAAATATGAATATTAAATGTTTGATATTTTAATTTTTACTAACATGTGAGTAGTTAATGCTTATAAATCAATGTGATGTGGATCGTTGATATTTTAGGGCGAATCTGGATCATTGCCTTTTCTGCAGCATAGAACAACCATATTAATGATGATCTGACAAGCAAATAGTACCATCATAAAGATTGATGCAATGTAAATTGCATCTTTAGTCGGTGCAACCTAAACTGTTGCTTTTTGTTAAACAAAGTACAGAGAGTGTGATAATTGACTCACGAGTGAACAGTACATCCACTAATATAAAACATCATTGGTGGTCTGAGGCAGCTCATTCTAGTGTGTTCATATTTAGTATATTTCTTAAAAGATGGAGGGATTCCTTGTTGTTGTGTATTATGATGGTGACATGATATCAACTTCTGAGAGGGTGTTGTTTGAATATCCTCATGATCCTAAATTCATTAGAATAAGTGAGGACATATCGCTTGCTGCTTTAAGAAAATCAGTTATGGATGCCATCGGAGGTAGCAAAATGTTACTTGACATTTATTACCATCAACCTATATATGTAAGTGATGGTTGTATTGAGTACGATTGTATGGAGCTTAAAAACAACAATGATGTGGGAAAGATTTTTTCATCTTTTGGAAATTTCGTTCAAAAGGACTGATTGAGTTTTATGAAACATTTGGTCGATCTCCTGAAGAAATCCTTGCCCTGATGCATAAACCAAGATCTGTTGAAGAGATTACTGCTGTGATGCATGAAACAATGGCGACAACTAGCTCTAATGAAGATAAATCTATGTAGTAAAAGTTAGGCTAAATGTTACTTTTGGTCCTTTATGTTTTAGTATTTTTTCGTTTTGGTACATAACATTTTAAAAGTTTTGTCCTGGTCCTTTATGTTTTCGAAAGGTATCGTTTTGGTCCTTTATTAAATTGTTCGTTTAAAACGTTAGTGTTCTGTTAACATTTAAATTTTAAAATAATTAATTTAAAATAGTGGCGGGTAAAAATTGTCACTATCTTTATTTTATTTTAAATTAAATATTTCATCCTAAGAACCAAAACCTTCACCGTGACATTATAGAGGTCAGAGAGGCGACGGAGGGCGGCGGCATTGGAGGGGTTGCGAGGGCGGTAGGGGCTGTCGTTAACAGTCCTTCTGGCAGAGGTTGCCACGATTGAGAATGAGGTAGCGGCGGTCCCAAGCGTCGATGAACATGGCAGAGGCCTCCTCGGACTAGCAGTCCTCATGGACAGGGATAGGGAACGACGGCGGCGTGAGGGAGTCTTGGAAGTCCGGCATTGGAGAAAGGGAAATTAGGTTCAGGGAAGAAGAAGAAGAAAGTGAAACTGAAAGGGGAAAGTGAAAGAGAAAGAAGAAGAGAGAGAAAGCAAATAAATTAGGTTAGAATATTAGGTTTGAGAGTTTACACATAGTGGCAGTTTTTAGCCACCACTATTTTAAATAAATTATTTTAAAATTCAAAATATTGATGGTGTTAATAGAAACACTAACGTTTTAAATAACAAATTGAAAAAAGGATCAAAATGATACCTTTCAAAAATATAAAGGACCAGAACGAAACTTTTAAAATGTTATGTACCAAAACGAAAAACACTTAAAAATAAAGGACCAAATGTAACATTTAGCCTAAATGTTTTTATTTTATGAAATCTATGCAGAAGTGCTATTATGTTAGTTGATGATGTTTTCTTTTTTATGAAATGTCTTAGAAGTGCTATTATGTTGCTTGTTGTTGTTGGTTATTTTATGAATTTAATGGAGAGATCGTTCTTTGTTACATTACTAGGAACTTGTAGTTTAAGTAGTTTATAAAGAAAAATAATAATTTGGTCACAACATACACTATAAAATATAAGTTCATACAAAAAAAATGCACATACAAGATAACAAGTTAGATACATAATAACAATAAATACAATTGTCCAAAAAAATCAATCGCCTTTGCGGCCACTGCCCCTAACCCACCTCCTCTATCTTCGTTCGTGAAAGTTGCACCCAGCTGTTAAGCCTTCCTGTGTGATCAGCAATGCCTGCTGCAAGGCTTCATGGTGATTTGTGCTCTCTGGTACCGCTCTGAGGTGCAACAATCTACCCATAATCGCGACAATCATCTGGTATCAATCCTAAATAAACGGGGAATACAATTAATAATTACTTTTCGATATAAACTTAAACATAATTATATCACATTGTTTGCATTACCTCATAAGGGTAGTTTGCACCAAGTATATCATCTAGCCACCAGGCTGAGGCTACCGTCCGAAGTGAGGGATATGTACAAGGTTATGTGGTGTCTCTCTCTCCTCTGGCTGAATCACATATGGATGTGAATGCTAATAATACCAAGCCAGGTAGTTAGAAGTGCAAGCCCATGGAGCCTTAGGTGGCACAGCCTCGCCCAAAGGCACCACATTCTGCTCCCACTCGTCCCATGCCTCACTACACTCCTCAAAGAGAGGACGAGGAGGTGGTGCCCAAGGAATCCCCTGTACATACCCAAACTGCCTCAAAATCATCTCTAAAAGATAGGGTCGCATATCTATTTCGCACCTGATGTAGCCAGAGTAGTATGTCTGGTCTGTGAGAGGTCTAATATGTTTATGTGCCTCATACGGGGACCAAATGACATCCTCCATCTGCAATTGATTGAGCAACTCCCTGGTCCCATCAGCCTTGTCGTTATACTCCTCGTCGACTTCCATCTAGCAATAGGCGGTTACTGGTGATCATAGCTAGACAATCACTCTCGACGACCAACAGTTGGCAGATGCTCGAACACCCATGTCTGTAAAACATCAAATATATTTTTAGGAACAAAAATAAAAGAATATAATAAACAAAAAATTATGTAGACAAAAAATAAATTTTCCTTACCATGAGTAGTGTCATATAATCTCCACACTACTTGCTCTCACCCAAGCTAGCAAAGGAGAGATGGTCATATAGATACACTAATGTAGCTACTCCCTGAGTGTGCTGGTCGCAAGTAGATAGATCATTGAGGTACTAAAGGTAGGCACTATGTACATGCGTCGAGCTCTTGTTAGCAATATATCGTATTGTCAAGCAAGTGCAACAGATTTGCCCCGATAGCCCATGCGTAGGACCTAGAAGATATGTATCTCTCATACAGCTCCTCCAGCCAGGTCAGACGTACCTTGGGTCTTGCTGTCGTCACAACATGTGCCTCCTAGTCTGTCATAATGCCGATCTCAGACCTCAACAATCCTCTAATATGCTCCTTCTCAAATGTGAACTCTTTTAAGAATTATTTTAAGATCTAAACAATGTCAATTCTTTTATGAATATATTTTCTTATTTAATTATTTTGAAATTAATTGTTAATTCACCAATAAGTTTGTTCCTTTTTATTCACACACAAATTGCGATGTGATTATATGGCTCTTCATCCTCAAGTATTAAGTAAATTTTTAAAAGGGTATCATTATGGTATGATAGAAACTTATCAAAAACACTAGATTAGGATGTGAACAGGTTAAACCAACTGCTTGCAAGATCGATACATGTCAGAACTTGATTAGTTACAACCCTTTCACCTTACCACTTTTAATAGCTCCCTGGTGATTACAATCAACGACATCTTGACAACTTCAAGTCAAAAATAGCAATAACACATTAACTCATAAAATCCAGCAACGCAGTAACTGTTTTAACAAAAAAAAAAAAAGGCACCTAAATACTTTGATAATGAAATAAGTAGGGTTTGAATATGAAAAGTATGTGAAAGAGAAGAGTGCAAGAGAAACAAACTGCAAACATAATAACATTAAGAGGATAAAAAGTAAAGGCACTAAATAGCATGTATTACACCAACTAGGATTTCCAACTCCTACTCTAAAATATATTGTAAAGTCTGTTCAAACTCCAACTTTACTAAAATCACCACTAAAACAGACACTAGTTATGCACTAACACTAGATAATTTAAAATCATATATATGTCATTCTCTTCCGAGTGCTATGCTTCCTGCTAGCAGTGTCACCATTTCTAGGAAAGTAACATCAAGGTAACTGTATATATTCTTGCATACTTAGTAGCCTACACGAAACATGAGCTTAATGTAAATGTTACAATGTTAATTGGACATTCTCTAAGATTTTAGCAATTAGTAGTAAATCAGTGATATTGTAAAATCTCGTGGGAAATCCTAATTATTTTATTCTCAACATTAGTTGCTTTATCTTATATTATTTTCCATAACAATTACCTTTGATTATTTAAGCAAGACATCAAATATTTTATTTAAGCAGGGTAAATTGAATCCACCACCACCAAACCTCATCTTTTCATACAATATCATGTACCATTTAATTTTAAAATAAGAAAAAGAAGTATTATTAGCAAGGATGTGTGGAGTATAAAATAGTTGAAAGCATGATTTTTCTCATAACACGCATTCTGCATATAACTTTTCATTTCCCATAATGCAAGATGAACAATGCATACCCTGATTTTTCTTGTTTCCTTCGATGACACTCACTATCAGTATACTCTCTATATACATAGCAACCTGCAGATTGTCTTTGTACAACCTTTCACGTCGACCATATGTGAGATGCTCAAGCAGCTCTCCTTTGTCATTAAGTTTCTCTAATGTTCCTCTGATATTTGATCCAAAAAATCCACCATTTTTGGTGATCCATATTAGGGAAAAACAATTGTGAGGAATGCCATAGGTATTTAAAACAATTCTCTTAGTCCAATACGTGTGCACTTTATATTGTTTCATCACCTATATCTCAGTTGTTTCAGTGCCTTAGATCGAGCAACACACAGTGAGACATCCTCCTATTACCCTCAAACTATACAGTTCATATATTTCTACCATAGTTAAATCATCTAACAGAGGAATCTCAAAAAAACTCCTTTGTACGAGATCAAAGGCTAGAATAACAAGAACCTATTTATCCTCAGAGAAAACCAGCCAATGTAGAGAGTCATGGAGGAGTGACCCAGCTCTGAACTTATCTTTGTCGAGAATGCCATATGAAACACTCACATGGTCACTATCCAACAAACAAGTTTTGAAGGATAAAATCGAGAATGAATAACTTTCAATATCCAATGCAATATGAGTTTTGGACAGACAAGAGGCACCTATGAACAAAATTCAAAATTCAAAGCTGGTGCAAGCTGTTTTAGCTAAGGAAGGAGGAGGAACCAGCTGTGTGATTGAGACAACACACAATGGATCTCCTTGGCCTCTAAGTCTCTCAAGTTTAGGAGTAACAGATTTCCTTGGCCTCCAAGACAAGGTGCAATGGTCAACTTCCAGAAAGTCTATATAAGGACATGAAGTGCAGCTGAAGTTCTTTGCTAGGAAGGAAACAACTTAAAGAGTTCATAGGTCAGAAGTCTCATCAACTTCTGATATTAGACTTCCTTAGCCCAGACTCTCTTGATTTGTATAGCCAAATCTATCTAGCCATAAAGAGTCTGTAAATATCTTCTTAGGGGGAGCTTATTGATAAGTTTCTCCCTGTGAGATGTATTAGGTACATGTCCAAGTAGAACCTGTTTAGGATAGGAAACTTCAGAAGAGTAGTCAGGGGACTGCTGCTTCTAAAGGTTGTGAGTGACCACAACATGTTCCTATGAGGGTCAAGTAGTAGTTGCTACTGAGGGTTCAAAGCCTGGAGAGGCTTTTAGAAATAAAACTTAGGTAGATAGCCTGCAAAGGCTTAGAGAATACTGGGGTTAAGCCTGGAGAGGCTTGTTGATAGAATACTCGAAGGAGCTTGTAGAGGCTTAGAGAATACTAGGGCATAAGAGCCTGGGGTGGCTTCAAAAAAGAAAGAATACTTGGTTGGAGTTTGTTTTAGTGGAATGCCTACAGTTGTATGGACTGGATGTAGCCCAGGTAGGGTGAACTAGGATGAATTATCCTTACTACTTCTGATCTGTGTGTTTTTTAATCTTTACCTTGAGTAGCTTGGTTCTTCACTATTATATCTTTGATATAAAACCTTTTTAAGCTACTCAAACTATTTTCAAAAGTCCAAAAGCATACTTCTACTCATCCTTCTTAACTATCAAAAAAGATTCTACCTACCCTAAATATAACATTTTATGAGTAGCTTATGAAGCAATATATGAAAGTATTTTTGTATGATTACTATTGATAAACTTTTTATACAAAATACTGTCAAGGGATATCGATCGCTCTCAACGAAGCTTCCTGAAGTTGTTTCTTGGATATATCCTAAAACCTTCAGACGAGCGTTCTTTTATACAAAATTCATAGTCAGTTAAATGTCACTATTCAACCCCCCTTCTAGCTAGTGACCTTCTAATCCACTTCACATTTATTATTTAATATATTTTTAAAACAATCACTTTTGTCTTTCATATTTATTTCTCATTTTTTTACCAAATCACTAACTTATATAATTAATTTTAATATTATAATATTTATTTAATAAATCTCTAAAATTACAATGTGATAATATTTACATATATAAAATTATAACATTATAATTTTATAAATTTGTAACATAAATATTATAATATTATGAATTTATATAAAATTATAGATTTATGTAATTTATTTTAATATTATAATATTTATAATTAATTTATCCAATAAATATAAAAGTAAAATATTTAATAAATAAATTATATAATTTATTATTTAATATATTTTGATAATCACTTTTGTCTTTATATCCTTTTTTTAATCCCTATTTCTTGTAATTTTTTTTATCACATCACTAATTCATATAATTTATTATAAATATTATAACATTATAATTTTAGAAATTTATAAGATAAATATTATAATACTAAAATAAATTATATCAATAGTGATGTGGTCAAAATTGAGAAAATATAGGATAAAAAAATATGAAAGTCAAAAGTGATCGGATAAAAATATATATTAAATAATAAATAATATAATTATTTATTAAATATTTTTGTTATTATATTTATTGGAGAAATTTATTGTTTATAAACTAGATTTAACGTTAAATAAATATTTAGCTTAAATATGTTTTGGGTTTCTGATATATTAGCGAATTTTGTTTTTGGTTCCTTTTTTTTTTGTGTTGAGTCCATAATAAAACAAAAAATTTGTTTTTTGTCCTTGTTATTTTGTTTTAGTCCTTCTAATATATCTATTTTTTCATTTTTATCCTTATAATATGTAGATAATTTGTTATTAGTCCCTATGAAATATTTTTCAAAGGGATTAATACAAAATGAACAAAATTTATTAGGGACTGAAAACGAAATCCGCTAATTTATCATGGACTAAAACAAAATATCAATGACTAAAAACAAAATTTTTGTTTTATTAGGGACTTAATGCAAAAAAAAATATTAGGGTCCCAAGACAAAATTTCCTAATTTATCATGGACAAAAAACACATTTAAGCCTAAATATTTAAAAAAAAAAGGAATTAACTCAATTAATCTATATATAATATGGTGTTTACAATATAATTAAAGTAAGTGAAATGGTTTAGTGTTTAGCTGTCTCGATGAAAAAGAAAGAAAAGGACTTGGGTTCTAGTCCCATATTTATTGTTGGAGTTAGCCCTAGTGGCCAATCCATTTTATACTATATTTGTATTACGACTTTGATTTATATATTTTATATATGAGGCATTTCAGTTACTATATTATTTGTTGTGTAATATGGTGACGTCCTTATAATAGGCGGGCTATTTGATGATGTGAGATTCATTGAATAATAGAACGCAATTCTTAAAGTGTCTGTAGTCAAGTATCATTGTTAAACAGGACGACAATGATGCATCAAGACTATTGTGTGAGTAGCATGATGACCGCATCTCATAGGTCATGGATATGGGATATCAGGCTGGCACACAGGTATAAATATTAGGAGTAATATTTATACTAGGCAGACTTACTATGAGAAGGCTTCATAATAGTTATGTAAGTGTCATAAGTGCTTCTCATGGCAACCATAAGGTGATAGTAGTCCTTCGACTTGAAGTCACTACGATTCCTACATGTTGGAGTTGTATGTTTTAATGCTATCAACCATAAGGTGATAACAGTCCTTTGACTTGAAGTCACTATGATTCCTACATGTAGGAGTTGTATGTTTTAATGCTATCAAACATCATCTGTAACAAGGTGATTATAAAGGTAGTACTTGGGCATGCAATGAATCATGTTGAGGAATGTGAGTGATGTAGATAGGATTTGTCCCTCTTACATAGCAAGAGTTATGTCTATAGGCCTCTCGATAGAGTGAGACGTGCAATATGCGTGGCCACGCGCAAATAGACTGATATGAGATATTGGGTCCATTTGTATTTAAACGTCTACTTGGGTATTGAGAAATAAACTATTGGACTTAACGAGGATGACACTCTTATGCCTCGTGTTCAATTGAGACATTCGGACGAAGGGACAAAGGCTACACGGTGGAAATGGTTGTAGTAAAGTTTGAAATCGGATCACCGATTATCTCAAAGGCTGGGTGGCAGCGATGCATTGCTAGATGCTAATCAGTCTATAATATTATAGAGATAATATTATTGCCAGTTTAGTGGGAGCCTATAGGGTCACACACATAGAGTAATTTATTGGAGCAGATGAATAAATTAGATGTGATCTAATTTAGTTCATGATTAATTAATGGAATGTGATTTAATTAATTAATCAACATGTTTAACAACATGTTTAAATAAATGAGATTTAATTAAATAAGATGCAAAAGGATAAGATAATTAAATAGATATGATTTAATTAATTATCTAAATCAAATGACATTTGATAAAGTAATTATCTATCAAATAAGATTTGATAAGATCATTGTCTGTATATCTAATCAAATAAGATTTGATGAAATCAATATCTAATCAAATAAGATTTGATAAGATCAAATGAGATTTGATAAGATATTTTATGGTATTAAGATAGAGCTCATGTTTCTATATAACGAGGTGCATACCCCACCACTGATGCATGAGAAAAACACTTTAGTGAGCTTTTTCTAAATCCTAAGCGTGTACCATCGGCTAGCACCGAGACCCCGCTCCGATCGTTGCTTGCATGGACTGGGTAGAGGTGCCGTAATTTCGACGCTTGGTGATCAAAGGTAACCCAATGGTTTGAAAGCGCACTACAAAGGTAACCTCTAAACCCTTAGTGACCTTTACGTAATGCGTGGTCCATGGGATGGGGTTCTTTCCTCTCATGGTCTTTTTGAAAATTTTAAAATTATAGACCGTGAGATCCCAACAGTGGTATCAGAGCATTGGTCCTATGATTACCATGAGTCCTTAGGTGGTTTCGTTTGTGTGAAAGCATGTTTGGCATGATTTATCTTCATATGTGATATGCTTTTTGAATCGTGTTTGTTAAATGTTTGATTTAAAAGTGATATGCATACTTTTGCACTTTCCAAACCCTTTTGAGATTTTGTTTCTCGTGTATTTGTTGCGTTTTGGGTAGAAAATTGTTTCTACAAACGCACCACGATTGTGTTGGCTTTGAACATGACTGTGCATCATGAATGCCAAAGCGTGTTTGCGTTGAGCAAGACCATGCTTCCAACGGGTTTGGTCGTGTGCATTGAAAAGATACCATATGAGATATGGACTGACCGAAGGCCCAGTATGTCTTTTCTAAAGGTATGAGGTTGTTATGTTTATGTGAAACGTATGATTTCAAATAAACTTGAACCTAAGTTGGACAAATGTGTCTTTGTGGGATATCCTAAGGAAACTAAGGGATACTATTTCTACAACACCTCTAAGGACAAAGTGTTTGTCGCTAGAACTAGAGTGTTCCTTAAGAAGGAATGCATCTCTAATGGAGCCAGTGGGAGGAATGTAGAGCTTGGAGAAATCCAAGCGACATAGAGTACCGATGGACCTGCAATGGAACAAGAATCGACACCACAAAGCATTGTGCGTGAGCCCTCGGTTCAAATAGCACAAGAACTACGTAGGTCAAGCAGGACACGTCACCAACCTGAGAAGTATGGGCTTTTGCTCACCCAAGAAGGTGATGTGTTGCTTATGGATCAAGATGAGCCTGTGACATACCAGGAGGCCATTATTGGGCCTGAATCTGAGAAGTGGCTTGAGGCCATGGGATCTGAGATGGAGTCCATGTACACTAACCAAGTTTGGACCTTGGTTGATCCACCTGAAGGGGTAAAACCCATAGGGTGTAAGTGGGTCTTCAAGAAGAAGACTGACATAGATGGTAAGGTGAGTACCTTTAAGGCACGACTAGTGGCGAAAGGTTTCCAGCAAGTTCAGGGTATAGACTATGACGAGACCTTCTCACCAGTTGCGATGCTTAAATCCGTCTGGATTATACTTGCTATTGCTGCGTACCATGACTGCGAGATCTAGCAAATGGAAGTCAAGATCGCATTCCTTAACAGGAATTTTCTTGAGGATGTGTACATGACACAAACTGAGGATTTTGTTGATCCAAAGGAAGTTGGGAAGGTATGCAAGTTGCAAAGATCCATTTATGGATTAAAGCAAGCTTCTAGAAGCTGGAATCTTCGTTATGATGAGACTGAGACAGTTTGGATTCATCAAGAACGATGATGAGCCTTGTATCTATAAGAAGGTTAGTGGGATTGCAATCAATTTGATCTTGTATGTGGATGACATACTACTCATCGAAAATGAAATCCCGACACTGCAACATGTTAAGACATGGTTTGGGGGTTGTTTCTCGATGAAAGACTTAGGCAAAGCGTCCTACGTGCTGGGAATTAGGATCTATAAAGATAGGTCGCTGAGACTGCTTGGCCTTAGTCAGAGTACATATATTGACAAAGTGCTTAGGCGCTTAAATATGCATGATTCCAAGAAGGGTTTCTTGCCTATGTCACATGGTGTGTACCTGTCCAAGGGATAGTGCCCTACTACATCAGATGAGAGGGAACGCATGAGTAAGATTCCATATGCAATCTATCATATACGCCATGATGTGTACTCGACTAGATGTCTCGTACGCTCTGAGCATGACGAGCAGATACCAATCTGATCCCAGTAAAGGTCACTAGACTGCCGTCAAGAATATCCCAAGGTACATGCAAAGAACTAAGGATTTATTCTTGACATATGGAGGTGGGGAAGAGCTCATTGTAAAAAGTTACACCGACGCTAGCTTCCAAACCGATAGGGATGACTCTCAATCGCAGTCAGGTTTATGGTTTGCTTGAATTGCAACGCTGTAAGCTAGAAGAGTTCCAAGCAAGGGACAGTCGTCGATTATACTACAAAGACTAAGTATATAGCTGCCTTGGTACAATTGAGAAGGTTGTTTGGATCAGGAAGTTCATTTATGAACTTGGCGTTGTTCCTAGCATCGCAGACCCGATTAACCGAGCAGGCTAAGGAACCTAGATCTCACCAGCGATCCGAACCCATATACTTAGACGTCTCCATCTCATTCGAGAGATATGTAGAGAGCCAACATTAGAGAACGTAGTTGACCCACTTATAGAGCACCTTGCTCAGCAGAAGCATAATGCTCACACTAGATCAATGGATATTAGGTTTATACTCGATCGGCACTAGTGCTAGTGGGAGATTGTTGGAGTTAGCCCTAGTGGCCAATCCATTTTATACTATATTTGTATTACGACTTGGATTTATATATTTTATATATGAGGCATTTCAATTACTATATTATTTGTTGTGTAATATGGTGACGTCCTTATAATTGGCGGGCTATTCGATGATGTGAGATTCATTGAATAATAGAACGCGATTCTTAAAGTGTCTGTAGTCGAGTATCATTATTAACCAGGACGACAATGATGCATCAAGACTATTGTGTGAGTAGCATGATGACCGCATCTCACAGGTCATGGATATGGGATATCAGGCCGGCACACAGGTTTAAATATTAGGAGTAATATTTATACTAGACAAACCCACTATGATAAGGCTTCATAATAGTTATGTAACTGTCATAAGCACTTCTAATGGCAATCATAAGGTGATAGTAGTTCTTCGACTTGAAGTCACTATGATTCCTATATGTAGGAGTTGTATGTTTTAATGCTATCAAATGTCATTTGTAACAGGGTGATTATAAAGGTAGTACTTGGGCATGCAATGAATCATGTTGAGGAATGTGAGTGATGTAGATAGGATTCGTCCCTCCTACATAACAGAAGTTATGTCTATAGGCCTCTTGATAGAGTGAGACGTGCAATAAGCGTGGCCACCCGCAAATGGACTGATATGAGATATTGGGTCCGTTTGTATTTAAACGTCTACTTGGGTATCGAGAAATAAACGATTGGACTTAACAAGGATGACACAATCTTATGCCTCGTGTTCAATCGAGACATTCCGATGAAGGGACAAAGGCTACACGGTGGAAATGGTTGTCGTAAAGGTTGAAATCGGATCACCGATTATCTGATAGGCTGGGTGATAGTGATGCATTGCTAGATGCCAATCACTATCTATAATATTATAGAGATAATATTATTGCCAGTTTAGTGGGAGCCTATAGGGTGGGTCACGCGCATAGAGTAATTTATTGGAGTAGATGAATAAATTAAATGTGATTTAATTTAGTTCATGATTAATTAATGGAATGTGATTTAATTAATTAATCAACATGTTTAACAACATGTTTAATTAAATGAGATTTAATTAAATAAGACACAAAAGGATAAGATAATTAAATAGATATGATTTAATTAATTATCTAAATCAAATGAGATTTGATAAAGTAATTATCTAATCAAATAAGATTTGATAAGATAAATATCTGTATATCTAATCAAATAAGATTTGATGAGATCAATATCTAATCAAATAAGATTTGATAAGATCAAATGAGAGTTGATAAGATAAATATCTAATCAAATAAGATTTGATAAGATCAAATGAGATTTGATAAGATATTTTATGGGATTAAGATAGAGCTCATGTTTCTATATAAAAAGGTGCATACCTCACAACTGATGCCTGAGAAAAACACTTTAGTGAGCTTTTCTAAATCCTAAGCGTCTACCATCAACTATCACCGAGACCCCGCTCCGGTCGTTGCTCGTGTGGGTTGAGTAGAGGCACCGTAATTTCGACGCTTGGTGATCAAAGGCAACCCAATGGTTTGAAAGTGTAACACCCTAGAGGATATTACCTTTGTCTCCTTATATTGCTAAATTATAAGAAATTAACATATAAGAATATCATAATTAACTATGCGAAAACTAAGACTTAACATATATATATTACATGAAGTAAATCTAGTACAAAACTGTTGACACTTATGTGCCATACAAAACATAAGAAAGACGCATAAATATACACTAAATTCCCATACATTGGAAATTATACAAATCTATACTAATAACATCTTCCTTCTGGAAAGCAGGTCCGTGTTCCAAGCTCCTCCCACAAGGCATCCACCTGCTAACTTGTAAAAACATGGAAACCTGACTTTCTATTCTAGAGACCTCTTACTTAACTCTCATGACTCCTCTTTTCTTTTCTTAATACTCACACTTACAGCTATTACCTCATTACATAGACAGTACTGCTTCGTAGGGTCATACCTTGACCTTTGCTAAGGCACATAGAGTTGGCCTCCTATGCCAAACCTAGGGCCACTAGTGCATTAAGGCACCTAACATCATTCTGTTACTCTTGACCACTCACTAGGGTCTCACTTTTCTATAACATTGGATGGGAACATGCGTAACCTTTCCATTCTCTGACTTGCCCAACTTGGGCTTACATCTCCTCTCTTGTGAGGTATAACGTTTGCATACCTTTCTGGGTAGCTTATATTAGCTTTCTAGGGTTTAACTGTAACCTCGTTCCTACCTCTAAGGGTAGTAAACAACTACACACGTCCTCATCTAATGTCTAGACTTATCTTACATCACTCACCTAACAACTAGGCTCATGACTCTTCCCATGTTCTAACATAGAACATACATACATTTAGAACATCAACATATCATAGATTGTTTCTACAACTGTGTGATTGGTATTATTCTTTCATTTAAGTTATATCTTGAGTTCCCTCATTAACTGAATTGGCTGAGCTCTAGCCATTAAGAGGCGTCCCTCTTGCTACAACCTTTAATTAAACCCACCGGTCCAAGTGGGCGGACTGTCAATTCCGTTATAAGGAAGAGTCTTCTGACTGGCTTGTTCTTCTCTATGAAGAACCCCTTCTCCCTGTGAAGAAGGTTGGTTTTCCCCCATGGGTGTCTGGGTGACGGAACCTTCGCTCACCACTAGGGGGCCTCTTAGCCCTTTAACATGACTTATCTCCTTTATTGGTATCATAAACATGTCTTATGACTTATTCCCTTTATTGGGATCATAAATTTCCTTTAAAAACTCTTTCATAAAACCTTTTCATAAAGAATCCTTTTCAAAACCTTTCTAAAACTCATCACTCCTTGGTGACATAGAGAATCCTCAGCCCTTTGCACACCGTTGTACGCCGAGTGTGCGACTCTCGGACATGATTGGTACTGGGGAAGGTTCCACCCTATGTCACTAAGGGGATATCTTTTACTAAAAACCTTTTATAAAACTGTAAACTTTGCTTAAACCTTTTCTGAAACTTAGGGGAAACTCCCCACCTTTTTACTAAGAGGCGTAGTTATAGTCTTATGTATTTTAGGTGTCTTTTATTAAAAGAAGTTTATTGTTACATACCATCAACCTTAATCATAAGCCTCAACCACATGAATATAACTACCAATTCATCAACCATTATCATCAACAATCAACACCACATAGCATCAAACAATCATACATGAACATGGGTAAAAGCTTGGGAAGGAACTATGTATCTATAGCCCTTACACTCTCCCAGAGGTCCCCTTAAAAAGGGTCCCCAAACTAATCTCTAGTCATAGTCTCGCTTAAGCTAGACTTGTAACACCCTAAATTCTATAATGGTAAATATGTGAGGTTTAATTCAATTAATTATTTCATAATACATTTTTATTAATTTACTTATGAAAATCTAGTGAAATTAAGAAAACTTGATTGGGATTTTATGGATTTTTTTTTTAAATAAAATAAAACTTTTTCTTCAATTTTGATTTGGAAAGTTGCGCTTCGTTTTAATACTTATAACGTGTTAATATAATTATGTAGAAAAGGTCATGGCATTATTTTAATTGTAAAGGAACGGTTTTAAGTTTTCGAAGGAGTAGAAATGTGTAAATACAAATGATAATTATGATTGAAATATAACATATGCATATCTGAAAGTGTTTAAAATAATGTACCCCGGAGCATAACAATAAACACGTGGAAAGGCAAGTACGGAAAAACTAAAACATAGTCATATGACATGATGACTGACATATACACATAACAAAAGAAATCTGAGTGCCTAGGTCTACCCCAACGAGATACATGACAAAGAAAAGAAAGTCCTAGGACTCAGAGTAGTCATCTTCTAACTCCCATTCTGTGCAGAGATCCTAATCCCCAAGGGTCATACATGAGCGTTCATGCGAATCGGATGTAGCCCAAGATGTGATCTACGCCCACAACTGCTACCTATCTCCTGAAGATGTTCTCAATCCTCCAATGGAGGGTTGATTCCTCCGCTGCCATTTGCCCCTAAAAGAAAATAAACAGAAGGGTGAACTCTCTGCTTCACCAAGCAGCACACAAACAACGACTTTACAAGTCACAAACAAAATCCTGTCCACCATCGCCATGTGGTTTTCTAACATTCACACTCGCATTCCTAATCGTTTCCTTTCACTAATTCTGTAAATCCTTTCTTACTGGCCAGCTACCACTGGAACTCCCAGAACTCAGTGGTCTTACACAATTGAGTTGGATGACTGTTGGGAGTACACCTTTCACCATGGTACTATGGTGGGCTCTCACCAACCGATGATGTCTCGTATTTTTGTCAGGGTGGCCAAGACAGCTATGTGATCTATCGTCACAACTCAATGCCTTACCCTCCAAGGTCGCAATGCCTTACGATCATCTCCCAGGTACCAATTGTGATCATCTAATACTTGGAGGATTGACTCCTCCACAACTCTCCTCACACGAATTATTCTTTCTTGTCACAGTGGGGTTCCACTGCACATGGTACTGGACGGTCGAATAGACGCCGAGCCTGAGACCCCGTCTCTGCTCAAAAATCATATGTATGAGGACATTTGCCTCCATCACCTTTCTATGGGTGACCGTCACATTACGTCGTGACACGCCTTTCGAACTCCGCCCCCTCTCTTTGTTATTCTCACCGCTGGAACACTCCACATGACTCTCTTTTCATCTTGCAGTTCCCACGAATCGCCGCGCACACGCAGTTCCATTGCATGACTCTCAGAAATCAACATGATTCACCACGCGTAGAAAAATTTATTATGTTTTATGTATTTCCTTGCTCTCTCAAAACTTTACAATTTTATAAAGTGTCAACTTACCGTTTATTCCTCCACGCAAAGGTCCTAAGTTTATTTCTATGTCCAATGCATAAAAATAAAGAGTTCGTTAATTAATTTCTATTTAATAAAAATAAAAATAAATCTTTTAGCCTAATTAATTGTGCTCACTGTTCAAGTTTCATTTATCTGTTACATGGCAGTCTAGCCACAAACACTAGAACATAGTTGTAGTCCTCACAAGTACTCGCACCCAAGTCTTGTAAACACATCACACAGACAAACAATTTTATCACAAAATTCAAACTACAAACAATTTTATCACAAAATTCAAACTACAGTCAACAGACCATATCACCAAAACAGAGAAATTCACACATTCAAATGTCAAATGCTCAAGGTTTTCCTCCCTGAGACTTGAATGAATCAATCCAAACAATAGTTATATTATATCCATTATCTCACAACATCAAAATAGTAATTAAAAAATAAAATAATAAAGGCACGCATATTAATATCAAATTTGAATATAGAGTCAAATTTTCATTGGCAGTACTGAATGTGAGCTCTTACTGAAACAAGCAAATGACCTTGGAATTTAATAATTTTTATATCAAATTGAAGCTCTTGAAATCTAGTTTATAGAAAGGTGTACCACTTATAAAATCAACATCTAGAAAATTTTATAAAAATTTTCTAAGTCAGTAACTCTATATTTTTAGTACTCACTGAACATAACCCAAAGAAATAAAATTTTCTCCCACTTACCAAAACTAAATTAACTGAAACTTTTTACAGTTTAAATCTAACTCCTTGATCTTTCCAAAAAGGTATTTCTTGCTTCCAAATTCATTTTCTATTGTTCCCAGTAAAAACATTACTAACAGCCTAAGATTTTGACCTCAAAACAGAGTCTTAAACCATTGTTCGGTTTCTTTTGAAAAAAATTAATTTATAAATTATGCTTAGAAATTTTTGTAATATACATGGTTAAAAATATTATTGTCTCTAGTTTTTAAAGGTGTAATTACATTAAAAAAACATTCAGTACACAGGGAGAATTTTATCAAAAACCGAGCATTGTTCCAGTGAAACTCCAAAACAGGACAGTCGAATCTTGAGCCATGGATGAACCCGAAGATGACTTCTTTTTTCGAAGACATTAAAACAAAAGTTGTTTCATTTTATGTCTATTTTCATTGAAAACAAGTTTGACGAAAAACCAACGTTTAGATCTTTCAAAAATAGCAAAACAGTGAAGGTTGTTCCATGCTAAACGAAAGAACAGCCACTGTTTCGAGTTTTTTAGCTAAAATTTTCCAAAGGAGATTTGATCAAAAACCAACTTTTAGAAAGAGATGCCTAACTTCACTTGTTTCCAGAGCCATTCCCATTTAATTTACAAGATAAAATGACCTTATTCCTTACATGCAAAGGCTCACAATCACAGCCATAGAAAATCCAACAACATTCATCCAATTTCAATCTCAACAAAACATTCAAACATATATCAATTTCCAGCAATGGGGCATGCATGTATACTTATGGTTAAAGCCCCAGCCCTTAACCATAATCTCAACAAAGAATTTAAAATCAAGATTCCACAAGAGAGTTCCCCTTACCTAGCTTAAAGACTCACACACAAGGAAAAAGATGAAGAAGTGAAGGTGAGCATGGAAGCTAGAGATGGTGTTGGTGATGCTTCCAAGCTTGCATGCAAGAAATGTTAGGAAAATCTTCCCTTCCTCCTCCTACCAAGCTCTCGGCCAGCCACAATGAAGGGAGAAAATGGAACCTTTCTCTCACAAGGTGTGTGTGTGTGTGTGTCCGTGGGTTTCGGTAGTTTAGGGGGATGATGTGTTTAGTTTAGGCTAGGTGTCATTTGCATGTAGATTAGGTGTTAATCCTAGGTTACATGCATACATGCATTTAGCTTAGGTGTCATTAAGCTTAAGCTTAGGGAATTTGGTTACTCATTTTAATTTACACAATGTAATTTTATACTGTGTAATCGTAAAGAGGTGTGTTTTAAAATTTTAAAACTTAATTTCAAACATCTAATTCATTTTATAAAACTTCTAGTAATAAAAACTTTTCTAGTAGCTCAAATAAAATTTCTTCTGTAAAGAAATTAGTTACAGATAAACTTTATAAGAGTTAACTTGGTGTGCAAGTTACTAGAATTTAATATAATTAAAATACTTAAAACCAATTTGCAACCAATAAATTAATTAGTACATAGCAATAGATATTATAAATATTTTAGTACTAGTAATTAATATCAGCTCAATTAATTTCTAGCAGGCATAGCAGATAAGCATACACACACAATATACGTACTTGATCATTAAGTACATATTACACTGCACAAATAAATAAATAAATAAACAACATGGACAATTCAATCACATAGAATTCTATAGCAACTTACAAACAAAAACACAGGAAAGTAACTACAGAGAATTAATTGTAGAAAATTAATTCCAGAGAGTTACTTACAAAGAAATATATATATATATATATATATATATATATATATATATATATATATTATAAATATATATACGTATATACTTATATAATGGAGTTGAAATTTTCAGGGTGTTACAAGACTGACATCCTACTCCCTGAAGTCTCACACTTAAGCGATAGAGCACCAAGCTTAAGCACCAGGTCTCTACGCTTAAGCGCCAGAGCTAAGCTTAAGCGCCAGATTTTTTGAGCTTAAGCGCCAGAGCCACGCTTAAGCACCAGATTTTCTGAGCTTAAGCGTGAATTCCAGAAAGTACCTCCAATTCCAGGTGACTCCTCACTTAAGCGATGAACACAGCTCACTTATGCAAGAGTCTGCGACTTTGCAGAATCACGAACCTCCGTGATTCTGCTCCCATGGCCACCCATGGCCTCCCAACCTCTTCCAAACACGCGGGATTGAGTCTAAAACATGTCTACACCAAAACCCAGCTCTCAAACATGCTTAAACACTCCTCAATCAAGCCTAAGCTCAACAAATCCATCAAAATCCTCACTTAGAGATAAAAGGGAAGAATAGGGGAAAAAGGGATTCAAGGCATAGACAAGGAGCAAAGAAGGGCAAAAGGGAAGCACTTACACTATGGGGTCTTGGATCTAAGCTCCGGAGCACTGGGTATCGGATCTTTGCTGCACTTCTCTTCTCTTCCTCTTCTTCCTTCTTCTCCTCCTTCTCTCTAACTTCCTTTCCTTCTTTCACTTTCTCTCTCTAACTCTCCCTCTCCTCTTCTATTTAAAACCATGGGGGTGTGTGTGTTTGTGTGGGTCTTGGCCAACCTTGGGCCTTGGCTCCCCATAGGGTCCTATTATCTTATTTCTATTATATCATATCATAATTAAGGTAACTATTATTAATAATGCTTAAGGGTATCCTTAAACAATTAAATACAAAAGCTACTCCATAAAGATATCTCTTTATTATTTATTTCTAAGGTCCATAAATCGGGGATGTTACAGAAAGCGCGCTACAAAGGTAACCTCTAAACCCTTAGTAAGTCTTGCGTAATGCATGGTCCATGGGATGGGGTTCTTTCCGCTCATGGTCTTTTTGAAAATTTTAAAAATATATACCATGAAACCCCAACATTTATGATTTTTAGGCTTGGTGTTTTGTCCACATGGGTAGCTTTAAAAAAAATTACTAATTTAGGACAAATTTAATACTCTTAATTAAATTAACTAATTTTCTTAATCTTGATAAATTAGTTGTTTGGATCTTATCAATGTTTTTAAAACCAGACCGGTCATTGAACTAGTGAAGGTACTGGTTCAAGGTTTAATGGTCTAATCGTGGTTGAATCGATAATAATTAAATAATATATTTTTTATTTTTAAGTATAATATATAAAATAATATTAAACAAAAAATAATATAATATTCATAATTTCATAACATTAAAAGTTAAACTTCACTTAAAAATAGCATAACTAAATTATTTTAGTTATTTTTTGTTTGTCATGACTTTTCCCATTCGTTTAATGGTGGGCGGTAAACTAAACAATGTTATTCTAACTATTATATATTTATATTTATATTTAATATCTTTCAAATATTTAAAATTATTCACTCTATCTCTCATATTTGTAGAGTTTGCATAGTCGAGTGCCAATTGAGATATAAAAATTGCTAATATTTTAAAAAAGAAAAAAAATTGATGTTTCGTTGAACTGGTCCAACCAGTCAAACCATTGGTTTTCACTAGCTTTACCAGTTATTGATTGGTTCTACCGATTTTTGACTGGTTCTTTGGCACACCAATTTTGAGGGTCATTTGGATCGAATGATAGACCGATTCCCGATTCAACCAGTTGAACCGGTCAGTCCGATCCGGTTTTGAAAACCATGGATCTTATAATAAGAACCTAAGGAAGTATATATATTGTACTTTCCCCTGTCTTAAAATGAGTGTTGTCCTATGTCTTTTTTTACACATATTAAGAAAAGTCAATAAATAGATGAAAGAGAGTAGTAAATTTACAAAATTAACCCTACTATTTTTTTTTGACATAATTAACCCTATTATTTTCTTTTTTTAATTTTTATAATATCATTTCTCTTACTCATTATCATTACTCCTAGTTTCCGGAGCTCATTAGTGCGCACATCATCATCATTAACTGTGCACCGTCCATGGAACATAGTTACACATTACTCCAATTGGGTAATTTTCAAGGAAATTAATATGTTTTGCTGAAAACAATACAGCACTACACAAGTACTGTAATATTTAAAAAATATGTTAGGGATATAAATGGAAAAAAATATTAATATTAAATTGAAAAATCAAATACACACTTATTTTGGGACAATTTTTTTTTAAAATGCGACACTTATTTTAAGATGGAGGGAATAATTGTTATGTCACTTTTTATTATTTTTTTTCAAATAAATATTTTAAAAATTTATTTATTTTTATAATTATAACAAACTGATGTTAAATTAATGTTAGAAAAATGTGTTTATTTTTATTAATCCATATTTAAAAAAAATAAAAAGTCATTTTAAATTAAAAGAACACCATCGATACTTTTCTTTTTATCCTTTATTATATAATAATAATCATGAATTTCACCTAATCTACTGTTAAATTATTTGAGTTACAGTTTTTATTTAGCAGATTTACGTAACTTAAAACTCTTCCAATAAATAATCATTCACGTAAGGTAACTTCTAATAATTAATCATGAAAAGAAAAGTTTAAAAAAATGTCCCTCACAAATTTAACGTGGAGGTCACTGAAAAATGATTGCAGCAGGGTGAGATAGGTTCAAGAGGAAAAATAAAATAAAACATGGAAGCAAGTGGAGTTTGATGAGCTGGATCTTACATGCTTTTAATTTATTAAATGGCTAAAGACAGAAGTGGTTTTGGATCTTACTTAACACGCTTCGATGACTTAAAAAAATACTCTTTTCATTTATTTTTAAGTGTCAAATTTTTTAAAAAAATTTGTTTTTATTTATTTATTTTTTATAAAATTCAAAATTACATTAATTATTCTTTTATTAATTATATTTTTATTTTATTTATAATTTATTATATAAAAGAAATAAAAAAAATAAAATAGAAAATTTTATAATTATTTTATTAGAATAAAAAAAAATAATAGATTCTGTGATTTCTTCGTATAAATTTTAAATGACAGATAAAAATTTCAACGACTAACGTGATTTTTAGGTTAAGAGCACATGGTTATAATAAGGTGCAACACAACAATGGTAGCACTAAAGATCATCTCTAGCTCTGTATTTTGCATTATTACTTTCTCTTGTAACCGTTGACTTCAGTTCTTTTGATGGAATTCGCGTCGTCTTCATCATCCTTCACAAAATCGAAACCTTCGTCATCCTTCTCAAAGTCGAAACCCAAACGGCTGTACGATGTGTTCATAAATTTTAGGGGAGAAGACACTCGAGGGAAGTTCGTTTCTCATCTCCATCATGCCCTATCAAAAGCTGGGGTCAACACTTTCATTGACGACGAGAACCTACTCAAGGGAATGACGCTGAAAGATGAACTGATGCGAGCAATAGAAGGGTCTCAGATATCTTTGGTTGTTTTCTCCAAAAGCTATACTGAATCTACTTGGTGTCTCGATGAGCTTGAAAAAATCCTTGAATGCCGCAAACTTCATGACCAAATAGTTATGCCCATATTTTACGATATTGACCCATCCGTTGTTCGACACCAGAAGGGTGATTTTGGAAAAGCCTTAAAAGCAGCTGTAGAAAAAGCATATTTAGGAGGAGTTGAGAAACACATGTTGTGGAGGTGGAGCAACGCACTCAAGAGAGCTGCAGATTTATCCGGTTTTGATGTGGTCAATCGCAGGTAAATCAATCAATACTTTATAGTTTAATTTCTTGCTTCTCTTATTTGAGACTGAATAAAGCATGTTTTAAGCTTATAATTTTATCTTTGGTATGTAATACATGACCATTCTGCCTGTTTTATAATTATTGATCTTGAAGGAATGAAGCTAGACTAGTGAAGGAAATTGTTGAGGATGTTCTCAAAAAACTAGTCTACGAAGACTTGTACATTACTGAATTTCCTGTTGGATTAGAATCCCGTGTACAGAAAGTGATTGAATTAATTAATAATCAATTCACCAAAGTTTGTATGATAGGGATATGGGGAATGGGAGGATTAGGTAAAACTAGCACAGCCAAAGGAATCTACAATCAAATTCATCGTAAATTCATTGATAAAAGTTTCATTGAAGATATTAGAGAAATTTGTCAAACAGATGGAAGAGGGCATATTCTTCTACAAAAAAAACTTCTTTCAGATGTCCTAAAAACAGAGGTTGAGATACTTAGCGTTGGGATGGGCAAAACTACTATCAAGGAGAGACTTTCTGGAAAAAAGATGCTCATTGTACTTGATGATGTGAACGAGCTTGGCCAAGTAGAACACTTATGTGGAAATCGTGAATGGTTTGGTCAAGGAACTGTAATAATCATTACAACAAGAGATGTACGCCTACTGAACCAACTTAAAGTTGATTCTATTTATAAAATGGAGGAAATGGATGAAAAGGAGTCCCTTGAGCTTTTTAGTTGGCATGCTTTTGGAAAAGCAGAACCAAGAGAAGACTTCAATGAACTTGCAAGAAATGTAGTTGCTTATTGTGGAGGACTACCACTAGCTCTTCGAGTCCTTGGTGCTTATTTAATTGAGAGGACAAAGAAACTGTGGGAAAGTGTATTGTCAAAACTAGAAAAAATTCCCAATGATCAAGTTCAAAAGAAATTAAGAATAAGCTTTGATGGTTTAAGTGATCCCATGGAAAAGGATATATTCCTTGATGTATGTTGTTTCTTTATTGGTAAAGACAGAACCTATGTTACTGAGATACTAAATGGCTGTGGACTACATGCTGATATTGGAATAACAGTTCTCTTAGAGCGTAGCCTCATCAAAGTTGAAAAGAACAACAAACTTGGAATGCATCCTTTGTTACGAGACATGGGAAGAGAGATAATTTGTGAAAGTTCAAGAAACAAACCTGGGCAGCACAGTCGATTGTGGTTTCAAAAGGATGTACTTGATGTATTGACAAAGAATACTGTAAGTACACTCTTTACATACAGTTAAAAAGTTTAAAGTGTTTTCCTCTTCATGTGCAATATGTGTGTGGTAAAGTATCAGTTTCTAGTGAGCTAACAATAGAGATTTCCAAATTAATTTTTCTTTGTTCTTATCATGATAGGGGACAGAAGCTATTGTGGGATTGGCACTGAAATTGCATTTCAGCAGTAGAGATTGCTTCAATGCTTATGCTTTTAAGGAAATGAAGAGTTTGAGACTGTTGCAACTTGATCATGTACAACTCACAGGAGATTATGGGTATCTTTCTAAGCAACTGAGATGGGTCTGTTGGCAATGGTTTCCTTCAAAATACATACCTAACGATTTTAATCTGGAAGGTGTAATTGCAATTGATTTAAAACACAGTAATCTTAGACTTGTCTGGAAAAAACCCCAGGTATATACTATGTCATTTTCTTTTATACTCGTAGGTTTTTTAAAATATTAATTGTTTCCACTTACCACTATTTCATTTTTCATTCTCTTCTCTAATCTTTTGTGAAAAAACTATCTTCTTGTAGGTTCTGCAGTGCCTAAAAATCCTCAATCTTAGTCACTCCAAGTACTTGACAGAAACCCCTGACTTTTCAGGACTACCAAGTCTTGAAAAGCTCATGCTCAAAGATTGTCCAAGTTTGAGCAAGGTTCACAAATCCATTGGAGATCTCCATAATCTTCTATTGATAAATATGAAGGACTGTACAAGCCTAAGCAATCTCCCCAGAGAGATGTATAAGTTGAAATCTGTGAAAACTCTCAACCTATCTGGTTGTTCAAAGATTGACAAATTGGAAGAAGATATAGTGCAGATGGAATCCTTAACAACTCTAATTGCTGAAAATACTGCTGTGAAACAAGTGCCCTTTTCAATAGTAAGCTTAAAAAGCATTGGATATATATCCCTATGTGGATTTGAAGGACTGTCACGTAATGTTTTTCCTTCTATCATTTGGTCTTGGATGTCACCAACAATGAATCCTCTATCTTGCATTCATTTGTTTTCTGGCACTTCATCATCTCTAGTTTCCATCGATATGCAGAATAATGATTTGGGTGATCTGGCACCAATGCTTAGCAACCTTTCAAACCTTCGAAGTGTTTTGGTGCAATGTGACACAGAGTTTGAACTATCTAAACTATTGGGAACAATTTTGGATGATGCATATGGTGTAAATTTTACAGAATTGGAAATAACATCAGATACATCTCAAATTTCAAAGCATTACTTGAAGTCTTATTTGATTGGAATTGGAAGTTACCAAGAAGTCTTCAATACTCTCAGTGATAGCATATCAGAGGTTCCTTGTCTTTACCTTTGTCTACTTTATTATTATTTTTAGCTATTAATTAAGAGACCATGAAATATCTAAAGGAAACTTCAACAGTTACCTTCTTTTTTCACCTTCTCCTTCTATAATTGCACGACTTCATTTAAAAATACCTTATTTTAATAAATAACATGCCAAGTGAGCATGCTCATATGAAGCACTAGGAAATTGATTTCCACTGTCTTCCAGCAATGCTTACTTCAAGTTTGTTATACTCCCATTGAAATATAAGTTGAAAGACCTGTATGACATAAACAGAAATGCATCCTAATGATTTGCTGTTGATGGATACACAACAAAACTATTAACCAAATTTATTTGATTTAATTACCATAACTATGTTTCAGTTTATGCATTACAATGCTATTTTCTTAAAATTGCCCTGGAATGACAAAATAATGACTGTAGGAGTCCATTTGAGTAGCACAATTGCATAAATGACTAAGCTTTTTTGCTCACGCTACAGGGATTGGCAACCAGTGAGTCTTGTGATGTTTCTCTCCCAGGTGACAATGATCCTTATTGGTTGGCCCATATCGGTGACGGACATTCAGTGTATTTCACTGTGCCTGAGGATTGTCGCATGAAGGGAATGACTTTGTGTGTTGTTTATTTATCAACCCATGAAAAGACAGCAACTGAATGTCTTATTAGTGTCTTAATGGTTAATTACACAAAGTGCACCATCCAGATATGCAAGCGAGATACAGTAATTTCCTTTAATGATGAAGATTGGGAGGGCATAATGTCACATTTGGGATCTGGAGACAAGGTGGAGATTTTTGTGACTTTCGGGCATGGATTGGTGGTCAAGAAGACAGCTGTCTATCTAATGTGTGATGAATCAATTGACATGAAAATGTTGCCTTCTCCTGATCCAAAGAAAGTGCCAAAGAAAAATGCCTTTGTAAGAATTATAAAGAAAATTGTAATGAGCAAGACTCAAGAGTAGTAGAGGTTTCAACCAATTTTTACTGGGCATGCGAAAGTTGTAGTATAGAATTCCCACACTTTTTTATTAGAGATAGGAGGGAATAACTTATGTTACATAGATATAAAGGAGAATTTCATTAATAGCGTTCATAAATCTGGTTAAGAGTTCATATCCTATTCTGCTAGGCCTCATAGTTGCTAGACATGGTGTGATGCAATAGAATCGTAGCAAATATTTGGTGGATTACCTCTATTCTATCTACTGTTTTAATCAACCAACTTTGGGTATTTACAGGGATAGAATTTCTGAAATCATTTTAATCCTCGAAGAGCATTGGTGGGCAGAACATGGCTTTATTTTTTCATAAAAATATTTGGTTGCTGGCTGGGGAAATTGCTATAGATAAATATAAAGATGATATTAAGTTTGTGACCTGAGAAGGTTGCTGGGTATTATTAATTTATTGTAGTATTATCTGTATGAAATTTAGAAGATGGAAGAATTGCAAATGCAAATATATTTTTGATTTTGCAAGGAAAATTTCCATTCATGCGCATTGGTGAATATATCTAATTTTTAGCAGGATGTCAATCTTTTGCATGAAGTGTGTTTGTTCTATTATTTCCTAACTCTTGCTTTAAGTATGTGATTTTCTCTCTGCAGTTGCGAATTGGTATTTTGTTGACTATAATATAGAAATTTACTATGAGAGTTCTCTTATTTGCATCCAACAAAGATTTAAGTTCCAATGATGAAAGATGCAGGGATTGACCCTCAATACTGACACTGCTAGAGCATTAGAGATAGAAGAGATAGTTTGTTTCACTATACCAAGACGACAAAAAGTAGCAATTCTTTTTATCCTTCCTAGAATGTTCCGGTCTTTTCGTTTCCTCTTACTCTCTGAATTCCTTGCTCAAACAGTTGTTTTAAGCTACAATTCTATTCCCTTAAATCTGGAAGCCATATGCATGTAGAGTTAATTATATAATTGAGACTCTAGTTTCCCATTTTCCCCAAGTTCTGGCCGTGACCGTGAATGTGGATCAAAGAATTTCAGTGAGTATAGTATATAGCTCTAGCAGAATAATTGCTCAGCAAATGTTTGTTCGAGTGGTTCAATCCTTTTGGTATTAGTTTCAAGAAATTATCGCATTCTTATATCAATTTTGGGTGGTTCATTTTTTTGGCTGTCCTATATTTTATTAGTGGGTAAATGTGTCCGTGAAATGTGTAAATATGTAACAATTTAATCTTTCTAAAGTCTAATTTAGTCTCCGAATATGTTAAAAGTGCAACAATTACGTTAAGTTGTTCACAGTTTGGTTATTCAAATAACTATAACCATAACTATTAAATAACTAGATTATAAGTAATTATTATAACCATAACTATAACCAATTTTGTAAACCAGTTATGATTTAGTATAACTAGTTATTGTTTTTAAAAAACTGGTTATATAACCGGTTATAAATATATAACTAGTTATATAACCAAACTTAACGGTAGGACGCAATTGTGGTATATGACTTAAGTGACAATATTAGGGATTGAAATGACAATAAGTAAATAAGTTTAGGGACTAAAGTAACAACATACGGACTTTTAGGGACCTTTTTTGTCATTTTATTACTTTCTGGGATTAAATTGAAAGCGCCTCACATTTTCAGGGATGAAATTAGTCATTCATCCTTTATCTTTTCAATAGATTTTTTTAGGATAAATAACCATTTTGATCACAAAATATGTAAATCGATTATAATTTAGTTCCTAAACGAACGAAAATTCACAAAATGGTCATTTACCTAATTTTTTTAAAAGAAATTATTAATAGTTTAAAATAATTGTATATCATAATTTAAATTATTCATTGTAAATTTAAAATGTAATTTGTATATTTAAAAATATTTATTTATTATTAAAATTGAATTATATAAAAATAAACATCAAATTGAAAGAAAGAAGGTAACCGTTTTTCACTTTATAGTGATGCCTTTTCGGCAATGGCAGTGAGCCAATGATTGGTGATGGAAGTAATCGCCTGAGAGAAAGTGGGTCTCAGATTTCATCGGCCTTGGAAAGAACCTTTGATAGAGCAGCGATTTCTACATAGTGAAACTGAAACTGAAACTGTGTGAGCTTTTCTTTCCTCCTCTGTTATTGTTATTTTGCTTCCTCGTAGAAAACGAAAAGGAAGAAAAACATATCGGAGTTCTCGTTACGCGCTTCGATAGTATCGTTGTAGTTTCGTTAGTAACGATTGTTACAATGCATTCACTTGCTTGTATAAGTTGCAATATAGGTGGTCGCACCAAATTGAATCAATATCCTTTCTTACTCTTACTGACTCGGTTGTCTTTCATCGAATTGAGTCAATGGCTTCTTCTTCAAAATCAAAACCCCAATGGAGATACGATGTGTTCATCAATTTCCGGGGGGAAGACACTCGTAGGAATTTCGTTTCTCATCTCTATTCTGCCCTTACAAATGCTGGAGTCAATGCTTTCCTCGACGATGAGAAGCTTCCTAAGGGCAAAGAACTGAAATCAGAACTGTTCGACGCAATAGAAGGGTCTCAAATATCCATAGTTGTTTTCTCCGAAAACTACATTTGCTCTTCTTGGTGCCTTGATGAACTGGTCAAAATCATGGAATGCCATGCTTCTAGAGGTCAATGGGTTATGCCCGTATTTTATGATATTCTCCCTTCATATATACGTAATGCGCAATATATTTCATTCGAAGTCATTCATGGACAAGATTACCGGATGAAAGAATGGAAGATTGCACTATCTGAAGCTGGAAATTTAGCAGGTTGGGATGTGAGAAATCACAGGTATGCATATCTATTCTGTTTTTGTTCTTTTATTTCCGAAAACCACTCACACACATGAACTTGCTATTTATGACTTTTCTGATGTACTTGTAAAAGGTTTAGTAAAACTGTTTCTACTACAAACACTATGTCAGAAAAACATAGGAGTTCAACACTTTCTGAGGCTTTATGCAACTTAGCTTTTATTTTAGGCTAAGCTTATAATCTTTGATAATTTGTACCCATTGTCATTTCGGGTTACTTTTTGTTGCAGAAATGATAACAATGTAGTGAAGGAAATTGTTGATGCAGTTTTGAACAGACTAGATAGAACATACTTGTATATCACAGACTTTCCAGTCGGATTAGAATCACATGTGCAACGTGGTATTGACTTTCTCAGAAAGCAAACGAGAGGAGCTTGTATATTAGGGATTTGGGGAATGGGAGGGATTGGTAAAACAACCATAGCCAAAGCCATTTACAATGAAATTCGTCATGAATTCAAATATAAAAGTTTCCTTGCAAATATAAGAGAAGTTTGGGAAAGAGATCGGGGCCAGATTGATTTACAAGAACTACTTCTTTCTGATATCTTTAAAACAGAAAAGATGAAGGTTCATAGCATTGATTGGGGAAAAGCTATGATCAAGGAAAGGCTTTGCACAAAAAGAGTACTTGTTGTACTTGATGATGTGAATACATTTGAACAATTAAATGCACTATGTGGAAATCGTAATGGGATTGATCAAGGAAGTGTAATAATCATTACAACCAGAGATGTACATCTACTCAATGTGCTTGATGTTGACTATGTATATGAAGTGGAAGAAATGAATGAAAGTGAGTCCCTTGAGCTTTTCAGTTGGCATGCTTTTAAGGAAGCAAATCCAACAAAAGGATTCCTTGAACTCTCGAAAGAAGTAGTCACATACTGTGGTGCACTACCTCTAGCTCTTGAAGTTCTTGGATCTTATCTATACAAGAGAAGAAAACAAGAGTGGCAATTTGTATTATCAAAACTAAAAGAAATACCAAATGATAAAATACAAGAGAAATTAAAAATAAGCTATGACGGTTTAACGGATCATATGGAGCAGGACATATTTCTTGACATATGCTGCTTCTTTATTGGCAAGGATAGAGCCTTTGTTACAGAGATACTAAATGGATGTGGACTTCATGCTGGAATTGGAATAACAATCCTGGTTGAAAGGAGCCTCATAAAAGTTGAAAAGAATAACAAACTCGGAATTCATGATTTGCTACGTGACATGGGAAGAGAAATTGTTCGTCAAAGTTCACCACTAGAACCGCAGAAGCGCAGTCGATTGTGGGTTCATGATGATGTATTTGATATATTGACAGAACAAAATGTAAGAATTTTCTCTTCTTACTATTTTGGAACTTCCAATTATCCTTGATGATATTATCAGGGCCATATTAAAACTCATTATTTTATTTTCTGAATTGTCTTTCTTATGTTTTGGCTAAAAACCATGTGTTTTCTAATTCTAACTTCTGAGTGTTTGTTTGTAATGTACACCAGATGTATGCTTAGGATGCAGCTTTTGTGTATTACTAATTAGCTTTCTCCTGTGAAAACAGCAAAGGTTTACCTTTATTTCTAAAAAAATTTCTGCACTTCTTCTTCATAGGGAACTGTGTTCATTGAGGGACTGGCATTGAAGTTGCAAAGAACTCCCAGAGTTTGCTTCAGTACCGAATCATTTGAGAAAATGAAGAGACTAAGACTTTTGAAACTTGATAATGTCCAACTTGCTGGAGATTATGGGCATCTTCCCAAACATCTGAGATGGGTCTATTGGCGAGGGTTCTCATTAAAACACATACCTGACAACTTTTATCAGGGAAACGTAGTTGCTATTGAATTAAAACACAGTTATCTTAATCTAGTATGGAAAGAACCCCAGGTATATCCTACATGAAATTTTCTATTATGACAATATTATTTGCTTCCACCATCTACCTTACTAATTTTTTATTTTTTTTTAAAAAATCTCTTGCAGTTGCTGGAAAGACTAAAATTCCTCAATCTTAGTCATTCCAAGTACTTGACAGAGACCCCTGATTTTGCAAAACTACCAAATCTTGAGAAGCTCATTCTCAAAGATTGTCCAAGCTTGTATGAGGTACACCATTCCATTGGAAATCTAAGTAATCTTCTTCTGCTAAATTTGAAGGACTGTATATGCCTTGGCAATCTCCCATTGATAATCTATAAGTTGAAGTCTTTACAAACACTCATCATTTCTGGTTGTTCAAAGATTGACAAGTTAGAAGAAGACATAGTGCAGATGGAATCCTTAACAACTCTAATTGCAGACAATACTAGTCTAAAACAAGCGCCCTTTTCTATAGTAAGATCCAAAAAGATTGGATATATATCCCTTTGTGGATATGAGGGATTGGCATGCGATGTATTTCCTTCTCTCATATGGTCTTGGATGTCACCAACAAGAGGTCTTGTATCCTGTATTCAATCAATTGGGAGCACGACAACATCTGTAGTCTCTGTTGATGTACAGGATAATAACTTGGGTAACCTATTATCCAGACTTGGTGAATTTTCAAAACTTCGGAGTATTTGCGTGCAATGTGACTCAGATTTTCAACTAACTCAAGAATTAAGAATGATTCTGTATGACTTATGCAATGTAAATTTTGCTGAATTGGAAACAACATATGCATCACAAATTTCAGAAAATTCTATGGTATCTTGTTTGATTGGAATGGGAAGTTACCACCAAGTCATCGATATGCTTAGCAATAGCATATCAGAGGTTCCTTCTCTCTCTCTCTCCTCTTCCTTTTTTTTTTTCTCTTTGTGTGTGTGTGAGTGTGAGTGTGTGTGTCTGCCTTACATTTACTATTCATTTTTAGAAAGCATGGAATTATCTTTACGTGGCAAAAATATATATTTGTTTACTCATCAAGTATAGGAATTGAAATGTAAGGAGGGGTTTATAAATTGAATCTAATAAAAAAATCTCCTTTTCTAGATAGGAGTTAGAATCATATGAGTCATCTTTTGGAGTCCTTGATTACAAAATCTTAAAATTCAATACACAAGCATTGTCTTGAACAAATTTATGGTTAGACATGATCAAACTTTTTTTGTAAGTAGGGATCCTAAAGAGCATGTAGAAGGTGGAAAGAAGTGTAAAAACTGTGTAATACTGCATGAACCAACTTTGGAAAATGGCCATTATCTCATTACAAGTTAAAAGTCTTCTATGACATATCAGTTCTGCAACTTTTACTTTTGGTTAGAGTTTGACAGTTACTGAAGTAGAAATCTCTCCTAACTATTGACTGAATTCATTTCAATCCATTTCCTTGTCTATTTCTTTTTTTTTTAATGCAGTACACTTATCTTCTTAAGCAGACTCAATAATGGCACAAAATATCCACTTGAGTAGCATAATTACATAAATAACTAAGCTTCTGTTCATGATACAGGTCTTGACAACTCATAGTTTCGGTGATTTTCTCCTTCCAGGGGACAATTATCCTTATTGGTTAGCCTATACAGGGGAAGGTTATTCAGTACCTTTTCAAGTGCCTGATGATAGTGGTTGTCGCATGAAGGGAATGATTTTGTGTGTTGTTTATGCATCAACCCCTGAAAGCATGGCAACTAAAAGTCTTACTAGTGTCTTCATCTTTAATTACACAAAGTGCACCATTCAGATATACAAGCAAGCAACAACAATGTCCCTTGCTGATGAAGATTGGCAGGGCATAATATCAAATCTAGGACCTGGTGACAATGTGGAGATTTTTGTGGCTTTTGGGCATGGAATGACTGTTAAGAAGACAGCTGTCTATCTAATATACGATCAGTCAATTACAATGGGAATGGAGCCATCACCTGAGCTGAGTGCGCAACCATCACCTGAACTGGAAATGGAGACATCTCTTAATGTCAAAATGGAGCCATCAAAGAAGCCAAAGAAAAATATCTTTACAAAAATTACAAAGAAAATGAGAGTATGTTTATGCTTGAACTAGAAGAAGGGTTTCAACAATTTTTTATTGGGCATTCCATTGTCATCATGTAGGATTCAAGTGTTTCCTGTCTAATGTGTTATTGGAATATTTTTCTGCGAGTAAGGAAGGACAATATATTTAAGAAAAGAATACTATTCTTATTCTCATTATTCTAGACCTTATGATGGTTTGACAAGATAAGTGTTATGTTGTACAACTGTTAGAATTTTTTTGGTGAAACACTGCTATTATAACTTCGAGCTAAAGTTTGGAGTAACTTCTCTATCTATATATTTGCAAATATTTTCTGGAAAGGGACAAAAAAACAATATCTGTTAGTAAATGTCTTTATTGATAAAATACATTTTATTGTTGTTTGAGGATCTGACAAGGATTTCGGATCTTTAGGTAGTGCTTTCAATTTTTTTTTTTTTTTAGATCACAGGTATCCTTCACTGGACGCAATTTAGATTGACACCCTCTTGATACTTGGGAAATTGGATAAGCTTAATACATCATGATATTATTGTGTAAGC
Organism: Pueraria montana var. lobata; assembly: GCA_026413185.1. Classification (NCBI taxonomy): domain Eukaryota; kingdom Viridiplantae; phylum Streptophyta; class Magnoliopsida; order Fabales; family Fabaceae; genus Pueraria; species Pueraria montana. Next base: position 14,363,899 of record CM048653.1, read on the forward strand.
CTAGCAAAGGTTGTTTGTAAGGTAGTATTGCAATTTTCCATATGTGAAGTTAAAAAGATTGAAGAACCGGATTCTGAGGGAGTTTTTCATGTGAAACAGTAATGTATGCACACACTGGTGGACGTAGTTCAATTTGACTTTAAGCAAATAAAGAAGATAAGGTCAATTACAAGCTGTATAGTATCTCTATTACTATTGCCTTACTCTTGTTAAAGTATTACCACTTTTACCTCTACGTTGTTGGATTATGTAATAGGATCCCTAGAAAAATGTCTTTCAGCCAAAGCAGAGCTTACCTTGCAAGTTGCAACCAACATATGTAAGTTTGATCTTTTGTGAATGTTTAGTACGAATGGAGAACAAATAGTAATTTGTAGGTCAATGAACCTTGAGAAAATTACTTGCCATTTTCTCCAAAGTAGTGACAAAATTATTCTGCTTCAGAAGCTAGACAAAAAGGAAGTCTGTAAAAAATTTGATTCATATAACGATGAATCAATTAATTACTCAGATTTAGTAACATTAATAACTACAGTGTCCGAATTATGCAGTGGCAAGGAGTAATGATGTTGAAATTAAACTAGACATTATACAACAAATATTTAACTATCATACTTGTATATCAAATATGTTGTTTCTAACTCCCCAATCCTCCATGTAGAAATTAGTTCTTTTACTTGTTTTATGATAACATGGTTCAAAGACATTGCAATCTGATACTAAATGGCCTTTTCATCAAGGAATCAATAATTTCAGCATCTCTAGTGTTTTGTTCCGTAAGAAAAGCCAGGCATTGGGAACCCCCAAGTGATAGATGTAGTTGAGACGTGAGAAGCTGTGAGATGTAGAAGGATAAGAGGTTTTGGGCAGTTGTGAATATAGAGATATATATACTCAAGAACAGGGAAATTGCTCAGTGGAAAAGATTCTAGTTAAATATGAGTTCTACAAGTGATGAATAATTGTGCAAAGGATTTCTAATTGGTTCCTCATTTCATTACTGAAGGTGAAAGAACAAAGGTGTACACGTGTGGTATGTTTGTCTTTTTCCATTCCATTCTAATAATAATGGCACCCAATACATTGACGTAAAATAAGTGCAGACAAATAATTAAATTATTCTAAATTTCCTCTACAAAATTTTTACTAAAGTTTTTGCTATAGTAAAATAATAATATCACAAAATCAATAGTTTTGAAAATAATTAGTTTTTCTAACTTAAATTTCTAAAATTTCCTATTTTCTTTGTTGAGTTTTTATTTATGTTTGCACCTTAGATCTGTTTGCTTTTCTATTTATACAATTGTCAATTTCTCCCCTTCATTGGTTAGAGTTCATTGTCCAGATTCTTACTTTATAAACATGATGCAGTACAACACATGAATATCACTACTAGAAATATTTGATTTTCTTGCAGATTTTTTTGCGAAAAAAATTCACAGGAATTATCTGCAAATTTTGCTGCAGAAACATGTATAACACGCTTATTTGTTGCGAATAAAAATTGGCAGGAAAATTCTCAAGAATTTTTTTTGATTTCCTACAATTTTTCTTGCAAAAAAAATACGTAGTAAATGTTTAGTATTATTTTAACAAATAGTAGGAAAGATCGCAGGTAAATGAGTTGGAACTTGGACATTTTTATGTGAATTTTCCTGCAAATTTTAAATCCCCAGAAAGATCCTTGAATAAAATAAATTTCGGAAACTTTTTTGTCAAACACCCGTGACCGAATCAGAGTATAAAAAAATGGTATCCGTGTCTCTCGCGCCATAAACCCTTTCGCGCCAAAGACCTACAATGTCTTCTCTAAAAAAAAAAAAACTCAATCGAAGCTCGTCTCTTCTCTTGCTCATTCAGGTTTGCTTCTTCTCTCTCAATCTGATTCGCTTCTTATCTCTCTCAATCTGATTCGCTTCTTCTTCTCTCTCTCAATCTGATTTGCTCTTGTTTTTCTTCTCAATTTATCTGTTAATTTTTTTTTTCCTTTTGAGAACCGTTAAATCGCTCTATGCTTTTGCGCGTTACCTTTAAATTGCTCATCAAGGTTGATTCTATGAAACTTCTCTGATACTGGATAGTATCGGTCTCCTTTCGAGTAGGAGCAACTCCACGAGAAAATAAGAAAGAGAATAATTCTGTAAGGTAATGATTCTCTGCCTTCTTTCATTCATGATTTCCTTACATATAGTGATGAAATTCTAATTGCTAACAGGATGCTAACACGTGGCACTGATGCTAACAGAATATGGAATCAAATAACCAACTTCTAATGGTGCTAATTTTATAATATTATTTATTTGTTATATTTGGCAGAATTCAGAACTTCACGTAATCCTTCATCCAAACTGTGTTGGTCTTCACGTGCTGAGGTCTTTGTTGCTTGGGCTCTCCTTGTCTACTCGGCCCATCCTCCTGGTTCTGAATAACAGAAGCTCTATTTGGGTCAATGGGCTCTTCGGTTGTTACTGGATCATTAACACTGCCTGTGTCCATATCAATACCACTCTCTTCGACGACAACCTTGTCCTCAAGGTTGAAAGTAGGGTAAGACTTCTCAAACGCCGCTTGGTCTTCCCACGAGGCTTCTAGGTGCGTGAGGCCTTCCCACTGGACCAGTAACTGGGGCTTGTCCCCCTTATTGGTTCTCAGCACGCGGCGACGCAAAATCACCATGGGAGCCAGCTTGATAAGGGTCCCTGTGACACATGGGGCCAATGGGGGAATCGAAGTCGGAGGAGTTCCATGGAAAGGTTTCAGCTTTGAAACATGGAACACTGGGTGTAGCTTCGCATCCACTAGTAGCTCCAACTGGTACGCGACGGTTCCCACACGTTTGAGCACTTGAAAGGGCCCGTAAAACCTTTTGGACAACTTGGCAGAACAACGAGCACGAAGAGAAGTCTGGCGAAAGGGTTGGAGCTGCAACCAGACCCAATCGACCACCTTGTAGTTACGATCCATGTGATGCGCATTCGCCTGATTACGCATACGGATCTGGGCCGCAGCCATATTATCTTTGATCACCTTGAGTTGGAGTTGCCGTTGATTGAATGTAGCATCTAAAGCAGCGACCCTGGAGGAACCGGCTACATATGTCCGAATGGACGGAGGGGCTCAGCCATAAAGAGCAGAAAATGGTGACATACCAATGGTGGATTGGTAAGACGTATTGTACCAATATTCCGCCAATGGTAAAAACTGAATCCATTTGGAAGGAGAATCACTAACAAAACAACGTAAGAAAGTTTCCAGAATATGATTCGTGACCTCCGTTTGCCCATCCGACTGGGGATGATAGGCACTACTGAAAGCAAGAATGGTTCCTTGTAAGCGAAAAAGGTCTCTCCATAATCGACTGACAAACACAGGGTCGCGGTCGCTGACAATAGTCTTGGGCATGCCATGCAAACGATAGACTTCTGTCAAGAAGATGGGCGCAAGAGTGGCAGCAGAATAATGAGACGGTAAAGGAATGAAGTGCGCATACTTCGTTAACCGATCAACCACCACCCAAATAGTCGACTTTCCTTGAGACAACGGTAAGTGGGTAATGAAGTCCATAGACAAATCTTCCCAAACTTGTTGGGGAATAGGTAAGGGCTGTAACAACCCATGTTGTTTGGTGGTTGAGTATTTATGCTGCTGGCAAATTATGCAGGTGCGCACGAACTCTTTCACATCGCGCACCATGTGTGGCCATCCAAACGAGGGAGTCAGCTTGGCCAAAGTTCCCGTCACACCAGAATGACCTCCGACGGAAGATGAATGATACTCATGAAGCAACTTTGTACGCAAACCAGCCTCCAAGGGAATAAAAAGGCGGGTCTGGTAAAACAAGAGTCCATCACGACAGGTAAAGCCTCTTGAGTCATTAGTAGTAGAAGTGGCCTTTTGCACCAATTTCTGACCAATGGGGTGTTCCTTGTAGAAAGAGCGCGGTTGCTCTAGGAACAGAGGTTGGCTAGAGGAGACAGCCATAAATAAGAGTTCAGAACCCGTTGACACTCTGGACAAAGCATCCGCAACGACATTGCCACGACCCGGCGTATACAATATCTCATAGTCATAACCCAACAGTTTAGCCAACCATTTCTGTTGCGCAGGGGTCTGAATAGTTTGGGTCATCAATTCGCGCAGACTCTGTTGGTCCGTGTAAATCCTGAAATGGTGCCCAAGCAAATAATGGCGCCACTTTTAACAGCTGAAGTGATAGCAAACATCTCCCTCTCATAAGCAGAAGCAACCTGCATTCGCGTGTTGAGTTTGCGGCTATAAAAAGCAATGGGATGGGACTGTTGGGATAGAACAGCACCTACAGCTATGCCAGAAGCGTCAGTAGTCACATCAAACGTAAGACTAAAGTCTGGCAAGCCCAACACTGGTAATGATGTCATGGCAGCCTTAAGCTCTTGAAATGCTAACTGGCACGGTCATTCAAAGAAAAAGAGTTGGACTTAAGGAGTTCAGTCAAAGGGCTCGCAATCATAGCATATTAGCGGACGAAACGTCTATAATAGCCCGTAAGGCCCAAAAAAGCTCGCAGAGAAGTGACTGAAGTAGGAGGGGGCCAGACAGCAATAACATGCAATTTATCAGGATCAGCAGCCACTCCCGACTATGAAATGACATGGCCAAGGTAAGCCACGCGAGAAACACCAAATTCACATTTGGAAAATTTAACATATAACTGCTGCTGTTGTAATAACTCCAAAACTTGCTATAGGTGGCACAAATGAGTAGACCAATCGGGGCTATAAACCAAAATGTCATCAAAGAGCACAAGGACGAACTTACGAAGGAAGCTACGAAACACCTTGTTCATAGTAGCTTGAAAAGTGGAGGGTGCATTAGTCAAACCAAATTGCATGACTAGAAACTCGAAATGCCCATCCACAGTCCTGAAAGCAGTTTTGAAGCAATCAGCTGGATTCAAAAGCACCTGATGATAACCAGAACGCAAATCCAACTTTGAAAAGATAGTGGAACCATGGAGTTCATCCAATAGTTCATCCACAGTGGGAATAGGGAACCTATCTTTGACAATGATAGCGTTTAACGCTCTGTAATCAACACAAAAATGCCAGGTACCATCCTTCTTCTTAACTAAGAGCACTGGGGAAGAAAACGGGCTAGTGCTAGGTCGTATAACCCCATCGCACAATATTTCCTCTATGAGTTCAGTCATTATCGCTCGTTGAAACTGTGGATAACGATATGGTTTGACATTGACAGGTTCAGATCCCGGAATGAGATGAATACAATGATCTTGGCTCCTAGGAGGAGGAAGTCCCTGTGGTTTGGCAAAAATAGGAGCAAACTGGTGGAGGAGGGAAGCTAACTCAAGAGGCAAGGAAGTTGTGTCCATGGGCACAGGGGTGGAGCTCGCGGGAGGGGCAGATTCCACAGCCAAGTTGGAAACAGAGTGCATGGATTCTATAGCGTCAGTGAACAAGTAACGACAAAATTGTGAATAAGAAGCAGGAGAGGGAGTAGTGTGAGAGGTACCAACCAATGTGACAGGTTTGTTCTGGTAAGAGAATTGGATGGAAGGGATAGAGAAGTCAGATAAGAAGGTGCCCAAAGTCTGAAGCCACTGAACTCCCAAGACTAAATCTGCTCCATGGATCGAAAGCACATAGAATGAAATGTGAAACACATGCCCAACCAAAGTAATGGGAACATCCTTGCAGCAACCCAAACACTGAATAGAGTTACCATTACCCACCACCATTGAAAAAGGTGTAATGGCAACCACGGGCAAACCCAAGAACTCAGCAACTCGTGGCTCGAGTATATTATGAGAACTCCCTGAATTAATCAGGACCGTGACATCTAGTTCTTGAATATGACCGGAAACACGTAGTGTACGGGGTGATGGGGGGCCGAAAAAAGCTGCCGAAGACAAATGGAAATGTTCCGCATCAGAGGACGAGTCAGTCAACACAGTCGCATGGTTGGTCAAGGGGTCCAGCACCACAGGACCAGGGTCAAATGGTGGAGTATCAGGGTCAGAATCATGCGTATCATCACTGAGCAATAGTAAGAACTATTTTCGTTGGCAACGGTGACTGGGACTCCACTTGTCGTCACAATTATAACAAAGCCCTGACAACGCCATTCTTGGATAGCAGCAGAATTCACACGGCGTATGGGCAAGGAGGGTGTGGTGACTGGTGGAGGTGGCGGAGGACCTAATAAAGAAGGGGAAGAGGTGGTAATGGGGGGTGGCTGGCACGACTGACGCGAAAACAAATGCCGAGTATCCTTCAACTTCTCTTCCACCAATCTAGCCAGACCCACTGCTTGGGCCAAGGAATGGGGTTGATAGATGGCAAGCTCGGCTTGAATATCAGAACGGAGGCCCGAAATAAAACAATTGAGAAGGGAATCAGGATTCATACCAACCACACGATTGGATAGTGCCTCAAACTGTTGCTGGTAATCAACTACAGAGCCGGTTTGTTGCAGTTTGAAAAGGGCTGCCTGATGGTTGACATATGAGGTGGGCCCAAAATGGAGTTCTAATGCATGAGTGAATGCCTCCCAAGTGGTAAGCTGGTTATTGGCATGAAGCCACTTGAACTAGGCCAATGCGGGTCCCTACATAAAGAAAGGAACCAAGGATAATCGTTGCACCACTAGAATCTGAGTCAACTCAAAATAACGTTCAGCCTGAAAGATCCACTCAAGGGGATCAGATCCGTCAAAGGGAAGGAGGTTGATCTTAGCAGCTTGCATATGAATAGGGCGATGACTAGAAGGGGAGCTCAGCGATGACAACTGAACTTGCTCTTTGAAGGTTGCCAACTCCTGGGTCATGGCCCCATATTGATGATCCATTTGAAGCTGCAAGTCCTTCATCTGAGCCAGACATTGTTGGAGCAATTCATCGTTGTTCTTCTCCAGTTTCGGCATGAGGACTCAATGGAAGCACCAATGATACTGGATAGTATCGGTCTCCTTTCGAGTAGGAGCAACTCCACGAGAAAATAAGAAAGAGAAGAATTATGTAAGGTAATGATTCTCTGCCTTCTTTCATTCATGATTTCCTTACATATAGTGATGAAATTCTAATTGCTAACATGATGCTAACACGTGGCACTGATGCTAACAGAATATGGAATCAAATAACCAACTTCTAACGGTGCTAATTTTATAATATTATTTATTTGTTATATTTGGCAGAATTCAGAACTTCACGTAATCCTTCATCCAAACTGCGTTGGTCTTCACGCGTTGAGGTCTTTGTTGCTTGGGCTCTCCTTGTCTACTCGGCCCATCCTCCTGGTTCTGAACAACAAAAGCTCTATTTGGGTCAATGGGCTCTTCGGTTGTTACTGGATCATTAACACTGCCTGTGTCCATATCATTCTCATCGATTAGCTTTCAAAGATTGTTTTGCTTCGTTGCCTATTTGTGTTTGGAAGCAGAGAAAACAACTTCATGATCTGGAAAATTCCTTGATGAACTTCAAATTGATTTCGTTTACTTCACTTCATTGATTCTTCAAATGAGATACTATTTCGTTGTTGTTTTTGGAAATTTTGTGTTGTTTGGTTGAGTTTGATAATGTTCAATTGAGTTTCAGTAAGATCGATGCAGAGAAGTAAACATTTGATTGACAATTGCAATTTGTGTTACGAATTTCTCATTTGTTTTGGAGTATTCAGTTCACGATGTAAACTGAGAAATTTTGGCTTCTAAAAGATTGCCAGGAAGATTCGATAGAAGGTCATGTGGACCTCCTCTTGCTCCGGAGACCTAAAACCGAATGCTGACGATGCCTTGTATTGTGTATCGGGCAGCTCAAGTAGTATCTCCATCGCGGGAAGCTTGGGCTCCGCTAACAGATGCAGAGGCGTGAGTATGAGATTGTCTATGATTTGGCCAATCCCATGGTTGAATTCTGAATTCACTTGTTTACAAAATGTGGCAGGAAGAGCACCACGTTTCCATATATATATATATATATATATATATATATATATATCCTTTTGCCTCCAGTATGCAGTAATTAACATGTTTTCTTGCTTACTCAATTTGAGTTAGATGATCAAGCTCATATATATGCTCATTGTTTGAAGCTCACTCTTGGAACCAAGAAAGTATGGATTCTTTTCTGTAAGAGGTTACTCTATCTGTATGTATAGTTTATGTTATTCTTAATGTTTTTTTATTTTTTGAAAAAAGAAGAATAATGTTTTTAACCATGTCACTTGTATCTGTTTCATTTGTTTGCTGATTGTATGATAACTGGTTGATAGTATGAGATTTTTCATATAAATTGATCTTTAACTTGAATTTGGTAATCAAAACCATATATGATAATTGTGTATTCATGAAAATTACTTATGGTAATGTCTCAAGGAAACAGTAACAAGCCAGGGTCTGATATTGAGGAATATGTGTGATCCAATCACAAGCCATGGATCCTTAGGCCTCTTCTAAGCATGCATGTAAGGATAGGAGACAAAACGTGTGGTGTGAAATGAAAGTGGTTGAGTTCAAAGAATACATGCAACATGTTGATCAGATAAGGATGCAGGTACTGCAGCTGTGTTGGATTTTCAGCTTTCTTATTCATCGTTCTTGCTAATCAATTTGATTTCAGATTTTTTTTCATTCATGCCCCTTATGTTGGATATGATCAATAAGTATTTTTTTCTGGTTGTGAGTGACTTAGATAAGCTTGCTGCGAGTCAAACTAGAGGAAGTAAAAATGGAGAATGAGGTTTTAAAGGCTATGCTACATCATGTGAATTTGGAGATTTGGGTTATGAATATTTGTGGAATTTTTCCTGGTTAGATTTATCCGTTCCCCTGTCCAGCTATAAATGTGAACAAAGTTCAATTTTTTCCTATTCTAATTTAGAGAAGTGTATATTGCAACATCGTTGATTTGATAAGTATAATATAGTTCATGGTTTTATCTTTTTCATGTTGGTTTTGCATACATGTCCTGATAGCCTCCCATTGGTGTAGGTTACTAACATTTTTTCATGATCTAGGGAATCAAATGTCCAGCTTTGGAATTGAAGGAAGCTGCTCCTCAGATTGCCGGTATCTAAAGAATTCTAATTTTGGAAAAGAACAATCTTGTTCTATCATTAATCTCTTCACCAATACATGAATATATATATGAATGATTTTCCTAAAAATCTCCTTAGAAATCTTTCCTAAAAAACTGCCTAATATATAAATTAATTATGTACAGATATACATGATTATGTACACTCATTACCCCCCTCAAGTTGGAGCATGCAAATCCCAAATGCCCAACTTGCGCAATAAGATGTAAATTGAGTAGGACCAAGTGCTTGGTGAGTATATCAGCCAATTGTACAGTGGTAGAGACATAAGAAGGTCCAATGTTGCCTTTTAGAATCTCATCCCGAACAAAATGACAGTCAACTTCGATATGCTTGGTACGTTCATGGAAAATCGGGTTTTTGGCAATGTGGAGCACTGCTTCGCTATCACAATGAAGACGCATAGGTTGAGAATGTGAAACACCAAGGTTGGAAAAAATTTCCTTTAACCATTTCAGCTCCCAAACAGTGGTTGCCATGGAATGATATTCAACTTCTGCGGATGAGCGCGAAACCGTGGATTGCTTTTTTGTTTTCCACGAAATGGGAGACTTACCCAAATGAATAAACCATCCTGTGAGAGACTTGCGAGTAAGGGGACAACTTCCCCAAGCTGAATCACACCACCCAGTTAATTGCAAATCACAATTTTTGCTTAAGAGCACACCTTGCCCCCGGATTCCCTTTTAAGCAGTGAATTACTCGTAACGCAGCCTCCCAATGCTCTTGTCTAGGTTGCTTCATAATCTGATACAATATGTGAACACAATAACACAATTCAGGTATAGTAAAACAAAGGTAAATAGGGATCCCACCAACCGCCTATACTGATCAGGATGAGACAATTCTGATCCTTCAGCAAGACCCAAACAATGATTATGCTCCATGGGAGTATTTGATGGTTTTGCTCCTAGAAGTCTTGTTTCCCCTATGATATCAAGAGCATACTTTCGTTGACAGAGAAAAATTCCGCTTGAGGAGCGTGCCACTTCAACACCTAGGAAATATTTATGTTTTCCTAGGTCTTTCATATGGAAGCAAGTATGCAAATAATCCTTGAAGCGATTAATAATTGCATGATCATTTCCAGAAATGATGAGGTTGTCTACATAAACCAAGACTACAAGGAACAACTCTTGTTTCTGCAAAAACAAAAAGAGAGTAGCTGGAAAGTGATTGTTTGAATTCATACTCCTTTAGTGTTGTAGACAACTTTGCAAACCAACACCTTGGAGCTTGCTTAAGCCCAAAAAGAAACTTCTTGAGTTGGCACACCATCCTAGGGTCATGAACAGTGAAGCCTGGTGGCGGCTTCATATACATCTCCTCGTCAAGTTCCCCATGTAAGAATCCATTGTGAACGTCCATCTGATGTAATTCCTAGTCCTTTGTAGTCGCTTACGCACAGTCACCATTTTAACAACTGGAGCAAATGTCTCAGTGTAATCAATCCCTTCCACTTAATGATTGCCAAGAATAACCAACCGCGCTTTAAACCTTTCTATGCTCCCATTAGATTTATGCTTTATTTTGTAAACCCATTTACAACCAAGTGCTATCTTTCCAGGAGGTAAGTGTGTCACCGTCCAAGTTCCATTATTTTCAAGAGTCCTCATCTCATCTACCATGGCTTCCCTCCACCTACTATCCTTAACTGCTTCAGCATAAGAAACTGGTTCCCTTTCTTGTGAAATAGAGGCAAGAAAAACACGATGTGCTAGAGAAAAATTGTTACAATTCACATAATGGGATATGGGATAAGGATCACCTAAGCATATTGTTGATGAGGATGAATGGTTGGATATGCTCATTCTTATAGTAGTGTGAGTCACAAATTCACGTAGAAGGATAGATGGTTGCTTTACTTTGTGTCTTCTACCCAAAAGAGGTTCCTTTGGTGGCACTGATGTGTCAAGAGATGCATCTGTTCCATTAGAAATCACATGCTCATCTAGTTCGTCATTTGGTTCACCCCCTATCGTCCACTTTGGTCTCCTCATGATCTACTACACTTTCTACAAAATCTTGTTGAGACTCCTCACGAGCCACCTCTTCTACAACTTCATCATAATTCCCAACATTGTGATCAATCTGTTCTATGGGTGCATTGTCACTAGCAAAAGGATATATTGACTCAACAAATTTAACATATGGATACCCAATGAAGACACATTTTATACTCCGACTTGCAAATTTATCTCCTTTCCTTCCTTGATGATGAGCACAACACAATGATCCAAATACCCTCAAATGTTCATCCATGGGTTTCTGTCCATGCAACATCTCATAAGGAGTCTGTAACACCCCGAAAATTACAACCCAATAAGTATGAAAGTGAGAGATTTAATTAGAAAATTTTCTTGTTGGAGAGAATTGTAACACTGTGATTTTTCGTAACGTATATTAAGTGATTGATTAATAATGAAAGAGCAAACTAAATTTAAATTATGTTGATTGATATAATAATTAACTTAAGTTCTATGTTTTGTTATGTGCCATAGTGTTATTGTGAGATTTTGGAACTTTTACGTAAGTTCTGTAAGTTGTAGAAAAAGAAAAAAAAAATATAAGAGAAGGGGGTGTCCTTAGAGGAAGTGTGGCTGCAAATAGCAAAATTGTAAAATTATGCCACGTGAACCGCTTCTCTTCCCGTCATTTCTTCATTCTTCATTCTTCCTCGCGAGAAAGCTCTGTTCTCTCCTCCTTCTCTCTAATTAATTCTGCATCTCTCTAATATTTGAGCCTCCAAATCAAAGTTTCTACCGATTAAAATTGGATATATCATAGAAGGAGACTAGAGCTTCAAAACCAACCGATTGGATTTCGATTTCATCGAGGTATGGAGGGGTTTCTTTTTTTCCCCTAAGTTATTTCCTTGTTTTCTTGTTAAATATGGATTGTGACTGTTGTTGATGGTATGTAAATAATTTTGAAAATCCGAAATAAGCTACTTGTGATTTGGGTCATGTGACTGTGTGGATTTTTCGTCTCGGTTTTCGTGCATGTTTTTGAGGATGTAAATACATTTTCCTATGTTTTGATGCCTCTGGATATCGTGGTATTTTTTTTAGATTTTTTTTAGCACTGTAACTATTTTTACCGGAATTATTTTTAAAAACTGTTGATTCTGAGAATGGGACTGTTTTGATTTTTACAAGAATTTTGGGACATGATTTTGGAAAACTGGAACCATGAGTTCATTTTATGTATCATGAGGGTCATCTCTGAATTTTTGTAAGGTCAGAAAAGCCTGGGAAGTATTTTTAGTAATTTAATGTTGGAAAAACCGAAAAGCTGGACAGTAGAGAAATTAATGTAGAAAATTACTTTTTGTGAGGATTTGGTCTTGAGAAAATTTAGTAATACTTTTTTGACCATGTGGAATATCCATGGATTTTCTCAGAATTTTGTAAGTACCTTTTGTAATTATTTACATTTTCTTATTGAAAACTCTATTCTGGAGCAATAATGATTTGGAAATTCAAAAAAAGTATTTTTGGTGGATTTTTGGTACTGAGGAAATGATATGTGATGGTCCACATGTTGGAGATATTCTCTGTAAAATTTCACATAAAACGAATTTGATATGCTATTTTCTAAAAATATGGAATTATGTTTTACAGAGCATGTCCAGCCACTGTTTTTAATTCAAAAATAATATTTTTGGGTTGAATTTTCGTGAGATAAATTTATATGATGAAATATGAATGATGTATAGTTTCTCTGTAAAATCTCATGAAATTTCAAATTGATATGATGCATCAAATAATTTTTGGTGTGTGTGTACAGCTCTATGTGTCCACATGAAATTTAATTATATTAATTGTGTATTTGGTTTTAATGCCTTTAATTGTACTTGTTAAGGAATAATTTCACCTAAAAAAGGAAATTTTCCATAGAAATATGAATGCAATGATTTGTGATGGATTGAGTTTGAGTTATTGGATTATTGGTTATTAATGATTGTTCTGTTATTAATTGTGAATTGGAGACCGGGAGGAATGTGATCCTCGGGCAAAGAGTGCTGAAATTTGTTGTGCATGTGAATTGCTTGTATCAGTGAGATCTTATATTCAGAGAGAAATATTTGGGAGAAAAATCCTAAAATTTAAAGAAGACAAAGGAGAAAAGGAGAAAAGGGATTCAAAGGTTTCTCCATCAAACTAAAGATTCAAGGTAAGGATCATGGCATTTAATTTCATTTTAGACCATTTGAAATGTAGAAAAACATGTTGTTAAGTTTAGATTCAAGATTTGATCAAGAACCATGAAAAGATGAAATTGATTTTGAGTTTTTATATAATTGATATTAGAAGCTTGAAATAATTGTTTGGAACCATGTTTGATTGATTGGATGATGTGTTGTGATGGATTGAAATTGATTGGTTGGTTTATTGTTGGATTGAAATTGCTTGATTTGGCTTGATTGTGTTGTGAATGATGTTGGAAATTGTTGAATGTTTATATTTTTGTAGGTGATTGTTTAAAATTACTTATTTAATTGTGATTATTAACATATTGCATATGCATGAGTCTTTTTGGGGGATTTATAAAGATTCAAGTGAAAAATAATTGATGTTGGCTAACCGGGACTGCGGTAGCCATGAAAAGAAAGAAAAGAAAAGAAAAGAAAGAAAAGAAAAGATAGAAAAGAAAGAATAAATGTTGACTAACCGGGACTGCGGTAGTCATGAGAAACAAGTTGATATATGAGAAATGATTTTGTTGACTAACCGGGACTGCGGTAGTCATGAGAAACGAGTTGATATATGAGAAATGATTTTGTTGACTAACCGAGACTACGGTAGTCATGTGAAATGAATATGATTTGAGAATTGAATCTTTGGGGTGAGCAGAATAAGTTAGACAGGACCGTATAATCTGTGATTATATAGTCTGTGGGGAGAAGGATATTGGCAATTCCATATGTGGCTGTAATCTGGACAGAGATGCGGTCGTGGTGGCCTTCCGGGTATCCTGATCTCCTAATTCTGTTTAGTTTATTCGCGTTTAGTAGGGGCTGATAGCTGAATTGCAGTGCGTAATGGTAGGCCAGTTACGTACTAAACACTCAAAGGGGAAGTCTCCATGGAGCAGGGTCAAAATGATTTTGAGTCAAAGCTGCATTTGCATAAATCATACTGCATTTGCTTATGTATGTGATTGATTAATTATTATATGAAATGTACATGGTTGATATGGATTTTAATTGTATGAGAAATTAAATGCCTGATCCGGTAATGCTGTCCCCAGATTCTAGGGAGTGTGAATTGCAGATATTTTGAAGATTAATTAGAAGTTAAAGATGCAGATATTTTCCAGAGCTATAGGAATGGGTGTTTTTGGCTTTAGATACTTTTGTATTAATTAGAAATAAATTGGTAGTAGCATTTGCTGTAAATTTTAATGATGTAAATTATAATGACAAACTTTAAATTTTAATGGAATGTATTTATTTTAATGGTAAATTCTTTTTATGGATTTTAGATGGAAATTAATTAATTAGAAGGGGGGTTACATTAGTGGTATCAGAGCTCTGGTTATGCATCTCTAGGACTTGCGAGTAGTGGGTCTATTAGGTGTTTTGCTGTGTTACCCTGATTAGAATTGTTTGTTTGTTAAGAATATTATGGGAAAAAGGGTAGTAACTAGATCTGAAATTTTAAGACATGTAGAAATGAGAAGAGGAAGGCTAGTTATAAATCCTAGAGTTAAAACTAATAGTATAGTTGAGATGGCAGAAAGGAAGAAAGGAAAATCTTGATAGAGTTGTGAGGGTGCACACTCAGGACTCAGTCGAGATGACTTTTCCCCCCTAATGCTAAATTTAATATTATTCAAGTTGTATTATTTTCCATGTTCCTTATATTGTGAAGTTACGAGTTATACCTTGAGTTAGTTGAGGAAGGAGATCTAAAGATCCGAATTTGTAGATCAAGGTTGAGAATAGAGGTCCAAATAATTGAGTTTATAGGATAAGGGTGAGTTTGACAAAGGAAAGGAAACAAAGTTTTGAAGGTACCTTGATGTTTGGAAGATGATAAGATGTTGAGAGTATGGTTATTGCCTTTGATGTTAGAATTGATAGAATCCCATTATCTCTCCATAGGATTGCATGTTATTGCCATATTTCTTTGATTAAATGTTGATTTGGGAATCTAATTACTGTTCACGTTAGTCTGCTGCCATGTACCGCTTAAGCCTTACTTTTGTAAAATTAGCTCGTTAAAATGATGTGATTTGAACCCTAAAATGTTGTATTATGATGGTATGAGCTTTGTGTGACGAATTAAGACCAAAATCACTATATTTTGTGCCATTTACTGTCACAGAATTGCAGCAGACAGCAGGGGACTCTCTGTTCCTGCATAATGCAAAATTTATACGTTTTTACATGTTATAATTTATGGTTTGGGTCTTGGCCAAATTGTGTTAAAATTTAAGGAAGTCTAGACATTAATTAGAGAGATTTTGGTGATGATTTAGTGCCATTTTGTATCATGATTTCGCTGCTATAACAGGGGGTATTTCTGCTGCTGCATAATTCTATTATCGCAGAATTTTAACGAACAAAAATCATGTTTTAAGCTTTAGCAAAGTTGTATGAAAGGTTGGAGAAAGTTTGGGCAAGGTTTGGTGAAGTTTTGTGACTTGAAAATGTTTATAGAAAGTGAAAAATGAATCATATTATCTTGTGTGGTTGGATGTTTACGAGTGATATTTAAATGGCTTAGGAAATAATATGTGATTATGAATTTATACATCATCTTGATGAAAACTAAATATTTTAATATATAAAATGAGTGTTCCGAAATTGAAGCTTAAGAGTAAATAAAGAATAGTTAATGTTTCATGTGATGTAATTGATTTATAATTACAAGTTTAGATTTACTTGATTGTATTTGAATTGGTAAAGAGAATTGATTGATAGATGGTGAGCTTGAAAGCTACCTTATATTTGACCAAAAAGTTATGATGAATAAATTTAGAATGTTTGATATAATGGGTGATGTTGAGGTTTATTATGTTGTGAATTGATTACCAGGTTTCTGTTGTGGTTTGTTTCCATACCTTTTGAAAAAGGGGTATGAGGGAAAGTATTGAAAAATAGAGCAAACTCTGCCGGATTTTTCGGAGGGATTATGAAACTTGAGATTAGATACATTCTCTTAGTTATTATATGAATTTTATAAATATATATGTATAATTATGAGGCTATTAGTATGGGGATTGATTATTGAATATTACTACAATTGGTTGAGCATATTCCTTTTGAGCGGCTATTGAGCATAAGGCACTTAGCTATATACAAAAGGAAAGTATTATGGTATGGAATTCTTGGCTCCCAATTATCTACTCAAATATATGATATTAGTAACGGGGTCACATTATAGACCATAGTAATATATGGTGATTTAAGGCTTGTATAATTGAGGTTATTAATTACCCACGTTGTAGAATTGAATTGGTAGGTATATGTGAGGGTTCTTGATGGTTAAATTATAATTTAGTGAGTAGGATAAGTTACAAATGCTAGAATAATAGCAGAGTGTTTAAGATGGGGAAGTAAGTGATTGCAAAGTTTGAGACTGTGATTTGGATGTTAAAAGTCGAATTCAATAAGTGATTAAATTGGTGATAGTAGATTGGAATGGTTTGAGACAATTTAGAAATCATCCAAATGGTGATTTGGTTGGAATTATGATAATAGGATGTAGCTGTAAGTTAGAGACTTAAATCATATTTAGAATACCTTCTATGAAGAGAAAAATGTGAGAAAATTATTGGAAAAGTCTTTGGTAGTGTTTAGACATAGAAAGTTGAGGTCTAGACATGTATGAAGGGTGTTGGAAGAGTCGTTGAGCTAAGAATTATAGTCATTATTCAAAAATAAAGTAGCAAGTAACCCATCTAGATGAACTTAGTAAGTATAGTTTAAAGATTTAGCCAAAATCACTAAATTTACCTTAACAAGTGCTTAGGTAAGCCTAGAATTGGAGTAGAACATCAATATCCTTAATCCATCGCTAAGCATTGTGTTTTAGTATCATGCCATACTCAAATTGGTGAGTGCTAGCTAGTAAAACTAAAACAAAATGATAAGAGTCAAAACTGCACATTTTAGGTACCAAAGACATGACCCGAAATGGTAAAAGTGCGAACTTTGGCACTGCATAACTCCTTGTATAGGATGAGTTTCGGAATGAAACCTTTTTCCACAATTTTGTATTACCAAAGTCTAGTTCTCCACAAAATTTCATAGCCATTGGACTTATGTAGCTCATTTTGGATCCCTAAGTTCATTTTGAACCAAAACTAGTTCCTTAAGTGACCCAAAAAGCCTAGATTTTGATCCGAGATGAATTTTGAGGTGAGACCAATTCCTACAATCCTATTTTTAGGTGTATAAAATCTGTTTTGAGGATTTACAAAGTTTCTCCCTATGGATTTTAAATTCACTTTTGAAAACCACCTCTTTTTTTTAAGCCGTTTTTGACCTGAAACTTGAAACGTACGCCATTTTCAAACCGTTCGAGATTTTAGAGTGAAACCAAAGCCCACAACCTTGTTTTTGTACCCTCTAAATCTGTTTTGAGGTTCCACATAAGTTTAAGCATCATACAATGAATTTGGTAGAAAAACCAGTTTTCTAGAAACATCATTTTGCAAACTTATAGTGTGCGCCATTTCCAAACTGCTTTGAGTTTTTGAGTCAAACCAAAACCATTAGGTCACATTTAATGCATATTAAATCTGTTTTCAAGTCCCAAAGGATTTCAAGTTCTGTAGCTCAATTGGCGTAGAAAACCGTTTTCTACAATTCCTTAGAACTGCAAACTTAAAATGCGCGTAGTTTTCAAACCGTAACTCCGACTTGGATGAAACCAGAACTCACAATCTTGTTTTTAAGTTAACTTAATCTGTTTTTGGGTTTTAAAATGAAAGGATCACTGTATGATAGGGTTGCTTCCCAAAATCACCTCTTAGAAAGCTCAATTCAAGGGAAATCCTTAGGTGAAAGACTTGTTCTTGACCTAGAGACCTACCTAGTAGTTTACCTACAATTTATATAGGATAAATTAACTCTAAATCTTCAATGTTAAGTAGATTTAAGTATTGCCTTGAAGATAGCTATACTGTCTACCTAGTAGCTTAGATAGATTTCTATCGAATCCACTTTATGTTAGTGAGCCTATAGCCTTGAGAGTGAATCTGCTTAGATGAAGACCATATATACCCTTTGAGAACAAACCTTATCTATGCTTTGTGTTGGAGAAAGAGATAGTAAGTTAGAACCGAGCCTTTAAGAGGAACACTTCCTTATGGCAAAAGTCTAAGAATGGTTATAGAAAAATAGATTGGCATGAGAGTAAGCAAAGATGATTATAGCCCTAGGTTAGCTTAACCTTACACTCAGTGAATTTCAGGGACGAAATTCCTAAAAGGAGGGGAGTATTGTAACACCCCGAAAATTACAACCCAATAAGTATGAAAGTGAGAGATTTAATTAGAAAATTTTCTTGTTGGAGAGAATTGTAACACTGTGATTTTTCGTAACGTATATTAAGTGATTGATTAATAATGAAAGAGCAAACTAAATTTAAATTATGTTGATTGATATAATAATTAACTTAAGTTCTATGTTTTGTTATGTGCCATAGTGTTATTGTGAGATTTTGGAACTTTTACGTAAGTTCTGTAAGTTGTAGAAAAAGAAAAAAAAAATATAAGAGAAGGGGGTGTCCTTAGAGGAAGTGTGGCTGCAAATAGCAAAATTGTAAAATTATGCCACGTGAACCGCTTCTCTTCCCGTCATTTCTTCATTCTTCATTCTTCCTCGCCGAGAAAGCTCTGTTCTCTCCTCCTTCTCTCTAATTAATTCTGCATCTCTCTAATATTTGAGCCTCCAAATCAAAGTTTCTACCGATTAAAATTGGATATATCATAGAAGGAGACTAGAGCTTCAAAACCAACCGATTGGATTTCGATTTCATCGAGGTATGGAGGGGTTTCTTTTTTTCCCCTAAGTTATTTCCTTGTTTTCTTGTTAAATATGGATTGTGACTGTTGTTGATGGTATGTAAATAATTTTGAAAATCCGAAATAAGCTACTTGTGATTTGGGTCATGTGACTGTGTGGATTTTTCGTCTCGGTTTTCGTGCATGTTTTTGAGGATGTAAATACATTTTCCTATGTTTTGATGCCTCTGGATATCGTGGTATTTTTTTTAGATTTTTTTTAGCACTGTAACTATTTTTACCGGAATTATTTTTAAAAACTGTTGATTCTGAGAATGGGACTGTTTTGATTTTTACAAGAATTTTGGGACATGATTTTGGAAAACTGGAACCATGAGTTCATTTTATGTATCATGAGGGTCATCTCTGAATTTTTGTAAGGTCAGAAAAGCCTGGGAAGTATTTTTAGTAATTTAATGTTGGAAAAACCGAAAAGCTGGACAGTAGAGAAATTAATGTAGAAAATTACTTTTTGTGAGGATTTGGTCTTGAGAAAATTTAGTAATACTTTTTTGACCATGTGGAATATCCATGGATTTTCTCAGAATTTTGTAAGTACCTTTTGTAATTATTTACATTTTCTTATTGAAAACTCTATTCTGGAGCAATAATGATTTGGAAATTCAAAAAAAGTATTTTTGGTGGATTTTTGGTACTGAGGAAATGATATGTGATGGTCCACATGTTGGAGATATTCTCTGTAAAATTTCACATAAAACGAATTTGATATGCTATTTTCTAAAAATATGGAATTATGTTTTACAGAGCATGTCCAGCCACTGTTTTTAATTCAAAAATAATATTTTTGGGTTGAATTTTCGTGAGATAAATTTATATGATGAAATATGAATGATGTATAGTTTCTCTGTAAAATCTCATGAAATTTCAAATTGATATGATGCATCAAATAATTTTTGGTGTGTGTGTACAGCTCTATGTGTCCACATGAAATTTAATTATATTAATTGTGTATTTGGTTTTAATGCCTTTAATTGTACTTGTTAAGGAATAATTTCACCTAAAAAAGGAAATTTTCCATAGAAATATGAATGCAATGATTTGTGATGGATTGAGTTTGAGTTATTGGATTATTGGTTATTAATGATTGTTCTGTTATTAATTGTGAATTGGAGACCGGGAGGAATGTGATCCTCGGGCAAAGAGTGCTGAAATTTGTTGTGCATGTGAATTGCTTGTATCAGTGAGATCTTATATTCAGAGAGAAATATTTGGGAGAAAAATCCTAAAATTTAAAGAAGACAAAGGAGAAAAGGAGAAAAGGGATTCAAAGGTTTCTCCATCAAACTAAAGATTCAAGGTAAGGATCATGGCATTTAATTTCATTTTAGACCATTTGAAATGTAGAAAAACATGTTGTTAAGTTTAGATTCAAGATTTGATCAAGAACCATGAAAAGATGAAATTGATTTTGAGTTTTTATATAATTGATATTAGAAGCTTGAAATAATTGTTTGGAACCATGTTTGATTGATTGGATGATGTGTTGTGATGGATTGAAATTGATTGGTTGGTTTATTGTTGGATTGAAATTGCTTGATTTGGCTTGATTGTGTTATGAATGATGTTGGAAATTGTTGAATGTTTATATTTTTGTAGGTGATTGTTTAAAATTACTTATTTAATTGTGATTATTAACATATTGCATATGCATGAGTCTTTTTGGGGGATTTATAAAGATTCAAGTGAAAAATAATTGATGTTGGCTAACCGGGACTGCGGTAGCCATGAAAAGAAAGAAAAGAAAAGAAAAGAAAGAAAAGAAAAGATAGAAAAGAAAGAATAAATGTTGACTAACCGGGACTGCGGTAGTCATGAGAAACAAGTTGATATATGAGAAATGATTTTGTTGACTAACCGGGACTGCGGTAGTCATGAGAAACGAGTTGATATATGAGAAATGATTTTGTTGACTAACCGAGACTACGGTAGTCATGTGAAATGAATATGATTTGAGAATTGAATCTTTGGGGTGAGCAGAATAAGTTAGACAGGACCGTATAATTTGTGATTATATAGTCTGTGGGGAGAAGGATATTGGCAATTCCATATGTGGCTGTAATCTGGACAGAGATGCGGTCGTGGTGGCCTTCCGGGTATCCTGATCTCCTAATTCTGTTTAGTTTATTCGCGTTTAGTAGGGGCTGATAGCTGAATTGCAGTGCGTAATGGTAGGCCAGTTACGTACTAAACACTCAAAGGGGAAGTCTCCATGGAGCAGGGTCAAAATGATTTTGAGTCAAAGCTGCATTTGCATAAATCATACTGCATTTGCTTATGTATGTGATTGATTAATTATTATATGAAATGTACATGGTTGATATGGATTTTAATTGTATGAGAAATTAAATGTCTGATCCGGTAATGCTGTCCCCAGATTCTAGGGAGTGTGAATTGCAGATATTTTGAAGATTAATTAGAAGTTAAAGATGTAGATATTTTCCAGAGCTATAGGAATGGGTGTTTTTGGCTTTAGATACTTTTGTATTAATTAGAAATAAATTGGTAGTAGCATTTGCTGTAAATTTTAATGATGTAAATTATAATGACAAACTTTAAATTTTAATGGAATGTATTTATTTTAATGGTAAATTCTTTTTATGGATTTTAGATGGAAATTAATTAATTAGAAGGGGGGTTACAGAGTCTTTCCATTCAACACCATTGAGGGAGTTCGGTTGATCAGATAACCTGCAGTCAAAATACATTCTCCCCAAAATTCAATGGGAAGATTTCCTTGGAATCGCAATGCTCATGCCACATTCAAAATATGCCTATGTTTCCTCTCCACTCTCCCATTTGTTTGGGGAGTTGCAGTGCAAGATGTTTGGAAAATCATTCCATGATCAATAAAATATTTTCTCATGCATGTGAACTCAGACTCGTTATCACTTCGAAATTTTTTTACTTGTTCCTGAAATTGCCTCTCAACTAAGGTGAAATTTTTTTGAAGTGTTTATGACACCTCTCTTTTATCAATCAACAAGTATATCCACACATCACGTGAGTAATCATCTACAATTGTTAAGAAATAGAAAGCGCCACATGTAGAAGGGTTCCTATATGCTCACAAATCACAATGGATCAATTCAAATGCACCACTAGCTTTATGTTCACTTAAAGGAAATTTCTCCCTAGTTTGCTTTGCTCTAAAACAAATATCACATGCTTTATTTTCCACCATACCATCTTTATGTCTACTAGCTCCAGGAATTAACTAAGTAATATTCATCAACAGGTGTCCCATCCGTTTGTGCCACAGATCCATCGAACTCATTCCATCAGTCTTATAAGCCCTCGCTCTTCAAATCCCCCTAAAGAAATAGAGTCCATCCTTGCGTTCACCAGCACCAATCAGCATCCTCAAAGTGCAGTCCTGCATAACCCACAATTTATTAGTGAATTAAACAACTAAATCAAATTCGTCCTTCAGTTGAGAAACTGATATCAAATTGCACTGCAATTTAGGAACATAAAGAACATTAGTGAGTTTCAGGCCTTCATCCAACACAACAGTTCCTTCTTTTGTTGCTGTTATGCGTTGTCCATCAGGGAGTCCCACCGGGCAACTTTGAATATTATGCAAATCATGCATACTTTTCATGTCCCTTGTCATGTGGTTTGAAGCTCCAGTGTCAATAATCCATGTAGTGATGTTGCATTCGCCTTTCAACAAGTCCCTCAGCATTTACTGCTCAGTAGTTAGTCCGGCCAATCTAGAATTATCTCTTCCTGAGACGATCATCTTAGAGCCTACACCGCCACTCTGGAAAGCCATTCTCAGAGCATCAACGTGTCTCTGATACCATAAAGAATTCTAATTTTGGTAAAGAACAATCTTGTTTTGTCATTAATCTCTTCACCAATACATGAATATATACATGAAAGATATCCCTAAAAATATCCTTAGAAATCTGTCCTAAAACACTGCCTAATATATAAATTAATTATGTACAGATATACATGATTATGTACAGATAATCTCATTAGTATTAGTTCTTTAAATTTAAAAGTTGTTGTCATTTGTTAAGGTTTCTGAGTACATGTCTCTCTCTTTGTTCAAGTCTTAGCTTTCCTATAAGTTAGTTGTGCCATAATTATCAATTGTGTACTATTGTGGCATAGAGTTGCATTGCAGCCTCCGACAACTATTTCCATATTGCATTGCATTTTTCCTTTATTGCAGTTGCAGCCACTATTAAGCCAGAAAACATGTAAACCACATATTCTGGAATGCTTGATCAGCTGGTTGCAGGAAGACTGGTTTGTCAGTTTCATTTTATTTGTTTTGAGCCTTGAAATGTTTAAACATTTCTCCCTCAATCAAGACCACTGTTACCTTTTGTGTGAATCACTATTAATCACCCTAGATGACTGGTAATAATTTGATGAAATGTGTTTGCTAATCTATTATGTAGAAAAGTTTGCAATGGTCTCTTCTGTTTGAAACATAATACCTATATATGACATAAATATATATAATTGTATATTCTACATACTTTATATCTTTAACCCACTCCTTAAGCCTCTTTGCATAATCCTCTGCCCTGTCTTTAAGCAAATCACTTCCTGCAGCCACCACTAAAATTGGGTCTAGATTAATTGCTTCAAGGCACTTGATATTTGGCCCTAACGAATTCACAAGAGAGTTACAAGTATTGTCCCTAACCGGTACAGAAATACTGGAGCCTTCTTTATTGCTGTATTGGAAAAAAAATCCTCCTTTGCCAGGTAATTTCTTGTATGATTTCAATTGCTGTTCTGGTTAAGGATTTATTATAGTTAACATGATTTTTCTGTGGTTTTTTAATTAATGAATCTATTGCAAAATGGTAACCAGTATTTATCTTCCTTCCATTAACCCCATGAAGAGGAAATTGATTCAAATAGTGGAGTTGGTCCTGAATGATGCAAGAGCCTTAGCAGCACCTGCACTCAAGATGAGTTGGTATAAGGAACTATAATATATCATAGTATAAAACTATAGAAAATAGTTACTCACATGGTCATCCCAAGCCTTATCTTGGTTGCACATGTCTGTTTCCTTTTCTTATACTCTTTATCCTTAACATAATTTCTTATACTCTTAATTCATATTCTCTGTTGATGGCAGTCCCATTATAGTGTTCATCACAATGGAGAGTTTCTTCACACTGGAGAGAGTGGCTCCTCTCACTCATGTTGTTGGGAACTTATTGAAACATTTATTTGTGATTGGATTTTCAATTATAGTTGTTCCTGTCTGGGGGTACGGGAGTCTTCAGCTGATGTCCTATGTTCAAGATCTTTTATATCTGTCCGAAAGGTGGGGGTAACCTGCAAAAGGCACTCCAACACTCAAGTCAGGTGTCGGCTCAGAGCATTTAATGCACGTAATAAATGAGGGTCTAGAAAATCCTTTACCTTGAGGGACATATCCCTTTTTATACTTATCTTATTGGGCCTGGACCTTCATGGGCCTTGACCTCTAAATCATAGGTCTGTGGTAATTAAGGTTGCTTAATTACTTTCTAATCTTAAGTTTATCTTGCCATGAGTCGCCCAATGGTATTTATACAATTACTGGTATTCGGCCCTGGTGGTGCCGAATACTACTATTGTGCCTTCTGAGGTGTAAGGGGTCGATAGTGTTCGGCTACATAAATACCGAATACTTCTGTTTGTCAAGCGTACCGGGCTGTGTTGGAGGGTGTTCGGCTATACGATAGACGCCAAACACTTATCTGTTTACAAGAGTGTGCCGAGTTGTGTTGGAGGGTATTCGGCTATACGCGTTCCCGAATGCCCCACCAGTACACATGCCCCCCAGCCTCGAGTAAGAAGGGGTGACGAAGAGGCTTTATATTGGGATTGACGCCTCATTGCTGTGCCGTTTGAACTTACTGCCATTATTGCATAAAAAAGTCGTTAGGTTTGAGGAGATCAAAGTGTCGCATTTTTTAGACCGTTAGATCTGAATCGATCTAACGGTTGACAATGTCTGAATGCTTCTGGACCGCTATGGGCCTGGGCCCTATAAATAGGGTGAAGGATGTTGTCTTCACACCCCTTATTTACCATTTACCTAAATCTTCTTCTTTTGCTCTTGGCCGAATAGTTGCTTGTAGCTTCACTCCTCTCGTCTTAACCAAGGTACGAGAGTTCGGCTATTTCTTTCCATTATTATGAGTTCGGCTAGCCGTTAGCTTTATGGGGAAACCGAGGTAGTTGACATTCCGTCCGCTTCCTCGGCTAGTGGGGATTCTAGTAAGGGGTCTTCGACTTCCTCGTCTTTTTCGTCGTCGTCCTCGTCTTTTTCTTCTTCCCCTTCGGTGTCCCCCTCTTCGTACCCTGTCTGAGAGGGGGAGGGTGAGAGCGTCATGGGCCCTTCGGCACCTTCAGCCTCTTCGGCTGAGGAGGCATCTGGTACAAAATCGAAGCGTAAACCACAGGTTATCCGAGGGAAAAGGGAATTTCCGCCGATTACCCTTGAAGGGAATACCTGGGTTGATGGGGAGGTCAGAGCCTATTGGTCTCGGTATGACGATAAATGTAGTGTGTCAAATTTTGTAAATTATGTAGATGCGTCTTCTATTCCTGAAGATGAGTTTTGTCCTATAGCGTTACAATGTTGTCGGCGATAGCCGAATCTTGAATTTGTTTTCATGGGGAAAGGTGAGTTGAAAAGGGACTTTTTTTACATGTATGATTGTGTATTTTGTGATCTACATGTAAAGGTTCCCTTTGACGACTTCACAATGGGGGTGCTTTGGGTTTTAAACGTGGCACTCTCGCAGTTGCACCCGAATGGGTGGGCTGCTATCCAAGCCTTCCGAGCTCTTTGTATTTTTAACTTCATAGAGCCTTCGGTGAGTGTGTTTTTGTATTACTTTTGTACTCAGCCGAAGGATGGTTTGTGGGTTTCCTTAATAAGGGAGCCGAAGAGGCCTTTATTCCAGTCCTTTACTACCTCTTACAAAAATTTTAAAATCGGCTTCTTTAAGATAGTTGTTAGGCCGAACATAGGGACTAACCATCTTTTTGACATGAGTGGGAAGTCCCTGTTTCCGTTCTATTGGGAGCAAAACCCTCGATGTTATGACAAGTTTTCGAAATCCCTGATGACCGAAACGGAACACGAGGATCTCCTCTTTCTTGAGTCCCTCCCCCGAAAGCTCCCAGCTAGGCAGCTTGTGGCTCTGTTAAATTCTTCCACTGTTTTAGCCGACATGTGTGGTAAGGCTTTGGTTCTTTCTTTTCTAGTGTTTCTATATTTAGATCTTGTCAATGACTGAGTGTTTTGTGTAGGTATTATGGCTGATGCTGGTGAAAATGTCCTTTCATTCCGGAATGCTCGGAAGAACCGGGCTCAGGCTGCTGGAAACAAGTCTGGTATTGAGTCGGTGCCCCCCGTTCCCAAGCAACCGACCCCCCGGCCAACCCCGATGGATACTGTACCCCCCAGCGGGAGAAAAGAGAAATAAAGACAAAGATCACAAGAAAAGGCACCGAAGCCGTGAGGTTTCGGAAGAAGAAAGGGCCAAGAAGCTGAAGCAGTAGACTTTGGATTTTCCGGCTTCGGGGTCTTTATCTTCAATTAATGCCTTGATGGTGAGTGCCAGTGACATCTCGGATACTTGGAAGGTTATCTTAAATAAAGCTGACGCTACTGCCAACTGGTCAGCTTATTGCGAATTTCAGGCAAGGGCTTCGGTCATTGCCTATCATATGTTCGCAAATTGTCTTAAGGAGGCCGAGAAGCTGAAGAAGAGTTTGGAGGAGGCCCAGGTGTCCAACAAACAGGTGTTGGAGGCAAATCTGGTTTTAGCCGATGATAACGGGCGGCTGAAGGAGGAAGTTAAGCACCTTTCGGCCTATGTAAATGATTTAAATACTAAAGTAATAATGGCCGAAAAGGATTCCAAGCTTCAGTCCAATGAGATCGATCGGTTAAGGATGCTGCTGGCTGAGGTCCGAGAAGAGCGGGACACGGAGCGTGCTGCCAAGGAGAAGATTCTTGCTTCGGCTGAAGATAAAATTTTAGCCGAACACGAGGCTGGTTTTCTCCACGGCATGCGGCAAATAATGAATTATTACAATGTCCATGACCGCAGTATTTTTGACATGGAGAAGGATGTTTATCAAGGACAGTTGGTGCCTATTGATGACATTCCGGAGGATGCTGTTCTGGAGAATCCTCTTCATGCTTCGGAAGTTGAAGGCTGTGTGGACCCCGGGACCAATGAAGATGGGGGGAGGATGATGCTGTTGATGCCAAGGTTCGGGAGAATCCAGCAGAATGAAATATTTGTAGGCTTAGGCCTTTAGAGCTTTTTTTTTTTTTTTAAGAATGCTTGTAAATGATTGTACCCCTTTTTGGTTATTAATGAAATACATGTTTATCTTTCGGTATTTACTTCTCTAGTTGGATTAATTTTGCAATCTCACTCGTATCCGATTACCTTGTGATAATTGCGTTTTTAGTTTGAGCAAGGTATTGTTGCATGTGTTCTTCCGGAGAGTGCCTTCGAGTGATGCATCGTCCTTTGTTATCTTCGGCATCTTTGGAAAGAATCAAAATTTTTGTTCGTAACATTTGAAAGGTGCGAGGATCCGAATGGGGCTTCCATAGCCGAATAATCCTACTTGGGAGGGAAACCATTTTGAGGAAAATCCGAATGGTGCATCCTTAGCCGAGTAGAAATACTCGGGAGGGAAACCATGGAGAATTCATATGGTGCATCCTTTAGCCGAGTAGGAGTACTCGGGAGGGAAACCATTTTGAAGGAATCCGAATGACGCATCCTTAGCCGAGTAGGAGTACTCGGGAGGGAAACCATTTTGAAGAAATCCGAATGGCGCATCCTTAGCCGAGTAGGAATACTCGGGAGGGAAACCATGGAGAAAATTCATATGGTGCATCCTTAGCCGAGTAGGAGTACTTGGGAGGGAAACCATTTTGAAGAAATCCGAATGGCGCATCCTTAGACGAGTAGGAGTACTCGGGAGGGAAACCATTTTGAAGAAATCCGAATGGGGCATCCTTAGCCGAGTAGGAGTACTCGGGAGGGAAGCCATTTTGTAGCAAGATATTATGTTACACTTTAAACAACAATAGCAATGCACAAGGTGTTCCATTAAAATTCATTTGAGGTGTGCCTCATTAAAACCTTATCGGAAAAAACCCTTTCACGTTCTTGTAGGGATAAAAAGCCGAATAAGGGAAAAGAGTACAACACCCAAATACATAATGAATTGATACATTAACTGAAGTAATATTTGAGGTGAGTGGAATTCCAGGTTCTCGGTATTACCCTTCCTGATAGTTCTTCCAACCTGTAAGCTCCATTGTTGAGATTTTGTCGAATTCTGAATGGGCCGTCCCAATTGGCTGCTAGTTTTCCTTCCTTAGTGTCTCTTCGGGCATCACCTTGCATCCTTAGGACCAGATCTCCTTCTTCAAAGTCTCGTGGCTTCAGTTTTGAGTTGAATCTCCAAGTCATTCTTTGTCTGCATGCTTCGGCATTGAGGCGTGCTCGGTCGCGTAGCTCTTCGATCAGGTCGAGCTCACATCTCATGGAGTTTTCATTTTCGGGAGCCTCAAAGTTTTGTCTTCGGAAAGACGGTTCTCCCACCTCAACTGGGATCATTGCTTCTGTCCCATAAACCATTCTGAAGGGTGTTTCTCTGATGGTTGATTATGGGGTACATCTGTATGCCCACAAAATTTCGGGTATCTCTTCGGCCCATGTCCCTTTGGCGGCTCCTAACCTTTTCTTTAGCTCTCTCAAGATGACTTTGTTTGCAGATTCTGCCTGTCCGTTCGTTTGGGGGTGTTCGACCGAGGTCACTTTGTGCTTTATTCCCAATCCTTTGAGAAAAATGTTCAATTTTTCATCCGTGAATTGTAGACCGTTGTCGGTGACAATTACATATGGAATGCCGAATCGAGTGATGACATTTTTCCACAAAAATTTTTGTACGTTTGGAGTCGAAATGATCGCCAAGGGCTCGACCTCTATCCATTTTGTGAAGTAGTCGATAGCTACTATCAAGAACTTGCGCTGCCCTTTGGCTATAGGAAAAGGACCCAAGATGTCGGTTCCCCAAACAACGAAAGGCCAAGGAGACGAGATGGAGTGAAGTTCATCTGCAGGTTGGTGGATAAGGTTGGCTTGCTTTTGGCATTGGCTACATCTTTTGACGTATTCTGCACAATCAGTTTTGAGGGTCGGCTAGTAATACCCTGCCCTCAAAACCCGAGTTGCCATCGTTCGAGCACCTGAGTGCATGCCATAGATTCCTTCGTGCAGCTCCTTCGTGATGTATTCTGCCTGATCTTTTTCTAGACACTTTAATAGGGGTGTAGAAAACCCCCTTTTGTATAACTCTCCGGCGATCAAGATGTACCTTGCAGCATTGATTCGCAACCTTTTGACTTTTTCTTTATCATCCGGAAGGGTTCCCTGTGTCAAATATTGTTGTATTTCGGTTATCCAAGTATTTCCGGTCGCCGAAAGTTGCATGCATTCCTTGACAGTTACACTTGGCTCCGGCAACATCTCCTGGATGAATGTTCTCAACTGTCCGGGTTTCTGAGTAGAAGCTAACTTAGCGAGTCGATATGCCCTGTCGTTGTGTTCTCGGGCTAAATGGTTTACTCGAACTTCCTTGAATTCTTGTTTTAGTTGCATGAAAGTGTGGTAATACTTCAGCAACTGTGGGTCCTTGACCTGCAAACCACCTTGATCTGTTTGGCAGCCACTTACGAATCACTCCAACATTGAACTTTTTGGGCTTCCATCTCTCTTGCTAACCTGAGCCCGGCTAATAGGGCCTCATACTCGGCCTGATTGTTGGATGCTTTGAAACCGAACCGTAAGGACTGCTCTAACCGTACTCGGTTGGGTCCTTCCAGTATGATACCTGCTCCACTTCCCCTTTGGTTTGAAGAGCCATCGACATGTACTACCCACCATTCTTCTTCGAAGCTCTCAGCAGGGTGTAGCTCATTGACAAAATCTGCTAGACACTGTGCTTTGACGGGACCCCTGGACTCGTATTTTAAGTCAAACTCGGAGAGTTCTACTGACCATGCCATCATTCTTCCGGTTAGTTCTGGTTTCCTTAATACCTTTGCTATTGGGCAATCGATTTTTACAACCACTCGGTGCCCTTGGAAGTATTGTCTCAGGCGTCTTGCCGCATTAACTAGTGCTAGAGCCGCCTTCTCAATTGTTTGGTACTTGGTCTCGGTCTCTTGTAGTACTCGGCTGGTAAAGTGTACGAGTGCTTGACCACTTTCATGTTCTTGTACTAACACGACGCTTATGGCTGCTTGAGAGACCGAAATGTAAAGCATTAGATCTTTCATAGGCTCTGGTTTCTTAAGTATAGGCGGGGCCGAAAGGGTCTTTTTTAATTCTTGAAAGGCCTCTTCATATTGTTGGTTCCATGAGAAGTTTCTGGTTGTTTTCAACAAACACATAATGGGTTTTTCCTTTTCGGGGATCCTTGGCAGGAATCGTGATAGAGAAGCAATTCTTCTTGTGAGTCTCTGGACCTCCTTTGGGGTTTTCGGGCTTTTCATACTAATAACCGCTTCGTATTTGTCAGGATTGGCTTCTATACCTCGGCACGTTAACATGAAGCCCGAGAATTTTCCTCCTTGGACACTGAAGATGCATTTTTCGGTGTTTAGGTGCATGTTGTGCTTCCTGAGTTCGGCGAAGATCTCTTCGAGGTCCCTTGCGTGGTCGTCAGGATTGGAGGATTTAACCACTATATCATCAACATATACCTCAAGGTTTCATCCTAGCTATTTTTGGAAAACCTTGTCCATCAACCTTTGATAGGTGGCTCCCTCGTTTTTTAGGCCGAAGGGCATAACTTGGTAGCAAAAATTGGCTGATTCGGTTATAAAAGCGGTCTTGTCTTCATCGGGAGGGTACATTTGAATTTGATTGTATCCTGAATAAGCATCCAGAAAACTAAGACAAGGGTGTCCGGTAGCCCCATCAACCAATTTGTTGATGTTTGGTAGCGGGTAGGCATCCTTTGGGCAGGCCTTATTCAAGTCAGTGTAGTCTGTACACATCCTCCATTTTCCATTTGCCTTCTTTACCATGACCACATTGGCTAACCAAGTGGAATACTTGACCTCCCGGATAAAGTTGGCAGCTAGCAACTTGGACACTTCTTCTTCTACGGCTCTCCTCCTCTCATCCCCCATCTTCCTTTTCTTCTGAGAAATCGGTCTTGCCTCTCGGCATATTGCCAATTTGTGACAATGGAATCTTGGGTCGATGCCCGGCATGTCTGCGGCCTTCCAGGCAAAGAGGTCAGTGTTTTGTTTTACCACTCTTTGAATCCGAAGCATGTTCTTTTCGGATAGGTTGCTCTCGAGGTATCTCGTTTGAACTTCTTCTTCACCGATTTGAAATGCATGGATTTCCTCATTTGGTTTTACCCGCTTGTTCTCTTCGACTCTAGGGTCAAGATCCAAAGTTTGGTCCAAAGGCCTTCCGCCGAGACCATGTATACTGACTTGCATTCATCTTCCTTTAACTGAGTAACCTTAAGGCTGGCTAAGTAGCATTCTCTGGTCACTTTTTGATCCGCATGAATCATAATGACCGTGCCTCAGTTTGATGGAAATTTCATGGCCAAATGTGGAGTGGAGACTATGGCCTCGAGAGTATTCAACGAAGGGCATCCGAGTAGTATGTTATACGAGGTGGTAGCGTGCACTACAATGTACCTTACTCTTATGGTCTTGCACTCCTTTCCCTCATATCTGAAGGTCGTGTCCAACTCTATACATCCCTGGTGTTAACCCTCTCACCCGAGAATCCAACTAAGGGTTCGTCATACGGCATGAGCTTCCCCTCCGGTATGTCCAATTGTTTGAAGGTGTTTCAGTATAGGATGTCGGCTGAGCTTCCTTGATCTATCAGCATTTTTCGGACTGTGCAATCGGCAACATCTATACTAATGACCATTGGATCATCTTGCATTGGGTCGGACCCCTGAAAGTCCGCGTCGGTGAATGTGATGGGTGGCATTGTGAGCTTGTTTATGGTCGACGTCATGTTGACTGACCGGACTAAACGGAGATGCTTCTTTCTGGCCGACAAGGTACTTCCTCCTCCTACAAATCCTCCAGCAATCGTGTTGATGGCTTTCCTAGGATTGGAGGGTTTTATGTCTTGCCGCTCCCGGGACCTGCTTCTTTGTCTTTTGGCCCTCCTGCCGTGGTTAAAGTCCATTCTATAAGTTCTATCATTGTCTTTATACTTTGAAAATTGGGACCTTTCGGCCCTTGGATCATAGAAGAAGTCTTTGAGATGCCCCATTTTGATGAGGTCCTCAATCTTGTCTTTAAGTGCGGCGCATTCTTCAGTGGAATGGCCTTTATTGCGGTGGTATCGGCATTGCTTGCTGAAGTCAGCCTTAGGAGGAGTATTGGCTCTCTTTGGCATGGCCAATATTTCTGTCGCCAGGGCTTGTTTGAGTATTCGGGAGCGGCTAGCATTGAGCGGCGTGTAAGTCGCGTACCGGGAGTCTCGGTACTCCTTCTCCTTGTGGAATTTTTCTTTCCCCTTTCCTTGATCCTTTTCTTGTTCTTTCTTTCTCAGGTTGGTTTCTGCTTGGACCTGGTTCCTGTATTCGGATAACTCTTCCATCTGCATGTACTTTGCTGCTCATCGACGGAGGTTATCCATGTCGAGTGTCGGCTTCTTGCAGAGACTGTTAACAAAGGCTCCTGGCCTAAGAGCAGTCACTAAATGATGCATGGCCACCGTTGGGTCTAGGTTTCGGATGTTCAAGGCGATTTTGCCGAACCTTTCCATGAACGTTCTTAGGGATTCCCCTTTTTCTTGTCGAATATTTACTAGTGCCACCGAGGTCAAATGGTGAGGTCTGCTAGTTGCAAACTGATTGCCGAATTTGGTCACCAATGTCCCGAAGCTATCAATGGAGTTGGGCGATAGGCGAGTAAACCAATTGAGGGTGTGTCCCTTGAGGGACGTGGGGAAAACCCTGCATAAGACGGTGTCTTCTATGGTGTATAGGCTGATTTGGGTTACGTAGACATCTACGTGTTCATCTGGATCCGTGCTACCATCGTATCGGTCTAGACTGAGGCTCTTCCAATTTGGAGGGAGGGGAGTTTCCATGATCCCAGAAACAAAAGGATGTCTACAGGGGTGCGACTGAGTGTTGATGGTAAAAAAGGAGGGTCGATTCGTCACACCTTGCATGCTAAGGTTGGCTGCCGACTCATCTTCATGTTGCTTGTCTGGTGCCTGATCCTCTGGTTTCCAGGATCGGTTCAAGTTTCTCAACTCGGCATTCTCTTGGCGGAGGGCCGATAACTCCTGAGCTTGCTGTCTCTTTATTGTTGATATGTCAGCCGGCAACTGTCTTAGTTCTGAAGACATATTTGTTTGATCTTCCACATGCACTATGTTTTCATCGACGAGGCGTTGTTCTTCCATGTGTGCGTGACTTCGAGTAGTAACCATTCCTTGCGGGGCTACGGGGAAAGTTTTACCGAGCCCCACGGTGAGCGCCAAAATGTTCTTGTCTGGGGGTACGGGAGTCTTCAGCTGATGTCCTATGTTCAAGATCTTTTATATCTGTCCGAAAGGTGGGGGGTACCTGCAAAAGGCACTCCAACGCTCAAGTCAGGTGTCGGCTCAGAGCATTTAATGCACGTAATAAATGAAGGTCTAGAAAATCCTTTACCTTGAGGAACATATCCCTTTTTATACTTATCTTATTAGGCCTGGACCTTCATGGGCCTTGACCTCTTCCTAATCATAGGTCTGTGGTAATTAAGGTTGCTTAATTACTTTCTAATCTTAAGTTTATCTTTCCATGAGTCGCCTAATGGCGTTTATACAATTACTGGTATTCGGCCCTGGTGGTGCCGAATACTACTATTGTGCCTTCTGAGGTGTAAGGGGTCTATAGTGTTCGGCTATATAAATGCCGAATACTTCTGTTTGTCAAGCGTACGGGGCTGTGTTGGAGGGTGTTCGACTATACGATAGACGTCGAACACTTATCAGTTTACAAGAGTGTGTCGAGTTATGTTGGAGGGTATTCGGCTATACGCGTTGCCGAATGCCCCACCAGTACAATAGTCTTTGGTAAATTTCATTATCTTCCTTGCTATTAAACTTTAACTTTCACGAGTATGCAATATGCTCTTCAAGAAAAACTCATCTTCCTGAGAATTTAAACATTCTGACTGGCTTAATAGTTACACATAGGATTGATTAAAGACCGGAGATTGATGGGTTAATTTGTTGGAAGCTGGTGCCCATTGGCTATACTTTATATCATATTCACTTTATAGTTGTGTTTGCGGTACAGTGCTAAACTATCAATCATAACTAGAAATATTTACGGATTGAATTAAGTTAATTATATTTAAATATAAAATTATTTATATTTCAAAATTGAATAAAATATTATTAAAAAATAATATTAATATTATAAATTTCTAGAGTAAAAAAATAATATATTTACGGATTGAATTAAATGAGTTATATTTAAATATAAAATTTAAGTATATTTCAAAATTGAATAAAATATTATTAAAAAATAATATTAATATTATAAATTTCTAGAGTAAATAAATAATATATTTATATATAAATATTTTGGCATATTTAAAAATTATTTGTTAATTTTTTAAAATTCGCAGAAAAAATACTTGGGGAACTTCTTGCGGATTTAAAATTCGCAGGAAACTTTCCTACGGATTTCGAATCCGCAGGTAATTTTCCTACTAAACTTAAATTCGCAAAAGCCATTATCCACGAAGGAATCCACAGGAAACGCATTTCCTGCGAATTTTTGAACAAAATTCGCAGCAAAATTTGCATGTAATAGTGGAGTGGAATTTCAAGTAGTGTTTGAACTTCTACCTTCCCTGAATGTGTGGCAGGGAGACTTTGTTGATCGAGGTCACAATAGTTTTGAAGCCATAAAAAACCAAGAAACATTAGAGTCGGCTAAGCCCAACTCAAACGAGTACAAAAGTTAAGAAAATAAAACTCATTAGAGTCAGCTAAGCCGATTCTAAATAAAAAAAAGTAATTGCATATATCAAATTCTAGTTAGCTAGACAGACACAAGTTAAACGGAAATTAAAAAAAAAACAGATAATGTCAACTAAGCCGACTCTAAATGAAAAAATAGTTAAATATATGAAAAATAGAGTCGGTTAGGCCAACACAAAGTGAAATAAAAATTAAAAAAATAAAAGACACAAGAGTTGGCTAGTCCAACACTAATTAAAAATTATAATATTTAAAATGCAATGTTAGTGTTCGTTTGCAGTATATGATGGTTTTAGTGTCAGCTTGGCCGACTCTAGGTAGTGTCAACCTTCAAAAACCAACGCTACCTAGAGTTAGCGTCCATGGCTTTTGTTCTTACCGGATTTGGTAAGTCCTTCGGTGCAGTGGCTCTGCCGTGATCTCCTTGATGTACGGTGGGGAGTATACCTGCAAAGATACTCCGACACTCAAGTTAGAGACGCAGAGGTAAGGGACAGGTAACACTAAAGGGTGTAGAATTTCGTACCTCGATTGGAATGAATAGCTTCGTATTTATAGGGTGTAAAAAGATAGATTAGATAGGGTTATTTTCCTATCAAATATCGTTAATTTTGTTAGAGATAAGTTTATCTTCTTTCGTGATCTTTTATCTTAATCTTTGTATATCTTATCTTTTAGTAAGATATACTTTCAGTTATAACTGCCTTGGTCCTAGTCGGCTTCACCTACTCGGCCAGGTCCTCTACTCGATGGAGTGCCAAGTTCGAGTAGTACACATGCCCCCAAGCTCTGAAGCTATGTAAGAGCTTAAGTGATTGGTATGCCCATTTCGAGTAGTTCGTTACTTCGAAGTTGGCTGGCGTTAGCACTGTGTCTCACTCGTCTCATTCTGTCGGATTCGGCTCCACCATTTCAAATGGTCACGTCGCTTCAGACCTATTCAATTGTAACGTTTCCCAAGAGCGGCATGATTATTTTTGAATTTTGAAACGTCCTCGGGATACTCAAAGGTCTTAAGTCTCCCCAGTTGTTGATCCTTTCGCTGAGGAGCTTTGATCCAACGGCCTGAGTCATTTCATCTGTTCGTATTCGACGCGCTTGGGGCCCTATATAAGGGTCACTGTGCACACCTTCTTTTCATTTCGAAATCCTTGAGCCTTTTCTTCTCCGGTGATTCCCTTCGTATTTCCAGCGACCCTTACGCTCTCTTCTTCCTTCTTCCTCCTTTTATGCCCAGGTACGCCCCACCTTTTGCCCTCTACTTATCTTAGTTATGTCTTCATTGAGTGGGGGTTCGAGGTGTCCCAGCGGTGGCAAAATGTTGCCGTCAAAGGTTCACTTGATCGGAGAGGATTCCGATAGTGGCCATTCCTTGCGTCGTTCTAACTCCGGTGGGATTAGTGATGGCGCGGCATTACTGTTTCTAACTCTGATAGTCCCATTTTATGTATGTCTATGAGGCCTTATGCTCGGCTCTCGGCATTACCGTTTCGTTTGATAAGTTTGAAGCTGACGTTCTTCAAGAGTTGAAAGTTGCTCCTACTCAGTTGCATCTGAATGCTTGGACCTCTCTCCATGTCTTTCGGGTGCTTTGTAGCCAATTTTATATTACTCTAACCGCTTAATTCCATTACCATTATTCGGTTAAGGAAAGTAAGAAGGGCGGTTGGGTTTCTTTGACCGGTGTCCCGGGTAGGTCCATTCTAGGCCCCTACACCTCCTCTTGGAAAGATTTCAAGGGGGATTCTTCCGAATCCGGCCAGGTCTGGAAGGGATGATCGACTTCTTTGATAAGCGAGGAAGGCTCAGGTTTCCCTTGTATTGGACTTGGTCCCCGAATAAGCGATTGTCTTACAAAATCACGGACATGTCTCCTGAGGATCAGGAAGACATGGTTATTCTATGTAAACTCCCGCGCCAGTTGCGGTGTAAGATTATCGTTGAAATTCCCATTCTCGGACTCCGAGAGAGGACTGGGATCGTGAGTGTTCTTTATTTATTCTGCTTTTTTCCTTTTTAGACCTTGTCATTTTTGCTAATCATCTTTCTCTCTTTTGCAATTGTAATGGGGAAGTATGATTACAAGTCGGTGAAGAAGGGCCGCCTGGAGAAGCTGAAGAATAAGGAGGCGGTGGTCGAAGGGGTCCAAGCTACTCCGACTCCTGTTGGTAACAAAAGGAAGGATGTGAGTCCGGATGCTAATTAATCCGGGAGCGGATGGTCCTTCCAAGAAAGCCAAGCCCAACACTCCTTCTTCTCAGGCACCGGTTCAATAAGTCGAGAAGCACCCAGCTTTTCTTTCAATGAAAGATGTTGTTCTTCCTTGTGGGGCAGAGACTTCAATCCTCAAGCCCTCATTAGTTGTGACCTTCTTGGCCAAGCCGACAGAGATATACTGCGAGATGCGGGCCCCCGGGTTTCCATGGAGGCACTTTCTCACTTCCAGGCCCGGTCTTGGGGCATTGCTCAATTCTGGGCTGAGGAATTTGAGTGCGGCCATAGAGAGTTGCAGGTGGCACAAGATGCTGCTTCAAAGGCCGAAATGGCTCTGTTGGAGGCCACTCGTGCGAATGAGACTCTGCTTCAGTCTGCTGAGGAGTCTCATAAATCTCTCGAGGCTACAGATGCCAAGTTAAAGGAGGCTGAGGTCCGAGAAGAGTCTCTCAAGACTTCTTTGACTAAGTCTGAGGGCTCGGCCAAGGACCTTCAGGCTGAAATGGAGCGGCTCGTTTCAGAATTGGAGCGTGTCTGAGGCCAAGTTGAGGTCCGACCTGGATGAGCCGAGGCCAAGATCATTACTACTCATGAGGCCGGATTCAGGAAGGCACTCCTCTAGGTTGGGCTCTTCTTTAAAGATGACAACCTCTCTGTTTTCAACATTAACAAAGATGTGAACAAACAGGGGGAGTTGGTGGATGAGTCAACCATTCCTGATGAAAAGACTCCTGACGACTCGGCTCAACTTGATCAGCTTGCTGCCTAGATAACTTAGTTCTATCTTAATGAAATTTTAGTTTCTCTTAAGTGTTGCACCTTGTTTTCCATGTGGTGATTAAGATTCATATCCGGTTAGGGTTTACGTTATTAGTTCAACTCATTTTTCGTATCCTATGAAGGTCTACACGGTTTTAGCTTAACTTTTTTTTTCATATCCTGTTAAGGTCTACATGGTTAGCTTATTTGTGTAACTTAGTCTTTAGATATCTAGTTACCGAAATTTTCAGTCATTCTTCTTTTGGAATGCCGAGTATTGCTCACTTCGAGATTGAGTGGCCTTTTATGCCGAGTATCCAATTGGTCTACTCAGTTTTAATCGAATTATTGAGAAGATAATGTGATGAAGGAACAATTTTATTAAACGATAAACATCGAGTGTGCCTCATTAAAACCTTTTTGACAAAAAACCTCCTGGGAAAAAATGTCAAAGTAGGAAAAAGAGTACATTACCACTTACAACGTTCTAACTGTAGTAAAACTTTAGACGAGTAGCATTCCAAGTACGAGGGATGGCCTTGCCTGATGGATGCTTTAGTTGGTAGGCTCCATTCCCTAACGTCTCAGTTACTCTGAAGGGGCCTTCCTAGTTAGCTGCTAGTTTGCCCTCTCCATTTGCTTTCCTTTCTTTTCCTCACTTTCTCCAAACTAGGTCTCCTACTTCGAAGTTTCTTGGCTTGATCTAGCTATTGTATCTCTTCTCAACTCTTCTTTTCCAGGCTCTACCCGGATTTGGACCTCAATAAGGGTTTCTTCGGTCATGTCGAGTGCATGCCTTAGTGACTGGTCATTGCTCTCTTGAACAAAGTTTGCTCGTCATAAAGAGGGTTCACCCACTTCTACGGGTATCATAGCATCTGATCCATATGAGAGTCGGAAAGGTGTTTCCCCAATTGTGGATTGCAGCGTACAACAATATGCCCAAATGATGGTTGAAAGCTCCTTGGCCTAGCTTCCTTTGGCGTTGTCGATTCTCTTTTTCAGTTCTCCCAGCATGACCTTGTTAGCTGCTTCAGTTTGCCCATTGGTTTGAGGGTGCTCCACTGAAGTCACTCGGTGCCGAATCCCGAGGTTCTTAAAGAACTCTTCCAAATTCTTTTTAGCGAACTATTTTTCGTTGTCGGATACTATTGAATGTGGGATGCCGAATCTACAAATGATGTTTCTCCATATGAACTTTTGCACATTGTTGGCCATGATGGAGGCCAAGGGCTCGGCTTCGATCCACTTTGTGAAGTAGTCGATTCCAACCAGTAGAAACTTGACCTGTCCTTTAGTGAGTGGGAATGGTCCTGAGATATCTACTCCCCACATGGAAAAGGCCATGGTGCGGTGATGTTGTGCAGTTCTTCCACTAGTAGGTGAGATATATTGCCATATTTTTGGCATTCTTCACACCTTTTTACATACTCGGCGCAGTCTTGTCGCATTGTCGGCCAATAGTATTCGACTTGTAATACTCGGGTGGCCATGACTTTTCCTCTTGAGTGCATTCCACATATACCTTTATGAATCTTGTTTATCACGTACTCGCCCTGTGCCTTTGTAATGCATGTTAGTAGGGGTGCTGTGAAGCCTCTTCTATAATGGTCTTCTCCCTCGATCACATAGTAACTCGCCCTTCTTTTGATCTTCCTAGCTTCCTCTTAGTTTTCGAGGAGGGTTCCTTCTTTTAAGAAGTTCCATACTTCGGTCATCCATTCTCGGCTTGCCGTGTTGACGTTGAAAACTTCTCTGTCGATACTCGGAGCGGATATCATCTCCTGTATAATAGTCCTTGTTGGCCTTTCTTCTTTGTGCTTGCAAACTTTGATAGCAAGTCAGCTCTTTCATTTTCCTCTCTCAGGATGTGGTTGAGTTTAAATTCAATGAATTCGCCTTTCAGTTGAGAAGCTAGGTGGTAATATCTTGTTATCTAGGGGTCCTTTGTTTGATAAGATCCGTTCATCTATCCCGTGACTAGCTTTGAATCGCTCTAACATCTGAGGTGTTTTGCTCCTACTTTTTTGGCGAGTTTCAACCCGGCTAACAGGGCTTCGTACTCGGCTTGGTTGTTGGATGCATAGAAATCGAACCTGAGTGATTGTTCTAAGACAATTCCTTCAGGACTTTCGATTATGACACATGCCCCGCTGCTTTTAGTGTTCGAAGAGCCATCCACGTAGAGGGTCTACCAAGGTGATTCAGCCTCTTCTACTGGTGCTAGTTCTGCTATGAAGTCAACCAAACATTGGGCTTTAATAGGTCCTCTAGGCTTGTACTTGATGCCAAACTCCAACAATTCTATGGACCAGGCTATCATCCTTCCAACGAGCTTTGGTTTCTGTAGCACTTGGCATATAGGGTGGTCTGTTCGTACCACCACTTGGTGGCTTTGGAAGTATGGACGTAGTCGTCGTGCTGAAGTGACCAAGTCTAGTGCCAACTTTTTGATCATCTGGTACCTTGTTTCGGCCTCTTTAAGCACTCGACTTACGTAGTACACTGGTGTTTGCATCCTGTTTTTCTTCTTGGATGATGACCGAGTTGATTGTGTTTCTCGATACTGCTAGGTATAGCATCAAGTCTTTGCCGTGTTCTGATCGAGTAAGGACTGGTGGTGAGGTGAGTAGCGTTTTCAACTTTTGGAAGTTTGCTTCACACTCTTCACTCCAGTCGAACACTTGTTACTTGAGGAGTTGGAAAAATGGCTTGGCCACCTCTACCACTCTCGGTAGGAATCGGGATAGGGAAACTAGCCTTCCAGTTAGCCTTTGTACTTCTTTCATGTTATTCAAGCTTCTCATGTTTATGATAGTTGCGCACTTCTCTGGGTTGGCTTCTGTGCCTCTATGTGTAAGCATGAAGCCTAAGAATTTTTCGCCTTGCACTCCAAATACACATTTTTCCAGGTTTAGCCTCATATTGTGTTTCTTGATCTCATCAAATATCTAGGCTAAATCTTCCGAGTGTGCATTCAGGTTTTGGCTTTTGACTACTATGTCGTCCACATACATCTCTAGGTTTTGTCCGAGCTGCTTGACAAATATGTTATCCATCAGACGCTGGTAAGTGGCTCCAGCGTTCTTTAGACCAAACGGCATTACTGTATAGCAGTAGTTGGCTGTATCAGTTAAGAATGTTATTTTCTTCTCATCAGGTTGGAACATGGGTATCTGGTTGTAACCAGAATAGGCATCTAGAAAACTTAAGATGGGATAACCGAATGCTCCGTCCACTAGCCTGTCAATACTCGGCAATGGGTATGAGTCTTTGGGGCATGCCTTATTGAGGTCTGTGTAGTCGGTGCACATCCTCCATTTGTCATTTGCCTTTTTCACCATCACAACGTTTGCTAGCCATGTGGTATAGTGCACTTCTCTTATGAAACCAACGTTGAGTAACTTTTTAGTTTCCTCTCTGACTGCTTTTACTCTCTCGGCTCCAAGCTATCTCTTTTTTTGGGAGACCGGTTTGGCCTCTGGGCAGATAGCGAGTTTGTAACAATGAAAGCTTGGGTTGATTTCGGGCATGTCAGCCACAGACTATGAGAACAGATCGGCGTTCCTTGATAGGACTTAGGCAATTGCGTTTTCGGTTTCGCTATCTAGCTGAGTTCCAAGCTTGGTGCATTGGCCCGCTTCTCGTCCTAACTAGAAAGGCTTCACCTCTTCGGTGGGTTATGCTCACGGCTCACCCTCCCTGGGATCGAGTTCGGCTTCCTCTGTCCGTTGTACCATGAACGAGGTGCATGCAACTTGCTTCACTCTCGGTTCGGGGATCTTTTTGCCATTGGCTATCTTAGACTTGCCAAGTAGCACTTGCGGGCTATTTCTTGATCAGCTTTTACTATTACTATTTCTCCTTCCGAGTTGGGGAACTTCATCGCCAGGTGAGGGGTTGAGATCACTGCCGTAACACCCTAAAAATTTGCAACTAAAATTATAGTAAATATTGTGTTTGTGTGCTTTGTGAATATTTAATTAATGTTGAAATTAACCACAATGAAAATTTAATGTAGTTGATTAAGAAAATTTTAATTATATGAATGCTATTTTATGTGACAAGTTTTAGAAAAATTTGAATTTAATTAAAATCTAATTTTTGTACTGTGTAAAATTGCATTGTGCAAAATTAGACAATGTAAATTCACACTGTGTAAATTAACATTGAGTGAGATTAATTTGAATCACACACTTAGCTAGATAATTAACACTACTACCTGTGTTAATTAGTACCAAATTTACTAATTTTAGTAAAAGTAAATTTACCAAATGTGCCTAATTCTACTTTAACCAATGAAAGTAAAAAAAAAAATTAAAAGCCAAATCACCCAATTATAGGATGACTTGGCCGGCCAGCATAGAGCCCATCACTATGTCAATTTCTTGTGCCAAAAATCCCTTATAACCCTGAGTTAACAAACCCCCTTTAACTCTTGGATTAAGCTACTTCATGTGTTAGTGTTTTAAGCATAATAGGAGAAAGAAAAAGAGTGAGAGAACCATTGCGGGAGTGGGCTGGCCGTGGAGTCAATGGGAGGAAAAGAGAGGAAATTCTACTCCTTGCTTGAGCTCTTGCTTGTTTTGTTGGAGTTTTGGTCTCCAAGTGTCTCATTTCTTCACCTTCTTGTACTCAAGACCCAAGGTATGGAGGGGTTCTACTCTTTGTCTAAGCTATTCCTTTTATTTTTTTGGTTATGGGTTGTTGTTGTTGTTGACTATATGTGAACACCATGGGTGTCATGAGAAATTTTGAAAACCTTGAAATGAGCTAAATGCTATTTTGGTACTGCAGTATATTTTGAATTTTCGTGGTCATTTCTGCAAGGTTTTGGATGATGTAAATACATTTTTCTATGTTTTGATGCCTCTAGATGTCATGGTATTTTTTTCAGAATTTTTTTAGCACTGCAACTATTTTTACTGGAATTATTTTCGAAAACTGTTGAATATGAAAAACTGGAACCATGGGTTCACTTTATAAATCATGTAGACCATCTCATAATTTTTGTGAAGCCAGAAAAGCTTGGGAAGTTTTTTTTTTTTTTTCAATTTCATCTTTGAAAAACCGAAAAGCTGGATAGCTGAGACATTAAATGAAAACAATTACTTTTTGTTGGGCCATGTGTAGTGTTCATGAATTTTTCCAGAATTTTGCAAACACTTTTTTGTATTTTCTCAATGTAAACTCTTTTTTGGAACAATAATGAATTTGAAATTCAAAAAGGGCATTTTTCGTGATTGGATCATGCTTGAAAAAATTATATGTGATAGTCCACATGCTAAGGATGCTCTCTGTAAAATTTGGTGAAAAATGGAGTTGATATTATATTTTCTAAAAATCTCTAATTGCATTTTATAGAGTGTGTCCAGC
This sequence comes from Pueraria montana var. lobata, assembly GCA_026413185.1. NCBI lineage: Eukaryota > Viridiplantae > Streptophyta > Magnoliopsida > Fabales > Fabaceae > Pueraria > Pueraria montana. The sequence goes on from CM048653.1 coordinate 14,407,433, forward strand.
CACTGTTTTTAAATCAAAATAATTACTTAGGAATTGAATTTTTGCCTAAGAATTTTATGTGAAGAAATATGTATATTAATGAGTATCCCTACAAATTTTTATGAAATTCTAAGTTGATTTAGTTTTTCTAATAATTTATGATGCGTGAATTCAGCTCTATGTGCATGATTGCAATGTACTTGAAATAATTGCATAAGTGATGTGTTTTGAATTGTTTGTATTAATAACGAAGTATTCCACCTAAAAGGGGAAACTTCATATAAATGTGAGTGTATAAAGTATTGACGATTTGTGTTTGAATTGTGATTTATTGATTATTGTCGTTTATCTCATTATAATTGTAAATTGGAGACCGGGAGGAATGTGATCCTCGAGCAATGAATGCTGGATAATTTCTATGTGCGTGTGAATTTTGTAATGGTTTGTTGATTGTGGGAACAAGAATCTTGCATTCTTGGATGGGAGCAAATGAACTCCAAATGAAGCGCATTTGTGAATACTATAATGTTAATCTAGTAGCTAAGAATATTCACTATGAGCAATAGTGAATTAATTACAATTAAAGAGCGCGAACCTAGTAATATTATGGATTAGTAATTAATAAGTACCTATGCACATGGATGACGTTGGATGTTTGGACTTAGAAAGAAAATTAGGACCTTTGCATGGTCTTTGAGACCCGATAAATAAATCGAGCATAAAACTTAAGAGTGAGCAAGGACTTAATAAGATGTAATAAGATAAGGAAAATCATGAATTGGGTCATGATCGGGTAAGGTGCATTACGCAAGTGTGTTTTGTGTTTTGAAAGTTATTGTTGACTTCTAGACGTGGCGAGAAACGAAAGGAGGCGAAATGACCTCTATCGTTGGGTCATGAGTGACCGTTGAAATGGAATATGTTCGTGGAGAAAGGCTACATGTTGATCGAAGAAGATAACTTTACACGATCAAAGGTCGAATGGATAAATGTTGGAGAGGTTGTGTGGAGCCTTTGTCTGCGATGAGCGATATGCTTGTGAGGAACGGGGTCGAAGTGTTTAAGCACTATGGTAGTCGAGAGTTGGATCTCCGTATGGTATGTCTGGGACATACGTTTCTAAGGATCGTCGTCTGTTACCATTGGCAGAGAAGTCCACACAAACCTGTAGAAGATAAATTCTGATATAAGTGAGTGGTTGAGGAGTCAGTCCTCAAAGATTGGATGACCACAAAGAGTGGTACCTAAGGTATGCTCGCTGACTAGCGGTTTCTTGGGGATTTGGTGCCGAGCTTGTGGTCGTGTTTCCACAGTGTTGGCTTGGCAATCCCAACAAATGCGAGGCATAACCGTGTTGGTGAGAGCCCTACCATTGTACCATGGTGAAAGGTGTACTCCCAGCCAGTCATCCAGCTTAAATTGTGTAAGTACACTGAGTTCTAAGAGTTCCAGTGGCAGCGGGCCCGAGTTGTGATGAGTCGTTTGAATTAGAGAAATAGAGGAAAGGATTAAGAACTTTTGAGTGAGATCCATGAGTGCACCACTGTGAGGTGGTTGTTGTTGTATGTTTGCTTGAGATCGTAAGGTCGTCTATTTGTTGGTTTAGTGGAGGAGAGGGACTCACTCCATACACCTTATTTTTCAGATGGAGACAAATGATTATGTGCGATTGTCAGAAATGGAATGGAATGACTACAACAAGTGCTAAGGATGTGGATGGACTGGTTCAAGGAAATAGAAGATTTCCCTGAGGATGTCTCACGAGTTAAAGGGGTATATATGGGTCGAATTTCTTTTTGAGTCACTGCTCTGAGTTTCAGTCTTTTCTTGTATAAAAAAGGGTAGACTAGTCTTTAATTTTATGATGTATCATCCTCTTGTATGTGACTCAAATGTAAAGTGTAATTTATTCTCGAGGATGTAAAAGTGCATTCATATTTGTGTAATAAAATTGGTTAGTGATGGAATTGAGGATGTGTAAATAAAGATTTATTGTGTTTTAAATGGATCATCGTGGATCTAATTTTTTATAAATGGAGTTTGTTTTACTAAGAAGATATTTCATCAAGGACGCTTTTAAATTAATGATAAGTTATTAAGGACAATTCTCTTTTAGAATTAAAAGTAATAAGTTTTTAAGGTAAAAAAAAAAACCTTAAAAAATAGAACAAATTTTCCACGTATTTTTTTGAAGGATATTTTATAAATTGTAATTGCATCATTTTCACTAATAATAAAAATAAGTAGAAATTCCTTAATAGTAAATTGGGGTGTTACAATTGCTCCCAACTCGTTGAGTTCAGGTATGCCTATGAAGATGTTATATGAAGTAAAAGCATTGACTAAGAGGTACTTGACTGTAATGGTCTTGGATCCCTTGTCATCTCCGAAAGTGGTGAGGAGGTCTATGTAGCCTCTGGTATCCACTTTTTTGCTTGAAAATCTGACTAGCTGTTCAGTGTACGACTCTATCTTGCTTTCGAGGATGCCCAATTGCTTGAAGGTGGACCACTATGGGATGTCAGCCGAGCTGCCCTGGTCCACGAGGACCTTGCATACAAGGAAGTTGGCGACCTCAACTTTAACCACTACTGGGTCATCGTGGTTGGGCTTTATCCCTTCGAAGTCCGCGTCAGTCAATGTTATAGGGGTAGGCTTCTCGGTGCTCTCGATCTCACGGAAGCCGAGTTGATTGACTAGATGCCGCGTAGGTGTCTCTTCCTTGCTGAACTCGAGCTCCCTCCTTCGGTGAATCCTCCTGTTATTGTGTTAATAACGCCTCGGAGCCGAGTCTCGAGAGGATTACTTGGTTCCTCTTGTCGGTTCTCTTTTGTTCGCTGAGATTTTCTGTCGCGATCTTCTCCTCTATCTCGGGTTCGTTCTCACTCAGATTTTCAGTTGTCGTCTTGAACAAAATGTCGCAGCTTGCCTTCTTGGATAAGTTTTTCAATCTTATCCTTCAGTGTAGTGCAGTCTTCCATGGCGTGTCCATGCACTCGATGGTATGTGAAATACTTGGACCTATCCGCTTTTTCTAGGGATCGATTCTGAGTAGGCAGGTTGATCAGTTCGGCGCTGCAGGCTTCTTCCAAGATTCGACTTCTGCTTTCAACCAAGGGAGTGTAGTGAGTGAACTTGGCTCGAGGCGGCTTCTCGGCCCTAGATCTGCTGCTAGAAGTTCGTTCTCAGCTCGTTCTAGTTTTCTCACATTCGTCATGTTTCTTTCGGGATTCCCCTCTGATGTGTTCTCGGAACTTCGTCATCTCTTCCATCTAGATGTACCTTGCTGCTCTTGCTCTAAGCTCGTCCATATCATGTGGTGGCTTCTTGCACAGGCTGTCAAAGAAAGGTCCGAATTTCAAGGCCATTAGCATGGTGGTCAGTGCAACTTGAGGATTTAGCTCTCAGATTCAGACTGAGATTTCGGCGAATCTCTCCATGAAGTGCCTAAGGGATTTGTTGTCTTCCTGTCGAATGTTTGCTAAGGCCACTGCTGTCAAGTGGTGAGGTCGACTTATGGCGTATTGTGTGCCGAAACGAGAGACCAAGGTGGCGAAAGAATCGATCGAGTGCGGTGGAAGGTGCGTGTACCAGTTCAACGCTGCTCCCTTCAACATAGTTAGGAAAACGAGGCACATGATGGCATTGTCATTTGTGTAGAGGTTGACTTGTGTGACGAATGCGTCAATGTGCTCATCCGGATCTGTTAGGCCGTCGTAATGGTCCATGGACAAGAGCTTCCACCCGGCCGGTAGTGGTGTTTCCATAATGACATCTACGAACGGGTTTCATCTCGTTGTTTCCAGTATTGCGTTCCATTTTGGGATTGTGTGAGTAGCGGATACGAGTATGGATTCAGTTTGAGTTATCATTCAGTCTGCCTCGCTCCAGGTAGCGTCGTCTCATTATGTCCGACTGGGTTGTTCATGATTGGTCGCGTGGGCAGCGGAGTGCATGTTTTGGTTCGCTTGTAGTTTCTGGTATTGCTCTCGAAGATTAGCGTTCTCCCTATGGAGGTCCTCTATCTCCTTCGTACTGTTTTGCTTCAGTGTGTTCTCCTCCCTTTGCAGGGCTTGGATCAACGGGTGATTCTCAAGCTCCTGACGCAGGATGGGCGCCACATTGTGCGGGTTACCCTGATGGGTATCCCTCTGTGCCAGTGTTCCCTGTGTTACAGGTTCCAGCACTTATGGTCGCTTTTCAAGATTCGCTGCTTTTTCTTGGGTTGCTGTCATCGTGATCGTATCGCATTGATTGGTGTGGCTAGGAATGGTTTCACCGAGCCCCACGGTGGGCGCCAAATGTTCTTACTGGATTTGGTAAGTCTTTTGGTGCGGTGGCTCCACCGTGATCTCCTTAATGTACGGTGGGGGTGTACCTGCAAAGACACTCCGACACTCAAGTTAGAGGCGCAGAGGTAAGGGACAGGTATCACTAAAGGGTGTAGAATTTCGTACCTCGATTGGAATGAATAGCTTTGTATTTATAGGGTATAAAAAGATAGATTTGATAGGGTTATTTTCCTATCAAATCTCGTTAATTATGATAGAGATAAGTTTATCTTATATCGTGATCTTTTATCTTAATATTTGTATATCTTATCTTTTAGTAAGATATACTTTCCGTTATAACTGCCTTGGTCCTAGTCGGATTCACCTACTCGGTCAGGTCCTCTACTCGGTGGAGTGCCGAGTTCGAGTAGTACAGTTTTAGTGTCAATGTGTGTTTAACGCAGATCCGACGCTAGGTACCAGTTAGAGTCAACTTTTTTTTTTGTTAGAGTCAACCTAAGATGCATGTTTTCTTGTAGTGTAGGGTCCTACTATTGTGTGTATGTTGGGAGGGTAGCTAGGGTCCTTATTTTGTATGTACTTGATGAGATTGACTCAAAGTTGACCATGATATGATGTATTTCTTTGCTAATGTTATGATATTCCATGATGATATCTGAACCTTATTATTATCTACATATGATGCACACATGATGTTTATTTATGTTTCCACTTACAAGTATGATTCTTACATATCGTTATCGCACAAAAAATTTACTCGAATTTTTATAAAGAAACTAATAGACTTAAGATAGAATGGTTAATCATCGGGTTTTATGTCAATGTGATAACACGTCGTAATAATAGTTGTGTGTAAAATTGAAGTTAATATTACACAAATCTCTGGGAAGAATGATACCGTATTTACCGGGTATACCACTTGTGTGACCAGTGCACTTGCTTAAAAGAGCTTTAAAATTAATTTGATATTTTATATCTTTTGAAAGCACCACTAAGCCTCGATATTAGACTTAATGTTAGGGTCAATCTAATTGAATCGTCCTAACGTGTGGGGAAACTTAATTAAAAGACATAGTGTGCTTGCTAATAACTCACGCAAAGTTATTGGAGTAAAGACATGGCTAAACATTAAAAAAAAAAAAAGGGACAATAATAAGGAGCTTCAATAAGACCCCCACTATCAAATAATTTGCACTACCAAAAGCACACATTGTAAAAAATAGAAGTAACATGAATCACAAAGAACAAGCCCTAGTTAAACCAGAAGAGAATGCACAACCATTGGAAAACCAAAACCTTCTATTTGATAAAATATTTAAATATAATTTAGTTTCTTTTTTAAAAGTCTTTTTCTTTTATAAATTTATGTTGTTATATTAAAGGTTATAAATAATTATGTACCAAAAAAAAAAGTTACAAATAATTACTTTTGTCATCAAATGACTTCAATAGTTACTCTTTTATATTAATTTCATTATATTTATTTGGGAATTAAAAACTATTTATTATTAACATATATATATCAATTTTTATTATAAGTTAATAGTTATTAATGACATGTGAAATTCACAATTAACATTTGTAATTTTAAGTCTTTCATAAAAGGATGTTTAGTTTATCTTCTAGATCAATATATTTTTATTATATCCTTTTGATTTTTTTTTTTTATAAAACACACAACTATATATATTTGTATAAAATTTAAGACTTAGTAAATTTTATTTTTAAAAATTGGCCCAGTCTTCTAATCCTCGGTCCAACCGTCCCTCACCATTTTTAAAATTATTTCGGCTTTTTCCTCCATCTTACCAAACAATCCAAAATAATTCTATCCTCACTCTCCCTCTAAAAAAAAAAAAGGTCTTAATCTGCGTGATTGACGAAGCCAAGATGCAGGCCGGTCAGCAATTGTGACTATAATATTATACTACTTGGAGTTTAGTGGGTATGCTTTAGCCAAATATAATAATCACGAAGTTACTTACCACCACATGCAAACATCTAATAGCCGAATTGAATCGATGCCTTCTTACCATTGACTTCATTTTCCTTCATCCAATTGTGTCAATGTCTTCTTCATCTTCATCATCCTTCTCAAAATCCAAACCCCAATGGAGATACGACGTGTTCATCAATTTCCGGGGGGAAGACACTCGTAAGAATTTCGTTTCTCATCTCTATTCTGCCCTCACAAATGCTGGAGTCAACGCTTTCCTCGACGATGAGAAGCTTGCAAAGGGACAAGAGCTGAAATCAGAACTGTTCCACGCAATAGAAGGGTCTCAAATATCCATCGTTGTTTTCTCCCAAAATTACATTCACTCTTCCTGGTGTCTTGATGAACTCCTCAAAATCATGGAATGCCACGCATTCAGAGGTCAAGTGGTTATGCCCGTATTTTACGATATTGCCCCTTCAGTTTTACGGAACCTGCAAGATGTTTCTTTTCGAAAATTTTCTAGAAAAAACAGTGACCGGATAAAACTATGGAAGCAAGCACTGGCCCAAGCAACAAATATAGTAGGTTGGGACTTGGGAAATTGCAGGTATGTATATCTATTCTATTTTTGTTCTATTATCCTTCACTTTTATACACTATTTTTGTCATATTATTAGTCAACTTGATATTTCTGATACAAGTGCAAAATCTTACATAAATATGGTTTTGGTCCCAATACTTTCACTAAAAAATGGTTTTAGTCCTTATACTTTCAAATCGACCATTTTAGTTCTTAAACGTTGAAGAACATTTGAATTTAGTCTCTCTCCTTTATAAATGTTACTGATATTAAAGGACTAAATTCACATGTTTTTTAAAGTTCGAAGACTAAAATAGTCGATTTGAAAAAACAAGGACTAAAATCAATTTTTAGTGAAAGTATAGGGATTAAAAACATATTTTACCCTAAATATTAAATCCAGCACTAACTATTAAAATAGACTTTGATACCCTTTTAAAATTTGAGCTTGGACATACTCAGGGGCGGACCTAGGATTCAAAGACTGGGGGGCCAACCATGATCCTTAAAATTCATCTAATAAAAGATAGGAAGAATGATGATAGGAAGATAGAATATTTGTTGATGTGTTTCAAAATCTAGGTTATCAATCTTTTATATAGTTTACCTCTTCAAAAAAAAATCTTTTATATAATTTATAAGTTTGACCCATTGATAAATAGCCTTTAATTCTCAAATCAATATAAAAGGAATGCTAATAAATTCCTTTGATTACAAACTACAATTATTTATAACTTTTAAAATAATAATAACATATTAACTATTAGAAAAAAAATGATAATTAAATATTTTATTGCAAGACAAAAGAAAAGTATAATTATCTCTACAATAAATACTAAAAAAAGAATATTTTATTAAAAATAGAAAAGATTAATAATACTTAAAATGATATTATTTACATAATTAAACTCCTAAATTTTTTTACCTAAAATAAATATATTATATATTAAAAAAATAAATTGAAAAAAGTTAGGGGGGACCCAACCACACACATACGTCTGCCCCTGAGCTTACTCAATCCCGAATTACCTCGTGGGCTAAGAGTTATCCTCTATTTATACTATTTAAGTCATATCACTAGTCAACTTTTCTTATGTACTTGTAAAAGGTTTAGGGCATGTTTGAATTAACATCCAGAGGCACTTATAAAAGAAAAAATGAAAAAAAAAAAAACTTTTCCATATGTTAAAATTAGTTTTTGCATAAGCTAATTTAGAAAAGCTCTCTTATATTAGCTTCTCCAAAAACTTATTTTTAACTTATGTATAAGCTAATTCTAGTTTATAGAGAAGTTCTTTTTCTTATTATTTTCTCCTATAGGTGTTTCTAGAGAAGTTTATCCAAAAATGCCCTTAGTGAAAGTGTTTATGCTATGAACACTATGGCAGAAAGACGTAGGAGTTGAACAGTGTCTGAGGATTTATGCAACTGAGATTTTATGCTTGATTTTAAGCTTATAATCTTTGATAATTTGTTACCATTGTCATTTTGGGTTATTTTTTGTTGCAGAAGTGAAAACAATGCTTTGAAGGGAATTGTTGATGAGGTTTTCAAAAGACTAGATAGAACATACATGTCTATCACAGACTTCCCAGTAGGATTAGAATCTCGTGTGCAACGCGGTATTGGCTTTCTAAGAGAGCAAACAAGAGGAACTATTATATTAGGAATTTGGGGAATGGGAGGGATTGGTAAAACAACCATAGCAAAAGCCATTTACAATGAAATTCGTCATGAATTCAAATATAAAAGTTTCCTAGCAAATATTAGAGAAGTTTGGGAAAGAGATCGAGGCCAGATTGAGCTACAAGAACAACTTCTTTCAGATATCCTTAAAACAGAAAAGATGAAGGTGCATAGCATTGATTGGGGAAAAGCTATAATCAAGGAAAGGCTTTGCATGAAAAGAATACTTGTTGTACTTGATGATGTGAATACATTTGAACAATTAAATGCACTATGTGGAAATCGTAATGGGATTGGTCAAGGAAGTGTAATAATCATTACAACCAGAGATGTACATCAACTCAATTTGCTTGATGTTGACTATGTATATGAAGTAGAGGAAATGGATACAAGTGAGTCCCTTGAGCTTTTCAGTTGGCATGGTTTTAGGGAAGCAAATCCACCAAAAGACTTTCTTGAACTCTCTAAACTAGTAGTCACATACTGTGGAGGACTACCACTAGCTCTTGAAGTTCTTGGATCTTACTTGTACAAGAGAAGAAAAGAAGAGTGGCAAAGTGTATTATCAAAACTAAAAGAAATACCCAATGATAAAATACAAGAGAAGTTAAAAATAAGCTATGACGGTTTAACAGATCATACGGAGAAGGACATATTTCTTGACATATGCTGCTTTTTTATCGGCAAGGACAGAGCCTATGTCACAGAGATACTAAATGGTTGTGGACTTCATGCTGAAATTGGAATAACAGTCCTGGTAGAAAGGAGTCTCGTAATAGTTGAAAAGAATAACAAACTCAGAATTCATGATTTGCTACGTGACATGGGAAGAGAAATTGTTCGTCAAAGTTCACCACTACAACCACAGAAGCGCAGTCGATTGTGGGTTCATGATGATCTACTTGATATATTGACAGAACATACTGTAAGAACTTTCTTTTCTTACTATTTTCGAATTTTCAATCATCCTTGATGATCTTATCAGGACCATAATCAAACCTTTTGGTTTTTATTTTCTGAATCGTATTGTTTTTCTTAATTTTTGGCTAAAAACCACAGGATTTATAATTCTGACTTCTGAAAGTATTTGTCTTGTAATGTGCAGTAGATGTATGGTTAGGCTACAGCTTTTGTGTATTACTTATTATTTCTCCTGTGAAAATAGCAAAGTTTTCCCTTTATTTCTAAATTTTTTTATGCACCTTTTTTCATAGGGAACAGCAGCCATTGAGGGATTGGCTTTGAAGTTGCAAAGAACTACCGGAGTTTGCTTCAGTACCAAAACATTTGACAAAATGAAGAGACTGAGACTTTTGCAACTTGATAATGTCCAACTTGCTGGAGATTATGGGAATCTTCCTAAACAGCTGAGATGGGTCTATTGGCGAGGATTTTCATTAAAATACATACCTGACAAATTTTATCAGGCAAACGTAGTTGCTATTGACTTAAAACACAGTTATCTTAAACAAGTATGGAAAGAGCCACAGGTATATCTTACATGTAATTTTCTATGATGACAATATTATTTTCTTCCACCACCTACTTTACTAATCATTTCTTTATCAAAAAATCTCTTGCAGTTGCTGGAAAAGCTAAAATTCCTCAATCTTAGTCATTCCAAGTACTTATCAAAGACCCCTGATTTTTCAAAACTACCAAATCTTGAGAGGCTCATTCTCAAAGATTGTCCAAGCTTGTATGAGCTACATCATTCCATTGGAGATCTAAGTAATCTTCTTCTGCTAAATTTGAAGGATTGTATATGCCTTAACAATCTCCCAATGATAATCTATAAGTTGAAGTCTTTACAAACACTCATCATTTCTGGTTGTTCAAAGATTGACAAGTTAGAAGAAGACATAATGCAGATGGAATCCTTAACAACTCTAATTGCAGACAATACTAGTCTAAAACAAGTGCCCTTTTCTATAGTAAGATCCAAAAAGATTGGATATATATCCATTTGCGGATATGAAGGATTAGCACGTGATGTATTTCCTTCTATCATATGGTCTTGGATGACACCAACAAGAGGTCTTGTATCCTGTATTCAATCATTTCAGAGCACGTCAACATCTGTAGTCTCTATGAATATACAGGATAATAATTTGGGTAACCTACTGTCAAAGCTCAGTGAATTTTCAAAACTTCGAAGTATTTGCGTGCAATGTGACTCAGATTTTCAACTAACTCAAGAATTAAGAAAAATTCTGGATGACTTATGCTTTGTAAATTTTGCTGAAAGGGAAACAACCTATGCATCTCAAATTTCAGAAAATTCTGTGGTATCTCATTTGATTGGACTGGGAAGTTACCACCAAGTCATTGATATGCTTAGCAATAGCATATCAGAGGTTCCATCTCTCTCTCTCTCTCTCTCTCTCTCTCTCTCTCTCTCTCTCTCTCTCTCTCTCTTTGTGTGTGTGTGTGTGTGTGTGTGTGTTTGCCTTACATTTACTACTCATCAAATATAGGACTTGAAATGTAAGGAAGGGATTATGTGTATGCTTCAATTTTTTGGCATTTAGGTTGGGGCCTAAGTGAATTTTCCCTTGTCTGGGAGAGCACTGCTCTGTCATTTCTCTTTTTTTATTATAAACTGAATTTAATAATACAGTCTTCTTTTCTAGATATGAATTATGGTTAGAGATGACCAAACTTTTTTATGTAGAAGGTGAAAAGAAGTGTAAAATGTGTGTGAACCAACTTTGGAAAATGGCCATCATCTCATTGCAAGTTGAAAGTCTTCTATGTCATATCAGTTCTGCAACTGTTTCTTTTACTGAAGTAGAAATCTCTGCTTTCATTCTGTTGTTTATGATCACATTTTGTAACTATTAACTGAATTCATTTCGGTCCACTTCCTTGTCTATTTTTTTTTATGCAGTACACTTATCTTCTTAAGCAGACACTATAATGGCACACAATATCCACTTGAATAGCATAATTACATAAATAACTAAGCTTTTGTTCATGATACAGGGCTTGGCAACCCATAGTTCCAGTGGTTTTGTCCTTCCAGGGGACAATTATCCTTATTGGTTAGCCTATACAGGGGAAGGATATTCAGTACCTTTTCAAGTGCCAGATGATACTGATTGTCGCATGAAGGGAATGATTTTGTGTGTTGTTTATTCATCTGAAAACATGGCAACAGAAAGTCTTACTAGTGTCTTCATCTTTAATTACACAAAGTGCACCATTCAGATATGCAAGCAAGCAACAACAATGTCCTTTACTGATGAAGATTGGCAGGGCGTAATATCAAATCTAGGACCAGGTGACAATGTGGAGATTTTTGTGGCTTTTGGGCATGGAATGACTGTTAAAAAGACAGCTATCTATCTAATATATGGTCAGCCAATTACAATGGGAATGGATCCATCTCTTAATGACCAAATGAAGCCATCAAAGAAGCCAAAGAAAAATATCTTTACAAAAATTACAAATAAAATGAGAGTATGTTTTTGCTTGAACAAGAATAAGGGTGTCAATAATTTTTGATTGGGCACTCCATGGTCTTCATATACGATTCAAGTGTTCTCATCTGTCTAATATGTTAGTGGAATATTTTTCTTGTATCACAATTGGCTTAGAGGGTTTTTTTTTTTATCTTATAGTTATCTTAATTTCTGTTGTTCATATTATTGGATGGTAGAATTTCAGTGTCGAAAGCTATCTAGTTCTTTTACAGTTCTGTAACATATTAAGTGTTTACTGTACGTAAAGCAGATCTATTTATTTGAGGAACTGGGACATAGTTGACTTCTTCCTTGTCTTTTCCTACTCCAATTTGGTTCAACAATTAATATCCTTTTAATTTTTCAAACTTAATTTGTTTTTCTTCTGCAAGTTCTTTCTTTCCCCTTACAGATCTATTTGATATGGTTGTTTTATTGGTGAACTTTGAATTTTCACTTTTGTACTTTGACAATGATAATTCACTTCTAATAGCCATTACTATGTTTGATAAATAACTATTCTTCATATATTTCCTTTCTCCCATAATATTTAATGCTGGGTAGAACATTTTACATTGTTAGATTTGTGGCATCTGTTGTGGTTCCAAATATTTTTAATGTTAGTTGTCCTTTGACTCCTTTCTAACAGATTTCAGGTGAAGAAGTAATGGTTCTTCAATAACTTTTTAACCATGCTGTTTGGAGTGATCAATGTTTTTATTTCAACATTAGTTATTACAGGCAGCAATTATTAAACTCTTACTTTTTCGTTTTTCCTAAAGTTTATTATAGTACTATCACTATGAAAATTTACATGGTTACCTTTTAAGTCTTTGCATTTGGTTAACTTGAACCTTTCTATGTTCTACTTCTGATACTAATCCAAATGACATAATGATATCATAAAAATACTCAATCTTTTTTGGGTTTGTTTCGAAATCCTTGATGCACACATATATAGCTGGATAGTAGGGGTTTAAATATTATGTTGTATGCTTTGTTCAACCTGCTTTTTCCAAGAGATCATAAAGATCCTAGAAAAATATCATTGAGCACTCATATCTTCTTTGATTATGGTTTGTATCTTTGTTTCCTTTTCCTCCTTTGCACCTAAGTTAGGGATTTGATGGGTTTTAGAGAGATTATGTATGATTGAAGGGTTTATAGAGTAAATTAGGTGTTTAGAGGTGTAATAAAAGTATTTTGGGAGTGATCAGTGGCCATGGATGGCCTTGGGACATGCAAAATCACATTCCTCAAAATTTTGCTGATTTTCGTGTTGGCATTAACCACTAGACTTCTTGTGTTAAGCGTGAAAAAGATAGAAAGCTGTTGCTGGCTCTCTAAGGTGTGACGCTAAGTGCTAGTCTTCTAGTGCTATGAAAAGGGCAGAGAGCTTACCTTGGCTCTCTACTAAGTGGTGCTAAGTGTAAACCTTCTGGAGAGTTGGTCTGGAGGTGTTAATGCTACTGAAATTTTCTGATGTACTATGTTGTTTTACTGATATGTATTAATTTTATGCTTTATGCAGTGTAGTTAATGTATTTTCAGACTTAATGTGTTGACTTGTACCTTTAGAGTGTGTTTTAAGACTTGTAATTAAGATGGGCAGCTGGCTCATTAATCTATTAGGTAGTAGCAGAGCTACTGTTCTGTTTTAAGAGAAATATATGCATCAGAAGCTAGCATATTGTAGCTGTATGAATGAAATATTTTCATGTTTCTGATTTCTCCTAAGAACTTCTTATGCCAACAATTGGTATCTAGAGCTTATTTGATCTTGAGGGACTGTGAGAGAACCAAAGAGAAGAGAGAAAACCAGAAACAGAAACTAGAAAACAGAGAAGAAAGAAAACCAAAACCCTAATCTGTTTTCAGAATACCTAACCTTCTAAATGGCTTCCAACAATGTCTCACTACCAGCACCTCCTGTATTCATAGGAAAGAACTACGAAATTTTGGCTGAGAAGATGAGAGCTCAGTTGAAAGCTTATGATCTTTGGGAAATAGTGGTGACAGCTGAATCACTAGCTTTGGAAGAAAATCCCATTGTTGCTCATATGAGAGTTCACAATGAGCAAGTTGCCAAAAGAGCAAAGGCTCTTACCATCTTGCATTCAGCTGTGGATGATGATGGTTTTATGAGAATCTCAAACTTAGATACAGCAAAGGAAGTTTGGAAGAAGCTTGAAGAAGATTTTTTTGGAAATGAGAGGACTAAGCAAATGCAAGTTCTCAACCTCAAAAGAGAGTTTGAAGCCTTGAAGATGAATGAGGCTGAAAACATAAAGGATTTCATAACCAGATTGATGAACGTTGTGAACTAAATTAGATTGCTAGGGGAGAAATTTTTCGACAGCAGAATGGTTGAGAAAGTCTTGGTTGTCTTACCCGAGAGGTTTGAATACAAGATTTCTTCACTTGAGGAGTCAAAGGATCTCTCCAAGATAAACTTGACAGAGCTTATCAATGCACTTCAATCTCAAGAACAGAGGAGGCTTCTTAGACAAGTGGAAGCAATAGAAACTGCTCTACAAGTCAAACACAAAGGGAAGGATGTAGCAACAAAAGGAGAGAAGAAATATGTTGGAGAGCACTCTGGAAATGATTCAAAGAGAAGAGAAAAATTTCCAAAGTGTAGGATTTGCAAAAGAACCAGCCACAAGGAAAGTGACTACTACTACAAAAGGAAGACACTACCATCTATCCAATGTAGATATTGCAAACAAAATGGCCGTATAGAGAGGTTCTGTAGGCTGAAACAGCAGCAGCAAAATCAGCAAAATCAGACAACTCAAAAGGCAAATGTCACTGAAGCTGAAAATGATGAAGATCTAGTGTTCATGGCCAAGACTACAAGGAGTTCAGAGAATGAAAATACATGGTTTATTGACAGTGGTAGCACTCAACACTTGAAAAGAAAACCAGAATTCTTTTATGAGCTGAAACCCACTGGAGGATCAATAAAGATTGGAAACGGGGACAAACTGGCCATCACTGGTAAAGGAGTTGTAGGAATCCATACTGCAATAGGTATTAAGCATATTTATGATGTTATTTAGTGCCTGAACTTGATCAAAACCTGTTGAGTGTGGGTCAAATGATGCAAAGTGGTTATTGCTTGTGTTTTAAAGAAAGAAGTTGTGTAGTTATTGATGTTGATGGTCATGAATTATTTGAAGTAGAGATGAGAAAAAGAAGTTTTCCTGTTAATTGGAATTTAATTTATGAACATGAGTGCAATATTAGCAAGACTGAACTTGACTCTAAGTTATGGCACAAGAGGTTTGGTCACTTTAATTTGAGATCCATTCAGTTTGCTCAAAAGCATGAGTTAGTCAAAGATTTGCCAAATATTCAAGTTTTTTCAGAAGTGTGTGAAGGATGTCAACTTGGTAAGCAACATAGATTGCCTTTTCCAAGTTCAGCTACAAGGAGAGCAAGTGAGAAGCTTGAGTTGGTGCGCTCTGATGTTTGTGGACCTATGAAAACTACTTCACTCAATGGCAACAAGTATTTTATTCTCTTTATAGATGACTTTACAAGAATAACTTAGGTTTACTTTCTTAAAAAAATATGAAGTTTTTTCTATTTTTAAGAAGTTTAAAGCCCTTGTTGAAGCTGAAAGTGGTTGTCTTTTGAAGAAACTTAGAACCGATAATAGGAAGGAGTATACCTCTACTGAATTTAATGCATTTTTTGAAGATTTGGGAGTTGAGCTCCAACTTACAGTGAGCTATTCACTCCAACAGAATGGTGTGGCAGAAAGAAAAAATAGATCAGTCCTTGAGATGGCTAGGTGCATGCTTTTTGAGAAGAAAATGCCAAAGATTTTTTGGGTAGAAGTTGTAAACACAGCTATCTACCTCCAAAATAGACTTCTTAGAAGAGCAGTAGAAGGGAAGACACCCATTGAAGCCTGGGGAGGAATTAAACCATCCATTAGACATCTAAAAGTGTTTTTGGTTCACCTTGTTACATGTACCAAATGTGAAAAGAAGCAAATTAGATGAAAAATCTTAAAAGGGAATTTTAATAGGCTATAGCTCAAAATCTAAGGACTATAAAGTCTATGGAATTGATTCAGGCAAAGTTTTTGTTAGTAGAGATGTGAAGGTAGATGAAGATTCCTTTTGGAATTGGGAGACTTCTCAAATGGAAAGGCATGCAGTTTGCCTTCTTTGGAGAGTACCGACGAAGATCAAGAAAGAGAGGTTGATGATGATTTTGATGTGAGAGGCACTAGACCTCTTTCAGAAATTTATCATAGATGTCATGTTAATGTAGTTGAACCTACCAGCTTTGAAGAAGCTAGTAAGGTTGAAGAATGGAACCAAGCAATGAAGGAGGAGATCACCACCATTGAAGACAACAAGACATGGCAACTGGTTGACAAACTAGAGGACAAAAATTGCTATTGGAGTTAAATGGATCTATAAGTTGAAGCTGAATCCTAATGGATCCATTAACAAATACAAGGCCAAATTTGTTGCTAAAGGCTATGCTTAACAGCTAGGAATTGATTATGCAGAAGCATTTGCTTCGGTTGCGAGGATGGATACTCTTCGCATTCTTGTAGCTTTGGCAGCTCAAATGAAATGGAAAATTTGGCATTTAGATGTCAAATCTGCTTTCTTAAATGGAAACTTGACTGAAGAAATTTATGTAGCTTAACCTGAAGGTTTTGTTGTGAAAGGAAGTGAAGACAAGGTGTATAAGCTTTATATGGGCTGAAACAAGCTCCTAGAGCTTGGTACAACATAATTGATGGCTATTTTTGCAGTCAAGGTTTCAAGAGGAGTGAAAATGATGCAACTCTTTATGTGAAAAGGTTGCTGGATGGTGGCTCTTTAATTGTTTCTTTGTATGTTGATGATTTGCTAGTAACTAGCAATAATCAACAAGAAAAGCAGCGGCTTATGGAGGAGATGCAAAATTAGTTTCAGATGTCTAGCTTAGGAGAAATGAATTATTTTCTAGGCTTGGAAGTACATTAAACTGAAGATTGATTTTTTCTGAATCAAGACAAGTATCCTCATGAAGTTTTGAAGAAGTTCATAATGGAAAGTTGCAAATCTGTCCCTACTCTTCTACTGCAGAATTTGAAATTGTCCAAGGATGATGGAGCTGAAAAAATTGATGCTTCTCTTTATAGAAGTTTGATTGGAAGTTTGCTTTATCTCACTTCATGTAGACCTGATCTTATGTATGTAGCCAGCTTACTCTCAAGATTTATGCAAAGTCCAAGTGTGATCCATTTTGCAGTAGCAAAGAAAGTGCTTAGGTACTTAAAAGGCACTACTCAACTAGGAATCTGGTATAAGCCTAGTGAAAATGGAAATTTGTTTGGCTATGTTGACAGTGATTGGGCTGGAAACCTTGATGACATGAAGAACACTACTGGTTATGTTTTTTCCTTAGGCTCTGGCATGATCTCTTGGAACTCAAAGAAGCAAGAAATTATAGCTCAATCCACTGCTGAAGCCGAATATGTTGCAGTAGCTGCAACAACAAACCAAGCTATTTGGTTGAAGAAAATTCTATTTGATTTAGAAGTAGAGCAGCTGGAAGCTACTGATATTTATTGTGATAGCAAATCAGCAACTGTTATTGCAGAAAATCGAATTCTGCATGGAAAGACCAAGCTTATTCAAGTAAAGTTTCATGTTGTTCGTGAGGCTGTTAAGAATTGTGAGATCAAGCTCATTCATTGTTATTCTGATGTTCAAGTTGCTGATATTCTGACTAAAGCTCTCCCAAGAGCAAGATTTGAATAACTCAAAGATTTGCTCAGAGTGTCCATCAAAAATTTCAAGGAGGAGTGTTAATGCTACTACAATTTTCCAATGTACTATGTTGTTTTACTGATATGTATTAATTTTATGTTTTATGCAGTATAGTTAATGTATTTTCAGACTTAGTGTGTTGACTTGTACCTTTAGAGTGTGTTTTAAGACTTGTAATTAAGATGGGCAGCTGGCTCATTAATCTGTTAGGTAGTAGCAGAGCTACTGTTCTGTTTTAAGAGAAATATATGTATCAGAAGCTAGCATATTGCAGCTGTGTGAATGAAATATTTTCACGTTTCTGATTTCTCCTAAGAACTTCTTGTGCCAACAGGAGGTAAAGCAAAGTGGCCTAAATGCTAGAGTCGATATCATTACCTTTTATGCTTATTCCTTGTGTGATTGTTATTGGTTGAATGCCTTGTTGCATCTGTATGTGGTTATCTACTTGCCTTAAGAAATGCTTATGTTGTCAACTTGTTAAATGCACTATACACCTGTGATGAGAACCTATTAATTGGTATGACATGAACTACTTGATATGCTTATGTATGACCGCATGTCATGGTACGCGTAAAGTAATGGGTATGCTGTAGTGAAGAGGAACCAAACCTAAGAAAGGTGGGACTCTTAGTTGAAACGTTAAGTAGAGCCATGTGCATTATGTATGGATCATGCATTATAACATTTGAGATATGTGTTAGAGGAAAGTACGTAGGAATTCAATTGGTAGAGGCAGCGAGGGTTGTTTGCCTTGGCCTTGGGGATGATTATACCAGGTCTGGAAACTCTAATGGCCCATGTTGATTCCGTAGAGTTAGAGCATACTAGTAAAGTTGGGTAACCCTGACTAGTCACAGAGAAATATCATGCTAGTTGAGGGTGCGAAAGATAAAGGCACTAGTACGTTGGTGGGGCTTCTTTATGGTCAAGCACTTACTCATTGTTTACTTTCTTGTGGATAAGTATTGGTATCACATTGCATGGAATAAGGATTTAGGAGCATAGCATACATATGCATTATGTGTAATGTAATGTGTGAATCGTGCTGTGTTGTTATTAGGCATGACACGTGTGTTATACTGGATGTTTGTGATTATGACGATTGTGAAATGTGAGTTGATGACATGCCCAATTATGTGTGTGTGTGTGTGTGTGTGTGTGTGTGTCTGATAGAGAACAAGATGCATGTGTAGCAATTAAGTTGAAGATGTATGTTACTAATTAGGAATGTTTTGTGCTACCTTAGGGATATGCTAAAAATTATGCCTCGGTATAGTATTGTAAGGTCCAAGTTGGATGAGGATAGTTGTGAATAAGAAAAGGGAAGAGTAAGTCCTAATCTAATGCTAAAGAAGACTAAGATCCTAGAAAGAGGAATGGCATGTTATACATTAAGAGTAACCTAAAGCTTTAATAGTCTTAGACTTGACCTCTATGGATGACTCTAAGTATCAAAGAAAGGATGGGTAGAGTCTAAGTAAGGAATGCATGAGTTAATGGTCAGAAGGTATAACTAATGAGGATGAAATCCTAAGACAATAATGAGAGTAAACTAGTGTAATAGTTATCAGAATGAGAGAAGAGTCAACTAGAATTATTAACTATTGAAAAGTGCAAATTGACCTTAGGTTCGAAGAGTCACTAGAAACCTAGTGAGAGTATAGCCATGAGGGATAAATTTAAGGTTGTTTGGGTATAACAGTCTAACTCATACATAGAGTCCCTAGAGCACTCACTAAGACGTTATGTCTCATTCATTTCAGTTGTCCTTTTTTTAGGATACAAGTGGAGGTGCTTACTGGTGGAGCTCGAGGTCACCAGCTAGAAAGACTTAGCCTAATTTTATGTGTTCACCTGAAGCTTAATGATGTTAATGTATTTCTCTATAGTACTATTATATACCAAATGTTTTGTAATTGTTATATTAAGTGTTAAAAATATGTCGATTTAGAAACCTTTAGTCAAGTGTTTAATTTTCGTATAATAAACTTTGATTAGCTTTTAGTTTTAAAATTTTCACGTTTCTAACATCTAAGTGTAGTTACAATAATACTCTCTAGGGTGTTACATGTTAGGTGGCCAGTTAGGAAATGTGTTTTCTATTTGTTTCCCCCTCCCTATTTTCAAATGTATAATTGTTTTTTGCTTGTATTATTTCCACTAGCATGTACTTGAATATTTTGAGATATATTAGCACTTGATTTTAGTTCTTAGTATTGTAATGTTGTGAGGAATAACATATTATTTTCTATTCAATATGCATGACTGTATTATTAAGTATTTAATTGTTATATATTTATTTTAATTACATTGATGGTTGATGTGTGTTATCATTTTAAATCGCAAAAAATATATCCACATTTTAATAAATAAATTAATAGAAGTTAGGTTAAATTTTTGCCAAATTCACTTTTAATCCTTAAACAAAATTTTTTGCATTTTTGTCCCTATATTTTTGCTTTGTTAATAGTTTTAGTTTGTTATTAAGTAATAGTGTTAATGAATAACGTGGCAGCCATGTTGATAGTCACATGATTTGCAATGTTGTCAATGAGTTTGATGGGGCAGTCACATGCAATTTTATTTTAGTAAACTATATTTTTAATCATTCATCAACTCATTTGACTTTATCAACTAGTACTAAAATTTATAATAAATAAATAGTTTAAAATATATAAATTATATTATAATTAAAATTTATAATAAATAAATGTTTTTATATGATAAATAATTTATATTGTGATATAATGTTATTTTTATTTATTGATAATTTTTTAAAAAAATATTGAAATTCAAGTTAGAACTAAAAAGATTAAAATGATAGATTGAAAGAGAAAAGAGGTTAAAAAAATCCCTAAAACCAATCACGTCAAAGAAAAATCGTTAAAACACTCTCATTGAAGAATGACACCTAAAACACTCTTTGAGATATTCTATAAAAGAGTTCAAAATGAAAAAGGGTTTTGCATCTCTAGCATCAGAAGTGACCATGGGATTGAATTTGAAAATACGGAGTTCAAGTCTTTCTATGAAAAGAATGGGATTTCCCATAACTTCTCTTCACAAGAACAGCTCAACAAAATGGGGTAGTTGAAAGGAAAATTCAAACTTTGCAAGAGATGGCTAAGACCATACTCTGTGAAAACTCTCTTCCTAAGCATTTCTAGGCAGAGGTTGTGAACACTGCTTGTTATGTTCAAAATAGAGTATTGATCAGACCTATGCTTGATAAGACTCCTTATGAACTATAGAGAGGAAGAAGACCCAACATTGCTTACTTTCATCCTTTTGGATGTGAGTATTATATCCTTAACACCAAAGATCAATTAGGTAAATTTGATTCAAAGGTGGATAAGGGTATCTTTCTCAGGTATTCTGATACTTCTAAGGCATACAAAGTGTTTAACACCAGAACCTTAGTTGTAGAAGAATCTATACATGTTAAGTTCAATGATGGACTAACGTCTATTAGGAGACTATCAGATCTTAAGGATGATTTTGCAGATATGCAGATAGATTCGTCTGTAACACCCAAGTCAGACGAAGCCCAACCATCTAAAGAGATTCTACCTCAGATTGAAGGATCGTCTAACCCACAACCATAGATAAGAGATTGGAAGTTCGTGACCTATCATCCACAAAATCAGATCATAGGAGATCAAACGGAAGGAGTAAAGACCAGATCATCATTTAGAGATCAAGCATCTTATGCTTTCATCTTAGAAATAGAGCCAAAGATGATAGATGAAGCTTTGACAAACGATGATTGGATCTTAGCCATGGAAGAAGAACTCAATCAGTTCACTAGAAACAATGTGGGGATCCTAGTTCCCAAGCCAAAGAATAAAAGCATCATTGGAATAATATGGGTTTTCATAAACAAGCTGGATGAACAAGGGAGAGTGGTAAGAAACAAAGCTAGGGTAGTAGCTCAAGGCTATAACCAGTAGAAAGGTATAGATTTCCCATAAACCATTGCTCATATAGCTAGATTAGAAGCTATAAGAATCATGCTTGCCTTTGCTTCTCATAAAAACAATAAGCTTTTTCAAATGGATGTTAAAAGTACGTTTTTAAATGGCTTTATCGAAGAGGAAGTTTATGTTAAACTACCTTCTGGTTTTGAAGATCCCACTCTTACAGATCATGTTTTTAAACTTAAAAAGGCTCTGTATGGTCTAAAGCAAGCACCTCGTGCTTGGTATGACAGACTGAGCTCTTTTCTTTTGAAAAATGGATTTATAAGAGGCAAAGTATACACTACTCTTTTCAGAAGAGAAGTTGGCAAAGATTTCATTATAGTTCAAATCTATGTTGATGATATTATTTTTGGAACTACTAATGAATTTTGGTGTAAGGATTTCTCTGATCTGATGAAAAACGAGTTTGAAATGAGCATGATGGGAGAACTTAAGCTCTTCCTGGGACTTCAGATCAAGCAATACAGCAAAGGAATATACATTCATCAGCAGAAATACACAAGGGAACTCCTAAAAGATAGAAGATGTTAAGCCTATGAAAACTCCAATGCATTCTTCCAGTCCCTTGAGTAAAGACGAATCAGGTAAACCAGTAGATCAAACGATCTACAGAGGTATGATTGGCTCACTTCTTTATCTTACATCCAGTAAACCCGATATTATGCATAGCGTCTGTTTGTGCACTAGATTTCAGTCTGGTCCCAGAGAATCACTTCTCAAAGTTGTTAAGAGGATCTTACGTAATCTAGTTGGCACCACTAATCTCAGTCTGTTCTATAAGAAAAATCAAGATTTCAGGTTAGAAGGCTATTGTGATGTAGACTATGCAGGAGACAGAGTTGAAAGAAAAAGTAAAAGTGAAGGATGCCACTTCATAGGACCATGTCTTACTTCGTGGGCAAGCAAGAAGTAGAACTCAATTACACTTTCAACTGCAGAAGCTGAATGTGTGTCTGCTACCAGTTGTTGCGCAAAACTATTATGGCTAAATTATCAGCTGGAAGATTACTCTAGTTTTCAAAATAATATACC
Source organism: Pueraria montana var. lobata (assembly GCA_026413185.1). Classification (NCBI taxonomy): domain Eukaryota; kingdom Viridiplantae; phylum Streptophyta; class Magnoliopsida; order Fabales; family Fabaceae; genus Pueraria; species Pueraria montana. The sequence continues at coordinate 14,430,174 of CM048653.1, forward strand.
TGTATATTGTGACAATACTAGTGCAATCAACCTATCTAAAAATCCCATACAACATTCTAAGGGAAAGCACATTGAAATAAGATATCATTGCATTCGTAATTATGTACAAAAAGGTGTTTTTGATATTCAGTTTGTGGATGCAGATCATCAATGGCCTGATATCTTTACAAAACCTTTGTCTGAAGAACGTTTCATCTGTATTAGGGATCATCTGAACATGCACATGCTTTCAGATTAATGTTTGCATTCATCAGACGATGCCTTTCGTCTTAATTCTTTTCATAAATGTGTTGGGACTAACATGTGTTCAAGTGTACAGACGATGACGCCCCACGTTCACAACAGTTACAAGTCTCTTCGTTATCTCTCAAAGGCGTGTGTCACCATTTTCGCCATGATGTGACAGTCTTCAAAAGGTTTAATGCCTTTAAACCACTCTTTTTAATGTGTTTAAATTTTTCTCTCTCCTCTCTCATCTAGTATAAAAGGACGAAGCAATACAAAGAGAAGGTTCATTTGATCTTTCAAATTCTCTGCTACCTTAAGAGTTTCTGAAACTTCAAAGTTCAAAACTTTCTCTCTTTTTCTCACCAAGACTCAATCTTTGTGAATGATATGGCACCAAGGAAGCAAGTCTCAACCTCTACTGCCCCTCTCATCCACAATCAAGACAAGGCCATCGCGACTTTTCCAGTGGAACTTTCATTCCTCGAAAGTGGGCAAGTCTGAACAAGCTGGCAAAGGAAGGTTTTGATGTAAAGGACATGTTCACCAGAGTTAGGTGGACCAATTTCATTGGGAAACATAGTGTCTGGTACCATGGACCTTATGCCATGTTCTAGGGCACTGTGAAGATTGAAGATGACCAGTGCATTCGAGGCACTATTGGTCAGACAGTGGTAGAAATTAGTCCTTCAACCATAGCTAAGGCTATTGGATATGCTGAAGAAGGACTAGTTTATGTCAAGGAATGGGAGAAAACAATTACCCAAGAGATTGTGGACAAGCTTATCTATGATGGAGTTTGACCCACAGACAAAGGCCCAAAGAAACTAGATGCTGCGATGAAGAGTTTTCTAAGGTTTGCCAACATGGACCACATCTGCAGACTCTTACATAATGTGTTGTTCAACATTGTGCTTCCAATGACTGGTTCGAGGGACCATGTTAATGAAAGAGACAGATTCTGCATCTACAACATTATGGTGGGAGAAAATATCAATCTGCCTGATCTGATCTTCTACCATCTATAGAAAGCTTTCAAGGACCGTTTCTCCTTAAAGAAGCAGAAGAACCCCATCTCCTACTGCATGTTGTTCACACAACTGATGAGGGATGTTGGCATGGATTTATCTGAGTTTGAAGTGTCTGATGGCGCAACTCAAGTCTCAGGAACTACATTGTGAGAATGGGGATAGCTCACAAGTTTCCTAAATGGGTCAAGAAACACATAGGCAAAGTGAAGAAAGAACCAAAGGAAGAGCCTGTGGAAGAACCAGCATCTAATGACGTGAAGCATCAGTCTCAACCTTAGCCTAAATCACCTCAGACCCAAACCAAACCAACCACCAGACGCACCCAACCTCCATCTTCAGACCAAACCAAGAAACCCGAACAGCAACCACCTTCAGACCCTCACTCCTCTCTTAAGAGAAAGGTTACATATTCTTCATCTGAACCTACCTCTGAACCTCCCCTCAAGAAGCCCTTCACCAGACCTACCAAAATCTGCATTGTCACCAAAGCCAAACTAACCACCTCACTAGAACATCACCCTGAATCCTCTCCAACCCAAACTCAAGAATTTAATGTTGAGATTCTTGATGCACCCCTTTCCAAACCACAGCCTTCATCTAAACCCAAACCTTCTCCTAATCCCAAACCATCATCCATTCCTCATCCTGTTGATAAGAAAAAGGATGCATAAATCAAAAAGGCTCAAGAATTGTCCAAGAAAGAAGCTGCCAAGAAGGCAATACTAGACAAGATTCTTGAAAGGAAAGAACAGATTGAGCTAGAAAAATCTGTTGTAGAGTCTGTTAAGACTCTGTCTGCTGAGGAACTCAAATGCAAAGTTGCAGATGAAGACTTGGCACCTGCAGACGAAGCAGCTGAGGAAGACGTTATGGATGAAGCCGTTCTTGAGTCTATTAAGATTATGTCTGAAGAAGAACAGAAGCAGGCTGCCCTTGAAAACCTGACTAGGATGGAGTCTACAATGATTCAAACAGCTAAATTGGCATATGAAGAGATCGCCTCTAAGCAAAAGGAGCTTCAGGCGATCACAATGGATGCTGATGCAGATGAAGTTGAGATTGAAGAGTTGAAAGAAGCTATTCTCCAATCTGTTGTGCTTGCAAGCACCCAAGGTATAGACCTTGTGATGGAGGACGCAGTTGAAGTAGATGACTCTAGTCCTCATGTTGTTTATAGACCCATCACGGCAGAAGATGAAATTAGAGTAGATGAGCACTTAACTCAATCAGACGCAGATCGTGCCATTCGACAAATGGCGATCTATAGAGGCTCTTCATCTACGTCTGTTGAGGAGTTGGCTAAGGAAAGAAGAGCTCTTCCAATGCAGACGATATGCTGCAAAGGTATCACTTCCACTCAGTTTTATCTTCAGTAAAATGTCTTGCGATCTGGAACCAAGACCCAAAGGCTACGATTGGATAATCCGAAGACAACCAAGTGTAGCAATTCCAGAGGTGCAACCACCGGCAAACACTGAGGTGAATGTCAGATACTATCCAGGGGAAATGACTAAGAGAAAATGAATGGGAGCACTACAACAAATAGTGGAGAAACAAGGTTGTTTGCACTTTAGATGATCAAGAGGTACTCATGTACTATGTTGACCCTGTGAAGCTATGGAAGATAGGAGTTCCAGGGATTGATCCCTTCAACTATCCATCTTACGAAGTACTTCTAGAAGAAGAGCTACCTTTTCTTTCCTGCTATAAGAAGGAACCTCATTTCAAGATCTTTCCTCCTCGCCAGACTGCAGCCCCAGATCCAAATTCCATCATTTTTTAACACAATTCGCGTGACAGATGCAGATATCCTCTTGAAGCACAAGTTTGGAGGTGCTTGGCTGCACCTACTAATGAAGTTCCCTTTTTCGAACAAGTGAATCTACAACAAATGATGGGGCTCCTGGTGTATCTCAATGTAATTATTCCTTGGAATCATGTTGAACCAGGAAGCACTCACTATACTGAAGATCTTGACCTAGACGATCTTGATGCAAGTCCAACTTTTGATATGTGGGAATCTTCAAACTACACCATGGATCTCCGCATGAAGCTGCAAACCTACATAGAAGAGATTCAGAAGAGTTTGAACTCTCTTAGGCAGATTCAAAGGCGCGCACAAAAGATGCCTCACTTCTTAGGCACACAATTCCATTGTGTTGCCACTCCTCAGACCCAATCCAAGCTTGCATTGGACAAAGTTATTCCAATTTGCCCAATTTAGAATTATAAGGGTAAGGAGCAAGTGGTAAAAGAAGACAAAGCTCCCCAACGCAACATACGCATTCGCAGAGGTAGACCCTTCAGACATGAGATTGACATCATCTTCCAGAATACATATGACAAATGCATGTCTGACGACTTGAAAACCATCAAACGAGTGAAGAAGTTTGATAAACCGGACTTTGATTGTATTTTGATGTGAGTTTAGATGCCATTTTCATACATTTTGAATATATTTTATTGGCAAAACTCACTGTTTGGTGTTAGTTGGTGCAAGACAGGTACTCAAGAGGCTTCATGAGGAAAAGAGTTGAAAATTGCACTTTTTGGAGCAAAAATGCCACTGTCTAGAGGACCAAGAAAAAAGGCCAGAATTGAAGTAACGCAAGGACCATGGCCATGGTAAATTACCATGGCCATGGTAAATTTAACCATGGCCATGCTGGTTGCGTAGTAGAATTGGACTTTTATGCAAGGACCACGACCGTGGTCATTTTACCACAGCCGTGGTAAGTTGCGCTGTCAGCCATTTAAATGTTGAATTATTATAAATAGGATAGGAAACCCTTTTATCTTTATCTTTTGTTCTATTTCGAAAACTGAGGGTTGTGGGTGAGAAAGAGGTCCTGTGAGAGACTCTGAGCTGCGGGAGGACGTAGAGAACACCATTGGGGATCATCACTGTAAAGTTTCTTCCCTTTTGTAATCTTTATGTCTTCTTTTGAGTTTTCTGGCTTAATCATGAACATGAGTGGCTAGTTTCTCTTAGCCCCGGATTGTGATGTAGCTGTACCCTTGTACCTCGGTTCTAATTTTAATAAAACCTCGATGTTATTTAGTTATTTGTATCTCTTCACTACTTTTATTGCTTTTAGGACCGATCAGTCTAAACATAAGTTAATCTCTTGTCTATGATCAATTGCTTGCGATTAACTGAACTGTGAAGTGATTGGATTTGTACAATTTTCATGATCAAACTTATTGTATGAATTTCCAGTAGATTAACCTGTTAATCAACCTCTCTGAGAATTATCATTTGCTCTAAATTAATTCACCTATGATCAATTGGGAATTAAATTAGGGGAAATAGCGTTAGTAACTATGATCAATTGTTAATTAACGAATTTAAGAGGTCGCTGGCAAGTAACACATTTAGGAATTTTATTAAGATTAGAATTGGGGGAAAAAGGGGTACATGTGAAATCATAATCCTAGGCTTCTTTATCATAATTGTTCTCACAGTAATCTTTCTGCTCCGATTCTCTTTCTTTTGAAAAGAATAATTGACCAACATTCTTCTCAATTTGATTTTTATATTCTTGATTGCTTAGTTATTTGCGAGATTGATTATTTGGGAACGCGACTGGTCCTTTGGGTTCGATATCCGGACTCCTAGAGTCCACTGTTACTACTGCGTAGGGTACGCTTGCCCTTTGCGAACGCATTTTTACGCTTCAGTTTCTGGCGCCGTTGCCGGGGACTAGTTGTGTAGTTCCTAGATAATTTATTTTGTGAAAATTAAGCAATTCTTGTTCATATTGTTCATAGTTTTCATTCCTTTTAATTTTCTGTTTTATCTATTTTTTATTTTTATTTTTTTTATTTTTTATTTATTTATTTATTTTATTTTATTTTATTTCGTTTGTTTAATTTTTGAATTTTTATTTTATTTTATTAAAAAAAAAACTCCGTTTATTTTAATTAGTCATTCTCTTTTGCCAGTTGCATTTTGATCCCTTTTTCTGTGTTGACAGTTTATGCTAACCAGATCCCAAAGGCCAGAGCTTGTGAACGAACCTGAGATTGAAAGGGTTGCCCGAAAGAACAGAGCGGAACAAAGAAGAAGAGTAATGGCTGAAGAAAATGACCCACCGGTGGAGCAGTCTCTGTTAGACTATCTCACTCCTCAAGTTGGGGTAGCTAACAGCATCCTATTGCCAGCACTGGGGGATGTCAATTTTGAATTGAAACATGGCTTCCTCCAGATGATAGAGAGTAACCAGTTCCATGGGCTGGCTACTGAGGACCCAGTGGAACATCTGAGAAGATTCATGAGGATGGCCAGTACTGTAAGATATCCTCGGGTATCTGCTGAATATATCAGACTGGCTGCTTTCCCATTCTCACTCAACGGGAAAGCTCTCAATTGGTTGTGCTCACTTCCGGCCAACAGCATCACTACCTGGGAGATGTGCACCAACAAATTCCTCCGAAAATACTATTCTGTAGTGAAGACAGACCAGATACAGAGAGAGATAGGCAATTTTGCTCAGAGCGAGCAGGAGAGCCTGTCAGAAGCCTGGGACAGATTTCAGGAGCTACTTCGTAGTTGCCCACATCATGGGTTTAGCCAGTAGAGAATCATCCAAATTTTTTATGGAGGTGTGTCCAGCCATAACAGGACTAGCCTCGACGCTGCTTGTGGAGGTTCCCTGATGGCTAAATCACCAGCAGAGGCAAATAGAATCATTGAAGCCATGGCCTCCAATGCCTACAACCACACTGCAGATAGACGTATTCTGATGAAACCGGTGAACCAAGTGGAAGCTGGAACATCTAGTTCAAGCATTGATCAGAAGCTGGAGAAGTTATCTAAGTAGATGGAGACCGTGATGAAAGCACAGGTACAGCTTCTGACTGCAGCTCTTCCACCACCCACTTGTGATAAGTGTGGGGAAGCCTATAGAGGAGAATGCCCTGTGAAGAATGCACTTGCTCAAGCTATAGAGGAGGTAAATTATGCCAGTGGGAAGAGTGCGGAATATGATCCCTACTCCAACACATTCAACCAAGGATGGAGGGATCATCCTCACCTTTCTTGGAGAAACCAGAGGGACCAAGGTCCCAGGCAGGAGCTGAATCAAAATGTGTATAGGCCTCCACATATGCAAAATCAGAGGTCAAGACAAGAAGAGAGAATGCCATCACTGGAGGATGTCATGATGCAATATATAGCCAAGAGTGATGAGCGCATGAAGACTATGGAGTCTCAGCTTTCTAGCATGCGAGCTTTACTATCCCAGAGAGCTCCTGGTACCCTTCCTTCCCAAACTGAAACTAATCCTAAGAAGGAGGAGGCGAATGTTGTGATGACTAGGAGCAACAAGGCTAAAGAGGAGCAGAAGAAGAAAGAAGAGTCAGCTCCAACTCTAGAAGAGGAGGTTCTTACTGAAGAGAACCCAACTATTGAGAAAGAGAAGGAAAAGGAGGTACTGACACCTCCTCAGGTAAGTGTTCCTTTCCCCCAAAGGTTGAAAGACAAGAGTGAGGATAGGTATTTTGCTAGATTTGTAGAGATGCTGAAAGGTTTGCATATTAATATCCCCTTCGCTGAGGCAATTGCTCAAATGCCAAAGTACGCCAAGAATTTAAAAGAAATTCTTTCAAATAAAGGAAAACTGGCGGACTTTGCTACAATTGGCCTCAACGAAGAATGCTCTGCTGTGATTTTAAAGAAATTGCCTCCTAAGCTTAAGGATCCCGGGAGTTTTTCAATTCCTTGTACTATTGGCAATTTGCAATTTGATAGAGCATTATGTGATTTGGGTGCTAGCATTAATCTAATGCCTTATTCTGTTTATAAGAAGTTGGGGTTACAAGAACCCCAACCCACTGATATCTCTATTTTGCTTGCAGACAGGACTCTCACCTATCCGCGAGGAATAGTGGAGAACTTGTTGGTTAAGGTTGGGAAATTTATTTTCGCAGCTGACTTTGTTATTTTGGACATTGAGGAGGATGAGGAAATCCCAATTATTTTGGGACGACCCTTCCTCAACATAGGAGATGCTGTGATTGAGGTCAGAAAAGGGAGATTAACTTTGAGGCTAGGTGATGAGGAGGAAGTGATTAAAGTGTATGATACTGCAAAAAGCTCCTCCTCTTCCGCTTCTTGTAATTTTGTGCAAGCCATTGACAAGGTGAAGATGATTGATACCGAGCTTCACCCAAATGTGGGGAAGGAAGCTCCTGGCTATAGAGTGGATGGGCATGCTGAAGGTTTACTGCAAGAAAGGAATATCACCTTGTTTGAGGGAGGTTGATTTCCTTTTCACCCGTCAGGCTCGGGACGTTAAACAAGCGCTGCTCAGGAGGCAACCTGAGAAGAGTGGGTTCATGAACCCACTGTATCCTTTTAATTATTTTATTTTGCATTCTAGAGCTTAGAGCTTAGGAAATGTTTTATTTTTTTGGTTGTTCTCGCATGTGGGGACCACGGCCGTGCTAAATTGAGCACAGCCGTGGTGGTAGAAGCAAGGCTGTGGTTATATTTGACCACAGCTGTGCTCCCAGCATCCCCAAACAATGTCATTTACGACCACAGCCGTGCTAAAATTACCATGGTCGTGGTCAATGGACCCTGGAAGTGAAAATTTTGCAATTTTTGTGAAAATCAACGTCATTTATGACCACGGCCGTTCTAAATTGACCATGGTCGTGGTTAATGACCATGGCCGTGGTTAATGACCACGGGTTGGGTAAATGGATCCTGGAAGTAGAAAATTTTCAATTTTTGTAAAAATCAGCGTCAAAATTTTCCGACCACGGCTGTGGTAAATTTTACCACGGCCATGGTAAAAAAAAAAAAATTCTTTCTTTTCTTTTTCAGGTTCATGGTCCCTCCTCACCAGAAGCATTACCAGATACCTTAGAGACCCACTTTTGAGGAGGTTTTTCTATTTCTTTTTCTATTTTTTTGTTTTCTTGTTTCAGTACTTTATTTTATGTTCCCTTCAGTACATTTTATTTTCATGTCTTGTTGATTTATGCTTTTGGATGCATTGAGGACATTGCATACTTTAAGTATGGGGAGGGGGTCACGGTTTTTCTCCCCAGCTTTGAATTGCTGTGATTTGTGATTATGCCAGTACATTGTTCTGTGTTATTTTTGAATTCTTGATAGTTATGAAATTTTGTTTTCAGAACCCCTTTTAAAAAAAAAAAAAATTGCAGCATTGCAGTGGGATTTTCTTCAAGGAAATGAACATTAGCACCGAACATAATTGAATAAATTGTTTTCCCTTGAGCTTAGCCATAGAAATGTGAGTTTTGAGCTTTTGTTTCTTTTAGTGTGTGATTCTGATCCACCTTAGGTGGCATGTTCTATTTTCTATCCTGAAATACATATCCTTGATTGGCTTTTTATTTTCTGAAACTGTTGAGGCATTGGTTAGGCATTTTTCTAGATTCAGATTTTGTGTTACATCCCCATCTAGTTGCCTGTTTTGAGCCTAATTAAATATTCATTTGTCACCTTACTCTGTGAAATTATGTATATTTGTTTATGCTTGGTGATCTGAAGGATGGGGGAAAAACCAATGTAATGCAGAGCATCCAGTTAAAAAAAAAAAAAAAGAATTCAGTGTCTCACAACTTCTCCTGTGAATTGAATAAAATAAGGTCAAAAACCTTCAAAAAAAAAAAGAAGAAGAAAAAAAAAAGAAGAAGAAAAATAGAATAACAGGAGAAGAAGTGAGAGCTGAAATATGGGTAGTGAAAAAGTGGATGAAGGAAGGCATTGGCTCCCTTTTGATTTTAGATCACTGAGTGTGAACTGCCATTAGAGCCCTTTGTTGTCCTTTCCTTTCAACATCTACCTATCATTATAAACTGGGCCCCATTACACCCTGTCATGCCTCATTTGTTCTGTTTGTGAAAAGTTGATTGAGTTGAGTTGATTGATGAATAGATTTGTGAACATACTCAATTAAGTGTGATTTGAGAGAATTTCTGTTGACCCTGAAACACTGAGAGAATGAGAGATGAGTGAACCAGACTCATGGGAAATTGGTCATTTATGCGGGTGTTTTAAGTCTAATGGATTCTTTGGAAAAATTCTGCTGCACTTTGTTGCTTTTATTGTTGCTTATGTTTCATTTTCCATTCAAAATAAATTGGGGTTCTGTTACAAGTTCTTGACTAGAGGGAATTGGTTTTGATATTTGACTCAGAATAATTGCTTGAGGGCAAGCAATGCTCAAGTGTGGGGAGGTTGATAAACCAGACTTTGGTTGTATTTTGATGTGAGTTTAGATGCCATTTTCATACATTTTGAATATATTTTATTGGCAAAACTCACTGTTTGGTGTTAGTTGGTGCAAGACAGGTACTCAAGAGGCTTCATGAGGAAAAGAGTTGAAAATTGCACTTTTTGGAGCAAAAATGCCACTGTCTAGAGGACCAAGAAAAAAGGCCAGAATTGAAGTAACGCAAGGACCATGGCCATGGTAAATTACCATGGCCATGGTAAATTTAACCATGGCCATGCTGGTTGCGTAGTAGAATTGGACTTTTATGCAAGGACCACGGCCGTGGTCATTTTACCACGGCCGTGGTAAGTTGCGTTGTCAGCCATTTAAATGTTGAATTATTATAAATAGGATAGGAAACCCTTTTATCTTTATCTTTTGTTCTATTTCGAAAACTGAGGGTTGTGGGTGAGAAAGAGGTCCTGTGAGAGACTCTGAGCTGCGGGAGGACGTAGAGAACACCATTGGGGATCATCACTGTAAAGTTTCTTCCCTTTTGTAATCTTTATGTCTTCTTTTGAGTTTTCTGGCTTAATCATGAACATGAGTGGCTAGTTTCTCTTAGCCCCGGATTGTGATGTAGCTGTACCCTTGTACCCCGGTTCTAATTTTAATAAAACCTCGATGTTATTCAGTTATTTGTATCTCTTCACTACTTTTATTGCTTTTAGGACCGATCAGTCTAAACATAAGTTAATCTCTTGTCTATGATCAATTGCTTGCGATTAACTGAACTGTGAAGTGATTGGATTTGTACAATTTGCATGATCAAACTTATTGTATGAATTTCCAGTAGATTAACCTGTTAATCAACCTCTCTGAGAATTATCATTTGCTCTAAATTAATTCACCTATGATCAATTGGGAATTAAATTAGGGGAAATAGCATTAGTAACTATGATCAATTGTTAATTAACGAATTTAAGAGGTCGCTGGCAAGTAACACATTTAGGAATTTTATTAAGATTAGAATTGGGGGAAAAAGGGGTACATGTGAAATCATAATCCTAGGCTTCTTTATCATAATTGTTCTCACAGTAATCTTTCTGCTCCGATTCTCTTTCTTTTGAAAAGAATAATTGACCAACATTCTTCTCAATTTGATTTTTATATTCTTGATTGCTTAGTTATTTGCGAGATTGATTATTTGGGAACGCGACTGGTCCTTTGGGTTCGATATCCAGACTCCTAGAGTCCACTGTTACTACTGCGTAGGGTACGCTTGCCCTTTGCTAACGCATTTTTACGCATCAAAGTTTGAAGCTCACTGCTCTGGTTTAGAGCCTAAAGAGAAGTCTCCTGCAGATGCTTATCATCTGAAGATTGGCAGATGTTATCACTACAAGGGCCATCAGTTTTTCCTTCCTGCATCTAACAACTCTGCTCTTATGCCAAGGTCAACCAAATTCTTCTATCCATCTGACAGAGACTACTTCTTCTCTGTGTATCTTCCCTACTCCATCTTCTTCTTTTCAAAGCCTATTCTAGGAATAGTGGAGGAACTAGACAAAGCCATTGAGCTATACCGACCTCCCATCACTGAAGAACAGGTCTGTGATTTATATGTTGAGCTTTGGGCAACTAGAAAAGCTTTGCGTTAGGCTCTCGAGGATCACAAAGCTGTGGAGACTGAGCTCAAGAAGTGGATCAACATTTATGCCTTCTTTCGCAGTAGACGACAACGACGCACTCCTACTCCACCAGGTTCACCTATGGTTTTATCATCTGACTCTGATTCCTCTGATTTTGACAGTCTAATTCCTAGGGAACCAGGTTTTTCTAATCACCATACAAAAGGGGAAGAAGCGAAAGGTAAAAAGAAGAAGTGAAGAGGATGTTGCTTTTGAGAGGGAGATCATTCTGAAAAACTCAAGGGGAGTATATGTTTTTATTTCTTTCGTCTTATGCTGTAAAGACCAAAACACATCATCGTGATGTGAAATATTTAATAAGACGAGTCGTTTGATTGCTTATCAAACTTGTGTCTTTTTTTTCTCTCTTTAAATTTCTTGTTTTTGAAAACAAGTTTTTGCTTTGATACTCGCTCTAATGTTTTCTTTTCCTTAGCTCTGGAACATCATAGTAAATGCACTGTCATTTTAATCTGTTTTGTAGGAAATGTTCATAGAACATCATTCCTAGGATTTGTCGAAGTGCACAAAGGGAAACAGAAAGAAGAGTCAAAGTGTGAAACTTTCCCTCGCCTCAAAAGACGAGCTACATCTAAGCAATGAGTACTTGTCTAAACAAGTGATGTGACCACTGCAGCAGAAGGATATGGAGTGCCCCTCAAGGAAGATAAGCATATTGCTTTATTAGCTCAGAGTGACTAGTTGGTGACAAGCATTTAATGCTTGCATTTAATGCTCCAACGGCCACTCTCCTTCAGACACTGGTCAGACGCTACAAGAAATAAGGTTGTTTAGAGACAACAGTTACTTTCTCAGCAAGTCAATATATAGCAGAAGTTTTTGAAGTGCTGAAGTCACCAGACTGAATTCAAAATCTTCAAGCATTCTTTCAAGCCTTCTCTCTTCTCTTGTAAAAATTCTCTAAGTTGTAAAAAGCTCTCAAAACACCTTGAGTATCTTGAGAGAAAAAGACTTTGTTCTTCATTTGTATATCCATCTGTAAGACGATAACTATAGTCTATATGCTCTAATCTTCAACAAATCCTCTGATTTGTTGCTAGAGGCAGAAGTGGCTTGGTAAGAAAAAATACTTGGGCTTTTAGCTTGGAGAGGCTATGTGTAAAAACTACTTGTGTGAGCTAGAAGTGGCAGTGAACAATACTTGTAACTTGTTAAAGTTAGTGGAACTTGGTGGGTTGCCAAGAACTGGACGTAGTCTCAGGGTGAGACGAACCAGTATAAATCTCTGTGTTTTCCTTCTCTGCTTTCTATCTCTTAACTGGTTGAACTGACCTTGTTTTGTGATTTAGATCTTTTTTAAAAGGTTTCGCCTGCTCTCTTGTGCTTAACATCGTCTGTTATTGTCTTTTTCTAAAACACAGTTTTCAAAAGCTATTATAGACAAAAGTTCTTTGCGGAAAGTCTGCGAAAATTTTATAATTCACAATTCAACCTCTCTTCTTGTGATTTTTGCCTTTACAGGACGCAAGGCAGTCAAGGTTTATTCAAAGAGGTTGCCCCATGTCTGTAAATGGACTGCTTCACAGAGCAATGGGCCAATGCTATAATCGATTACCTATCGAATTAATCGATTACATCACGTACAAAGGCTTGTTTATACAATAATGCAAGTTACTGGTTTAAACGATTACACCTCGGGTAATCGATTAAATCAAGTTGTCAGTGGTTCTTGTAAAAACAATGGCTTATTGTTTTAATCGATTACATACTCACATTAATCGATTAAAATGGGCCTTAAGTCTACCCAAAATCAACAAAGATCAAATTAATTGATTACACACTTATTTTAATATATTATTTCAGTTAAAATTTGAAAAACTATAAAAGCCCAAAGTTTCTCTTTTATGATATAACTCTCATATTCGAAAATCCTTTAAAACCCACTTTCCTTGAGAATTCATAAGTTGATGAAGAGGGAAGAGGTACATGTTTTACAAATTCCTTGATTCACATGAAGTGATCATCATGGCTTATCTCATCTCTTGGTATTATTGTGCTTTATTGTTGGAATCTTTACATCATGTGAATTATTTCCTAAATCTTTTCTTTTCTAAAGGTTGTGTTGATCTGAGATAGTGTTTCTTTGTTCTAAGGTTCCACAAGGGTTGGGTCTCAAGGATTGCTTTTTAATTTCATTGTGTGTGTATAGTGTTTGTATCAGCATTGAAATTAATAGTGGAAACCTTAACTTAGGTTGTTGAGGTAACCGGATGAAGATCAATTAAGATCGAACTAATATAAAAATCTTGTTGTACCTTTCTTTCTTACCTTATCTCTATTTCTTGGATAAATTGTTAATTAACTACCATGTTTGTGAAATTGATTACACTGCAAGTTTAGAAACTTTGTTTTCAAGACCTACATATTTAATTTGCCCCTTCTTAATGGAAAACCCAAAAAAAAATTGCGTTGTTCTGACTCTCTAATAAAATAAAATAAAATTGATCCAAGTCCCTGCTGTTAAAGGTCCATTAGTAACCGCTGATGTGTACGTTAATTTGACAGGTAAGCAGTCAAGTTGTATTTTCTTAAATTTTCTTAAATTAGTTTTAAGTCCCCTAATAAATTACATTTTTTTGTTCTGAGTCCCTGAAAATTTTTTGACAATTGTTCCGGGCCCGTATTAAAATAAAAAAATTTGATACAGGTCCGTGCCATTAGTTGCATGTGGGTCGACACATCAGCGATTATTAACGGTCCATTAATGACAGGACCTGGATCAAAAAAAAATTTATTAGGGACCCGGAACAACGCAAAATTTTTTTAGAGACTCAACAAAAAACGGGAATTTTTTAGATACCTAAAAGTTATTTAAGCCTACTTTCAATAACTCAATTGATTTGATAAAAGATTTCATCATCCTAAAATGTTTTAAGCAAAAAGAGACTCTAATTTTCAAAGAATTTTGAAAGAATTAATTCACCCCATCTTGATTCTGAACCATCGTACCAACATTAGAAACGTCGACTAAATAAAAACGATTTTAAACGTACGTTGTCATAAATCGAGTTTATAATACAAAGATCGTTATATAAGGTCATGCTATCGAAAGAGGAAATTGAAAAGGAAATGCATAAGATACATCATAATGTCTAAAATACATCACCAGTCCTGTTAGTACTATAGTATCAGAGGTACAACTCTACTGTCATTATCCGAATACATCAGAAACAAAAGAATACAGGGAAATATCGAAACATATCAATCAGCTGTGCACCCAGCCCCAACTATACAAAATAAAAGTCCTATGAGCAGTCAAGACTATCTACCATCCCTATACAAAAAAGAAAGAACCCCAACACTAAACTAGTCATCATCACCCTCATTGTTTATCATCTCGATAGAGATGGCACTAGAGGGAGGGGAAGAAGCCTCATAACCTGAATGGAAGCCATTACACATACCTGAAGAGATTGCTAGGGAATTATATTCCAATGCATATATGATGAAGGGAAGCAAGGAGGAGTTCGTGAGCTTTGTGAAAGGTAAGACAATGCAGTTCAATGCCAAGAAAATTAACATATTCCTACATGCACCACATGTCCCAGAATGTGCTTTAAATAAAAAGTAAGATCAGACAACTCCTGAAGAGACTGAGGAGATTTTATTAATTGTGATGTGAGTGAGCCAGGAGAGGATTGGGAATTTGGGATAGGAATCCCAACTTGTTAACTCACCAGAAAGGTGATAGTCATTGTTTTAATTCCTCTATTTTTTTTTTTAAAATGAAATAAATGCATCAGAACAGGCTTTATTATCTCATACGCGATTATTTATAATACAAAGAGGAAAATATGGAAAAGACAACCAATATTGAATATAAAGGAGATACAATACAAAATTGAATCCAATATATTGACAAATCAATATTGACCAGGTACCAGGTGGAATAAAACAAGACAGTTCCTGAACTTGGATCACATGGTAATATGGATGAACACCAATCAACTTGTTGCACATATGTCAGATGCAAGTATGCAACACAAAACCATAATGAACAAACCCAAAAGCACGTCTGCAGGTTTTGGAACGTGGTATTATAACAGTTAACACTCAAAACTGATCCTCATTGATTTATGCAGTAAAATTTCCCATTTACTAATGAAATACAGACCCTCCAAAAAATGAACCACCCAAAATTGATATCAGAATACAATAATTTTTTGAAATTCATACCAAAAGAATTGTACCACTCGAACAAACATTTGTTCAGCAATTATTCTGCTCTGCTAGAGCTATAGTATATACTAAAGCTGCCAGAACTAGGGAAAAATGGGAAATTAGAGTCTCAATTATAAAATTAATTTTACATGCATATATGGTTTCTAGATTTAAGGGAACTTGATTGCAGCTTAAAAGAACTGCAGGAGCTACGACTTCAGAGAGTAAGAGGAAAGAAAAAGATATGATCAGAATATTCTAGGAAGGATAAAAAGAACTGCTACTTTTTGTTGTCTTGGTGAATTGAAAAAGAAAAGAAAAAATCAAGCCATGAATATCATAATCCAAAATTCAAATAGCTATTGTTTAAACTAACCAAAAAAAAAATGAAATATCCAAAAACATACTATCCCTTCTATGCCTAATGCTCTAGCAGAATCAGAACTGAGGGTCAATCCCTGCCACTGCATCTTTCATCATTTGAACTTAAATCTGTATACGATGCAGATAAGAGAACTCTCGTTACAGTAAATTACTATATTATACTCAATAAAACATCAATATGCAACTGCAGAGATAAATCACATACTTAAGCAAGGGTTAGAAATTAATAGAGCAAACACACTTCATGCAAATGATTGACCTCAATTTGCAAACAATCAGATACATCTACCTATGTGCATGTATGAAAATTTCCTTGCAAAATAAAAATAAAAATAAAAATTGAATTTTCAATTCTTCTGTATTTTAAATTTCACAGATAATACTACAATAAATTAATACTAATACCTAGCAACCTTCTCAGGTCACACACTTTAACGTCATCTTTATATTTATCTATAGCAATTTCACTAGCCGCAAGAGGAAACCAATCTTAACTTAAGGTATTACCCAAATATTTTCCTAAGGCATGTTCTCCACAACAATGCTCTTCAAGGATTATAATGATTTCAGAAATTCCAGCCCTATGAATATATACCCAAAGTTGGTCGATTAAAACAGTAGTTAGAATTTAGAATACATGTTATCCACCAAATATTTGCAACAAGTCTATTGCATCATACCTTGTCCAGAAAGCATGAGGCCTAGCACAATGGGAAATAAACTCTTAACAAGATTTGAGGAATGTTATTAAATGACTTTCTCCCATACATCGATGTAATGTAGGATATTCCCTCCTCTCTCCAAGAAAATGTATAGGAATACTAGACTATGACTTTGGCATGCCCAGTAAAAATTGGTTGAAACCTCTACTGCTCTTGATTCTTACATGATACAATTTTCTTTATGAATCTTACAATGACATTTTTCTTTGGCTCTATCTTTGGCGCTATCTTCGGCTCAGGAGAAGGGTCCATTTCCTTGTCAATTGATTCATCACACATTAGATAGACAGCTGTCTTCTTGACCACCAATCCATGCCCAAAAATCACATAAATCTCCACCTTGTCTCCAGGTCCCAAATGTGATATTATGCCCTGCCAATCTACATCATTAAAGGAAATTACTGTGTCTCGCTTGAATATCTGGATGGTACACCTTGTGTAATTAACCATTAAAACACTATTAAGATATTCAGTTGCTGTGCTTTCAGGGGTTGATAAATAAACTACACACAAAGTCATTCCCTTCATTCGACAATCCTCAGGCACAGTGAAATACACTGAATGTCCCTCACCCATATGGGCCAACCAATAAGGATCACTGTCACTAGGGAGAAAAATATCAGAAGACTCACTGGTTGCCAATCCCTGTAGCATGAGCGAAAAAGCTTGGTCATTTATGTAATTGTGATATTCGAAAGGACTCCCACAATCATTATTTTGTCATTCGAGGGCATTTTAAGAAAATAACAATGTAATGCATAAATTAAAACATAGTTATGGCAATTAATTCAAACAAATTTGGTTAGTAGTTCTGTTGTGTATCCATCAACAGCAGATCATTAGGATGCATTTCTGTATACGTCATACAGGTCTTTCAACTTGTATTTCAATGGGAATATAAGAAAGATGAAGCAAGCATAGCAGGAAGAAAGTGGGAATCAATTTCCAAGTGCTTTGTATAAGAATGAAAAGGTGTGATTATAGAAGGAAAAGGTGCTAAAAGAAGGTGAACATTTAATGGCTAAAATGAATAGTGAAGGTAAGTAGACAAAGGAAAAGTGAAGGAACCTCAGATATGCTATCGCTGAGAGTATTGAAGACATCTTGATAACTTCCAATTCCAATCAAATAAGACCTCAAGTAATGCTCTGAATTTTGCGATGTTATTTCCAATTCTGTAAAACTTACACCATATACATCGTCCAGAATTGTTCTTACTTGTTCAGATATTTGATACTCTGTGTCACATTGCACCGAAATACTTCTAAGATTTGAAAGGCTGTTAAGCATTGGCGCAAGATCACCCAAATTATAACTTTGCATATCCATGGAAACTAGATATGATGATGTGCTACAAAACGGACTAATATAAGATAGGGGATTCATTGTTGGTGACATCCAAGACCGAATGATAGAAGGAAAAACATTTCGTGAGAATCCTTCATATCCACATAGGGATATATACCCAATGCTTTTTGAGTTTACTATTGAAAAGGGCACTTGTTTCAGAGCAGTATTTTCAGCAATTAGAGTTGTCAAGGATTCCATCTGCACTATATCTTCTTCTAATTTGTCAATCTTCGAACAACCCGAAAGAATGAGAGTTTTTACAGATTTCAACTTATAAACTCCCCTTGGCAGATTGCCAAGACTTTTACAGTCCTTCAAATTTATCAGAAGAAGATTGCGGAGATCTCCAATGGACTTGTGTACCTTGCACAAATGTGGGCAATCTTTGAGAATGAGCTTTTCAAGACTTGGTAGTTTTGAAAAGTCAGGGGTTTCTTTCAAGTACTTGGAGTGACTAAGATTGAGGATTTTTAGCCACCCCAAAACCTACAAGAAGATAGTTTTTGGCAAAAGATTAGACAAGAAACAAAAAATGAAATAGTGGTAAGTGGAAACAATTACTATTTTAGTTAACCTATGAGTTTTAAAAGAAAATGGCATGTAATACATACCTGGGGTTCATTCCAGAAGAGTCGAAGATTACTGTGTTTTAAATCAACCGCAATTACACCTTCCAGATAAAAGTTGTTAGGTATGTATTTTGAAGGAAATCCATGCCAACAGATCCATCTCAGTTGCTTAGAAAGATACCCATAATCTCCAGTTAGTTGTACATGATCAAGTTGCAACAGTCTCAATCTCTTCATTTCCTCAAAAGCATAAGCTTGGAAGCAATCTCTATCGGTGAAATGCAATTTCAGAGCCAATCCCTCAATAGCTTCTGTCCCCTGTGATGACAAGAGCAAAGAAAAAAAAAATGGGAATCTCCTTTGTTAGCACACTAGAAAGTTATACTTAAAGCTCAGCCTAATTGCACATGTATTGCATGTAAAAAGGCACACACTTTAAAGTTTCAAAACTATATATAAAGAATGTACTTACAGTATTATTTGTCAATACATCAAGTACATCCTCATGAAACCACAATCGACTCTGCTTCCCAGGTTCCTTTCTTGAACTTTCACAAATTATCTCTCTTCCCATGTCCCGTAGCAATTGATGCATTCCAAGTTTGTTGTTCTTTTCAACTTTTAAGAGGCTACGCTCTATAAGAACTGTTATTCCAATATCAGCATGTAGCCTACAGCCATTTAGTATCTCAGTAACATAGGCTCTGTCTTTACCAATAAAGAAACAACATATATCAAGAAATATATCCTTTTCCGTGTGATCGGGTAAACCATCAAAGCTTATTCTTAATTTCTCTTGAACTTCATCATTGGGAATTCTTTCTAGTTTTGATAATACACTTTCCCAATCTTTCTTTGTCCTCTCAACTAAATAAGAACCAAGGACTTCAAGAGCAAGTGGTAGTCCTCCACAATAAGCAACTACATTTCTTGCAAGCTCATTGAAGTCTTCTCTTGGTTTTGCTTCTCTGAAAGCATGCCAACATAAAAGCTCAAGGGACTCATTTTCGTCCATTTTATCCATCTCATAAACATAATCAACTTTAAGTAGGTCAAGCAGGTGTCGATCTCTAGTTGTAATGATTATTACACTTCCTTGACCGAACCATTTACGATTTCCACATAGGTCTTTTAATTGGCCAAACTCATTCACATCATCAAGTACAATGAGCGTCCTTTTTCCAGAAAGTCTATTGTCAATCATAGTTGTTCCCATCCCAACGCTATGTATCTTCACCTTTGTTTTTAGGACATCTGAAAGAAGTTGTTCTTGTAAATGAACATGCCCTCTACCATCTGTTTCACAAACTTCTCTAATATTTTCAATGAAACTCTTGTCCATGAATCTACGATGAATTTGATTGTAGATGGCTTTGGCAATGGTAGTTTTACCCGATCCTCCCATTCCCCATATCCCTATGATACAAACCTTGGTGGATTGATCTTTTATAACTCCAATCACTTCTTGCACACGAGGTTCCAATCCAACAGGAAATTCGGTAATAGACAGGAGTGTGTAGTCTAGTTTTGTGAGAATGTCTTCAACAATTTCCTTCACTAGTTTAGCTTTATTCCTTCAAATTCAATAACGATTATAAAACAGTCAGAAATTGGTCATGTATTAGAAAGATACTATCTCTTGTACTTTTTATAAGAACCAATTAACTAATTCATAAGGACTAAGAAAATTAGTTAAAATTAGTTAATTTAGTTAGTAGCATTATCTCTCCTAAATTTATATGTTCTTTCCAAAATCACTCCTAATAATAACAAGACATACTCTTATTCTATTTTCAAATACTTTTATTGGCTTCAATTCTTTTAATCTCTTTGATATGTTATATATTTATGGCTTTAATTTTTATTAGCTATGCATGTGAAGAGACAAAATAAGATTCCCAAAATGTTCTGTATGCAAGGCAAAGTTAGACATCCAAAGAGCCTAAGGGTCAATTTGGATTAACTTCTCCATAAGCACAGAGAAAAAATAAGAAGGAAAAATGAAATGAAATAAACTTTTCAATAAGCTAAAATTAGCTTATGCATAAATTAAAAATTATCTTTTAGAGAAGGTGATATGAAAGAGTTTCTACAAATTAGCTTATTAGCTTATGTACATAAGCTAATTTTAGTTTAAAAGAAGCTCATTTCATTTTTTTTTTTCTTCTCCTAAAAGTGCTTATGGAGAACATTTATTAAACTTAAATAAATGACTCATAATTAAGGATATTTTCGTGATTAAATTAATTTAAGGAGATTCTAGATTAGTTCTTATTAAAAAAAGACCAAACAAAACCTCTAATTTGGTTATTACTATAAAAAGTACCCAAAGCAGCATGTCATGGAAAAGCTCATCTTATTTTTTATTTTATTTTTCTTATTTTCTTATCCTAGAAGATCTTATCCAAACAGGTCCTGAGTCTCAAATAACATATAGAAGCAAGAAAGAAACTAGAAAGTACAGATCGATATACCTGTGATTCCTCACATCCCAACCAGAGAAATTGGCAGCTTTGGTGAGCGCGCTCTTCCACCTCGACAGCCCATACTCCCGATGCTTCGCGGAAAACTTCTTCTGTGCAGCGGCCTCCAGAGCGTTCCCGAAGTGACCCGTCCGTTGGCGCACGACGGACGGGTCGACGTGGTAGAATATGGGGACGACCGTCTGGCCGTAGGTCTCGTGGCACTCGATGATCTTCTCGAGCTCCGTGAGGCACCAGGTGGACTCCGTGTAGGTTTCGGAGAAGACGACGATCGCGAGCTGAGAGCCCTCGATCGCGCGCGCGAGCTCCTCGAGCTGCATTCCCTTGAGCAGATTCTCCTCGTCGAAGAAGGTGTTGACGCCGGCGTTGGAGAGGGCGTAGTAGAGGTGCGAGACGAAGTTGCTGCGAGCGTCTCCTCCCCTGAAGTTGATGAACACATCGTAGATCCATTGGGGTTTCGAGGATGAAGAAGACATCAGTCAACGGTTGGAGTAGAGAGCACTCAGAGCAGTGACGAAAAAAAAAAATAGAGAGATGAGAGAGAGAGATTAAGGTGTTACTAACTTACAATAATGCAAAGCGAGTGTTGTTAAATGTGTTAGGCTTAATTACCAATTTCCTTCACAGATTATTTAAGGAAAAGTTTAAACTTACACTCCAATAGTGTTAAACCCATTTAGACATTGAGCTGGAATTAAAAATATTATTATATTATTTAATATTTTTAATAAAAAAACTAAATAATAAAAAAATATAAAATAAAAATAAATAAATCAAAAGAGGAAAAAGGGTAAGAAATGAAAAAAAATTCAAATACGTTCTTCTCCTTGTGCTGCTTCTCCTTCTCCTTCTCCTTGACCTTGTCGTGGTTCACCCTGCACTCATGCCGGTTGTCATTCTAGTTGCTCTTGCCCCTGATTCTCGTTCTCTTCGCGCCACCGCTTCTCCCGTTTGGCACCGACGTGAAGGTGGTTGTTCTCTCTCCGACCCACTGCATCTTACATGCATCTGAATATGTTATTAATTATATGTATATAAATCGTTAAGTTAGTCTCACAAATGGTTTAAACACAATGAACTTTATTGTATATGGTTATGAGGTTATATCTAATACAATCAATCCATTTGAATGACTGTTATTAGTTAACTTTGTTTCACAAGGATTGTTAACTACACTTGTATGGATGGTCAACTTTGACTTACATGTGGCATAATGTTATTAATTGTAATACGTTGTTAACTACATATAAATTTAATGTTAATATTGCATAGAAAATAAATTAAGGACATTGAATCAGTTATCGAGGTTCTAAATTGTGTTCAACTTTTCGAAATTTGTAACGATGATTAAATTTGTCTCTTAGGTGAATTAGGATTACATATGTGAACAACTACCTCAACGGGAAAAAAAAAACTATTGAGCACCAGAATAATTGATTTAGTCAATCATTTATTTATAACCAATTGCAAAGCAAAGTTGACTACGTTTACATATATAGTTAACCACATATGACACACAATAAGATTATGTATATAAATTGTTAAGTTAGTCTCCCAAATAATTTAAACGCTGTGAACTTTATTGTATATGGTTATGAGGTTATATCTAATACGGTAAATGCATTTGAATGACTGTTGGTAGTTAACATTGCTTCACAAGGATTATTAACTACACTTTTATGGATGGTCAACTTTGACTTACATGTGTTATAATGTTATTAATTGTAATACGTGGTTAACTACATATAAAATTAATGTTAACATTGCATAGAAAGTGATTATCCATAAATTAAAATCATTGAATAAGTTTCGAGGTTTTAATAACTTGTTCAACTTTTCGAAATATGTAACGATGATTAACTTTGTCTCCCAAGTGAATTAGGCTTACATAAGTGAACAACTACCTCAACGAAAAAAATACTATTTAATTGATTTAGTCAATCATTTATTTTTAACCAATTGTGAAGCAAAGTTCACTACGTTTACATATATAGTTAACCACATATGACGCACAATAAGACTATGTATATAAATTATTAAGTTAGTCTCACAAATAATTAAATGCTATGAACTTGATTGTATATGGTTATGAGGTTATACCTAATACGGTCAATGCATTTGAATGACTGTTGGTAGTTAACATCGCTTCACAAGGATTATTAACTACACTTATATGGATGGTCAACTTTGACTTACATGTGGTATAATGTTATTAGTTGTAATATATGGTTAACTACATATAAAATTAATTTTAACATTGCATAGAAAGTAGTTATCCATAAATTAAGGTCATTGAATAAGTTATCGAGGTTTTAATAACTTGTTCAACTTTTCGAAATTTGTAACGATGATTAACTTTGTCTCCCAAGTGAATTAGGATTACATTTGTGAACAACTACCTCAACCAAAAAATTATTATTGAGCACAAGAATGATTGATTTAGTCAATCATTTATTTATAACCAATTGCAAAACAAAGTTGACTACGTTTATATATATAGTTAACCACATATGATGCACAATAAGATTATGTATATAAATTGTTAAGTTATTTTCACAAATAATTTAAACGCTCTGAACTTTATTGTATATGGTTATGAGGTTATACCTAATATAGTCAACGCATTTTAATGATTGTTGGTAGTTAACATTGCTTCACAAGGATTGTTAACTACACTTGTATGGATGGTCAACTTTGACTTACATGTGGTAAAATGTTATTAATTGTAATACGTGGTTAATTACATATAAAATAAATGTTAACAATGCATAGAAAGCAGTTATCAAAAAATTAAGGTGATTCAATAAGTTATAGAGGTTTTAATAACTTGTTCAACTTTTCAAAATTTGTAACGATGATTACCTTTGTCTCCCAAATGAATTAGGATTACATTTGTGAACAACTATCTCAACCAAAAATTTACTATTGAGCACAAGAATAAGGGCAAAATATGTTTTTAGTCCCTCAACTATTACAAGTTTTCGTTTTTAGTCCCTAAACTAATATTTGACTGGTCTTGGTCCCCGAACTATTTTTCCGTTTGGTTTTTGGTCTCTACCGTTAAATGATGATGTGGCAGGCAATTTGTGGCGATTTTTTTTTCTGGCGGTTAAAAACCGTCAAAAATTTCTTGTTGGAACTGCTTAAAATGCGGTGAACCATTTTCTGGCAGCTAAAAATCACCATAAATTGCTTCTAAAAAACACAACCCGATGCACCAAAGCAACTCACTAATTGAACCCAATCAATTCTAAATCACCCACATCAAACTAAAATTTATACAAAACTGAACCACCCCTAAATGATTATCACACCAAAATCGAATAAAATGATGGTGAAACTCAAATTGAAATGAAATTAGAGAAAAAGGCTATATATACACATCCACCACTATGCTTACAACTTATGCAAAGCAAAACCAAATTCCAAGGGATAAGTAGAAGCAGAAGCATTGATAGCTAAGGGTCGCAAATTCAACACCAAGATCCAAAGCGAACACTTCTTGGGAACAACCTACTCCTCCCAAGGCTCCGCCGCCACGGACCCCTCCAAGTTCAAATTGCAATACGTCGAGGTTGTGCACGACAGTGTTGAGATCTTTAGCGGTGATGGAGTCGTTGCCGTCGATGTCGAAGACAGCGAAGGTGTCCTTGAGGTTCTCGAGGACCTTATCGGAGTCGACACCCTAGTCTGAGATGCTTTTGAATCTGAATGGGTCCGACACGTATGGACAAATCAATAACTTGTTGAGACAGCCACCTTCAAATCTGAGATGGGATAAAATCGCCACGCTTCTTCCTTTGATTTTGTCTTCCGCTTCGTCATTTCCTATTCTCATATTCCAATTTTTTTTCTTCTTTGGGGTGTTGGAAGTAATTTTAACTTTTCAATTATCATTTTTTTTTGTCTTTGCGTGATATTGTGTTGTTCGGCGTCTAAAAAAAATCGACTTAAACTGAATGTTTCTTATTTGATTTTAATCGACTTTTGGAGTGAATTTTATTGTGCTAATTTTATTTATTTTTTTGCTTTTTTATTGAACATATGTGTACTAGAAACTAATCGTAATGGCAATAGTGGGATATTTTTTATACAGATTTAAAATCTAAGAGAAACAATTTCTGGAGGTTTTTAACCGCCAGAAAATGGTTCACCTCATTTTAAGCAATTCCACCAAGCAATTTCTGGCAGTTTTTAACCGCCAGAAAAAAAAATCGCTACACATCACCTGCCACGTCATCATTGAACAGAAAAACTTGACGGTAGGGACCAAAAATCAAATGGAAAAATAGTTCGAGGACCAAGACCAGTCAAATATTAGTTTAGGGACTAAAAACAAAAACCTGTAATAGTTGAGGGACTAAAAACATATTTTGCCCCAAGAATAATTGATTTAGTCAATCATTTATTTATAACCAATTGCAAAGCAAAGTTGACTACGTTCTCACAAATAATTTAAACGCTATGAACTTTATTATATATGGTTATAAGGTTATACCTAATACAGTCAACACATTTTAATGACTGTTGGTAGTTAACATTGTTTCACAACGATTGTTAACTACATGTATAGATGGTCAACTTTGACTTACATGTGGTAAAATGTTATTAATTGTAATACGTGGTTAACTATATATAAAATTAATGTTAACATTGCATAGAACGTGGTTATCAATAAATTAATGTCATTGAATCAGTTATCGAGTTTTTATTAACTTTGTTTCACAAGGATAGTTAACTACATTTGTATGTATGGGTAACTTTAAACTAACATGTGGTTAATACTTCTATAATGTTATTATTTTTTATACGTTGTTAACTACATATAAATTTAATGTTAACATTGAATAGAAAGTGGTTATCAATAAATTAAGGTCATTGTATCAGTTATACAAGTTTTAATAACCTTGTTTCATAAGGATAGTTAACTACATTTGTATGTATGGTTAACTTTGACTAGCATGTGATTAATACTTCTATAATATTATTAATTTTTGTACATAGTTAACTACACATAAATTTAATGTTAACATTGTATAGAAAGTGGTTATCAATAAATTAAGGTCATTGTATCAGTTATACAGGTTTTAATAACTTTGTTTCATCAGGATTGTTAACTACATTTATATGTATGGTTAACTTTGACTAACATGTGATTAATACTTCTATAATGTTATTAATTTTTATACGTGGTTAACTACATATAAGATTAATGTTAACATTGCATAGAAAGTGGTTATCAATAAATTAAGGTCATTGAATCATTTATCGAGCTTTTTAATAACTTTGTTTCACAAAGATAGTTAACTACATTTGTGTGTATAGTTAACTTTGACTAACATGTGATTAATACTTCTATAATGCTATTAATTATAATAAGTGGTTAACTACACATAAATTTAATATTAACATTGCATAGAAAGTGGTTATCAATAAATTAAGGTCATTGTATCAGTTATACAGATTTTAATAACTTTGTTTCACAAAGATAGTTAACTACAATTGTATGTATGGATTAATATGTGATTAATACTTCTATAATGTTATTAATTTTTATACTTGGTTCAATACGTATAAGATTAATGTTAACATTGCATAGAAAGTAGTTATCAATAAATTAAAGTCATTGAATCAGTTATCGAGGTAATAACTTTGTTTCACAAGGATAGTTAACTACATTTGTGTGTATGGTTAACTTTGACTAACATGTGATTAATACTTCTATAATGTTTTTAATTGTAGTAAGTGTTTAACTACACATAAATTTAATGTTAACATTGCATAGAAAGTGGTTATCAATAAATTAAGGTCATTGTATTAGTTATACATGTTTTAATAACTTTGTTTCACAAGGATAGTTAACTACATTTGTATGTATGGTTAACTTTGACTAACATGTGTTTAACATAGTTAATATCATCTCCATGACATATGTGTAATGAGTTTTCACAAAACGGAAGTTTTATTGTCAATATTAGCACATTGTATACCATTTACTATTAATACAACTACATTCCAAAAAAATATAAAAGTTTTCTAACATTCAAAATGAAACTTGGTTTTCATCACTTCGGAGTCAGTTTCTTTCTCCGATGATATGTCACCCAAGGTATTCGAGTTACTGTACTTTTCACACGCATCATTGGATGGTCTTTAAGTCGTGTGCATATATTTCATGTTTGATTATTGATTGTCTCTTCTAATTCACCTTCAACATGTAATTTACCTACACCATTTATGAACATGTCATGCAATGTGTAAACCTAGAACATTGTTCAACAAATTATTTATAATGTTTAACTATATCTAACTTATCAACATGAACGATACTCGTACACTGATTCCAATCGTCATTATCATAAAAAAATGTGTTTTCTCCTTCTTCACTTCTACACAATGAAGGTGGCGCAATTGATGAACTTGGTTGTAATGTCGATTGCTTTTTAATTTCATCCTTTACTACACATATCCTATCATCCAATTGCTTCTTTAGTGCAACTACCTTTTCATGTTCTTGCACAAGAGTTTCCAAATCCAACCTACTTTTCCGCCAATGGATAAAGCTTTTTGGTCGATTTTGCAACGCTTCTCGAATGACTTCATGTTTAACCTCTTCATTCGTTACACATAAATCTTCAATGATCTGTAATTGGTAAAAAAAATCCAGACAACTACTGAAAATCAAACAAATATTTCATCTGATAAAAAAACTACAACTAGTGATTTGTAAAAAGAACAATATAATCAATTTCACACTTACTAAATAATTACGAAATATTACTACAATTTTAATCCCTTGCTTGTTAATATTCTGCCAATTTAACAATCGAGGAAAAGACTTTACACCAAGTGTATTTTTTCCATCACGTAAAGAGAAATGATCCAAAGCCCAAATCTACAATACAATCGCATTATCAAACTCATATACTACTTATACCAAAGCAAAATTGTTACATAATAATCAACATTATGCATCAAAATTGTTACTTAATGATGAGCTTATATGTTTGCCAAAAATCATTTTCAGGGAAAATTTACACGGTTGGCCCAATGCCTCAAACATTGACATCTGCAACGGAAGGCCCCATGGCCTCAAACAAAGATTGGAAACCAAAGAGTGACTATAAGCCCTCTGGGAGCAGAGTAAACAAACTTTAAACATATTCATATTTCTAGTGAAAATGGTTAACATTGTTAGTGAAAATGGTTAACTATGTTAACTAATGCGACCTAATCATATCTGCAATGGAAAGCCCCATGGCCTCAAACAAGAATTGGAAACTAAGGAATGACTATAAGCCCTCTGGTAGCAAAGTAACCAAACCTTAAACCTATTCACATTTCTAGTGAAAATGGTTAACATTATTAGTGAAAATGGTTAACTATGTTTACTAATGCGACCTAATCATATTTGCAACGAAAAGCCCCATGGCATCAAACAAGGATTGGAAACCAAGGAGTGACTATAAGCCCTCTGGGAGTAGAGTAAATAAACTTTAAACCTATTTACATTTCTAGTGAAAATGGTTAACTATGTTTACTAATGTGAACTAATCATATCTGCAACGGAAAGCTCCATGGCCTCAAACAAGAATTGGAAACTAAGGAGTGACTATAAGCCCTTTGGGAGCAGAGTAAACAAACTTTAAACCTATTCACATTTCTAGTGAAAATGGCTAACATTGTTAGTGAAAATGATTAACTATGTTTACTAATGCGACCTAATCATATCTGCAATGGAAAGCCTCATGGCCTCAAACAAGGATTGGAAACCAAGGAGTGATTATAAGCCCTCTGGGAGCAGAGTGAACAAAATTTAAACCTATTCACATTTCTAGTGAAATGGCTAACATTGTTAGTGAAAATGGTTAACTATGTTTACTAATGCGAACTAATCATATCTACAACGGAAAGCCCCAAGGCCTCAAACAAGAATTTAAAACTAAGGAGTGACTATAAGCCCTTTGGGAGCAGAGTAAACAAACTTTAAACATATTCACATTTATAGTGAAAATGGTTAACATTGTTAGTTAAAATGATTAACTATGTTTACTAATGCGACCTAATCATATATGCAATGGAAAGCCCTATGGCCTCAAACAAGGATTGGAAACCAAGGAGTGATTATAAGCCCTATAGAGTAAACAAAATTTAAACATATTCACATTTCTAGTGAAAATGGTTAAAATTGTTAGTGAATATGGTTAACTATGTTTACTAATGCGAACTAATCATATCTGCAACGGAAATCCCCATGGCATCAAACAAGGATTGGAAACCAAGGAGTGACTATAAGCCCTCTGGGAGCAGAGTAAACAAACTTCAAACCTATTCATATTTCTAGTGAAAATGGTTAACATTCTTAGTGAAAATGGTTAACTATGTTTACTAATGCGACCTAATCATATCTGCAATGGAAAGCCCCGTGGCCTCAAACAAGGATTGGAAACCAAGGAGTGACTATAAGCCCTCTGGGAGCAGAGTAAACAAACTTTAAACCTATTCACATTTCTAGTGAAAATGGTTAACATTGTTAGTGAAAATGGTTAACTATGTTTGCTAATGCAACCTAATCATATCTCATTAGAGAAGGAACAAACTCTACTAGAATCAGAAGAAACAAACTTCATATCAAATCATAATAGAAATTCATACAACAAACCCTATATCAAATTAGATAATGAATGCATGTATGAGACAGAGACAACCTTAACCTGAGAGAGATGAACCTCAACCAGCAATAAACAAACATATGAGAACCTCAACCCCTGTGATACAAAGAAACATATCAATGTATGTGTATGCGAGTGAGATGAACTTGAATATGAAGGTGCGTGCGAAAGAGGGAGAAACTACCTACTACGGCATGGATGACGTGCAGATAGTGCGTTGGGAGAACAATGATGATGGCTTGTTCGATGAATGAAGATGGTACCGGGAGAGAAAGAGGAGCGCGAGAGAAAGAGGAACGAGAGAGAAAGAGGAGCGCGGGAGAAAGAGACGATCAATTGTTTACCAATTTGCCCTTTATTTTTTTATTTTAAAATAAATAATTGATTGATTAAAAAATGCCACGTAGGCGGGTGTCAATTGGGTGGGGCTACTGTACAGGTGTACCTGTATCACGGTTCATTATTTAATTTGGGTCAATTTGGTTTCCATAATTTAAAACGCGTCAATTTGGTCCCTAACTTTTTAAAACGTGCCTCAATTTCGTCCTTTCTGTCAAATTGAACTAACACCGATAAGATGAGAATTCTGGCAGTTTTTATTTACAAATAGTGGCGGTTTTTAGCTGCCACTATATTTATTATTATTTTAAAAATAAAAAATCACCTTAATCGACAAACTCCACAACTTTCTCTTACATGCTCTCCTACCTCCGAACCTTAATTGACAAACTCCACAAGCACCAGAGCTACTCCCCCCAATCCCTCCTCCACGCTTCAACAGTCGTCACGTGACGTTCCGACAACGGCTTTCTCAGATTCGGCACTCTCGCCGCGCGTGGCGGTGCTGGAAATCTATGCCAGCAAGGACTGGCTGCATCTCCGACGGTGAAGTCGCTCTGCGTGGAGATGCCAGTCGGCCGCAACGTCCTCACGTTGCTCAAGGTGGACTTGAAAGGCGAGATCGCGTTGCGCTACGCGACGCCAGGAAGTGGTGGTTGCCGATTTGGGTTGATGGTGGTGGGTCGTGGTGGTTGGGTGGTGTTTGGTTTGGCCACAGTGGTGGTTTGACGTGGAAGGTGATTTTTTAGTTTTAAAATAATAAATATAGTGGCGGCTAAAAATCGCCACTATTTGTAAATAAAAAATGCCTGAATTATCATCTTAACGGTGTTAGTTCAATTTGACAGAAAGGAAGAAATTGATGCAATTTTTAGAATTTGGGGACCAAATTAAACCGTTTTCAAATATGGGGACCAAATTGACCCAAATTGGTAATTAAGCCAATGTGTTATATTATATTATAGGCAAATGCTAACCAGTGTCCTAGGGAGTGCCCTAGGACACTGGTTAAGGAACTAAAAGGAGAAATGTTTTTATTGGGAGGCATAAAATTGTGCTGTCCATGATTTTTTTTTAGAGTTTCTATGGTACCCTCAATAATTTGAAGGGTTTTGATACTGTTAGTTTTTTAACCAATCAAATTGCATATCAGCTTTCTTCTCATTAATTAATAAAATCTTTTATTATTTTCAAATTAGTCCTTGATTAATTAAAATATTTTAAAAAATATTAAAATTACAACTATTTTAAATTAAAAAAATCTGATTAAACATTAAACATAAGAAGGTAAAGTCACTTTTCCTGATCTCCTTCACCGGTAAACTAAGTCTGAACCCTAATCTCCTTCACCTCCTTCCTTGGCCCCAAAGTCTGGAAAAAATTTCCCAAAGGCATCAAAACAATTCCACTTTCTCTCTTAGTTTCTGTGCCACATATAATCTCATCAATTTAATCAAACTTTCTGGAAAAAAAATCCCAATTTCCTTTTCTCTCACAACTCAAAAACGGTGTAACAAAGTAGTTAAACTTGTCACCCATTAATCTCGCAAAAATTTTAAGCAAAAATTGCACTAATATTACTAACAAATTTTCATCATCACACAACGTCAAGACATGCAACAGAAACATCTTCAACAAGTCAAACATTCAAACAAAACACACACACAAGATTAGAGTTACTACTTGAATCCTTAAAACTTCTTCCCCACCTCAAATTTTTGAATCGAAAACGCTTGCCCTCATATCATATGACTTTTATGAGAAATATGCAAAATGTCATGGTTTTGTGATCAAATTTTGGGAAGCTAATGACTTTTATTAGGGTTCAAATTCAGCGTGGTTTACCAGTAAAGGATATTAGGGATCAAATTCAATGTAGTTTATCAGTGAAGAATATTAGGGTTCAGATTTAGCATGATTTACCGGTGAAGGAAGTGAATAAGGTTAAGGTTCAAACTTCGTTTACCGGTGAAGGAGATTAGGGAAAGTATGTTTAATGTTTAATCAAATTTTTTAATTTAAAATAGTTATAATTTTAATTTTTTTTAAAAAAATATTTTAATTAATCAAGGACTAATTTGAAAATAACAAAAGTTTTTATTAATTAATGAGAAGAAAAATGATATGCATTTGATCGGTTAAAAAACCAACGGTATCAAAACCCTCCAAATTGTTGAGGGTATCATAGAAACTCTTTTTTTTTTACGCTCTCCTATAATTTTCACAATAAATATTTTCTCCTTTTAATTCCTTAATCAGGCACTTGTTAGCGACTCTATATTATAAAACAGTACTAACTTAAAGTCGGCATGAACGCGCTTCACTTAAATGAATGTGTTGAGATGCGCATCATGACCGTAAGTGAACACACATTAATTGAAGTAGTTTTCATATTTTGAACTTATTTGATGTTAACTGTGAAATTATTAATTAATAATACATGCATTTTCTATCTATCTATTACTTCTATCTATCTATCTATCTATCTATCTACTATTATCTATCTATCTATTATATTCTATCTATCTATCTATTACTCTTAATAAAAGAAGGTTTTGATTG
Source organism: Pueraria montana var. lobata (assembly GCA_026413185.1). NCBI lineage: Eukaryota > Viridiplantae > Streptophyta > Magnoliopsida > Fabales > Fabaceae > Pueraria > Pueraria montana. The sequence goes on from CM048653.1 coordinate 14,462,576, forward strand.
GACACATGTCAATACTAGGTGAAAAAATTTTCTTCCAAAACTTCTCTTTCTTTCTAGCTTTTCTCTCTCTTCTTTTTTAATTTTTTTCTTTTTATCTTTTTTCCTCTTTCATATTTATAACTAGATAGTACCCGTGCGATGCACGGGTTTATTGAGGAGAGGGAATAAATTTTTTGTATGTATAAAATATGTAAAAAATTTAAATTACTTTAATTAAAATCAATATATATTATGCAGGTTATCAAATATTCAAAATATAATTTTAAATTTTGATTCTAACGACATAAAGCTGATGAGGATATAATATTTTAAAATTTGGTTATTTAAATTGGAAAGAGAAATATAAACATATTTAAATGTCTTGCAAATATTAAATTGTGATGCGCTAATCAATAATTAATTAATTAATTATAGTAAAATTAGGAATGAAAAAAAAGAGGGGAAAATGTCACCAGAATATGACACATGTACTGACAATCCTAATCAACAATTGTGTTTTATATAACATATTAATTGATTGATTATGCGATGCGTGAAAAAATTTTGGGAGTAAGGTAGAGTAATCTATATATTATTGATATTATTGATTATTCCTATAAATTATTGATTTAAAATTAATGTAAATAAGATAGTTATTATCTTCATTTATCGATGCATATAAAAAGAACACCTAATAACAATTGACTAAACACTTAAAATAGTTTATTAAATATATCAAAGTATTTCACGTTTATACTTATTTTCAAAATATTTTTCATATTATTAGTGAGATAAATATGATTCAATTTAAATACTTTATAATAAAACTATATTCACCAATTTATTAGCAATAAATAAAATTATATTTAAATTAGTTTTAGAATTTAATTTGAATATGTTTTTGTATATATTTACTATAGTGAAACTTTATTAATAATTTTCATTGCTATTATAAAGCTTTCATTCTCATGATACAAATATTCACATTGTAATTTAAATTTAAATATTATTTTTCTTATTTTTTAAGATCGGATGGTGAAAGTATGGACTACTATTATTCTTTCAAAAAATCATTGCATATTATTATATTTTTCTATAAAGCTTTCATCTCTTTATTGTGTAATTAATGTTTAAGCTTGTAATTATATTTTATTTAAATTTTAATATTTTTTATACAAAAATTTCATTCATAATTGATGTAAATATCTACCTTTTGGTTTAAATAGGTCTAAAAAACTTTTCAATTTTATGAATATTTGTATAAATAAATTTAAGTAAATGTTACTTGTGATCATTTGAAGAAAATTACATTAATTTAATATTAAAAAATTATCTATCATTTGATTAAGTTTATAATTTTTTTTTTTTTGGAATAATAACTTTTCGATTAACTTTTAGAAAAAATGATCATCTAACCTTACCCTAAACTTAATATTATCCTTGCAAAATAAGTAGACCAAAATATTGTCCAATCATAATGCCAAATCCTATTTAAATTAAGTAATAACAATTTTAAATCTTCTAAAAAATAATACTTTTAAATACTCACTGTTTACCTTCCTTTTTAAAAAATATATATGTCATGATTATATATCATAGTTAATTCAAATTAGAATATATATTTAATTATCTTAATTATTATAACTATTTAATCAGGGAGGGACGTTAATTTCATATGAAATTGAAAAAAAAAATATCTTCATTTAAAATTTTATTTATAAGAAAAAATCAATGAAAAATTTGGGTCCATTTCATTTAAATAAATTAACATTCCATATTAACAAAACATTTTTCAATATGACTAAACAAAAAAGTTATAAGAAAATAAGACTTTGGCATAAATTAAAAAGGTTTGTTAATGTAATTTAATATGTTTTTACTTATTTAAATATCTTTATATTGATCCTATTTTGAAAGATAAGATTATGGTCATAGTTATAAAAAAAATTTAAAAAAATTGGGCAATAGAAATGAGAATTAACATCATGACTAAAAACAAATAATATTCCCTTAAGATTATGACAAACTAATTAAATCCTATATTGTTTCCTTCCTTTCTTCCTCCCTCCTTGACAGAGAAATTGCCAAGGTTGTTGTCATCTCCCTTTTCCTACCACCACACAATATTAGTGTCTCAATAAAGAATCAGTCACCAAAAACCATGAAGATCTTGTCTGGGCATAAACCAAACTTTTAAACTATCTAATAAAAAATTGTAAAACCAAAAATAAATTTAAAAAAAAATCTTTACAAATGAAAAAAATTAGCAACAATTGTCTCTTTCCTTTCCCAAATATGCAATAGAGTTAATGTCACCACGTGGAATCGAAGATCAAAAGATAAACATGAGAAAATAAAAGAAAAACAAAAGCAAGATAGGAATAAGAAAAACAAAAGAAGAACAAAAAGAGAAAACATTAAGAAGAAGAAGAAGAAATCCATTACAACACTCAAAGCAACACAATATGTCAGTCATCAATGTCACCACATGTAATCAAAGATCAAAAGATAAACATGAGAAAATAAAAGAAAAATAAAGGCAAGATAGAAATAAGAAAAACAAAAGAAAAACAAAAGAAGAACAAAAAAGAGAAAACATTAGAAGAAGAAAAAAAAAATCCACTACAACACTATCAAACCAACACCATGTGTCGGTCATCAACGTCACCCGAAATCACAATTGTCTTTTCACAGTGCCCACATCATTTGGAAACATGCTTTAGGAGAATGAAGATATAAATAAAACACAAACATCCTTTGGAATTAAATAAGGAAATGAGATTCTTCAATATGAAAAATATATATAAATGAGAAAATAATTCTTCAATTTTCACATAATATTTGTTCAATTTGTTGTAATAATACAATCCAAAATTAAATGAGGAAAGAATGACTATTCAATTGATAACATATAGAAAAATATAATATAAAATCAAATCAAATATCATATAATTTTAAAATTACTTTAATTAAAATATTAAAATATATATTATGAAACATTCAAAATATAATTTTAAATTTTTGTTATTTAAATTTGGAAAGAAAATTAATAATTATTAATAATTAATAATATATTAAATATTAAATGTCCTACAAATATTAAGATTGTGATTGTGCTAATCAATAATTAATTAATTGATTAAATTTTTCATATAGATAAAAAATATAATATATTAGTCAAAGTTAATTAATTATTACTACTTTTTATTTATTTATTTAAATTATTTGAGTAATTTAATCAATATAATTTTAAAATTACTTTTGTTCAAAAATTAAAATACATACTAAAATATTAATTCTAATTCACGATTATCATATATTATACATATAATTGAAAATAATAAATAATAATTTTAAAATCAAATAAATTAATATCAATATATTTTTAAAATTACTTTAACTAAAAAATTAAAATATATATTAAAATATTAAATATGGAAAGAAAATTAATTAATTGATTATATATCTATTTATCTATCTATCTATATCTATATATTATATAAAACACAGTTCACCAGAATGCGACACATGGACTACCAGTCCCACCTGCAACTGTGTTTTATATAATATATAGATTATAAGACAATTTTTTTTTTATCATTCTATTAGCCAAAAACATCAATCATCATCATCATCATCATTATTATTATTATTATTATTATTATTATTATTATTATAAGAATCATGTTCATATTTAGAACATAGTTTATATTGTTTTAGAAGATAGTTTATATTACATTAAAAATACTATAAAGTTAACAAAATATAAAAAAGAAAAAAGTTATTTATATCCATTACACATTAATATACTTATGAGTTGGATAAGAATCATGTTCATATTTAGAAGATAGTTTATATTACATTAAAAAATACTATAAAGTTAACAAAATATAAAAAAAGAAAAAGTTATTTATATTTATTATACATTATTATATTATACAAACAGAAAAACTTGGTCTTTTATACAACACATCACAACTTAGGGAAAAACTTTACTGCTCAATTTTCTCTTATTTCCACTCTAATTTCTTTTTTCATTTACTTTTCTTTTCTATTTTTTAGATTTTTTTCTCTTCTATTTTCTAAGAAAACACAACTCATCTCAAACTCCTTTTCACTATTTCCCGCTCTCTCATTTTGTTTTTTTTCATTTTTTTTCTTTTAATTATTTTATACTTACACAATTTTTTTGTAATAACTACGCATTTATTTATATTATATTATTGTTTTATGTCCTTTATTTATAAAAAAAATTATATTCAATAATTTATATCAACATGTATAATCATAAAAATAAAAAACTATTATGTTTTATTGAAATTATATTTAATTTATTTTAAAATATTTAATATAATAATATGCTCGATATTATATAAAAATATGTTATTATTATATTAATTGAATGATAAATTTATATAATTACTTATTACTTATAAAAATTAATTATAATTTAATTAACTAAATTTACTTTTACTTTAAATCTGTATAAAATTATTTTTACTTATAAATCATATAAAACAAATTTAAATAATTTCATAAATAAAAAATTTTTGATTAATATTTATATAATAAGGTTGAGACTTTTATACTAAAAAATAATTTAAATCTAATTAATGTTTTATATAAATTTGACTATATGTTTAGAATTAATTTATTAAATATATTTTTATTATAAAATAATTTTAAATTACTTTATCAATAATATCATAATTTAAATTAGTTTTAATTTTATGGTAGAAATCACAAATATCATTTACGGGAAACAATTCTGCTTGAGACCATTATGCGTGATAATACTCTCTCTTCGAGTATTTCACATAAGTGCATGCCAAATACTCAATAATATTATAATTTTAAATAGTTTTTTTATGGGAAAAACCACAAATATCACTCACGGGAGGTAATCTGACTCAAGATCATTGTGGATGACAAAATCATTTTTCTCTAAGTATTTAACACAATTCCATACCAAAGACTCAACAATATTTTTATGTACTTTGAAATCCTTTAAAATCATTTTTACTTATAAATTGTATAAATTGATTTTAAATAATTTCATAAATAAATATTTTTTTTAATATTTATTATGATGTTCAAATTTTTATACTAAAAAATAATTTAAATCTAATTAGTTAATATAATTATTACAAAATAATATTTTAAATATATGTTTAATAACTTCATATACAAAAATTTTATTGATTAATATTTATATAATAATGTTAATTTTTTTCATAAAGATATAAAAATATATTATAATTAATTTATTAAATATATTTTTTGATAAAAAAATAGTTTAAAATAATAACTTATTGAATAATATATTTAATTAAATTAATTTTAATTTTAATTACAGATTATAAACTATAAATATTATAAAATTAATATCTTTCTTTTAGAGTATAATTATAAAATAATTGAATGCTTTTATTATTTCACATTTCAAGATTACAAAAATATTCAAATTTAACATAAGTTAAATTTAAATTTTTAAACATCAATTTCTCATACTACCTCCATCCCTATATATAAGATCATTTTCACTTTTTTGCTTGTCCATTTTTATATGACCCTCTTCTAATTGTGTGGTACATTAATTATTTTTTTCTAATAATACCCTTCAATAATTACAGTATTCTCTCTCCAAGCATTAATTACTCCCATGTGAGAAGCAATTAGCTAGAGAGAGAAATGAAGGGTAATTTTGGAAGAGCAATATAAATAATTGATAAATTTAATGTGATTAACTAAATTAACTAATTTTCTTAAAGGGTGTGAATTAGTTGAAATGGTCTTATATATAGGGACAAAGGTAGTACCATTTTATAAATATTTTAAATAAAATAAGAAATAATTGTGCGAGTATAATCAATTATATTTTCTCTATTTGAATACTCCTACCCTTTCTGCATTTTCGAAAAGTTTAAACAGTTAATTATGTTTTCTCAAAATATATTTAATCTTTTTATGAGACTTGACATTTTTTTATTGTAATGGGTTGAGTTTATATTATGAATCATTGCATTTTTATGGCTTATTCAATTTAATGACATCTAAAATTAGTTTTAAATTTAAAATTAGACAAAAAAATATTTACAAATATATTGTTTTAAAGTAGTAGCCAATTTTAGTGGACAAGGATGGGGACGGAGCGGGTATACTTGACCCCAAACAAGGACGGGGTGGGTACAAAATTTTCTCCAATACAGAGATCAGGGTCAGGGACGGGAGATGGGATGGGGACAGGGACGGGAAACGACATACCCATCCCTGTAATGTCGTGATTTTTTTCAATTGTATGATCAAGTGTTTGATTGATAATACAAGAGGAAATTAAATTTAAAGCTATAATATGTATTAAAGAATTAATAAATAGATTGTTTTGTTATGTGCTATAATGTTGTTGATAATATTTCATGTACGGTCGGGCTTAGAAGGTAAGGTTGTTGTTAGGAATTTTACGTAAATTTCGTAAGTTGTAGAAAAGAAAAAAAATAAGAAAAAGAGGGTGCTTTTAGAGGAAATAGGGGTGTTACTAGCAAAATTTCATGCAAATCTCTTAATTTGAACGTGTCAAGCTTCCTATTTCTTCCAATTCCTTCATTCTTATCTTTCTTCGTCTCTAAGCTCTTTCTTTTCCGTAAATGGAAGTTTGATTCCTACTTCAACTTGAAGTTTGATTTCTTCTTCCCTAGAGATTTCTTAGTTGATGTTAAGTTGGTGTCTCCTAGTTGATTCTGTAACAAAACTTGAGGACAGATCACTCAAGAAATCCAAAGTTCTCCTCTCTAGTTTTCTTCACGGTTTGAGTCAAGAAGTTTAGGTAAGGGAAGCTTTAAACTTGTTTGACTGATTTGGTGGTGTTTGGTACTTGTGTTCTTGATGAGTTGATAGAAATTGTGATTTAAGTTGAAGTTATTATAATATCATGATGTGTTGTTTTGATTTGAAATGGTCTTGCAAGTGTCGTGAATTGTCCCTAAACCTTTGAGGCATGTTTTTGGATGTTTGGGATCCTTTGGGAAGCCCTGGATTCTGCAGAAATTCTTGTTTCAATGTTCTGATAGTAGAAAATTTTGTGAGAGTCCGATTCTGCAGAACCAGCGTCCAATGACCCACTCAGCCAACCAGCGTCCAATGACCCACTCAGCCAACCAGCGTCCAATGACCCCCTCAGCCAACCAGCGTCCAATGACCCACCCAGCGTCCAGTGACCAGCGTCCAGTCAACTCTGGTCAACTCTGGTGCTTTTGTTCAGCTTTGAGTCCAGGACCCAGTTTTGTTATGAATATGATATATATTCATTTTTCTTATATAAATGACTATTTTAAATGTGCGATTGACATTCTTTGAGATGTGTAATATAATTGTGAGTGTAGATTTGAAATATTGAATGAGAATATTGGATATGCCACCACTTTGGTTCTAGAACTATGTTAGGAAATTCACCCTTAGTTAAATTTAGTGTTGTGTTATGAGTAAGGATTCGAGGTGTGAGAATGCCTTACTTGTGCTTACTGAACTGCTAGATTGGGTTCATAAGTGTGATTTGAGAAAAATGGTGAATTTATAACATAGAGGGAACATGTGGCGAGCAGAGTTGTTTGGTTTGTGCATAATATTGCATGCGGGTAGGCACGTAAGTTGAGGGTGCTAGGTGGGCTCTCAACCTAGTGCTGGAGGATTTCGTGGTGGCCAATGGTGGGCATATAGAATAGACAAGTGGGCGAATTCCTAAAGATGGAAGGTTTTGCAAACCTGGCAGAGGTAAGCCAATACCAACACTTGTCTATATTGGATTAAATTCACACTTCCTCCACATGGTGGCTCAAGGGACTCCCTGAATGGTCTAAGAAGAGACTAATGGTAGGGGATGGGGCCTATGGGGACCGTCCGAAATTTGTTGAAATCTCCATGGAATCGAGTCAGCATAATATTGCATGATGATATTGATGTATGGAGTGACATATGAAATGAACTGAATGTTTAGTGTGAATGATGTTGATTGAAATTTTGTGTATAATCTATCATTCTTTTTATAAGAAGCTTACCCTTGCAATTTGTGTTTGTATTGTATTACTGCAATGGTCGTGTATTGACACGGGAGCAGGTAATAGTGATGGCGCAGGCTCTCATGATAGTCAAGGTTGAAGATTGGACGATCCTTTTGTTCCTTTGGATTGGACGATCTAAAGATTGGAGGATCCTCCTGTTCTGCTGATTATGTTCTAGTATATATGTACATAGTATGGGGACCAGCTTAGGAAATATGTATAAATATTTAGGTTGCTATGAATGTCCTTTAAAAGAAGACTATATTGGTATTGTATGTATGTATATATACGTAAGTTTTGTAAAGCCAGACTTAACACTTTTATGATGTGATGATGTACGTTATCAGTAGGAAACTAGGTACATATAATATGTGTTAAATGAGAAAAAAAATTTCTTTAAAATTTCATATGATAATAATTAATAAATGTTTTAGTATAACAAATCTGTAACGAAGATGGGTCGTTACAATCCCCGCCTTGTCCCGTTGCCATTTTTTTTATAATTAATTGTGGATTTGGATAAGATTAAAATACCTTTTAGTCTCTTAATTATTTTATTTTTTTGTTTTAATTTTGTTTTCTAAATTAAAAAAAATACTTTGATCCATTCACATGTCTTTATTAGATCAATTTATCATATAATATTATATTATTATATACAAAACAGTTTATCATGTCTGTCTTTTAGCTGTTGCTTATAATATACTAAATTTGAACTCTATCTATGGTTACTCCTATTTTGCATGATATCACGTTTTTTAATATACAAATTCATATCATATTTTGCTCCTATCCAAATGTTTTTATCTTATTGTTATGTTCTTACTAACCACAAAAAATATAGTTTAGACTTTTGTAAACAATATACTCACCACATAAACATTGATTCCTTAAACAACAATGACCTTAATAATTTGAATATGTATTACATTATTTATTTGCCTATAAAATATGTAAAAGCAACCGAGTCACCCATGCGGAGGCACGGGTATCGTGCTAGTTTACACATAAAAAAAAGTTGAGTGAGTGTTTTTGTCCCCTGGGCGATGCAAGGGCATTTAAGTTGTAAGATTTATTTTATGAACTCTCTTAGTATTTAACAGTACTAGTAATTATTAATTGAAAAATTAAATATTAACTAATTAATAGTATTAATTATTTCTGTTGTAGTAATTTATAAATGATTTTTAAACTAAATAATTTAATTAGTAATTGGTTAATGTATTTGTTGAATTAATCTATTTTTAATTACCTTTAATTTTAATTTAGATAATTGATGTAAAAAAAGCATTATACATAAATTAAATTAATGATGAGATAACTAAATTAAATTGTTTTTTTTTATTTTCATCTGTGAAGTTCAATTTTTTAACATTTGCAAAAAGTTTTGAAAAACATGATTTTTCTAAATAATAACTCTCTACTACTGGAATTTCATTTCATGAGTTTTATTAATTTTCATGATAAATCATGTATGATCTGTTAGAAAATTTAGGAAAAGTAAAATATAAAATGGAATGTGTAATTATAATTATAATTATAATTATATAATATATATATATATATATATATATATATATATATATATATATATAATTTCAATGAAGGAAGAAAGAAATCATCCCAAAGTCATCTGTTTTCAAATTTTAAAAAGTAGAAAGAGAAAGAATTGGTACAGTGAAGTAGATAGATAAAAGAAAAAATGGAGAGAGAGAATATTATATGCTTGAAAAAACTAACCCACTTTTTGGTTCCTACACTTTAGCAGGAAATTGAGGGTAAATTTTCAAAAAAATTAGTGGGTCCCACACATCTTCATTATACTACTTTAATTTAAATATTTCTTTTTCATTTCATTTCATTCCACTCAACCAAAATATGCCTAAAAGAGTCAAAGAAGGAAGGAGATAGAAATATTAAAAAAAAAAAAACAAAAAGACAAACAAAACAGAAAAGTCTACTTTGCCCTTAAATAGGTGGGAAAATAGCTAGGATTTCTCATAGACTTATCTACTTTATACATGTTAATGATTTGATTTTGAGCTATAAAAAAATTGATTTTGTAAAGAGTCTATTTTTATATATTAATAGTATAAAAAAATTTACAAGGTCAATTATCTAGAAATTATAATTAATATGATTTTTTAGGTAATTATTATAAAAGTTAATAAACTTATTATATATAACAATGACACTTTAAAAAATTTTTACATTGTTAGTATATACATATTTATTCTTTGAGAAAAAGGACTATGCACAGACAGTATAAAATAGTTTTGCACTGTCATCCAATCACAACCCACCATGTATAGTAAGTTTGTTGACTTTTACAAAATTATCTTAAAATTCATATCAACGGTGATTTGTGATTGGATGACATTGTAAAACTATTTTACACTGTCAGTGCATCACCATTAAACTCTTATTCTTTTGTTAAAGAGTTTAATTTCCATATATGTCAATCAATCAGAAATCATTGTCAATATGACTTTTGAGATAATTATTGTAAAAGTCAATAAACTTACCGTACATCTTCTAAAAAAAACTTACCGTACATAGTAATTTATAATCGAATGACCGTTTAAAACTCTTTACACTGTCAGTATATAAACTATTTACTTTTTGTAAAAAGTTTAGGATCCATTTGGGGTGGTTGCAAGTTTTTGGGTTTTGATTTTCAAATACAATTTCCAAAACAAAACATGTTTGGCAAAAATTAAGCTGAAATGGTTTTTAACTCATTTTCAAAACACTTTTACATTCATTTTCAAAATCAAGAAAAAAAGAGTGTTGTGAATTTGGTTTTTAATTTTAAAAAAACACACTCTATACATTTGAAAATGATTCTTTCCACTACCGCCACCACCACCACCACCACCACCATCGTCGTCACTACCACCACCACTATCGCCGCCACCACCACCACCACCAATTCCACCTCTGCTGCCGCCGCAACCACCACCACTGCCATTGTCACTGTCACCGCCACTATTGTCATCGCCACCGCCGCCACCACCACTACTACCATCGCTAATGTCGGCACTATCACCGTTGTCGTTGTTGTTGTCATCGCCATCGTCGTCACCACCACACAAAAGCACTCTTAAACTAATTTTAATAGGATAGGAAACTTTCAAATGAGTTTATTTTGAAACTAAAAGTTGGAGGAAAAGTTGAAACTAAATTTTAAAAACTACAATCTAGTTGTTTTTAAAAATTTCAAAACTCACAACTAAAAATCACTCAAACGACACCTTAATTTTTAAACACTTAATGAAAAAAAAGTTATTGTCAATCAATCAGAAATCATTTTTATTATTACTTTTGGGATAATTATTATAAAAGTCGATAAAGTTATCGTACATAGCCATTTGTACTTGGATTTGAAGTTTTAATTAAAATTGATTTATAAATGTAATGATTTATGTTTAAATGTTTTTATTCAAAAAGTAAGTTTTTTTATAGTAAAATGTAGATTTATGTTTAAATGTTTTTATTCAAAAAGCAAGTTACTAATAAAGTCTAATATAAAACTTTATCCGGCGCCAAATTTATTAAAGTTGTTTTAACTTGAAATTAATTTTGAACTCAAAATAATGTTTGTTTGTTATATTTTCATAAAAAAAAAACAAAACACTTTTTTTTTTAATTTTTCATGCATTTGTTTTATTCTTTTAAAACAATCTAATTAAAATCAAGTTATTTTGAATAGTTTCTCGTTAAAATCTGTTTTTTTATTTTTTTTTTTATTTTTGACGAAACAAGAGTAAAAAAACAAAAACAATATACAAAACAAGTGTAAAAAAAAAAAAAGCAATTTACCTGTAGGGATTGTTTTTGCCATGTAGGCAAGAGGAGGCACCATATGAGGTGAAGCCTTCTAGTGATCGTTTGTCCTGGCGTGGGAGGCGCCATCCTGAATGCCATTACCTATGCTTGTAAAGTGTCAGCACATGAGTGCCTTTTCATAAGCAGGAGGTGCCATCCCATGTTGCTCCTTGGGTGGCGCCAACTTGTTATGCTCCTTGTGAGCATGTCATGTTTGTGTAAGTTTTCTTTTTTAGTTTTTTTTCTTTCAAAGTTTGCTTCTTTTTTTTAACTGTTTGCGCAAGTTTGGTGGCACCAATTGAGAAAATGCCACCTAAGTTTTGCATGCAAAATTTTCACGTATAAAATGAGCTTCAATGTGTTTTGAAGTTTCATCCGGTTAAGAATTCACATACGCTTTCTCCATTTCTTGTTGTTGATATTGCTGCTTGAAGTTCTGTGCACTGATAATCATGAATTCACATACGTATGTTTGTGTTTATTACAACAAAGAAATGGTAACTATTGCAGATGAAGGTGCAAAGTTTGTTAGTGACGAGACAAAGTATTTTCAAGTTAAGGAAGACATAAACATTCATGAATTGAAGGAATATATGCATATGAAGATTAGACCTTCATCTGGAAGAAGGGTGACGCACCTTCATTTTTTGTTGCCCTATATCTATTGAGGAAGTTCCTATAAAATACATGACATTGGAACTTGAAGACAATGCAGATGTGCATCAAATGTTGTCTATCATTGCAAATAACCCAAACCTCAGTTGTGCCAAGGTATACGCCATCGTAGAGGACACTGTACCATAACCAGCATAGTCATAACAAAATGAAGATCCAAATGCATAGCAAATGAGGGAGTTATTGGAAGAAAAAGAAGATTTGCAGGAAACCTGTCTATGGTATCACGGATTGTATGGAAGTAGAGGTGTCAAAACGGGCCGGAACCCGGTGAGCCAGCCCGACCCACCACGGGTTCGGGCCGGGCCGGGTCGAAAAATTGGAAATTTTTGTGATACTGTCAAAAGTATAACCCGGCTCACTTAACCCGCGGGCCAAACGGGTTCGAGCCGGGTTGGGCCGGGCTGACCCACTGACCCACTTAAATTAAAAAAATATTGAAATAATTTAATGTTCTAGTTGTTTAGTAATTTCAATTATGTAGGTTAGCTTGACAATTTGGTATTTTTAAGACTTTAATGTTGTTCAACTATGAGTTGGATGGTTGAATTTTATTTTAAGACATTTGTTTTGAATGGTATTTATGTATTTGAGACATTTGAATGGTTACTTGAATGGATATTTGAGACATTTGCCTGTTATTTCTATTTGTATTTCAATCATTTGAATTGATAAATGTCTTTGATAAAAAAAAATGTCATTTTTTAAAATAAAAAAAACAGAATAACGTTTTTATTTTTTTAATTTTGATTTTTTTTTATTTTTATAAATTTGGTGAGCCAACCCACCTAACCCACCAACCCGTGGTGGGCCGGGCCGGGTTGATTTTTTCATGGCTCACCAGAAAGTGAGCCGGGTTGACCCGGCCCGTTTATTTCGCAACCCGTGGTGGGCCAACCCGTGTGGGCCGGGTTGGCCCGTTTTGACACCTCTATATGGAAGTGTTACCTCTGAAGAATGGACTAATTTAAATCTATCTCCCAACCATTGGATTTAATTTGTATTTGTATTTATGTGTTTTTAATATTTTCTATTGGACGAAAATGTTTTAATTTTGTCTGGGATTTTTATTTGTGTGTGTGATGTTTGTACCGCATAATGTAATATTGTTTATTTAGTATTTGAAGTGCAATTTTTGTTCAAACCGCAGATACGAAGATACAAAAAAAAGAAAAGAAAAAAAAAACAAAGAAAAAGCTAATATAGTGAAATTTATTAATAACACATAGTTTTTGCCAACAAATTCGTAAGACAAAAACAATAATACGAAAGGAAACCAAATTATTACAAATTTTGTTGAAATTATAATCACGAATTGTATTGATTTTCATCATCGATGATACCATACTTTACCAGAAAATGGGGACAATTACTCCTATTGTGCCCTTCACTCCCGCAATGGCTATACATCTATCTACATTGTGACTCTGTCCAATCCATTTCGTTTCTTATGTGCATACACTTTGGGCGACCTTTCGCACGAATCGTGTATGGATCAGGAACAATAAAAAGGCCCACTCTTTGAGGGATGGTTTCATCGTTGCAAAAGGGAAATCACTGGGCAGAATATGCTTCAATGACACTTTTGATTGAGTACACTTGATCTACATATTGGTAGTGGTTGATGCTAACATGAGCATATGTGACTATCACATTGAAGTAAGGATATCTGTAGGCTTGAAAAGCTCCACACTCACAGTAACATTTATTCAAGATAACGACCCATGTCTTCCCTCCCCTTTGTGTAACATGATTGAAGGGCTCTTCAACATCAAATTTAGTATGTTGGATATCATATATTTTAAGAACATAAGTACAGGAATCTGTGTGATTTTTTTTAGGGCATCCATTAACTTCCTGTAGTAACATCAACCACCAGTGAAATTAGCTCTGGTTTTCGTACCTCTTTGGACAAAATACTCGATTAATCTATCATGCATACACTTAACCAAAGTGGTTATGGGCATATTTCATGCACCTTTGAAAATTTTATTTACAACCTCTGACAAGTTTGTTGTCATATGGCCATATCTATGCCCCTAATTGTCATGTGCTATGCTCTATTTTTCTTTCAAAATGCCATAAATCCAATGCTCAATTTTGAGTCTAGTCTCACGCAATCTTGCAAGTCTCTGGTTAAATCGGTGTAGACATGTATAACCTGCATCATTTGTAATAAGAAAAACATTAATACGATGAGATGTTTCACGCGGCTTTGAAAAAAAAAATAGCATGATTTTAAATTACCCATCATTATCAGCTCTTGCTTTAACTTTGCATTCTTGAATTTGTGGTTGAAGTTGCTTGCAATATGACAAATGCAATAGACATGATAAGCATTTGGCGGTTTTCATTAGGTTGATCTCGTCACAGCCAATTTTATGAGATATATTCCATGCTTTTAGATGACATGTTGTCGTATCTTAGCCAAGAACCACGACCAATCACTTAGCATCTCCCCTTCAACAATTGCCAATGCAATGGGTAGTACACAACTATTTCCATCTTGGGAGGTCACAATCAACAGGATGCCTCGATATTTTCCATACAAAAAAGAACCATCAATTTGTATTATCGGCTTATAGAAGTTAAACATGTCAACGACATGTTTAAACGACCAAGATACATGATGAAACTGGTGAAATTGGTTGTCAAGTACATTACCAATGGAATAGTCTGTTGTCTCAATTTCGTAAACGGGTCCTTCACATTTATTGACCATCCACGCCAACCACCTAGGAAATACATCATACGTAAAGCTTTCTATTTAGCAAGCCACGTTCTTCGATACAAAACTTTATACGATTTTTCACTAGAAATCCATTCTTCAATCATCGAAATAGCCACCAATGGGTCATTTTTAACCATGTCTACAAAAACACATCAATGAATAAATTACCGTATAAAATAACTAACATATAGATAAAGATAAATTAATTTGTACCTAGAATGTAGTTGTTGATAATATTAAAGGTTAGCTTGACATGATCCTAGGATAAGTTAGCGTTGACACATTCATGTCAACCTCCCCATTTACTTATCATCCATTTAATAGTCTTATAGGACAATATTGTTGTCACTCAGGGACAATCGTCTTGACTGTTTGGACATCTTAAATTCAATACTATTGACCTTGTTTTAATAGTATCATATGTCTAGTGCATGTTCATTGAATGATGCGCAACAACCATCTTGACATCGTCTTTTGTATTAAAACATAACCCTTGATGCAACTCTTCTCTGGGTTGCCAGGTACCGCATACATCCAAACCAGAAAAATCCATTTCTTGGTCAAGATGATCCTAGTTGATATACGAATAATGAGTTGAGGAACTCCACAGTGGCCTTTGTCTTTCACCTGTGAATAACAAAAAAATAAATAAAACATAAGTTGTAATTTGTTTTTTAACACGATGTAAATCAGTATTGATCCTGACCCCAAACTTGAACACGTTGTTGTTGAACAATGGTGTTGACATTACGCTCGTCTTCTGTGCTGAATGGATTTTTGTTTGGAATTCCGGCATCTTCACCTCCATTTTCATCACCATCATCATTACCGTCACCGTCAACACCACCATGACCATACCCATCATCACTCAAATGTGTGATGAAATCATCACTGGTTAACTGTTCATCTAAACTAGGAAGTGTATTTGCTTCCATTGTTGTTTCAGTAGTCAACTATGGATAAAAGTCAGTAATCTCAACTGGCATTGATGAACAACCATCCTAATCTATGTTCACGTAAAGCTCAATTACTGTTGTAAAAGAATGTTGTTGGAAAGCATCTATCATACAATGAACATCTTAATTGATCAAAATACATTGAACATCTTCATCATCACAAATTTCAAGTTCGTTATATGTGGGCTGATTTTAACTGACCAAAAATCTACATGTGAACTTACTGATTATTTGGTCATTAGAAAGCTTTAATTTTACATGAACCTTCTTTTTTAAATTTTCATAACTAAGTTTGGGATTAATTTGAATGCTTCTTTTAGCACTTTCGAATGTAAGTCCTTGTGGACCTACAACTTTTCTACCATTCCAATAAATAAAAGCTATTAGGGAAGTCGTTTTAAAACACTATTAAGTACTTAAAATAACACAATAACAAATATATAATAAGGGAAACAAAGCAATGACAATAATAATAAAACACCAAGAACCAAATTAAATAGCAAAAACAAAACAATGAGATTATAGGGCTAAAAGAAACCAACAAGAGCAAAGTTATTTTGATGGCTTAACAAAACCTCTAATATATACTATCCAAGTGCATGGTTGGGCATTAAAAAATAATCTTGAACACAAATCAACATTCAGGATAGCGCCTCCCACCATCTAAGGTAGCATCATTTAGGTTGGCACCACCCATTAGGAAACTACTCTTAAGATGGTGCCTCCTACTTCCTTAATGGGTTTATTTTTTTTCTTTACCTATCACCAACGAAACTTCATAAACATCAATATAATATATATATATATATATATATATATATATATATATATATATATGCAGCCACCCATTTTTCATATGCATTTGAATTTTTTTTTCCATTGGGTCATGTCATTAATTGTAGCATACAGTCTAAACCTCCATTGGTATGGTCATTTCGTGTGTGTTTGGAAACCCTTTAAAATCATGGTGGAGCATGGTGAGGTGGGTCAAACTTGATTTTGACCAAAATTTTGCATGTTTGATTATCTTAGTAGAATCAATTTTAGTGAAAAAAATCATGGTGGAGTTGAAGCAAGTAGGAGTAGCTTTTACTTCTACCAAAATCAATTCTAGTTGGATTTTGTCTAATTTACCCTCACATCATACCCTCATGCATATGTTTATTATTTATTGATTTAAAAATATAATTAAAAATCTTGCTATATTTATTTAATGGGTAAAATATGTTTTTAGTCCCTATACTTTCACAAAAATTTGGTTTTAGTCCCTATATTTTCAAATTCACCATTTTAGTCCTCGAACTTTGAAAAACATGTGAATTTAGTCCTTTAACAGCACTAACATCGATATAGGAAAGAGACTAAATCCACATGTTTTTCAAAGTTTAAGGACCAAAATAGTCGATTTGAAAGTATAAGGATTAAAATCAATTTTTAATGAAAGTACGGGGATCAAAAACATATTTTACCCTTATTTAATTTTGAATGCATTTTATCTAATTTACTCTCACACTCATACCCTAAATAGTATGATAAATCATATTAAAAAAAAAGAAAATATTGTTTATTATTTATTGATTTAAAAATATAATTAAAAGTCTTGCTATATTTATTTAATTTTAAATGCATTTTTTCTAATTTACCCTCACACTCATACTCTAAATAGTATGATAAATGATATTAAAAAAAAGAAAAAAAAATCCAAACTAATATATATGTATATATATATATATATATATATATATATATAACTAATTATAATAGAAAAGTTTACATAGACATTAAAACCCATTTTGGTCATTATAACCTCAAAATCAATTTTGATTCAAAGTATCCAAACAACATTCTTTTAAAAAATTACTTTTCTGATATCTGTTATCCAAACAAAAATCACGTTACTCCATAATCAATTATGACCATAATCAATTCTATAAAATCAATTTCATTCAAAATCAATTTTGCCACCTCCAATCCAAACACACACTTCATTGGTAGAGTTTGAAAAAAAATTGTGTAGCCTGTTGCAAATTTTTTGTATAGTTGTTTCACTTCATTTCACTAAAAGCACGCATCGAATGGCTTACCACAACTACAAGTAGGATGAAGATTTGAAAATTTGATTTGATTTTAAGCCACTGTAAATTTTTCAAATGCATCTGAATTTTTTTTCATTGGGTCATGTCATTAATTGTAGCATACAGTCTAAACCTCCATTGGTATGGTCATTTCATTGGTAGAGTTTGAAAAAAAAAATTGTGTAGCCTATTGCAAATTTTTTGTATAGTTGTTTCACTTCATTTCACTGAAAGCACGCGTTGAATGACTTACCACAACTGCATGTAGGATGAAGATTTGAAAAGTTTGATTTTATTTTAAACCGTTGTAAATTTAAACCGTTGTAAATTTTTCAAATGCATATGAAATTCTTTTCATTGGTTCATGTCATTAATTGTAGCATATAGTCTACACCTCCATTGGTATGCTCATTTCATTGGTAGAGTCTGAAAAGAAAAAATTTGTAGCCTATTGCAAATTTTTTGTATAGTCGTTTCACTTCATTTCACTAAAAGTACGTGTTGAATGGCTTACCACACTTGTATGTGCGATGAAGATTTGAATAGTTTGATTTGATTTGAAACCACTAAAAGCATGAGGGGCATGGGGGATTAAAATAAAAAGTTTGATTTGAAAACTACATCCAGGATGGTGCCTCTTGCACAAATAAAAAAAATTGAATAGAAGACACTGTCCAAGATGGCGCCTCCTGTATAGACAAAAGTAAATGGAAGCTACATTTTAGTTAGCGCCTCCTGCTTATTTCTTTTTGGCTAAATTGCAATTTTGGTTCCCCTATAATTTCTAATTAGCGATTTTGGTCCCCTTGTTTTAAAAAAAATTGTAATTTTGATCCAATCCTCAATTTTGCATATGTTTTTTCCTTTTATGTTAGTCCAATTGAATCATAAACCTAACATATTCACTTAAGAAATCATAAAAAAATAATAAATTTAATTAAAATATAAAAAATAAAAGAAATAAATGTATGCAAATTTGAGGATTTGATCAAAATTACAAATTTTTTAAAACAGGGGGACCAAAATCGTAAGAAAAAAAACTAGGGGACAAAAATCGGTAATTAGAAATTATAGGGGGACCAAAATTGCAATTTAGCCTTTCTTTTTATATAAACCCTAACCAATGTAACTTGAAACACAACTCATAACTCCAACAACACTATATATATGCACCTTTTAAGTAGAAATACAGAAACCTAGCTTTAAAAATGTAAAATTGTTCGTGTATTAGAGTTAATACATTTGCAAAATATAGGGATACATACATAATTCATTGACAACTAATTGCGTAAATCGTGAGATTTGCTCGAGAAGTACCTCCCAGCTCCCACGTCTCATCACATAAGAAACACAAACACTATTATGTCTTTGGAGAACTATATATACATTAACAATGACTGATTTTTGGTGCATTAGATCCTGATATATTAAAACTTTTGTTTTGAATCTATGTCGTCAATTAAGTGATGACGTGACACCATCTCAACGACTTATATATATTAGGGATTCAATGCAACAAAAAAAAAAAATTATTAAGGAATCAAAACAAAAATTAGGGCCTCAAGCATATTTAAACCCAAATGAAATCTAAAACAATTGATCATAGTATTATATTATACTACTCGGGAGTTTAGTGGGTATGCTTTAGCATCTAATCAAACTTAATAATCAGTTAATCACAATGTTATATTATACTACTTAGGAGTTTAATGGGTGCGCTTTAGCATCTAATCAAACTTAATTGATTTTATGGGTCTAACTCCAACCAGCATTGTGACTATAATATTATATTATACCACTTGGGAGTTTAGTGGGTAACAGCCAAATTGGGAATTTACTAGTGTAGTTTTATCTCAACAGGGTCACCTGATTGCTTATTTTAGCAAGAAACTTTGTCCTAAGATGCGCCTGGCCTCGACTTATGTCCGCGAAATGTATGCAATCACCGAATCTGTAAAGAAATGGCGCCAGTACTTGGTTGGCCACCATTTTAAAATATTCACTTATCAGCAGAGCCTTAAACATATGTTATCATAGGTTTTTCATACCCCCGAGCAACAAAAGTGGGTTTTGAAATTGCAAGTCTATTCTTATGAGATCATTTACAAACCTGGTCGCACCAATGTTGTTGCTGATGCACTATCCCGGAGTCATTCTGAAACCTCAGTGCTTTTCGCCCTTTCATCCCCTGTTCTAATGCTAGTTGACACTTTGCGCCAATACTTTGGCACTGACCCTGATGGTATTTCCTTATTCTCCAAGTGCAATTCGGACCCGACCTTCCAGTCCACTTTTCATACTTCTCGCGGACTGGTGTATTTCAAGGACCGCTTATGTGTCCCAAACTGTAACTAGCTGTGCCAATCCTTGATACATGAATTTCACTCGACCCCTATGGCAGGCCATTCGGGTTATCGACCTACCCTGACCATAATTCCAGCTTCTTTCTATTGGCCGAGCCTCGCTGCCGACGTCAAGTCCTTTGTAGCTGCTTACACCACATGTCAAAAAAATAAATATTCAACAGCTAGAAATGCTGGACTCCTACAGCCTTTACCACATCCCCAGTAAGTATAGGAGGATATTTCCATGGACTTTTTGACCCACCTGCCAAACTCCTTTGGCCACTCTAGTGTTTGGGCCATTGTAGACCGCCTCTCCAAGTATGCCCATTTTGTTGCTCTTCCGACAAAATTCACTGCTCAGAGCTTGGCTCGCCGTTTTTCCTCTGAAGTATGTCATCTTCATGACATCCCTCTTTCCATTGTTTCAGACAGGGACTCGATTTTTCTTAGCAAATTTTGGCACGAGCTGTTCCGCCTGCAAGGAACCACACTCAAGTACTCCTCGGCTTATCATCCTGAAATTGATGGCCAAACCGAGGTTGTCAATCAATCCCTTGGCGCTTACCTTCGGTGTTTTGCTGGAGATTATCCGCGTCGTTGGTAGCCATTACTACATTTGGCTGAATTTTGGTACAACACAGCCTTTCATTCAGCAATAGGTATGACCCCATTCCAGGCACTATATGGATGGCCACCTCCCCGGCTACCAGATTATATCCCTGGATCCACTACACTCTCGGATGTAGCCCTTTCCCTACAAGAATGCCAACAAGTTCTTCAGAAACTCATGGACAACTTACGTTGCAGCAATCGGCGTATGATATCTCAGGCCAACAGTAAGCGGGGTGATGTTACCTTTGAAACTAACGATTGGGTTTGGCTCAAACTCCATCCTTATCGCCAAACCTCCTTAATCCGAGCAGCCTCCCGGAAACTAATGCTGTGGTTTTATGGACCGTTTCAAATTCAGCGTCGCTTAGGGGTCGTGGCTTATGAACTGCTCTTACCTCCGAAAGCAAAAGTTCATCCAGTTTTTCATGTGTCACTGCATAAGCGCTTTAAGGGCAATCCGCCATCAACACCACCCCCTTGCCAGTGGAATTATTTCCCGAGGACACCCCTGCAGACTCTCTTCCTCAGCCTGATTTCCAACCCCCTTTAGGGAACTGCACCAGCTCCTTTTCACACTTGGGTTTTAGAGACTACCACAGAGACCCACCAATCAGAAGACGCTTCTTTCTGCAATTCCAAGACCGTGCCTCCAGCTGGTCTCCACTCACCATCTGATTCATCGGATCCTCCACGATCCTCCTTGAGTGGGTCTTCCGTCTTTGAGGACAAAGACTTTTCTGAACTAGCGGGTATTGATGCAAACCCAGGCCCAAATGTGTCCAACAGGCCCAAACGAGAGATCAAGAAGCCTGTTAGGTTTCAGAACTTTGTTTAAAATAAGATTAAATGTTATTTTTGATCCTTTACGTTTTAGTATTTTTTTATTTTGGTACAACATTTTAAAAATTTTATTTTGGTCATTTATGTTTTCAAAAAATATCATTTTAATCCTTTATTCAATTTTTCATTTAAAACGTTAGTATTCCGTTAATATATAAATTTTGAAACAATTAATTTAAAATAGTAGCGGTTAAAAATCACCACTATTTTTATTTTATTTTAAAAATAATAAACCACCGAAAAACATCATCCTCTCCTCCAACCTACCAAGTCAAAAATGAGGTAACTTGCAAAGTATACGAAATCGCACTTGCACTTACATCCAGCGACTGTCATCTTCATTGTTTAACTTGCGCACCTCAAAATAGGCTTTAAGTAGCAAAGCATTTCTAACCCCCTTTTTTATTCTCTCTACCTACTTCCTCTAATTCTCAATAGATTTCTTCTAAATATTCACTCTCATGTCCTTTCCTTTTGTTTTTCTTCCTACACCATACGCACCTACTCCGATGACAGTGAAATTGGAGATGTGTGATACGAATCTGTGAGAGATGGTAGACCACCGTGTTGTCCAAATTCGCCTCCGCCAATAACCTCGGCAACGTCTTCACCGATCCTCCTCGTGGGGTTATGATTTGGGATTTTGATTTAGATGTAGGATTGTGATTTGGGGGTTTTTGATGAATGTGAAATTTTGATTTGGGATTTCGATTTGAATGTGTATAGGATTTTGATTTGAATTTGGAATTGTAATTTGAATATTGATTTTTTTGTTGTGATCTTCATCTGAGTTGTTCTTCATCATCTGGAGAATCGCCGGATTTGCCTGAAGCTCTTCGCCGGCGAAGATATGAACCATTTTTCTGCAGTGGGATGTTGCCGACCACAAGGCCAAGTTGGGGGTTACGTTAACGGAATCAATTTTGTTTAGGGGTAAACTCGGCAATCAGGTACTTGTTGATGGAGGATGGAGGATTCATATTGGGAAAAGAGAAAGGGGATGGACGATTCATACCGAGAAAGGATTTGGAGTTTATAATTTTTGAAATTTTAATAGAAAAAAATTGTGACGATTTTTAATTGTCACAATGTTTAAATTAATTATATTTATAATAACATAATTATTTTATATTTTGTGACGTTTTTTAATCGTTGTTATATTAAATTAATTATTTTAAAATTTAAAACATTGACGGTGTTAACGGAAAACTGAAAAAATGATCAAAATGACACATTTTAAAAATATAAATGATCAAAATAAAATTTTTAAAACGTTATGTATCAAAACAAAAAAAAATACTAAAATATAAAGGACGAAAAGTAACGATTAGTCTTAAAATAATTCTCGTTTGCTTTTATTTCCGTTGAATTTCAAATATTCCTAGAAACTTTTTTATGTCGTGATGTTGACACGTGTAGGGCCACTGGCCCAAGTAGGGTTACATTAATGTTATTTATCATTGGTGAATGAATGAATTGAAGCAGAGAAAGTTGTCATTTTTCTCCTTTGTCTATTTTAGTAGCGTAGCCATACAGTACCCTAGTTGTCATTTTTATTCCTTTATTTATTTTATTTTAGTAGCGTAGCCCTACAGTAGTCTAGTTGTCATTTTTATTCCTTTATTTATTTTATTTTAGTAGCGTAGCCCTACAGTCTATTTTAGTAGCGTAGCCTAGCCTTGAACGGTGCATCAGAACTTCTTACCGTTGACTTCATTTTCTTTCATCCAATTAAGTTAATGCCGTCTTCTTCAACATCCTCGAAATCGAAACCCCAGTGGAGATACGATGTGTTCATCAATTTCCGGGGGAAAGACACCCGAAAGAATTTCGTTTCTCATCTGTATTCTGCCCTTGCAAATTCTGGAGTCAACACTTTCCTCGACGATGAGAAACTTGCTAAGGGACAAGAGCTGATATCAGAACTGTTCCACGCCATAGAAGGGTCTCAAATATCCATTGTTGTTATCTCCAAAAATTACATTTACTCTGCATGGTGTCTCGATGAACTGGTCAAGATCATGGAATGCCATGCATTTAGAGGTCAGGTGGTTTTGCCCGTATTTTACGATATTGACCCGTCATTTTTACGTATCCTGCAAGATGTTTCTTTCGAAGATATTTTTAGAAACAACAATGACTTCCAGCAGATGAAACTATGGAAGAAAGCACTGACAGAAGCAGCAAATTTAGCAGGTTGGCATTTGAAAAATTACAGGTATGTATATCTTTTCTGTTTTGGTTCTTTTATTTCCGAAAATCACTCACTTATATGTACTTGCTATTTATGACTTTTCTGATGTACCCGTAAAAGGTTTAAAGCATGTTTGAGTTAGCTTATTCTAAAACACTTCTAGAAGAAGAAAACAAGAAGAAGAAAACAAAAATAAATTTCTCCATAAACTAAAATTAGTTTATACATAAGTTAATTTTTAAAAAGTCTCACATCTTCTAGATGAGAGAGTTTCTACAAATTAACTTATACATAAACTAATTTTAGCTTATTAAGAAGTTCATTTCATGTTTTTCTTCTTATTTTCTTCTTATAAAAGTGTTTCTGGATAAACTTAGCCAAACAGGCTTACAGTAAAAGTGTTTCTGCTACAAACACTATGGCAGAAAGACATAGGAGTTCAATACTGTCTGAGGCTTTATGCAACTGAGATTTTATGCCTGAGGCTTACAGTAAAAGTGTTTCTGCTACAAACAGTAACATTTTGAGCCCATTGTCATTTCGGGTTATTTTTTGTTGCAGAAATGCAAACGATGTTGTGAAGGAAATTGTTTGTGCAGTTTTGAAAAGACTAGATAGAACCTACTTGTCTATCACAGACTTCCCAGTCGGATTAGAATCTCGTGTGCAATGTGGTATTGGCTTTCTAAGAAAGCAAACAAGAGGAGCTTGTATATTAGGGATTTGAGGAATGGGGGGATTGGTAAAACAACCATAGCCAAATCCATTTACAATGAAATTCATCATGAATTCGAACATACAAGTTTCCTTGCAAATATTAGAGAAGTTTGGGAAAGAGATCGGGGCCAGATTGATTTACAAAAGCAACTTCTTTCAGATATCCTTGAAACAGAGAAAATGAAGCTGCATAGCATTGATCGGGGAAAAGCTATGATCAAGGAAACGTTTTGCAAAAAAAGAGTACTTGTTGTACTTGATGATGTGAATGAGTTTGAACAATTAAATGCACTATGTGGAAATCGCAATGGGATTGGTCAAGGAAGTGTGATAATCATTACAACCAGAGACGTACATCTACTCAATGTGCTTGATGTTGACCATGTACTTCCAGTAGAGGAAATGAATGAAAGTGAGTCCCTTGAGCTTTTCAGTTGGCATGCTTTTAGGGAAGCAAATCCAACAAAAGACTTTCTTGAACTCTCTAAACAAGTAGTCACATACTGTGGAGGACTACCACTAGCTCTTGAAGTTCTTGGATCTTACTTGTACAAGAGAAGAAAGTTAGAGTGGCAAAGTGTATTATCAAAACTAAAAGAAATACCCAATGATAAAATACAAGAGAAGTTAAAAATAAGCTACGATGGTTTAACAGATCATATGGAGAAGGACATATTTCTTGACATATGCTGCTTCTTTATCGGCAAGGACAGAGCCTATGTCACAGAGATACTAAATGGTTGTGGACTTCATGCTGAAATTGGAATAACAGTCCTGGTAGAAAGGAGCCTCATAAAAGTTGAAAAGAATAACAAACTCGGAATTCATGATTTGCTACGTGATATGGGAAGAGAAATTGTTCGTCAAAGTTCACCGCGACAACCACAGAAGCGCAGTCGATTATGGGTTCATGACGATGTACTTAATATATTGACCAAACATACCGTAGGAACTTTCTCTTACTATTTTCGAATTTTCAATCATCCTTGATGATCTTATCAGGACCATAATAAAACCTTTTGGTTTTTATTTTCTGAATTATATCGTTTTTCTTAATTTTTGGCTAAAAACCATAGGATTTATAACTCTGACTTCTGAAAGCATTTGTCATGTAATGTGCACTAGATTTATGGTTAGGCACTTTTGTGTATTACTACTTGTTAGCTTTCTCCTGTGAAAACAGCAAAGTTTTCCCTTCATTTCTAAAATTTTTTATGCGCGTTTTTTTCATAGGGAACAGAAGCCATTGAGGGATTGGCTTTGAAGTTGCAAAGAACTAGCAGAGTTTGCTTCAGTACCAAAACATTTGAGGAAATGAAGAGACTGAGACTTTTGCTACTTGATCATGTCCAACTTGCTGGAGATTATGGGCTTCTTCCCACACACTTGAGATGGGTTTATTGGCAAGGATTTTCATTAAAATACATGCCTGACGAATTTTATCAAGGAAACCTAGTTGCTATTGACTTAAAACACAGTTATCTTAAACTAGTATGGAAAGAGCCCCAGGTATATTCTACATGATATTTTCTATGATGACAATATTATTTGCTTCTACCATCTACTTTACTAATCTTTTATTAAAAAAAAAAAAATCTCTTGCAGTTGCTGGAAAGGCTAAAATTCCTCAATCTCAGTCATTCCAAGTACTTATCAAAGACCCCGGATTTTTCAAAAGCACCAAATCTTGAGAAGCTCATTCTTAAAGATTGTCCAAGCTTGTATGAGATACACCATTCAATTGGAGATTTAAGTAACCTTCTTCTATTAAATTTGAAGGATTGCACATGCCTTGGCAATCTCCCAATTATCTACAAGTTAAAGTCTTTAGAAACACTCATCCTTTCTGGTTGTTCAAAGATTGACAAGTTAGAAGAAGACATAGTGCAGATGGAATCCTTAACAACTCTAATTGCAGACAATACTAGTGTAAAACAAGTTCCCTTTTCGATAGTAAGATCAAAAAAGATTGGATATATATCCCTTTGTGGATACGAAGGATTGGCACGTGATGTATTTCCTTCTCTCATATGGTCTTGGATGTCTCCAACAAGAGGTCTTGTATCCTCTATTCAATCATTTCAGAGCACGTCAACATCTGTAGTCTCTATGAATATACAGGATAATAATTTGGGTAACCTACTATCAAAGCTCAGTGAATTTTCAAAACTTCGAAGTATTTGTGTGCAATGCGACTCAGATTTTCAACTAACTCAAGAATTAAGACATACTCTGGATGACTTATGCAATGCAAATTTTGCTGGATTGGAAACAACATATGCATCACAAATTTCAGAAAATTCAGTTGTATCTCATTTGATTGGAATCGGAAGTTACCACCAAGTCATCGATATACTTGGCAAGAGCATATCAGAGGTTCTCTCTCTCTCTCTCTCTCTCTCTCTCTCTCTCTCTGTATGTCTGCCTTACATTTACTATTCACTTTTATAGAGCATGGAATAATCTTTACTTGGCAGAAATATGTATTTGTTTATTACTCATGAAATATAGGAATTGAAACGTAAGGAGGGGGATATATGTATGCTTCACTTTTTTGGCATTTAGGTTTGGGCGACCTAAGTGAATTTTCCCTTGGCTGGGAGCACTGCTCTGTCATTTCTCTTCTTTTTTTTTATAATAAACTGAATTTAATAATAGTCTCCTTTTCTAGATAGGAGCTAAGATTACGAGTCCCCATTTTGGAGTCCTTGATGACAATCTTAAAATTCAACACACAAGTATTGTCTTGAACAAATTTATGGTTAGATATTATAAAGAAATATGTGTTTCTTTATTGATGATTTGAGTATTACAGAATACACTTATATATAGAATCAGAGCCTAACAGCTAGAGATGAGATAAGGCAACAAATATTTGAAATACCTCTCTATCCCTATTAACAGAAAAAGATAAAATCCTTATCACAACTAAACCAGAAAATTATCCTATCTAATATCTCAGTGATCTGATACTCTATTAGATTATCAAACTTTTTTGTAAGTAAGGATCATAAAGAACATGTAGAAGGTGAAAACACGTGTAAAATGTGTGCAATAGTGCGTGAACCAACTTTGGAAAATGTCCATTATCTCATTACAGGTTGAAAGTCTTTTGGACATCAGTTTTGCAACTTTTTCTTTTGGTAAGAGTTTCACAACTATTACTGAAGTAGAAATCTCTCCTAACTATTGACTGAATTAATTTCAATCCATTTCCTTTCTATTATTTTTATGCAGTTCACTTACTTATCTTCTTAAACAGACACTATAATGGCACAAAATATCCACTTGAATAGCATAGTTACATAAATAACTAAGCTTTTGTTCATGATACAGGCCTTGACAACCCATAGCTCCAGTGATTTTCTCCTTCCAGGTGACAATTATCCTTATTGGTTAGCCTATACAGGGGAAGGATATTCAGTACCTTTTCAAGTGCCTGATGATAATGATTGCCACATGAAGGGAATGATTTTGTGTGTTGTTTATTCATCAACCCCTGAAAACATGGCAACTGAAAGTCTTACTAGTTTCTTCATCTTTAATTACACAAAGTGCACCATTCAGATATACAAGCAAGCAACAACAATGTCCTTTACTGATGAAGATTGGCAGGCCGTAATATCAAATCTAGGACCTGGTGACAATGTGGAGATTTTCGTAACTTTTGGGCATGGAATGATTGTTAAGAAGACAGCTGTCTATCTAATATATGGTCAGCCAATTACAATGAGAATGGAGCCATCACCTGAAGTGAATGCGCAGCCATTACCTGATGTGGAAATGGATCCATCTCTTAATGTCGAAATGGAGCCATCAAAAAAGCCAAAGAAACATATCTTTTCAAAAATTGCAAAGAAAATGAGAGTATGTTTATGCTTGAACTAGAACAAAGGTTTCAACAATTTTTTCTTGGGCATTCCATTGTTTTTTATGTGGTAATTGTCTTTTCACTGCACAACTCAACATTGTATATGATATCATGACAAAGGTATGATGATATACAACTGTTAGATAATTTTTGGAGGAATACTGCTATTCTAACTTTGAGCACAAGTTTAGCAAACATTCGAGGGAATGGGACAAATAAAACAATCTGTTAGTAAACTGTTAGTAAATGTATTTATCGATAAATTACATTTTATTGTCTTTCGATTATTGATAAAACATTTTATTATCCTCACCTAGTAGGATAAGGCTTCTTGTTTTTGTTGAGAACCAACAGGGCCCTGGATTGCCTGCAGTCAGGTTTCACACATTCAGTCCTGCAGTGCAGTCAACATCTAATGGCTAAATTTTATTTTCCTTCTCTCTGACTGCAGAAAATCTCCAGATTTTATTTTCCTTCTCTCTGACTGCAGAAAATCTCCATATGATCGACAGGGCCTTCGGATCTTTAGGTAGTACCTTAAATTTAGATTGGCACCCTCTTATTACTTGAGGAATTGGATAAGCTTAATACAACACGATATTATTGAACAAGTCTTAGGAAGGTTGTTGGGTATTGTTCATGTGAATTGTGAAGTCGAAAAAATTGAAGAATTGGATTCTGAGGAGTTTTATATCTGAATAGTAATGTATGCACACACTGGTGGATGTAGTTCAATTTGTCTTCAAGCAAATAAAGATGGAGTCAATTGCACGCTGTATAAGCTCTATTACTATTGCCTTATTCTTACCAAAGTATATCGTATAAACTATTACATCGCTGATAACAGCTTATTAATTTCTGCATAAGTGTTACAAAAACATACCTATACCAAATAAATAAAAAATGAAGGCCAGAGCAGCTATCCGGAGACATACAAGGTGAAAATTTGAACAAATCACTTGCTTGGCCACATCTCCCATAAAGTTGAAATGAAGCATAAACTAAGATGAAAACTAATAGCGGTTCCAGTAGGTTCTGCGTCTGAACCAGTTGTAATCAGGCAAACGCTGAATAGGTCCCATAGCAGCAATTGCAATATCCTGTAAGGGCAAATGTAACATAAGTTCTGACACAAGGGACAGAACAAAATGCCTAGAAAATGAAATGGTGTCTGTATTACGGAAACAAGATGTATGGTTCAACCAATACCTTGTCGTAAATAAATCGGTTAGCAACACGTTTTATTGTGCTTGCATCGACAGCATCAATTCTGGCAAACAATTCTGCAAATGGTATTCTTCTGCCGTAGGTGAGTAGCTGAAACGATGAGCAGATAAGAAGTAAATAAATGAAATCAAACAGTAGCAGCATATTTAAAAACATTGTACAGATTCTATTATAATTGTAGGGCAAACGATGATACACTTTCAGCATGAAAGCTATTGGCCGTTGATGTGTCTACAGACATATCTTATAAGCAAAGGTTTTACACACAATCTCTTGTCAAAACTTTCAACACTATGTAAACACAAAATATCAATTTTCTACATACAGAATAAGGATATGGTTGTGCTATCATCTGTATTTTAATCATCATGTTCCTAATTGAAAGTGGGAATCTTATTTTCTCACAATGCATGCACCCATCTCTTTCTAAATCAAAAGCAATTTTCTTTCTTAAAATAAATTTGTGGAAAAGGAAACCTTACCTATTCCAAGGCCAGCCTCAGTAAAGGCCAGTGTTTTTGGTAAATTTACTCCTATATTATCAATTTGAATATATA
Source organism: Pueraria montana var. lobata (assembly GCA_026413185.1). Lineage (NCBI taxonomy): Eukaryota > Viridiplantae > Streptophyta > Magnoliopsida > Fabales > Fabaceae > Pueraria > Pueraria montana. The sequence continues at coordinate 14,493,237 of CM048653.1, forward strand.
ACTTAAGACAGTGAGACTCTCATTCTCCCCACTCTCTAAATTAGACATTCTTAATATTCTCTCTTCCTTTTTTTTTTGGATATTCATTTCCCAGACTAATTAAAAAATTTCTCTCAATCATCTCAAATACCATACTTTTATTTTTATCTAGATAATTGATGTTCTTAATTGTCTATCTCTTTCAATTTACCTCTTTTATCTCTATCTCTAATTTGGTCCTCCCAACTGAATTCCCAAATTTTTCAAAATGTGCGAGGTAGTAAGGTACCCACCCAATGTGAATGACTCCCTCACTCATAGTCTTTCTCTCTCTCTTAACTGACTTAGTTTTTCTCTCCCTAACTGCCACAATACTCATCAGCATTACATCACATTGGTTTGGGCCTGCACCTTCTATGTGAATAGACATGCAAAATAGCAAGCTTGTCTTTCCTATCAGGCTGTCAGACAGGACTTCCAGTTTTAATTAAGTTTGGGCTTCCTGCTATGACTTTTTTTTTTAAAAAAAGAAAGCAACTAGTCACAAGTGTATTTTGCACTAAACAGGTAAATAGTTTTCTACTTCCACTAAAGTGTCAAATAATTTTATTTACACCTGTAAATTAGCAAAGCCACTCTCATTATGCCCTTCATTTTTTTTTTATCATGAAATTGCTAAGAGTTAAGATTTATTGTACCTGACGCCCAATATCTTCAGCTACTGGACTTGTTCCATCTATGTGAAGCAGGAGTGAAGATTTCAACTGTAAAAAACAATTTTAAGTGGCTATAGCACAATAATAGAATGCAAAAATAAATTGAGAAAAGCAACATTTAATTTTTTTTTATTAATAAATGCAAGAGACCAATATAACAAATATCAAACAAAAGTAAAATATATGTCCTACCTATTCAAGGTTCCAACGGCCCTCTGGAGTCTGGACATACAGACTATAATTGGGATAGGTTATTATCAATGGTGCTAAGGACAAACCTTGAATTACTCATAGTCAACTATCACCTTTTTGGGATAAAAGATAACCATCACATGTTAACTAAATACAGTAAAAACAATAAAGTACTTCTATCACGATAACCTAACCCAATGCGTAGATAGTGAGCAAATTTCCATTAATTAGAAAAACAATTTCCAATATATCAGGAGACAATAAAACATGAGGATTGCAAGCAGATGGGATTGTCAGATTGTGAAGATAGTGAAATTGCCAACCTTCACAGGCTGCTGGCACACACAACTTTGATGGATTGAGCAGCGAGAGCTGTAGTCCATGACCTATGTGGATGGTTTTAACCTAAATTGACATCATCTCTCACCTGACTCATCTCTCTCAATCGTCTCAGTCCACTGTGGTTTTCTGTTCATTGACTTCCGGACATCATGGATCCCTTACACCCTTGAACTATGCCTCAGTTCTTCATCAATCTTTGTCACAGGGAGGATGGTCCTCTATTCCACTGTAACATTGTCAGTCTCTCATACCCACAACCCACACCTCTGTTCTTCATCAATCTCTGTTGCTAGGTGAGTGGTTCGAGTTTGGTCTCTGCTGGGTGACAGTATTATTAACTCGTAACTTTAGCTTGTAACTATGTGTTTTCAATCTAACACACGTGGTCTTCTTTCCCTGGGAGATGGTTTTATGTGTAGTGTACAAAAACTTATGTAGGTGTAATACTAAACTAATCAAGTGCCAATGAATCTAACATATCTTGCATGCAGAAGCCAAATTCCATTTCACATTAAATTAGCCGGGCAAAGAAACAGTGTGTAAAATAGGAGCAATGGTACACACCTGATTACGAGCACGTGTAACATCATCTTCTGAAACCCGATAAGCCAACTTGGTTGTCTCATACATTATTGCATAGCTTAAGTCATCCAAGCAATCTTTCTGAAGAACAAATTTAAAAAAGTGTTTTCGTTAAAGAAAACTTTAAATATAGGGAGGGGAGAAAAAGTAATAAAGAATCTTCTATGAGAAGAGAATGTATAAGACAATGTATTTTGCATACAACTTAAGTATAACGTTCTATCAATAAAATTAGGATAAACGTTGCCACAGCAATCTAGATTCTACATGGTTAATATATACAAAAAATTCTCTCCAATCCAGCGCAAGCTTGCAAAGAAGGATATCCTTCACTACAATTAATGAAACCAATTCTTTCCAATTAACAAATAAATTAGAGAAGTTCACAATGCTATAAAAATCTGATGTGTGTTACATGCCACAAGTTAGTGGAGTGCCTATGACATTCAAATACTAAGATCAAAATTTGGAAGTATGAAGGAGATGATTTTGCATCAAACAAATTCATAGTTTCAAGTTTCTTCGGATTTAGTCCATTAGGTCAATTTTAGTATTTTGCTGTTTGGACCTAAAGGAGGGGTGTCTTGGTCACGTCTACTTATGGGCCCTATTTATGTGGGTTATCCCCATAGGTTCCAATTATTTGGTCTTATTATTATTATGATTATTAGTGGCTAATTATTTAACTACAGCCTTAGCTTGTGGACTTCTAGGTCCTCATGTTTCAGTTAGTGAAGTGATGTTTTCAGCTATTAAGAAATAAATAAATAGTTTGTTTCAACTAAAACTATAGCTTCCGAAGAGTGAACCTGAGCCATATCTTACATAATCTGTTTTGTTTTGATCTTATTTCATTTGAACCTGTTTGCCGGATAAGACAACATAAGCCACCCCAATATACAATCAAAAATACTAAACCATCATTCTACAAAGATTTCCTAATCATATGAATTATGAAACCCTAGTAGCATTATCCTCTGTAGATCCTGTTCCCAGTCACAAATAAGCATCCTAAATAGTTTTTAAGAATACAAGTAAAAATATGCTGCATCATAAACATTATACTTTATACATTGATGTGTCATTTGATTTAATACTTAGGAGAAAATTGCATCAAGAAAATACGGAGAAAAAATTGGGGGGAAATGAGGTCTAGTCCTGTTCGTAAAGGAAGATAAATTTCAGGGGAAATTGGCAGGGGTGCCACATGTGTTTCCCCTCAAATCAGCAAGAACAGGAAAACTGTTGTTGCTGTCCAGAATATAAAAGGAAACTAAAAGGCCATTGGAAGTATAATAGGAAAGAAAAATATAAAAATCAAAATACAATTATTAGAAACATCCAAGAGGGGAGGGCTAAATGTGATTGGCAGATACTTGGTGTCTGGTATTCAAGATCAAGTCTATATGTAAACAATAAACAAATGCATTGTAAAATGCCAATCATGGAATCTACATGGTAACTCACCTTAGCAACAGCATAAACACCAAAAAGACCTGTATCCTTGTAATTGGTATTGAAGGCCATCATGCTTTCTGCAACTTCATTAATGCCAACTCGTTGCGCCAACTCAGAACTGTTCACAATTAAAATTTACTCCATTATGTGATTATGAGGAGGCAGAGCAGCTAGTTTTCTAATTTGGGGGAAAAAAAGGTGCTCAAGTGGTGTACCCCATGTGTTTTCCACCTCCTGCGGACTTATTCCAAGAACCCAACATAGCTTGCATGACCATCAGAGCAATGGAATCAGGGTCTGTCCAAGCAGCACCTTCAAAAGCTACGGCAAATTGTGCAAAGGGAATATCATCATCCAAAATTCTAACCTGTTTTTGGAACAAGCAGTAAGATAGTCATTCAATTTTACTACCGAACAAGACAGTTTTATATGCGCTCAGCATGTATATTCTAATAATCTTGCCTCAGAACCGGTAAAAATGGCTGGTTCTTTTGCAACTAATTGAGAAGCTGTGGTGGGATCTGTTGACAACTTCGTAAACAATGTTTTTACTTGCTCAACGATTTCTTCGTGCTTGACAGCTCCAGATGCAGCAACCACCTGAGAAATCAGACCCAAACAGAACAGCCATCAGGCCATTTATCTTATTTAGGTATTAAAAGATAATCTGTATGGAATACGTTACAAAATAACCATGTTCTAAGAATACTATCAGATGCATTACTAACAAGATATATACAAACAGGACCTCAATAATTTTCTGCATACCATCCTAGGAGCCGTGTAGTGTGTCTGAATGTAGTTTTGCAAATGATCTTTCGTGATTGTCTTAATATTCTGAGCAGGTCCAAGAATTGTTCTACCAAGTGGAGTGTACTGGAAAGCAGTTGCATGTAAATGGTCAAAAATTACTTCCTCCATTTGCCCCTCAACCTACAAGCAGTTGCAAGTGATAAACCAATTAGAAAGAGAATGTTACTATGTTAGCCTGTCATACATAAACCAATTCAGGAGAAAACAGGCAGCTACAAAGGAATAAAAATAAACTCAAATAAATAGAAGAGTGATTTTGCATAGCAATGGACTCAACACATACACAAAGATATATACGTATAACATTTAAGAATCTTTTAACTGTTGTCATCATATAGACACATAAATATAAAAAGTGAGAGACTTGCAGTTCTACAGGTTGGTGACGTGGGGATCTAGTGGCCGTATTAAAAGTAAAGTAAGCAAACAAAATCACAACCCAATTCTAAATCAAAATCTAACCTGATACAACTATACTTCCACCAATTACTGCTCAGCTACTTCGCTAGACATAAGAAATTGGATCTCATTTCATCAATCATTATCTATAGTAGAAGATAATAGGATATACAGATGTGAAAACCATTTTGGCATATAATAAATGTAAATGCAAATAAATGAACTCAGAACAAAGGTGCAGTAGTTCCACATAACAACTTACTCAAGTTACTCGAGCTAAAACATTCAACAAACTCATTTTAATGGTAACATAGACTACACAAAGTACAACCCCCTCATAATGCAAAAGATAAAACTATCATCTAATCCCAGCAAGACGAGGTTGAATTATAAAGGAAAACTGAACTAGGCAGTAAATTAAGCATTTGCAATCAGACCCAGTAGCCACAAGAAATAGACACCATTTCCAATTCAATTTCAAACTCCACCGTTCCATTAGCTCCTCCATTTCCCATCAATCAAGCAAGAAAATACCTCCACACCCAATCACCCCGAAAATAATACCATCATAACTAACACAAAATGGAGAAGCAAAAAAAACATAGAAATCATTAAATTCAAATCCCCATTGCTCCATTACCTCTTCCATTTCCCATAAAGCAAGAAAACACACCCAATCGTGACAAAAATCAACACCTCCAAAAGATTAACACAAAACAGACAGACAACAAAAAAACTTGAAACCATAGAAAAACGTGTAATTCAAATCCCCAAATCCTCCATTATCTCTTCCATTTCCCATAACTCAAAGCAGGAAGAAAGCACACCAAATAGCAACAAAAAATCAACCCCTCGAACATTGCCACAAAATGGAAAGACAAAGAAACAAAATTTGAAACCATTAAAAAAAAAGTGCATTTTTCAAATCTCCATTGATCCATCATCACCTCCATTTCCCACAATTCAAAAAAAAAAAAAAATCTCCACACCCAATCGCACCAAAAAAACAACACCTTCAAAATTAACACACAAAAAAAAAGAAAAAAAAAAGATCACATTAACCATTACCTCCTATATTTCCCATAATCCGAATAATAAAAACAATGCCCACTTGCACCAAAAAATCAACACATTCAAAATTCAAAATTAACACAAAATAAACAATAAAAAGAAAAAACCACAACAACCATTACCTCTTCCATTTCTCTAAGAATCACGTCACGCTCGCGGCTAATCCTTTTTTCATCAAACTTCGAATTCTGCAATATATCAGCCAAAATATCAAGCGCTTTAGGAACATCCTTGTCAAAAACCTTAGCGTAATACGTCGTCTGCTCCCTCGACGTGTACGCGTTGAGGTGGCCTCCCATGTTCTCGATCTCCTCCTCGAGCTCCCTGACTGTGCGCTTCGCGGTGCCCTTGAAGATCATGTGCTCGAGGAAGTGCGCGGTGCCGTTGGTCTCCTCGGTCTCGAACCGCGACCCGGCGTCGATCCAGACGCCGACGGTCGCGGTCCGGGACGCGAGGGAGGACTCCGTGGCGACGCGGAGGCCGTTTGGGAGCGTCGTCACGCGGGTCTCGGGCGCGCCCAGGACCCGCGCGTGGTCCGCCGGCGCGGGCGCCGGGGACCCGTGCTTCAGGAAACGCGGGTCCGGACGCTCGAGCCGGCGGAGCTTCGCGTTGGCCGCCTCCGCGAGGCGGTCGTAGAGCATGGCGCCGGGAGGGGGAGGGACGGGGCGGGAGGGGGGCTTGGTGGCCGCCGGGGAGGTGGAGAAGGGGCGGAGGGAGGGGAGGTGGCGGCGGCGGAGGCGGCGGGTTAGGGTGAGGAGGTGGTTGGAGGCCATGGTGGGTGGGTGGGTCCGATGGAGGGTTGGACCTGACCGGGGGGAGAATATGGGGTTTGTTCGTACTTCAGAGTGGGAAGAGTGATAGTGATATTAACTATTAAGATGGAAAGTTTTGAAATGTAGGAAAAAAGAGAAAAAAAGAGTGAGAGTAGGGTGAGTTTCACTGTTCCACTTTCAGCAGCATCTCATTCGGAATTTCTTTGACCAATGCCCACACATACGATACAGTTAGTTACCTTTCCTATGGTGTTTTTATATAGTTCTGGTAAATGGCAAAAAATACTCCAACCATTGTGTCTTTAGTTTATGAAAGTGGGCTTTTAGCCCCTTTCAGTCAGCAAAAAAAAAGTTTATGAAAGTCATAAAATTTAAAAAATTTATAAAAATGCAATATGTCATTCATTTTAATTTGGTTAAATTAATATGTAGGTCTTGTATTATACGGTAATTTTTAATTAGGTCCGTAAACTATTTTTTTTTTCAATTGGATCCCTGAACTTTTATTTATTTTTTAATTAGGTCTCTGCCGTTAACTACCGTTAGCTCCGTTAACGACAAAAACCTAATTAAAAAATAAATAGAAGTTCAGGGACCCAACTCAAAAAATTGTTTAGGGACCTAATTAAAAAAATTTAAATAGTTTAAGGACATATTGAGTCATTCTCAAATTATACCCAGGCTATCACGCTATACTTCTCAAACATCTATAGACTACTTCTAAATTCAGTATTGTCCATTCTACAAATTTGCACTAAGCATTCTTAGCTCTCCAGGTCTGTATTTTCACCTCTCCAGTCCAGTATTCTCACCTTTACGGATTCTAAACTCAGTATTCTCAACCTCTGCAGGTTCTTCAATCATTATTCTCAAACTCTGGAAGCATCAATCCCTTTACTGCACTTCTAGTTTTCCCTTACAGATTCTGTTTCGGACAGACTTAATACACTCCTTCTGAATACATTCTTCAATTAAATGATATTTTTTATATGATTTTTAATTTACTTTTAATTTATTTAGTAGGTCCCTGAACTATTTAAAAAAATTAATTAGGTCTCTAAACAATTTTTCAATTGAGTCCCTGAACTTCTCTTTGTTTTTTAATTAGGTCCCTACCATTAACTACCGTTAACTCCATTAACAGCAGATACCTAATTAAAAAATAAAGAGAAGTTCAGGGACCCAATTGAAAAAAGAATAGTTTAGGGACCTAATTAAAAATTGTTGAATAGTATAGGGACCTACAAATTAATTTAACCTTTTAATTTAAAATTTAAAAAGTCGTTTGATATAGTGACAATAAATAATTAAGTTTAAGAACTAAAATGACAATATAAGAACTTATTTTAAATATTATTTTACTTTTAGAGACTAATATAACAGCACTTTACATTTTGAGAAACTAAAATAGTAATTTGCCCATATAATTAAGGTTAAATTATTCTGCATATCTCTGAATTATTTGGTAACTTTTAATTAGATTCTGAACTATTTTTTTTAATTGGTTCTTGATCTTGTATTTCTTTTTTAATTGGTCCTTTTGTCTAATTTGTCATTATGAAAAATTAACTATCTGAGTCAATTGTGTGAGTTTGAGGAAGGTTGTTTTAGGGTATAGCCTAAAGAGGCTTATAAAAGAATACTTGGATTGGATGGACTTACAGATGTGAGAATATTAGGTTCAAAACCCTTAGAGTGAGAATATTAGCCTAGAGATGTGAGAATACTCAGTAAATACATACAGAGGTGACATATGTCAATGTCGTATTTGAGGACTAATTAACTAATTAAGTTCATGCGGTTAATTTTTCATAACAATAGTTAGACAAAAGGACCTAATTAAAAAGACAAATACAAATTCAAGAATCCAATTGAAAAAAAATGGTTCAAGAACCTAATTAAAAATTATCAAATAGTTTATGGACGTATAGAATAATTTAACCTATAATTAAATAGGGTTAATAGTATTTTTTAGTGTATAGTTTTTGACTTTTTTTTTATTGTATAGACTCCTTGTATGTTTTATAAGTGATAATTTTACTTAAGCCGAGTAAAATACTATAGGCTGCAAATTTAGATTTAGATTTTTAAAATGTTGATTTTAGTCTTTGCATTTTTTTTAAATGCTTAAATTTTAGTTCTTGTACAAGGAAGAAAAAGTGTTAATTTTAAAGATTAAAATTTGAGTATTTTTAAAAATAAAGAGACAAAAATATTTATTTTAAAAGTTAAGGATTAAAACCAAGATGGGATAATTTGTCAAGGACCGAAAACACTATTAACCCAATTACATGTTATATAAAAGTTATGTTACTCTAAAGTAATTTTCTTTAATAACTTTTTGTGAAAATTAAATTTTGTCAATTTAACTATAAAATATTATGTTATTAATTCAATGATAATGCACACTGAATTTTATAGAAATGAAACAGTTTTAGTTATCTAAGCTTATTGTCAATTGTTGTTTATATTTTTAAAAGTATACCATACACTAAATTGAATTTATTTAATGAAGTATTAAATATTTTTAAATATTATATAAATTAATAGATTTGATCTATTCAATAAAAATCTTAATTAAATAGTTAGATTAATAAAATTTAATATATATATATATATATATATAGAGAGAGAGAGAGAGAGAGAATTTAATTTTTTTATATATTGTCAGCGTAAAAAGATTTACAATGATTATGTTTGGTAAGCCAATAGTCACATTAGTAGGTTATAAGTTATTTGACTAGCTTATTTTAAATTAGGTATGACTTTTAAGTTTTAAGTTGGATATGACTTTTAAGTTGGTTATTGTAAAAGTCAATAAATTTATCATCAATACATTGAACATCCAAGTAGAACCATTCAAGGACAATATTACTGTGCTAGCAACAGTTTCATATATTTCCTTCTTACCTCGACATTCATTCTATTGTTATAATTCAATAGGGTTGTATATCATTTAGGTTTTTCTTTTGTAATTTAACCTATTCTAAAGGAAATATTAAATTTACTACCTTTCAGACACATGGACAAACACTTTAATAAATTTTATTCAATGCATTCATTTTATTCAATACATTCATTAACTGCATTTCATTAACTACATTAATAAAATTCAGGAATTTTCATAATGCTTTTTGTTTTTTTTTTCAATTAATGGCATTCAAAGGGAGCTTTTTTGACCACATTAATTCATCTATTTTTGGAGGGCATGATATTCAAATTAATCTTCCTCAACTTACGGAATGGATTTAGCCACAATTGGGTTATATATCCATCATCATTCGTGTAATGATCATTACAATCAATATGGCCAATATTATTAATACGTTTTCAGTTAGTTAGTTAGCAACTGTTGATGATTTGACATTTAAGTCACTGTTGTTGATTACCTTTCGAATTTGAAATTTGTGAGGTTGGAGCCCAAAAGTATTCATCATCATACCTTTTTGACGTCTATAAAAGGGATTCATGTAATCGTCATTTTCACATGCAAGCTTTCTCAAATTAGGTATATAGAGAACAAACTTGCAACATGAGTTCTATTTTTTATTTAGTGAAAGATGTATCTCCAGTGAAACAAACCTAGAGGTTTAAGGTTCGGGTCCTTCGGCTATGGGAGATATCTCCTTTATCACACCTTACTAAGCCTTTTGCTATCGAAATAGTTCTCATGGATTCTGAAGTTAGTATTTTTTTGCATAATATATATATATATATATATATATATATATATATATATAGTATTTCTTTGTATATATTTACATGTTTTTCTATTGCTTACCTATTTTGATTTACTATGTAAGGGTAACAAAATTCAAGTTACCATTAGGAAGCCAATGTGGAGAAAATTTAAGGGCTCTGTTGTTGAAGGTGAGGTGTTTAGAATGAGTTTTTTCGGTGTGGTAAAAAACTTAGGCTCCTATAGGGCTACCAAGCATGATTTCAAGTTGTTGTTTCATTCCAAAACCATGGTTGTAAGAAGCAGCGATCATTCCATTCCAATGAATGCATTTTCTTTTACGCGTTCATTGGATGTTTCCAATGTCACCGACGACTATAAGTATTTAGTTGGTAAATATTTGTATCTATTTTAATGTGTTGTGTTAGATACTTTCATTTTTATATGATCCTTTGCAAATATTTAAGTCATTTTTCTTATATTTTTACGTGTAAATTGTAGATGTCATTGGTATCCTTATTGCTGTGTCTGCTAAAAGAGTGTCAGATAAGGATGGAAGGACCACTAGATATATTCAACTTCAACTATTGGATGAAGCATAATGTTTCCTTTGTTATACTTATTGTGACATTTTGGAAGTTTGTCTGACTTTTAAATTTCTATAGTGGTTTGATTTGTTTTGCTCCTTTTGGATATATTAAGATTCAATATTTGGATGAGGCGTAATGTTTCTTTCTTTGTACATATTTTCACAATTTGGGAAATTTTTTTACTTTTACATGTTTCTTAGTGGGAAGATTCATTGTGCTCTTTTTGGCGGATATGTAGACATGCTCAAAGAATTTATCACAAATACTGCAAGTGGAAGTCAACTTCCTGTTATCCTCCAATTTGTAAAGATAAAATTGTACAAGGGTATTATATCATGTTTTTCTTTACTACATATCATAAAATTCACATTATATAAACATTCAAAAGATATCATGCATATTGATTTTTAATTGTCCATGGAATATTAAAATATTGTAGGGGAATATGTTGTTCAAAATGTCATAAGTACTACTAGAATTTTATGGAATCCCCAAACGGATGATGCTTTGCAACTTAAGAACAGGTGTTGATTTGTTATATTCGTTTTACTGAATGACTTACCTCACTACGTACTCCCCAAATTTAATCTGTATGACTTTTATTCTTTCTGTAGAATGGCTTCAAATGGGTTTGAGGTAAATTCGCTATTGGGACTTATTGAGGAAGGAAAAAAATATGTACCTATGTAGGAGGAATTTCTTAGAATGTTTCCCATGAATAGTATTTTTCAACTGCTTATTATTGATGAGGTTTTTACTATAGACGCAAAAATTTCATTGTGTTCTTGATGCAATTTTTTAGTTAAAATGTTATTATTAACTTTGTTAGTATTAAAAATTTAATGTAGGATAGGTTCTTTATTGTCCTTGGGAAGATTATGAATGTTTTGAATAATGAATTATGGTGGTATCCAGCATATAAATGCCACAAAGCTCTTACTCCTCAGGCTGGAGCATATTATTCTTCCTGTCACATAAATGTTATTCATGTTACTCCTAGGTTTAAGTTGAAGATTGAGGTCTTTGATGGATTAGACACAACTTCATTTATTGTATTTGATGCTGACTGTTCGAAGTTGCTTGGCCAATCAAGTGCTACCATTGTTAACGGATTGAAGGCACGTATTTTGCTTAACTTAATTTTTTTTATGAATTTGTAAAAGAATATTTAAGGTATACATATACAAAATTAGTAAATCTTAAAATTTAATGTCGTTATTATGTTTTCCTAATTTTTTAATAGGATCCAACTTCGCATGAGCATTTTATTGTCTTCCAGAGTCTCATTGGGAAGGAGCTTCTATTTAAAATTGAGAAAGACTCTGATTATGCTTTTCGCTTTGACGATTGTTTTAAAGTGAGAAAGATTTGTGATGATATTTCTATAATTTTATCCTTCAAATATGAGAAGAACATCTGTACACCTGAAAATGTTTGCTATGTATTTGTTAAATTTATATTTTTTTTATTGTTTAAAGTAGGAAGTTCATTTTATACAATTTTGATTTTGAATTTTTTAATATTGTGTCTATTTAATCCGTTACAGATGAAGTTTTCAAATTATCTTGGCAAATTGCCTGAAGATAAAAGTGTTGTTGATAAGCTTCAGCTGTCGGGGGAACATCTTACATCTCTCGGTGTCGATGAGACTGTTGACCTTTTTGATGATAATATGTCCTTGGTGTTGGAGAATTTGATGGCGCTTCAATTTCTGGAGATCTTATGGATTCTTCTAATGGCAATTTAACATACTCGTTTAAGAAAAAACTCCACTTTAAGAAGATCAAGGAAGATAAGTAGTGTTCTCACTGTTGTGTGTCCCTATTGTTGTACTCTTAGTTGATATGCAGCTGTTGTCTGGTTTCTTTATTGTTCAATAAGTCCATGGTGACATCCTAAGTTGGTGCTTCCTAAATCGTTTATTTAGTGTTGTACTCTTAGTTGATATGTAGTTGTTGTCTTATGGCTTTACTGTTCAATAAGTTCATGGTGGCATTCTAAGTTGGTGCTTCCTGTATCGTGTATTACTTTCATCGTTGTTGTTTGTTTATGTCGTCAATGTCATCTAGAATTTGGTTTAAGTTTTCGTTTAATGTCTTAGGTGATATGTATTGCTACCTTAAAGCCTTTAATATCATGGATATGCTTATTGTCTTTTATCTATTTAACATATTAATTTTTTTATATGAATTGTGTATCATGGAATTCCTCAAAATAGGATGATGACATCCCAACTATATTGACACCTCTACACTATTAATCATCAGTAAACATACCGCAATATTATTAAATAAAATAAAAAAGAAAGAATCCAACATAAAATCATGGGGGGACTAGATCAAAACCCATGAACAAAAATCATCATAATCGAAAAGAAGGCAATCCTCACCGATTGCGAAAATAACAATAGCGAAATATTTAACATCTCTATAGTAGCAAAATTTCTTTTTACCATGTGTATTCTCAATTTACATATTTTATTCTTACTAAGACGCGTATTATCAATATAGCAAATACTTTTTCTATATTTGTTCCTATGAACTATTTCATTTTTAATTTATTTGTATATTTTCCTTCCTTCAAATCAAATAATCATTATAATATTTTTTAAGTATCTAAATAATATTAATATTGTTTAACAATATAAGAACGTGTTTAAAAAAAAAAAGGTTCAGTTTTAAAAAATTAGATAATTGTGTGCTTTATTTTGGATAGCTATTATTCACGTTCTTGCTTCTTCTTTTTTTATCACATTTACTTAATAGGTTCAACACCATTCCCCATAAGTCAGTGAACTTCATTTGACTTTACTTCAATCATTTTATTTATTTATTTATTTATTCTTTAATTAGTTAATTTATTTTTACCACATATTTACATTTTCATTAATTTTTTAACTTACTATATTGTAATATAATATAATTAAAATATCATATTAATAACATGTTCAGTTTCTTCATTGCACCAGTTTCACAAATTGGAGTCAAAGTTCAACATACTTTTATGCAAAATTTAATACATTCACCAGTTACTACCTACTACAATTTAATGATCATTAAATTCTAGTTCAAGTTTCCCATTTTGCTACTTTTCTATGTGTGTGTGTGTGTGTGTGTTATTTCTTTTATCTTTCCATCAGGATTCATCAAACGTTTCTACTCCAGGTACGTAATTTGTTGTTTCGATCCTTTTTTTTTTCTTTTTTAGTCAATAATAATATTTGTTTTCATTCTATTTTATTCTTTTTATGGTAACATTTTAGAAATTCACAATATGGCCAACCCAAACCATGATAATAGTATAGTTTTGAGAACTCTTTGGGATGCTGACAAGGTAGTGATTTTTAACTTTTGAGGCTAAGATACACCATATTTTCAATAGAATCAATATCTAATCGTTTTTGTTTTTAATCCTTTTTTTTCTTGTGTCCCAGTGTGTCATGAACATTCATGATTCGTTCTTCCAAAGATGAAAATATGATTTCAAACCCGGTGAACAATCCTTTGAAAACCCAGAAATTAACGTGAATACTATTTTTTTAATTGTGACTCATAAACATGCTCGCTTTTCTCATGGGTTACAATTTTTTGTTGAATTTTACAAATTGCGTGGTAAATATTTTTTGAGCTTTATTTTCGGAGAGATGAGTACTAGGACATTCGTATTTTTAAACAAACTGACTGTGCGCTTCGCGGTGCCCTTGAAGATCATGTGCTCGAGGAAGTGCGCGGTGCCGTTGGTCTCCTCGGTCTCGAACCGCGACCCGGCGTCGATCCAGACGCCGACGGTCGCGGTCCGGGAAGCGAGGGAGGACTCCGTGGCGACGCGGAGGCCGTTGGGGAGCGTCGTCACGCGGGTCTCGGGCGCGCCCAGGACCCGCGTGTGGTCCGCCGGCGCGGGCGCCGGGGACCCGTGCTTCAGGAAGCGCGGGTCCGGACGCTCGAGCCGGCGGAGCTTCGCGTTGGCCGCCTCCGCGAGGCGGTCGTAGAGCATGGCGCCGGGAGGGGGAGGGGCTGGGCGGGAGGGGGGCTTGGTGGCCGCCGGGGAGGTGGAGAAGGGGCGGAGGGAGGGGAGGTGGCGGCGGCGGAGGCGGAGGCGGCGGGTTAGGGTGAGGAAGTGGTTGGAGGCCATGGTGGGTGGGTGGGTCCGATGGAAGGTTGGACCTGACCGGGGGGAGAATATGGGGTTTGTTCCTACTTCAGAGTGGGAAGAGTGATAGTGATATTAAGATGGAAAGTTTTGAAATGTAGGAAAAAAGAGAAAAAAAGATTGAGAGAGGGGTGAGTTTCACTGTTTCACTTTCAGTAGCATCTCGTTCGGAATTTCGTTGACCAATGCCCACACATACGATACAGTTAGTTACCTTTCCTATTGTGACTTTAGTTTATGAAAGTGGGCTTTTAGCCCCTTTCAGTCAGAAAAAAAAAAGTTTAGGAAAGTCATAAAATTTAAAAAATTTATAAAAAAAGCAATATGTCATTCATTTTAATTTAAAATTTAAAAAGTCGGTTGATACAGTGACAATAAATAATTAAGTTTAAAAACTAAGATGACAATATAAGAACTTATTTTAAATATTATTTTACTTTTAGAGACTAATACAATAGTACTTTACACTTTGAGAAACTAAAATAGTAATTTGCCCTTTTAATTAAGGTTAAATTATTCTGCATATCTCGGAATTATTTGATAATTTTTAATTAGATTTTGAACTATTTTTTTTAATTGGTTATTGATCTTGTGTTTCTTTTTTAATTGGTCCTTTTGTCTAATTTGTCATTATGAAAAATTAACTATCTGAGTCAATTGTGTGAGTTTGAGGAAGGTTGTTTTAGGGTATAGCCTAAAGATGCTTATAAAAAAATACTTGGATTGGATGGACTTACAGAGGTGAGAATACGGGTTGACAAACCTGGTTGAGAATATTAGGTTCAAAACCCTTAGAGTGAGAATATTAGCCTGAGGTGAGAATACTCAGTACAGACATACAGAGATTACATATGTCAATATCGTATTCGAGGACTAATTAACTAATTAAGTTCCTGCGGTTAATTTTTCATAACAATAGTTAGACAAAAGGACCTAATTAAACAAGACAAATACAAATTCAAGAATCCAATTGAAAAAAAAAATGGTTCAAGAACCTAATTAAAAATTATCAAATAGTTTATGTACGTACAGAATAATTTAACCTATAATTAAATAGGGCTAATAGTATTTTTTTAGTGTATAGTTTTTGACTTTTTTTATTGTATAGACTCCTTGTATGTTTTATAAGTGATAATTTTACTTAAGCCGACTAAAATACTATAGGCTGCAAATTTTGATTTTGATTTTTAAAATGTTGATTTTAGTCTTTGCATTTTTTTTTAAATGCTTAAATTTTAGTTCTTGTACAAGGAAGAAAAAGTGTTAATTTTAAAGATTAAAATTTGAGTATTTTTAAAAATAAAGAGACAAAAATATTTATTTTAAAAGTTAAGGTTAAAACCAAGATGGGATAATTTGTCAAGGACCGAAAACACTATTAACCCAATTACATGTTATACAAAAGTTATGTTACTCTAAAGTAATTTTCTTTAATAACTTTTTGTGAAAATTAAATTTTGTCAATTTAACTATAAAATATTATGTTATTAATTCAATGATAATGCACACTGAATTTTATAGAAATGAAACAGTTTTAGTTATCTAAGCTTATTGTCAATTGTTGTTTATATTTTTAAAAGTATACCATACACTAAATTGAATTTATTTAATGAAGTATTAAATATTATATAAATTAATAGATTTGATCTATTCAATAATTTTCTTAATTAAATAGATAGATTAATAAAATTTTATATATATATATATATATATATATATAAAGAGAGAATTTAATTTTTTATATATTGTCAGTGTAAAAAGATTTACAATGATTGTGTTTGGTAAGCCAATAGTCACATTAGTAGGTTATAAGTTACTTGACTAGCATATTTTAAATTAGGTATGACTTTTAAGTTTTAAGTTGGTCATTGTAAAAGTCAACAAATTTATTATCAATACATTGAACATCCAAGTAGAAACATTCAAGGACAATATTATTGTGCTAGCAACAGTTTCATATATTTCCTTCTTACCTCGACATTCATTCTATTGTTATAATTTAATAGGGTTTGTATATCATTTAGGTTTTTTTTTTTGTAATTTAACCTATTCTAAAGGAAATATTAAATTCACTACCTTTCAGACACATGGATAAACACTTTAATAAATTTTATTCAATGCATTCGTTTTATTCAATACATTCATTAACTACATTTCATTAACTACATTAATAAAATTCAGGAATTTTCAGAATGCTTTTTGTTTTTTTCCAATTAATCGCATTCAAAGGGAGCTTTTTTTACCACATTAATTCATCTATTTTTGGAGGGCATGATATTCAAATTAATCTTCCTCAACTTACGAAATGGATTTGGCCACAATTGGTTTATATATCCATCATCATTCGTGTGATGATCATTACAATCAATATGGCCAATATTATTAATACGTTTTCAATTAGCTAGTTAGCAACTGTTGATGATTTGACATTCAAGTCATTGTTGTTGATTACCTTTCGAATTTGAAATTTGTGAGGTTTGAGGCAAAAAATATTCATTATCATACCTTTTTGACGTTTATAAAAGGGATTCATGCAATCGTCATTTTCACATGCAAGCTTTCTCAAATTAGCTATATAGAGAACAAACTTGCAACATAAGTTCTGTTTTTGATTTAGTGAAAGATGTATCTCCAGTGAAACAAACTTGGAGGTTTAAGGTTTAGGTCCTTCGGCTATGGGAGATATCTCCTTTATCAGACCCTACTAAGCCTTTTGCTATCGAAATGATTCTCATGGATTCTGAAGTTAGTATTTTTTTGCATAAAAAATATATATATAGTATTTCTTTGTACATGTATATTTACGTGTTTTTCTGTTGCTTACCTATTTTGATTTACTACGTAAGGGTAACAAAATTCAAGCTACCATTAGGAAGCCAATGTTGAGAAAATTTAAGGGCTCTGTTGTTGAAGGTGAGGTGTTCAGAATGAGTTTTTTCGATGTGGTTAAAAACTCAGGCTCCTATAAGGCTACCAAGTATGATTTCAAGTTGTTGTTTCATTCCAAAACCATGGTTGTAAGAAGCAGCGATCATTTCATTCCAATGAATGCATTTTCTTTTATGCATTCATTGGATGTTTCCAATGTCATCGACGACTATGAGTATTTAGTTGGTAAATATTTGTATCTATTTTAATGTGTTGTATCATATACTTTCATTTTCATATGATCCTTTGCAAATATTTAAGTCATTTTTCGTATATTTTTACTTGTGTAAATTGTAGATGTCATTGGTGTCCTTACTGCTATGTCTGCTGAAATAGTGTCAGATAAGGATGGAAGGACCACTAGATATATTCAGCATCAACTATTGTATGAAGCGTAATGTTTCCTTTGTCATACTTATTATGACATTTTGGAAGTTTATCTGACTTTTAAATTAGTGGTTTGATTTGTTCCTTTTGGATATATTAAGATTCAATATTAGGATAAGACGTACTGTTTCTTTCTTTGTACTTATTTTCACAATTTGGGAAACTTTTTTACTTTTACATGTTTCTTAGTGGAAAGATTCATTGTGCTCTTTTTGGCGGATATGTAGACATGCTCAAAGAATTTATCGTCAATACTGCAAGTGGAAGTCAACTTGTTGTTATCCTCCAATTTGCAAAGATAAAATTGTACAAGGGTATTATATCATGTTTTTCTTTACTACATATCGTAAAATTCACATTATATAAACATTCAAAAGATATCATGCAAATTGATTTTTAATTGTCCATGAAATATTAAAATATTGTAGGGGAATGTGTTGTTTAGAATGTCATGAGTACTACTAGAATTTTATGGAATCCCAAGATGGATTATGCTTTCCAACTTAAGAATAGGTGTTGCTTTGTTATATTCATTTTGCTGAATGACTCACCTCACTACGTACTCCCCAAATTTAATCTGTATGACTTTTATTCTTTCTGTAGAATGGTTTCGAATGGGTTTGAGGTAAATTCGCCGTTGGGAATTATTGAGGAAGGCAAAAAATATGTACCTATGCAGGAGGAATTTCTTAGAATGTTTCCCAGGAAGAGTATTTTTCAACTGCATATTATTTATGAGGTTTTTACTATAGACGCAAAATTTTCATTGTGTTCTTGATGCAATTTTTTAGTTAAAATGTTATTATTAACTTTGTTAGTATTAAAAAGTTAATGTAGGATGGGTTCTTTATTGTCCTTGGGAAGATTATGAATGTTTTGAAGAATGGATTGTGGTGGTATCTAGCATGTAAATGCCACAAAGCCCTTACTCCTCATACTGGAGCATATTATTCTTCCTGTCACATAAATGTTATTCATGTTACTCCTAGGTTTAAGTTGAAGATTGAGGTGTTTGATGGATTTGACACAACTTCATTTATTGTATTTGATGTTGACTGTTCGAAGTTGCTTGGCCAATCATGTGCTGCCATTATTAATGGATTGAAGGCACGTATTTTGCTTAACTTAATTTTTTTTTATGAATTTGTAAAAGAATATTTAAGGTATACATATACAAAATTAGTAAATCTTAAAATTTAATGTCGTTATTATATTTTCCTAATTTTTTAATAGGATCCAACTTCGCATGAGCATCCTAATGTCTTCCAGAGTCTCATTGGGAAGGAGCTTCTATTTAAAATTGAGAAAGACTCTGATTATGCTTTTTGCTTTGAAGATTGTTTTAAAGTGAGAAATATTTGTGATGATATTTCTATAATTTCATCCTTCAAATATGAGAAGAACATATGTACACCTGACAAGGTTTGCTATGTATTTGCTAAATTTATATATTTTTTTTATTGTTTAAAGTAGGAAGTTCATTTTATATAGTTTTGATTTTGAATTTTTTTAATATCGTGTCTATTTAATTAGTTACAAATGAAGTTTTCAATTTATCTTGGCAAATTGCCTGAAGATAAAAGTGTTGCTGATAAGCTTCAACTGTCGGGGGAACATGTTACATCTCTCGATGTCAATGTGATTGTTGATCTTTCTGATGATAATAATGTCCTTGGTGTTGGAGAATTTGATGGCGCTTCAATTTCTGGAGATCTTACGGATTCTTCTAATGGCAATTCAGCATACTCACGTAAGAAAAAACTCCACTTTAAGAAGATCAAGGAAGAGAAGTAGTGCTCTCACTGTTGTGTGTCCCTACTGTTGTACTCTTAGTTGATATGCAGTTGTTGTTTGGTGTCTTTATTGTTCAATAAGTCCATGGTGGCATCCTAAGTTGGTGCTTCCTGAATTGTTTATTTAGTGTTGTACTCTTAGTTGATATGTAGTTGTTGTCTTATGTCTTTACTGTTTAATAAGTTGTATCGTGTATTACTTTCATCGTTGTTGTTGGTTTATGTTGTCAATGTCATCTAGAATTTGGTTTAAGTTTTCGTTTAATGTCTTAGGTGATATGTGTTGCTACCTTAAAGCCTTTAATATCATGGATATGATTATTGTATTTTATCTATTTAACATATTAAATTTTTTTATATGAATTGTGTATCATGGAATTCCACAAAATAGGATGATGACATCCCAACTGTATTGACACCTCTACACTATTAATCATTAGCAAACATACCGCAATATTATTAAATAAAATAAAAAAAGAAAGAATCCAACATAAAATCATGGGGGGACTAGATCAAAACCCATGAACAAGAATCATCATAATCGAAAAGAAGGCAATCCTCACCGATTGTGAAAATAACAATAGTGAAATATTTAACATCTCAATAGTAGCAAAATTTCTTTTTACCATGTGTATTCTCAATTTACATATTTTATTCTTGCTAAGACGCGTATTATCAATATAGCAAATCTTTTTTCTATATTTGTTCCTACAAACTATTTCATTTTTAATTTATTTGTATATTTGCCTTCCTTCAAATCAAAAAATCGTTATAATCTTTTTTAAGTATCTAAATAATACTAATATTGTTTAACAATATAAGAACGTGTTTAAAAAAAAAAAGGTTCAGTTTTAAGAAATTAGATAATTGTGTGCTTTATTTTGGATAGCTATTATTCATGTTCTTGCTTTTTTTTTTTTTATCACATTTACTTAATAGGTTCAACACCATTCCCCAGAAGCCAGTGAACTTCAATTGACTTTACTTCAATCGTTTTTATTTATTTATTTATTCTTTAATTAGTTAATTTATTGTTACCACATATTTACATTTTCATTAATTTTTTAACTTACTATATTGTAACATAATAATATATAATTAAAATATCATATTAATAACATGTTCAATTTCTTCATTGCACCAGTTTCACAAATTGGAGTCAAAGTTCAACATACTTTTCTGCAAAATTTAATACATTCACCAGTTACTACCTACTACAATTTAATGATCATTAAATTCTGGTTCAAGTTTCCTATTTTGCTACTTTTCTATATATATATATATATATATATATGTGTGTGTGTGTGTGTGTGTGTGTGTGTGTGTGTGTTATTCTTTTTATCTTTCCATCAGGATTCATCAAACATTTCTATTCCAGGTATGTAATTTGTTGTTTCAATCCTTTTTTTTCTTCTTTAGTCAATAATAATATTTGTTTTCATTCTATTTTATTCTTTTTATGGTAACATTTTAGACATTCACAATATGGCCAACCCAAACCATGATAATAGTAGATTTTGAGAACTCTTTGGGATGCTGACAAGGTAGCAATTTTTAACTTTTAAGGCTAAAATACACCATATTTTCAATAGAATCAATATGTAATCGTTTTTGTTTTTAATCCTTTTTTTCTTGTGTCCCCGTGTGTCATGAACATTCATGATTCGTTCTTCCAAAGGTGGAAATATGATTTTCAAACCTGGTGAACAATCCTTTGAAGATCCAGAAATTAACGTGAATACTGTTTTTGTAATTGACTCATAAACATGCTCTCTTTTCTTGCTGATTACAATTTTTGGCTGAACTTTACAATTTGCGTGGTCAATATTTTGTTGAGCTTTATATTAGGAGAGATGAGTATTGGGATATTCGTATTTTTAAACAAATTGGTGAAGAGATTGAATATCCAATGCTTGAGCTATCAAATGTTGACTCAACATCGTCTGACAATTATGATTCCGATAATTCTACCACTTCTGTTATAGTTATTTCTGATGAAGAATAATATTTGGGCATTAATCTTCATCTTATGTCCATCTAAATATGTTTATGTACTTTTTAAGTTAGTTTATCTTAATAATGATGTTATCTCATTGTAATATTATGATGTTATGAATGTTTTATGGTTCTGCACTTCAAATATAATATAATCTAATTATGTGTGTATCACAGCTCATTATTTTTTTTTTCTTCACAGATATTTCCTTTATATAATTATATTTATATACAATTTTTGTTACACTATAAACAATTATATTATAATAATTTATTAACACCAATATTTAAATTGGTCATATATTAGATTTGTTATTAATCTAAATCTAAATATAATAAACACTTTTAAATTAATGATTAATAATTTACCCAAAAAATATAATTAAAAAAATTAACTGATTAAAACCTTTTATCAATTTAAAAAGTCCATAATATTTCAAATTTTCCTTTCGTTATAATATTCATTTTCAATACTTCTTTCCTTTCTATTAAATATCAACTTTTTATTGTTCTTTATTTAGATATATTTTTTCAATTCTCACCATAAAAAAATTTGTTTTTCTTTTTTACGATATATGAACATGTACAAATTACAAACCTATATGCAATATTTTGTTATTTATTATCTTACTTAATGCTCTGGAATACTGCTATTTCATAAGTTCTGCTCTTTCTATATATCGTACTCTTTATATTTATTACTTACTACAGACCAATATGCGTAGTTGGCATCCACAAACATATCAAAAAAAAATTAATAGTACAACATCAGACCACCAACACCATGTTAATGTTAGCATAGATTACAAGTTGCGGTGCCAGTTGTTGCTTTTGGGTGGTCTTTAGTTTTTCTATTTCTCCTCGGTTTGTTTGTTTCTTATATGGCTTCAGATACCATTTTACATGCAAAAATGAGAGATACCTTCTATCATAATTTTTAGTAATTAAATTATTAAATAAATGTTTCTTTAATATATTATAGTTTAAAAAATTTAACATTGGATGTTACATATATTAATTTTTACTTCATATAATATAAAGACAAATTAATAACCACATATAATAAGCATTTTGTAAATATTTTTATCATAGTTACATATTACATTATATATTTATTATTTATTACATTTATATTCTCTTACTTCAACATAAAATATTCTTATTAAAAAGGTTTAATTGTAGAACATTCTCGAAACATACAGTAATTATTATAATCAGTTTATAACTCTTCACAATTCATTTTCTCGATAAAAAATATTAAACATCATGTCTTTTCTTATTCTCCTATTACCCTTCATATTCCCTACATTTTATATTAATCATGTTCATCCTTTTCAAAAAATCTTTCACACCGTTTCACACAAAAAACTTTCCACATTTTGTATTTGTCATCTATTATTATAAATATAAGACAAGGCATCACCATTACAGAAATATCAGAGATCACTCTACACAGGCATATCCATAATCAAATCCATCAGGCTCGGCATTATTCTCAAATCAAAATGGTAAAAAATTTCCTATTTCACCATCCAGACTATTTTTTTTTATTTCTTAAAATGATAATTTAAAACAATTTTTTTGTCTTATTAAGTTCTTCAGATTATTATAATGGAGAACCCTCATCCATTGTTTATAGCCATTGTAAAGGACAATTTTGCACTGTTCATGTTAAGGAACAGGTAGTATTATACTATGATTTCTATATAAATTTTGGTTTTATCTTAATCATATATGATATATTTTTTTAGATTTGTTCTTATTGATAAATTTTTTTCCTTCGATATATCAAGACTTTGGGGTTGTTGATCCTAATTTTTACAATAAGTTTGCTGAAGAACTTGCAAAATCTTAGACCCTGATTGATGGTGCTGGCAATACTCATGTTATTGGCTATGGTCTTTACAGAAATTCTCAATTTTTCACGCATGGCTGGTCCAATCTTCAAACATTTTATAATCTTACCGGTGATCACGAGTTATGTTTTTGATATATTGAAGACTCTACCTTCCATTTAATTGAATGGAAAGAACAAGCAGGTAATATCTTGGTTCGAAAAAATTATACTAAACTTCATGTTGAATAACTCCAACGTTTTTACCATGTCAAATTGACTCACTACAAAGCAACATCCAGTCAACTGGTATTTTATCTTTCTAATACTTATAAATTTTTTACATTAATTATTTCATAAACAATTTGTGTTATATTTGTAGGATAGTTGTTTTTAACTTTAATCTTATTTATATTATTAATTTAATATACCATATTTCATATTTTAGTATTTAATAATTAATATTTATTATTTTATCATGCAGGATTTGCCTAAAGAATTTTCCTATTTCATAGAAAAAAGTCGCTTCAAAAGTCTCAGACTCTATACTGTTTCTGGAATAACTTCTGAGTGCACTCTTCTATTTGGCAAAAATAACAAGAAATCAACAAAAATTGGTCAAGGATGGAAGGAATTTTCTACTAATCTTGACCTTAAAGATAGTGATGAAATTAGGTTCACATGGGAATTGATTCACATTGCATAGATGAAATTCAAAATTATTACAATTGTAGGTATTTGTCTCCATGTGAATCTGTGTGGAGGATTTTTTTCATTTGATATTCATCAGAGATGACCTTCTGTTCAAAGATTAGCATTCCACTTGCCTAATGAACAAGTTTTTTTTTAGAGATACAGAAAGTAATGATAATGTTCTTTATTGCAATATTGAAAAGAAAACTATGTTTCTTGCATGGATGGATGCAAATGCTAAATATGAAGAAGCACAAAATTTGACTTTTGCTAAATTCCCAGAAGCTTTTGTGTATGATTCTGATTTAGTGGAATGGCGTCCTAGAAAAAGAGGTTTATCTGTTGGAAGGTTAAATTACTTTCCTCCTAGATTCGGTGAATTATATTATTTGAGGTTGTTGCTTAATGTGTAGAAGGGTTGTACCTCATTTGATGATTTGAGAATTGTAAATGGAATTGTATATGACACTTTTTGTGATGCGTGCAACGCGTTGGGTTTATTGGCTGACAATAAAGAATTCATTCAGGGTAAAAAGGAAGCGAGTAATTTTACTTCTGGAATTTATCTGAGGAGATTATTTGTTAGTTTGTTGTTGTTGAATTGTATGTCAACCCCTGGTGTTGTTTTTTATGAGATATGGTTGGTGTTAGTTGATGGTATACTATATGATAAACGTAGAGCATTGTCTAAACCAGGTAAGTATATTGTATTTTTGAATTCTTTTAAAAATATGTTTTCAAAGCTTTAATTTTACGTTTACTAATATTTTTTTCATGTAGATCTGGTAATTTCTAATAACGATTTGAAATAACTCTGTTTATGTGAAATTGAAAAGTTGTTAACAACTAGTTATCTTGGCCCGCCATGCCGGGTTTCTTTTTTGTCTTTTTTATAAAAAAAAATGATTTAATTATTAATTTGGACCCTAAATTATTTAAGATAACTTAAGTTGGTTCCTAAATTTCCAAACGCTTCAATTAAGTCCCTTAATTTTTTAAAATGCTTCAATCATGTCCTTTTCGTTCCTAAATTTTATATTTTGATAGAAATCATACACTAATATAAAATTCATATTAGCGTATGATTTCTATCAAAATATTCATTATTTATAAAATTTAGATATTAATGTTCTTTCATAATCATTTGTCATGCATTAAATATTATTCTTATTATTCCCTTCTAATCTGAGAACAATAAAATCTAACAAACGCTAAGACATTTGTCATGATTATGGAGCTTCTTACTTTTACTTTCACAAATAAACTAAAAGTTCAAACACTAGACTTGATCATTTCACTTAATAAGAATTGCTTGACAAATACAGTTTCCATCTACCATAACTCAACGAATAAAACCCATTACCAAATTGAATTGGTGATTGCTTCATCCACTTAATACATCGAAACACAGCATACCACCACAAGCTACCTAAATCTTAATATACAACTGCTGCATCTACCATTGCATTTAATAACAAAAAAACAAAAGACCAATTGTTGTGATAGTTTAGAAGTCAAAGTAATCCAAACTCATGCTAGAGTTAATTGTCATGCTTCTGTTATTGGTCTTTATGGTTATGCTGGTTGTGGGGGGAATTGTTAGAGATCATATGGGAATTTTTGACAGCCTTTTCAATCTCCCTTGGGCATTATTCTGTCAATCAGACATAGATTTTTGACAGCCTTTTCGATCTCCCTTGGGCATTGCTTGGAGCAGAGGATTTAGAAAGGTTATAATGGAATCTGACTATCAGTTACTCATCTTATTACAAAGGCGTGTTCTTCCTTCCATCCAAGTTCTACTTTAATTTCTAAGACTCTTTATATTGCTGCAATGAAAGGTAACATTCCATTGGTCTAACTCCCTGAGAGGGAAATAGAGTTGCAAATTTGCTTGTTGCTCAAAGCCACCAGCTCACTCAAAGTTGCCTAATTTTTTTATTTTGTTCCTGTCTTAATTTCACTGGCCTAATTGGGGACCTCTCAACAATTATATTCCCTCGTGGATATTAGTTAAGGCACTCTTTTCTCACCCAAAATATGTTACAACCTATATTAGGATAAATAAATGTAGCATAATGATCATATAAAAATCTCAAATGCAACAAAACAAAAATTTTTGAAGGGGCATTGCACATGTTGCAAAACATAAATATATAATGTTGCTGCAAAACACAATGGATTGCACAATTAAGGAGATTTAAGAGTTTCCACAGCCAAAGGAGCAACTCCAAAAAACTCATCTTGAGAGCACACACACACCGATGCAATAATGAGCATAGGCCATAGGCATATATTATAGTCTAAGGCTACTGGTTTTTATTAAACTAATTTTGCCCTACTCTTTCTCCTAAAACTAAAACTAATTTCACCAAACTATTGTAATAGAATATAGATGTCTATACTATTGATGTGGGATTAGGAAGATTGAGTTTCTTACTACATATTTGGATACATTGAGTTATATAAAGTAGTCACAATATTGTTTCATGTAACTCATACTTGATAGTTGCTAGAAAATCATATGCATACTTAATAAAGGGCAAGGCAAAGATAGCATAAAAGTGACGATGTCAAATTTGAATAATTCAAATTTAGTAGGATAAAAGAAAGTTTGCTAGAAGAAATATGTAAAGTTTATCAGACACTAAAAGGAACATGAAAAAGTTAACCTTTAAAATCATTGTTGAAGAGATTACTAAGTTCCATAAATCGAAGGATGAATTAGTGAGAAAGAATAGAGGACTACCAAACCCATGAGATAAAATATGGCTTCTAAGTTCTAACTTAAGGTCCACACAGAGATATATTGTAAGGAAGAACTACCTTTGAGTGCAGTACACTTACAGGAGTAGGCATGGTTTGTGTATCTTCCAAATTACTCCCAAATAATTCTATGAAGAATTCATTCAACACTCTTCCATAGCTCAGAAATGCAATCATATATTTAGATAAATATGTTTTATCTGGCTTATTGTTGAAACATGTAGGTGTCCTTTAGATCATCTAACTTTCAAATAATGCATAAAAGTATTCCTACTCAATCATACAAACCGTTAGATCCAACTCCAGATAGCTTCCCACATTAGGCAAGTTAGTTAGGCATCATAGAATCAAAATATCACTAAAAGATTCTTGCTTTGACTGGGTAAATCATGTCAATTGTGCACCAGATCAATCAACCAATTGGACCATGTATGGTGAAACCCAAATATGAAGATGTCAAAACAATTGTATATGGACGTTGGTCTACTGCAAAGCTAATGTGATGTATCTTGATAAAGAATATCATTTGTGTAAAGTACCATATCAACAAGCTTTTGCGATTGGACACTTCCAATCAGTTTAAACTTTTAAAATCAGATAAAATATAAGACTCGAATAAGGACATTTTCAAGTGTATCATAAATAATATCTCTTCATTTTCCACACACACTCATATCCCAATAAAACCAAGTAACATATAAGCATCAATAGAAATATATATATATATATATATATATATATATATATATATATATATAAGAAAACCTTGAAAAGATTCAATGAAGCTGTTAAACTTGAAAGCACCAATAACTTTCTTGGAGTGCCAAGTTTATGGAGTGCTTTGTCAAGAACCTAAACCAATGAAGCATAAATTTTTTTTTCTAATTTTATATTTTATATAGTTATATTCAGCAATAAAATAAAGAAGAAAAAAATGAAATAACACAAGAACAAAAACAATGAACATGCACATGGATATAACAACCACAACTATGGTTTTTATAAAGATGGAAACTCAAACAAATAGCACAAGAAATATGTTGGCTAATGGAATATGGAAAAAGTACCTTAGCTCCTGGAATATATTGCTTCTGACTGAATTGGTAGTGTTAAGGTTACTGCAGCAACACTGACTCAATTTCAATTCATAATTTTTAAATAAAAAAATTGTTAAATTCTGATTTTGGTCTCTTTTGTTTCTCTGTTCTTGAATCTAGTTAATCTTTAACAACTCAAATGTTTTGTTCTCCTTTGTTTTTCCATTCTTGAGTCATTATACTCTTTAACCATCATTTTAATATTTTGCTTCATTCTCAGAGTAAATCAAATATTATTAATATTTGCAACTTGGTTTCTAAAAAATAGACACATAAATGGCAGAGCTACTATAATTTGTAGACTCAAATTAGAATTGCCCTGAGTATTATGAATAAAATTATCCCAATAAACCGTAGAAGCGTTGAAAGCTCATACATGTATGCTACTAAAAATAAGAATGAAGAAATTGAAACAAACTACCTATTTCTTGATAATTGTCCAGTAGCTCTTTTCCTAGCCTCTGGATGTGTTTCTTATCTTCTACATGAATTCTTGATATTACCTTCTTATGTTGTTTTAGTATCTGCATAAAAAAAAAAAGGGTCTCAGCAACCAGTGGTGTAGACCAAGAAAGTCCACTACATTTGAATTTTTGAATAAGTTGATTACTTGATAATATAAAAACATACCTATTTATCACACATAGTTTAATAGGAAATCTAATAATAATGGATCACATATAGTTGATTACATGATAAGCACACAGTTTGTGCTTGCTAGAACTAACGAAAATAATGTTTTATTCAGTTCTTATAAAAGGATAATGAAGTGAAAATTCATCCACTTGAAAGAAAACAACGACAACATAATTGCAGGATGTTCCTTTTGAATATCTTCACAATGGATCACATCAAAACTCGTGTAGGTTTAAATTGCAGTGAGATTAATTTTAGGTTTAAATTTGGAAAACAAAAGAAGAAAAACATTTACAAATGATACCCTTTATTCTTTAAAAAAAAAATCATACCATTGTATCCCATGTAATAAACTGATTCACAATTCCATGAAGCAAATCCAAAATTTTGTTTCTTTGTAGAAGGCAAGCTTGGATGGTCCAACACAATTCTTTTGGTAGGATCCCAAATGACATTTAGTTATTTAAGCAACACATTGGAAGAAGAATTAGGATCTTGCTTAAATATTTCCTTAGAACCATCCTACCAAACAAAGTCAATCAGTTATCAGTCAAGTCCAATATGATAAAAGCTAATCAGCAATGAAAAAATATAGTACCTAGGTAAGCCAAGCAAATGTTCCAATATACAATGCTAATTTTATAGCCAGTATCAATATGTATGTTAGACCAACCATTAGAGGAGTGCATCTCTTTTCAGTAATAAAGGTCGAGCTTCTTTTTGGCATTCTCAACATCCTTCTGGTAATCGACACTCACGATTGGGTAAGACTTGCCCATGGCTTACAACTCTGAACCAAACCCAAAGATTAGTTAGATAACAAATCATTGCATGTGCGAAAATAAAATAACAAAAAAAAACTTAATCAATCAAAATGTGGATCTAACAAACTAATCGTAAACCATTAATTTGCAAAATGGAGATCTAATCAACTCATATAGTAGCTCTTGGTAATCTGCAAAAAAAAAAAAATGCACCAATGATCATTAAATTGTACTTGATAGCTTTCGATCTATTGTAAAGTTATAGATAGATTAAACCCTTGAAGTTGAATACAAACTCATAAGAGGATGTAAAAACAAAAAACACAATGAATTAAGTGCTTTCTCCTGCATCAGAGCATTGAAACCTGCTATTGAAAACTGTCACCACAATGTTGTACCTATAAACATCAACACCACCATTAGTTTCACTACCAGAAAACTTCTTATCTTTCGCTACTTAAAAAAATGTATTATTTTAAAAATACAAAGCAATAATAATAGAAAATAGCTGAAATTCTGAGTAATCAATTAAATAGAAGCAGCAAGGACTTATTTAGCTCCTATCTTGCAACTATTGCACAACCCCTGTGCGATCCTCCAGCAACTTTGGTGCAACTTCTCTAACAGATCTTGTAACATCTTTCTTGTTCTCATTTTCAGTTTTTCTTTTCAGTGAAATAATGTGATATCAGTAAAATAATAACTATTTTATTAGTAATTTACATGACAGTCAGACTACCTATAATAGGTTTAACCCCAACTTGTCGATATATATAAATCAAAACAATATACAACTAACTGTTTTAAGGCTAGCCAACCTAGTATATTAGTCACGTTCTAAGAAAGCTTGAACCTTTTTTCCCCGACAACCAGATTTTTAAATTAAATTAAATTGGAAATGGAAATACAACTGGACTCAGGAAGCACAAAACAAATCCTAATAAAACTAAATGCCAAGTAGCAAAACAAAAATCACATGACATGAACAAAAGAGATGGAAAAATAGATAGAAAAGAACACACAAAGAATAATAAAATAACTGTAAGTTAAACTTATAATTTAATGAATTACCAAAGGATAGTAATTGAAATAAGTTACCCCTTTCTCTTCACCATGTTCTCCTGACGTCTAACACCAACCAAAATGCAAGTATTAGCAGATATGTCATTCAAATTATTCATAAAAAAATGAAAATGATATAAAATACCTTTTTAGTAGTCTTGTATCATTCTTTAAATACCCTTGTAACTCCCCTTTGGAGATGATATAAAAACCATTTGATTACATTCAAATGAACACTTCAAATTTCACCTGACTTGGTTTTCTGTCTTTGTACCTATGCAATAATCAATATAGCCTCTTTAGGGAGCCTAGCTTTTTCAAATTATTATATAGATCAAGCAAGCAAATACATAGCTACACGTTCTTCTTGCAACCACTATAATGTTAACTCATCTAGCAACCAAGATATCCTTGTATTGTTTATCAAGAAGCTCCCAAAATGAAAATAAAAAATAAAAACAAAAATGAAATCAAAGCAAATGTTTATTCAATTGGGTGGTTACAGAGTATAACGAATCAAGAACAGAGAAACAAAGGAGAACAAAACAATTGAGTGGTTAAAGAGTATCAAGAATCTTGAACAGAGGAACAAAACAAACCAAAATAACTCAAACAAAGTACCAATCCCTTATCCCGTAGTGTGTGACAAAATGAGAGGGAGTTAATGAAGTTTAGTAGAGGCATAAGAAACATTTCTTCCAAAAAGGGGTGAAAAAAAAAAGAGAATAGGGTATGAAAAAAAGTAGTTGGAAAACACATTGAATAAGAAAAAGGAAGGAGACCCATTTGGACTATTAAGCCCCAAATCTTTCGGCAAGCTTCACATGAACTTCACAAAACCGAAAAAATGATAGTACCAACTCCAACCATGAAATAATACCCAAAAAATACCTTTTTGTTTGCCTTTCGTTTGAGCTCGCAAACAATGGCCAATCGTCTTCTTTTGATCGGTGGAAGGAAGTTCTTTTCTAAAGAAAAAAAAATTGAAAGAGAAGAACGTAGAAGGGGTGCTAAAAAATGTTTCAATCGGTTCCTTTTCATAAATCTTGGCCTAGAAGAACACGAAAATGGTGACGGTGTTGGTGTCAGAGAAGGGAAGGGAAGAGAGTATGAGAGGTTTATGAAACGTGAGAATAAAAAGAGAGAAGAAAAATGTAAAATTGAATAAGAGAAGTTAGAAAGTAGAATAAAAAGAGAAACGGAGAAAAGTGTTTGAGAAGTTAATTTAGGAGGAAGATTTTGAATTTCAAAATTGAAAAAAGAAACGTGAGGAGGGAAAAAAAAGATATAGTAAAAAGAAGAAAGTAGAAACGTAGTGAATTAATTGGGTCCTGCAATGCTGCCAGCCTGCCACATTGGAAGAGGATTTGCATTGCATGACATGCTTGCCAACTTCTCACGCACGAAGTCAAAAGGGAAAGGACTTTTCGGATGTTGGTTCTTCCTCCCACGGAAGGGTCTTTGAATTAAAAATATAATTGTAACATTCTTGTAGCAAAAATTATTTTTATAATATTTTTTATAATTAGTATTTTAGCATGTGTAATTGTATAGGATAAATATAAATATTTATTTTATATATATCTAAAATTTATAATAAATAAATATTTTAAATATATAAATTACATTTAGATTTTTGATAAGTAGTTTATATTGTGATTTAAGATTATTTTTAACTGTTAATAATTTTTAAAATATATATATATATTGAATTTCAATTTAGAAATAAACATAAAAATAATAGATTGAAAGAGATAAGAGGTTAAATTTTTTTTCTAAAAATGCTATAGTTTAAGAGAAGAAAAGTTGAAGGTTAGATGTTTAAATAAAGGAGCATTACGGTAATACACTATTAATTTCAAGATAGTGAAATTATACAATAGACTATAATTAAATGTATAGAAAAAACAATATGAAATAGATGGAATAAATATATAGTAGTAAAACTTAATTTATTTGCATTTGTGACATTTATATAATTAAATTTATATTATGTAAATATAGAGATAATAAATTTTCAAAACTAAACAATGATAAATAATAGTATTTGAACAAAATGTATAATTGAGTAATGAATATTGAAATTTAAAATTATTTTTTTAACAAAATGTATTAAAAATATTTATATATTTTACTATATTGACTTTCATTAATTAAATTCGATTATTGTGATTATAAATAAACGATATAAATAAATAAAGATAAGGTAGATAGTAAAACATTTTACAGATGGTGACGGCATAGAATAATTTTTTTTTTGGATTAATTAAAATATGAAATCTAAAACAAAATATATAATATTACATACTAATTTAATCAAATTTGCGTCAATTGGTAGAAATTGAGGGTAAATATAAATAAACAATATAGACTATAAATCTATATTGTGTAAATATAGAGATAATAAATTTTCAAATAGACAATACATATAGACAAAGTATTTAGTCAAACATTTTAATGAAATTAGTGGGTTTTATTATGAAAATATATAAATTATAAATTACTGATATGATATTTGTAAAAATTGAGATTGTACATTAAAATAAAATAAAAAATTGAAATTAAGATAATGAATGTATAGAATAAAGTATAAAAAAAATTTGAATAATAAAATAATGAAATCTATACACAAAATTTATAATATGAAAATGTGTAAATTTAAAATACTCAAACGATATTGGTAGAAATTAATGTAAAACATTTTACATTAAATTAGTAATTGACAGTATAGATATGAATGGTAATGTCTTACGTCAAATTAGTTAAATCTATTATAAAAATATTTAAATGTAATATACTCAAATGATATTGATAGAAATTTAGGTTTTACATTAAACTAAAAAATAACTAATTTCATCAAATGAGTTAAATCTAATATGAAAATATTTAAATTTAACTTAATATACTCTAACAATATTGACAGAAATTCAGGTTATACATTAAATTAAAAGATAATTGATGTAAGAGATAGTGAAAATATTCAGTAAAAAAAAAAAAAGAGATACTGAAAGTATAGACTATAAATATAAATAAACAATATAGACTATAAATCTATATTGTGTAAATATAGAGATAATAAAATTTCAAATAGACAATACATATAGACAAAGTATTTAGTCAAACATTTTACATTAAATTAGTAGATTTTATTAAGAAAATATATAAATTATAAATTATTGAGATGATATTAGTAGAAATTGAAATTATACATTAAAATAAAAAAATTTGAAACAAAGATAGTGAATGTATAGAATAAAGTACAAAGAAAATTTTGATCACTGCTTGGTAGAAGAGGAGAGATATTTGTTGTCAGTATAGAATAAAGTATAAAGACACACATTTCTAGAGACATTTTTAGACCTCCACAACACGTGATTCCAACCTACCACAAGCTTCATTTGAGTCTTTTAAATCATATTGAATAACACTATTAAAATGTCAAAATTAAAAATAGTGAAAATTGTTAAAAGAAAGTACTTATTTTTTTTAACTATAATTATTTTTTTTTATTAAAATTGTAGTTCTATTTAATAAATTGTATGTAAAAATTTTTATTTTTTTATTTTATGTTTTTATTAAAATTGTAGTTCTATTTAATTGAATAACACTATCAAAATGTTAAAAAAAAACTTAGATATAAAAAAAAAATATAATTATTAAAAGCATAAATGATAATTATTGTTTTTAAACTAAAAATAAGGGGAAAATAAATAGATAAATCTTCAATTTATTAATAAACTGCTAAAGTTAAACATTATAATTGTTATTTTTATTAACAAATTACTTAATTTAATTTAAACTTCATTTTGTAAACTATAAATAGAGAATTTTTTATTTTTTATTTTTGCCAAAGAATCATCTCAAATCAACACATACATATTTATTAAATAGATTAAATAGAACTACAATTTTAATAAAAACAAAAAATACATAAGTTTTTTATTATATTTTTTCATTAATGGGTTGATTTTCTTTTAAACTAAAAATAATAGGTAGATAAACAGATAACCCTTCCATTTGCTAAATAAAAACAAATAACAAACCATTCTATTTAAGTTAAAATATAGTTTGTAAACTATAAATAGAGAATACTTTTTTTTTGTCAAAGAATCATGTCAAATGAACACATACATATTTATTAAATTGAACTACAATTTTAATAAAAACAGAAAATACATAGATTTTTTTATCTATATTTTTTAACAAATATGTAAATCATTCTATTTAAGTTAAAATATATTTTGTAAACTATAAATCATTCTATTTAAGTTAAATAGAACTACATTTTTTTAAAAAAACAAAAAATACATAAGTTTTTAATTATATTTTTCATTAATGCTTTTAATAACTGTACTTATTTTAAAAAATTATGTATCAATTAAATAAAAAAAATAAACATTGAAATGATGAATTGAAAATAGAAAATATAGATTTTTAAATAGAACTATAATTTTAATAAAAATAGAAAATATATAGATTTTTTAGACTATATCTTTTACATTTATATATGTAAATAATAATTATACTAAGGGTGTGTTTGGGATAGCTGGAAAAATTAGATTATTTCAATAATCGATTATATAGATAATCGATTATTGTTATAATCGATTATAATTAGAATCAATTTTTGTTTAGGTAAGTTTGCTGAAAAGTGGTTTGAAAAATCAGCTTTTACATAGTAAAAAAGTGTAAAAAGAGATTAAAGAAAAAATAAGTTGTTGAAAAATAATCATAAGCTACAAATTTTCAGATTCATAAAAATAACTTATTTTTTAGGAAAAAAAGCTTTTTACAAATTTAAGCTATTGTGCCATACATACAAATTATTTTGCAAACAGCTTATTTATAACCAAAATAGCTGAAATTATGGGAAATAATCTTTCCCAAACATACTCTAAACGGTATCAAAGCAATCTATTTTAAGACAGGTAAATAACTAAAATTAAGATTATAAAATAATTAATTAGAAGTTTTTATTAAAATAAGTCTAAAATTAATAAATATGCTTAAATAATCATATATGATTAAGATAATAATAAACATTTTATACTTTGAGAATACACATATTATAGGGTAAAAATTAAATAAAGAGTTAATTGCTATTGTATATTTTTTTTTTAATAGGTACAAAATAATCCATATATGTAAAAGTGGTATAAAAAGACATAAAATAGTAAAATAGTAATATAATTTAAGTAAAATAGTAGTTACTATAAAAAAAATATAATATGGAAGGAGGGAAGGGGAGAACTACATGAGAGAGAGATGAAAAAGGAAAAAAAGAAAAGAAAAAAAAGAGAAAAGGGAAAGAGTACGTGGAGGGAGAGAGATGAAGAAGAAAAAAAATAAAAAAATAAAAGCAAACAAAACGTGAGAGTGAGAGAGATGAAGAAAAAAAAAGAAAAAAACAATAAGAATAATAAAATAATAATATTTGGGATTGTTTGACTTTTATTGACTTGTTATAAGGCTAGAATAGGCATTGCACTATTGTGTGAACAGTAAAATGTACTTGCTAGCTTGAGAGCTGTTGTATAGTTATAGATATATATAGTAAATCGTTAAAG
The DNA here is from genome assembly GCA_026413185.1 of Pueraria montana var. lobata. Lineage (NCBI taxonomy): Eukaryota > Viridiplantae > Streptophyta > Magnoliopsida > Fabales > Fabaceae > Pueraria > Pueraria montana. The sequence continues at coordinate 14,529,502 of CM048653.1, forward strand.
GATTTTTCATCTATGCCTTATCCAAATGGTTTCAGTATTAATCAATTTGGTAATGTATTGCTATTCAATGAGTTAAATTATTCTCTTGATGAGATGCAGACTCTACATAATGAATATGTAGTGCAATTAAATGAGCAACAGAAAAATGTATATGATGAAATATGCAGAGCTTGTGTTAGAATTAATTCTTGCTTCTTCTTTGTTTATGGTTATGGTGGTAATGGGAAAACTTTTTTGTGGAAGACATTATCCTTTAAATTACGCTCTGAAGGTAAGATTGTTTTAAATGTTGCATTAAGTGGAATTGCATATTTGTTGCTCCCTGGTGGTAGAACCGCTCATTCACAATTTGTTATACCATTGATTTTGAATGAAGATTCTTGCTGTGATATTGCTCAAGGAACTTTAAAAGCTGAATTGTTGCAAAATTTCACATTAATTATATGGGATGAAGCACCTATGGTTAATAGGTGGGCATTTGAAGCCCTTGATAGAACTTTAAGGGATCTTATGCGTTTCAAAGTTGAAAATAGTATGAATAAACCTTTTGGTGGTAAAGTTGTTATTCTTAGAGGTGACTTCAGGCAAATCTTACCTGTCATTTCTAATGCAAACAAAGCTGAGATTGTAATGACAACTGTGAATTCTTCTAGGTTATGGAAATATTGCAAAGTGTTGAAATTAACTGAAAATATGCAACTCCAAAGGGGTGAAAACAATGATGATTATATTGATCTTCAACATAGAATTGTGATTAATGAATATATAGTAAAAATAACGTTAACTTAGAAATTATCATAATCAAAACTCTTGATAAGAAGCAAAAAGAGAAACAACGTACCTGCCCATTGCAAGATTGAAATCAAATGGCAACAGAGTGATGGCGGTAGAGCGTTTCACCTATCCTCATAGCTCTTCATAGGCTTTTGAAGGTGGATCAAGTGACTAAGAAAAAGAATGAACTTATCATGTATGAGGGGGAAATAGGCAAAGTGCTAAATGATATGCAGCAAAAAAAATTTATTGAGGATAAATGACTAAGTTTCTCTTGACTAAATTTTTCTTTTGTTGCATATCGTTTATGGCTTGCTTATTTCCACCTTGTCAATGATGAGCTCATTCAAGAAACAAGATCAAGCTTCAGAAACCAAGAAAGAACTATGTGGATAGATGAAAACAACATTGTAACACACGAAAGGTCCTAAATGACATTCAACACCTAGAAAATCAATATTAGCTCTAAAAGTTTCCAAAATCAATTTTTTGGCCTGTCATGCTCAACATGTTCACGGTGTGCCATTAAGCCAACACAAGTTGGCCTTGGTGTAAGTGCCAAGGACAATGTGAATGGAATCAAAGATAACAACTTATTAAGTTACACCAATTGGTGTTAGTAACAATTAAATATTAGTTAGATTACCTTTTTAGAGATTTAATTCAATATTTGTGTATTAAGAACTGTTTCATTCGTTTCTAATAGAATATGGGATTGTCACTTTCTAAGAGGTTTTTATTGTTATTTTAATATGTAAACATGATTTGTTTCTCATCATTAAATTAAGAACTCCGACCTTCTCATGATTCATAAAATAAATTAAGGAACATTAGTGATAATACATACTTCATTTAGATTATGTGACTTAGGCCTGTGATGTGATGTTGTAGTATTCTACAAGTAAAAGGAGTATGGTATGAAGACCTTATATTTTGTGATATGTTATGATGAAAATTTTTAAAGAACAATTAATTTAATAGTACTAACAATACCAACTTATTTAATTTCGTGCAGTGTTTATATTTTATTTAGATAAAATAAATAAATTTAAAATATGAAAAAGACATTCACAATGTAATTTTATTTAGGAAAATGTTTGATACTCATCCAATATATTTTCCAACACCTACACAGAGAATAAAAAGTGAGAAAAGTATAGTTATGATAAAGTTTATGATATGATAGGAAAAATAGATATAAAAAAGTAATAGGTGTTGGTGGGGTGTTTAAAATAAATGAGTGTTTATATGTCATTACTTTTATATATCATCAATATTTATTTTTTCAATGGGACATTACGTTGTTAATATGCTTAATAATTTGTAATTTTATTTTATAAGGTGAATTTTTTAAATCATTAATCATTAAAGTTTTTATGTTCTTTTAACTTTATAAAACTTGGTATTTGGCCCTTTTTTTTCCATTATTTTAATATAAAAGTGGTAAATTTTCAATTTATTATTGTTGAATGCTAAGTAGAAATGTATTTTTAATTACTGTTATTATGAAATTTTTTTAATAAGAATTTTATATCAATCTTAATAGTATTCAAAAAAATTTTATCAACCTTAATTTCTCTTTTTGGTCTTATATATATATGAACTTATTTATAATCTTTATAAATATTCACACTTTGTAATCATTTTCCACTTTCTCCACTGACCATTCACGATCTTTATAGGTAATCATATTTTCTATTGAGTTTATGTCTTCTCCACATTATTGAAAAGTCTTTAATTATACTTTTAATAACAGATATAAAAAGTAAAATCATTGTATAAAGTTTGTTATTTTATTTGTTATTATTAATTTTAAATGTTATCATAATACATAAAATGTCATGTTAAATTGTTTCAAATACTAGATGTTATAAAATAAAGTATAAAATAAAACTCAATTTGTTCCTGTTTTAATTTCCATTTATGTGCTTTTTTTTTATCTTCTACTTTTTTATATCCTCTATAAATAGACATACTTAGTATTCATTTTCTACCTTCCTCGTCTGACCACTCCTCTCTATAGGAACTTATTTTCTACTGTGTTTCTATCTTCTCCTCCCCTCCTTTCACTCTTTCTTCCTCAAAGTTCTATCTTCCATGGGTTCTATTTTGACATCTTTTATATATTCAAGCCATATGTTAAAGGACATAGGTCCTACCTCAGAAACCTAGCTTATTAAGTGTAGAGTCATCAAATGTTGGGATGGTCGTTATATAAAATATGAAAAACTTGTCCATACTACTGAGTTGTTGTTGATTGATTCCGAGGTTGCATGTGAAATATAACTCTAATTTACATATTTTTTTAGTTAATTTTTTGTTATGTTGTTAGTTTTATTTTTTTTATGAAAGGCTAATTGTTGTTATAAACCTGAAGTAATTTTTTTTTTTCACTTATACGTTTTTTGTTCAGTGTATAGTTTGTGTGACTTCATCTTATGTAATGTAGGGCACAAAGATTCAAGCCATTGTTGACAATGACATATTTAGGTAATTTAGATTTGAAATGGTTGAAGATCTGGTTTATAAGATCAGGAGCTTTTCCATTTCAAAAAACAATGATGAGTTAAGGCTAACTAGGCATCCCTTCCGTTTAAAGTTTCATCTTGGTACAGAGGTATGCCTTGCTAAGGATGACATGCCATACAATGTTGGAGTTAACATAGTCAGGTGTTGTGATGTTGTGAGGGAGAGAGCTAATGTTCCCTATTTAGTTGGCAAGTTTTGTATGTGAATAGTAAATATAGTTAAAGCTGTAGAAGCTACACTTTATGTATTTCCCTTGCGTTGGTTTGTTTTATTTATATGATATTTTATTCTTTTTTAGTTGTAATGGTAGTTCTTACTGTTGTCTCAAATGAAAGAGAATTTGTTAAGGGGAACACGATTAAGAAATTTATTTCACTGGAGATAACTTATTTAAGGTAAGTTTAATTTTTTTTAGTTTTCTTTTTTTTAGGTTTTTTTAATTCATTTTTTTTATCTGCAATGGCAAGGTTGAGGTTATGTTATTTGACACTTACGTTGCTGAAGTTCAATAATATCTTGCTCAACATGGAAAATACAGGCATATGGTTGTTATCTCTTGCTTGAGAATGACATCACACCCTGCATTTATATTTGGTATGTTTTAGAGTTTTTTAAGTGTAAATTTCAGTTTTCAAATATTCAGTTTTAATATTAATGTTTTCCATCATGTTGTAATGTTTGAAGAGTAGTATATTCATTTTTTATAGGTAATCGAGTGCTGGTAAACTTCATGTTTGCCACTAAAGTTAGGTTTAATCCTTCATTTGTTGAGCCTATTGACCTTGAGAAAAGGTAAATTAAGATAATGACTAATATTTGTAAACTATATTTTTAGGATATTAATATTTCTATATTTTGTTATTATATTGATAGTATATAGAGTTTTTCAGGTAGCTCTATATTTTTTATAGTTTATTTGAATAATGTTTTATAGGATGGTAATCCATGGGTTCGATTTTAGTTCAAGAGGAAAAGTTGTTAGTGGCTGCACGAGATATGTTTATTTGAAGGATAAATTTGTTGTGCCAACACTTAAGAGAATGATATTTCAACTACAGGGAATGGATCAGGTGTAGCAGTAAATTTAAGAAATGTCTTAAAGATTAATTTTTTACTTTATTGAGTACTGTGCTGATACTTTTGTAAAAAAAATTTTCCAATTATCTGGTGTTGCAGCCTGATACTTGCATTGTAGTTGTTACGATCAAGTCTTTTGTTCCTTGTGGGATGTGGTAGGGCTATTTCTGCTCGTGTTCAGGGGTGCTAAATTTCCAAAATAGGTCTTTTATGTGTGCTGTTTGTGGAAAAGAAGAATTGTGTCCTATCCCTCGATACCTTTAGAGCTTTTAGTTCATGTTCTTGTCATATAAAAAGTGAATTTGACTTTTGTTTTTTTTATTGGTTGTATCAATTTTTGAGTATTTTTTATTTTTTTTGGCAAATATCATTTCTATAAAAAATACTCTTTAAAAGTATTTTTATCATTGCTAGACACCTCTAGTAATTTATATTTAACTATTAAAATTAATATGATCTATTAAAGGGTTTCTTATTTTTAATAAGAAATTTATTTATTTTATGATTTTGTTGCATAGGTATTCTATGGCCCTTGAGGTTTCTGATGGACACATTTGTACTGTGTTTGATTTGTCTGATCATGAAGTTTATTCTTTGGTGAAGAAGTCATGCCTTGACTTATTAAAGGAAACTAAGGTTACTATACTGAATTGTACTTGAATATATTTACTTTAAAAATCTATATTATAATTTACCTCTACTATCGATCCCAAGTAGCTGTGGTCTCCCTGATAGTCTATCCAAACTGGAGGGGAAACAAATTTTGCTTAAACTAGCAAGAAAAGGTGCATCAAGTGGTTTTGTGACTCATGATTACAAAGTGGTCAAAACTTGTGATGACCTCGATATTGTTGATTTGTTTCTCAATGGAGAACAGTTCACTGAACCAAATCTTATGAGTATATTTAGCATATTTTTTAAGACTTTGTATTGGTGTAATAATATTTTTTTTTTTGTTTCTCAAGGAAGCCAAGGATATGATTTCCTTCATCTGGTTCGAGCATCCATGCCTTATGGTGGGCCTGTTCCATAAGACACGACTACACACTATATAGGTAACAATATATAAAAATAAAATCTTAATCTGGTTTTCCCTTTCACTGCATAACAAAAAGACATAAATACATAAAACACAACTACACACATATTTAATATCATTAATCCTTCACTTCATATTCCTCCTGTAGCTGGTTTATCCCTCAAAACTCGGAACAAGTATCCCAGGGAAATGATAGTAAGTTGGGTCTGGCATTAAAGATCCATGGAATAAAGTCATCCCATTCAACACAATGCCTTATTGTGGATCTATATTTTGGTACGACGAGCATTCTCGAAAGTCTAATCATTCTGGTCTTGAATTCTCATTGTGTTGTATTAGAGGAAAAATTAGTTTGCCATATCTAAGAAAACCTCAATCCCTTTTGATTAATCTATTCAATGGTTCTTATCCAAGAAGTTCTTATTTCTTGAAAAATATAAGAGCCTACAATTCAATGTTTGCATTTACTTCAATTGGTGGAAAGATTGAAACTCAATATAACAACGGTGGAGGTCCTCCACAATTTGTTATTAGTGGCCAGAACTATCATAGTATTGGAAGTTTGTTGCTAATTTCAAGAGAGAATCCAAAGTTTGCTCAGTTATATATGATACTGAAAATGAAATTTATAACAGGATCACTGGATTGAGGTAACTCCTACTTTATTTGTTATGCTTTTTTTTCATTATTAAAATATATGTTGTAAATTATTACATTTTTCATTTTCATTTATTTGTTTTGTCAGTAAAAATGATATAGCTAAAGATTTTGATTCATCCTTAGTTGCTTAATTGCTTAACATGATTGATGAAAATAATGTATTAGCTAAATCATTTCGTCAAGTTTGTGATTCTTTTTCAATTGTGTAACACCCTATGGGGTGTGTTACCTTTTGCATATTTATATTACTAAATTTTGAAAATTTAGAATATAAGGATATCAGAGTTTACTATGTGGAAAAATAAAACTTAAAACATACTTACATAAAAAAAATCTAATACAAAGCTCTTGGCACTTATGTGCCGTACAAAACATAACCAAAAAGGGTACTTGAACATAAACTAACTCCTATACATTAGGAGATACAAAACTATAATTATCTTCCTTCATGCAAGCAGCTCCAAGCTTCTCCCTTGAGCTCGTCCATCAGCTTAACCTGTAAAAACATGAAACTAAAATGGATGAGACATAATGTCTCAGTGAGTGCTCTAAAGACTCTAGGTTGACTCTCTATTCTAGAGACTCTTTTCTTAACTCTCATGGCTTCTCATTTCTTTTCTTGATACTCATACTCACAACATCTCATCATTTATCCCTAAGCTGGACCAATCTATACATATACATAAACAGATTCCAATTAAGGAAAAGGAAAGAAACTAAACTTTATATACTTTGAAAATACTGTATATAATTACCATAATTTATAACAAAAACCTAGTTCATATTATTTATCAATAACCACCAACAAACAACAACATCATGAGTCACCCATCTCATAGACATAATATAAATCCTCAACTAACATCAACAACATAATACAAACACCAACATCCATCATCAAAATGATGTATAGCATAAACCACTAAACAACCTCAATCATCAAGACCAACTCTACTCCATGGAGTTTCAGCATCATATAAGCGGTCCCTCGTAGGCCCCATCCCCTACCATAGTATGTACATTCTGACCATTCAGGGAGTCCTTTGAGCTGACCCTACGGGAAAAGTGTGGTTTTATCGAAAATAGACAAGTGCTATAGCGGTTTACCTCTATAGGTTTGCAAGACCTTACATTTATAGGGATTTTCCTACTCATCTATTCTATAGGCCCATTCTCGTTAGCCACCACGAAAACCCCCAGCACTAAGTTAAGAGCCCACCAAGCACCCTCAACTTACGTGCCTACTCATATGTCTGTGCACCAACTGTGCACACCTATGCACCAATTGTGCAAATACAACATTCAAAATATTTCTGTGCATCAACTATGCACCCACTGTATTCCAGCGGCAAAACATATTTGGAATCCCTTACCGTCTTAGATACGACACCTCTGTACCCGCCATCTCCAATGGCCTAACTTAAGTATCCAAATACATCTCAACAATCCACATCATTAACCATGACAACAATCCATCCCCTATACACTAAAAGAGTCACTAAACCTCTTGGGAAGTAGTTCTCAACACTCTAACATGTCATTCGGAGTCAAAACATAGGGGTGGTACTTGGGAAGATATCCCACTAAGCGAGACCCTCGGATCGCTTTAGTGGGTCGGAGTTCTGGCATGAAACTCACCCTCCCAAGTATACCATTTTTCTATAAAAGTCTCCCCAAAGGTCATAGCTAACTCCTTTTTAACATATAGGGATGGTCACAATACAAGATTATTATTCATCATCAACATCATCTCATCAAAACATAATTATTACAACAATAATGCAACTACCTTACCATAATATAAACACCTCAAGAACAACATAATCATCTTATAATTAAACATACTACATTTGTATAAATATTTAAAATCATTTAAATATTCAAAAAGGGAAATATTTAAAGAGAATTTTAAAATAACCAAATTCTAGCCCAGTCGGCCAAAATCGCGACCCAGCTAGAGCTCCCCTGAAGTTGTTTTCTCCATTCTGTCACATTTCGGCTCAGCTGCACCAAATTTCGGCTGAGCCGAAACTCCCCTGGAGCTTATTTCTCCATTTTGTCTAGAGGTGACAAAACGGGTTGGACCCATCGGGTCAACCTGTTTTGGCCCTTTTTTTGGTGGGCCAGGTTGAGGTTTTCAACCCGTCAACCCATTTGGACCCGCCCCGTTTTGGCCCGCCAAAAACGGGTTGAGGGCTGGTCAGGGCAAGTCAACCTGCCAACCTGTTTTTTATAAAAAATAATAATTTTAATATTTATTTTTATATTTTATACATATATTATTAATATTTATTTAATATTTTTTTTTCTAAATAAATTATTATTCAAAATTTAAGGTAATACATTTAATTTTTTAATAAGCATTTATTATTTAATATTTAAAAAAGATAAAATTAATTAAAATATATTTATTATATATTTATTTTTCAGTTTTTTATTTTTTGGCGGGTTGGCGCCATAAACGGGGTGGGCTTGAATTTTCAACCCGCTTTTCATATGCGGGACGGGTCGGGCCAACCCGTTTTTGGCGGGTCAATAGCAGGTCGGGGTGGGCCGGCCCGTTTTGCCATCCCTAATTCTGTCACATTTTGGCTCTGCTGCATCAAATTTCGGCTAAGCCGAAACTCCCTTGGAGTTGAATACTCCATTTTGACACATTTCGGCTCAGCTGAACCAAATTTCGGCTGAGCCTGAACTAAAATGGAGCTACGAATTTGCAATCTCCATGGCCATTAATGGCATACTCACTCATCCCAAGCATACAAAATCAAACCCTAAACACTTCTATTACATTTCCAACCGATTGATTTACCCGAAAACCCCCTTAAACAATCATAATCACCAAAAACCCAAAATCTCCAAACCTAAGGTTCAAAAGAGAAAAAGGGGAAAACATGCAAATCAAGAGGATAGGGAAGGACTAGGGGAAACACTCACCTCCCGGGACACGTAGAGATGAGCTCCGAGCACTAGGTCTTCAGATCTCTGCTCCATCTCCTTCTTCCTCTTCTTCTCCTCCTTCTCTCTACCTTTCCCTTTCTTTCTTTCTTTCTCTCTCTAACACTCCCTTCTCTCATCTATATAAAGTGTGTGTGGGCTAAGTGGGTCTCAGCTCACCTTGGGCCTTGGCTCCCCATCTGGATCCTATTATCTCATTCCTGACAACTCCTATAAAAAGGTAATTATTATTAATAATACCTAAGGGTATCCTTTAACCATTAAATATAAATGCTATTCCATAAAAGATGTCTCTTTATTATTTATTTCTAAGGTCTATAAATTAGGGATGTTACAAATTGGATCTCAGTCCAAGTTCTATTTAAGGCTATTTAGAAATCGTCAAAGTGATATATGTACAAATAATTTGCCTTATGTTGATGAAGTTGTTGCATTGATTGTTGGTGACTTTGATACTTCTGATTCTGGTCGAGATATAATTGTTAGATTATGTGATGGTTTATTACAAAGAATACATGATATACACACAACATTCATTCCTTTACAATATCCTTTACTATTTCCATACGATGAAGATGGATATCAAGAGAATATTCCTTTTTCTGTTGGTTGTTCAAGTTCTCGATGTTGAATCCAGAACCCTTAGTGTTTTAATTATGACAAACCATTAGTATTTGCAAATTGAAGAATGAAGCTCTGCAAGCTAACAATCTGCCAAGTGTTTCAGATCATGTTAATAGCATATTGACAACAAGCATTCTGGTGAGTTCAGAATAAGCTCATAATGGATGTCTCAATTGTGCATCACATAAAGTCTTAGAAAGCCTGATAGATGCTTTATATGCTTACATATCTTAGCATTTATCTTACATTTTTCATGACTTAGAACTTTGTTTTAATCAATTTTAGGCTAATCTAACTATTATTTAGAAGTAGTGTTAATATTGCTAATCCTTTAGGAGTTTTACTAGCTTTTGATATTTTGTTGTAGGAATAGAAGAAGAATTAAAGAATTTGGAGCATGAGTCATTGGAAGTTCAACCCAACATCTTTGGAAGCATATTTTTAAAGCCAAAAGCCAACATCTTCCTTTTATCTTGCTGAGGACGGGCTTGAGAAACTTGAGGCTGGGCCTGAGAATGAAGAAATCTCCCTTTGCTTGCTGTCAACCTGAGGCTGGGCGTGAGAATGCTGAGGCTGGGCGTGAGGACCTTCAAGTTACACCCTGATGCCTTTTTTGAAGCTGAGCGTGGGAAGACTTGAGGCTGGGCGTGAGGGTGCTGATGTGGCTTAAGTGGTGCGAAAACAAAGATATTTATGAGGGAAAAGTGGTCATTTGGCATTCATTGACGTTGCAGACCCTCTCTTGGCTTGGAGTGACACTTGGAGAGCTTCCTTTGGGTTCCCATGGCTTCTACTTCAAGTTTCTTCCTTTCTTCTTCATTTTTTCTGCTGCACATGTCTATGCGTAGCTAATTTCACCCTTGTTGGGGTTTGATGTAGTTAACCCAAAACTCATGTATACTTTCTAAGTTTTTAATCAAAGCTTATTATTCATGTTATGTGCTTTTTCTTTCTCTTAATGCTTGTTTTGGTTTGATCACCCTTTGCTTGATTTTGTGGTTTGAATCCGATTGGAAAAAAAATTTAAACCTAGAAATGGAGAAGAGCACCTAATGGGGTTTGTTGCTAGGAATAAAGCAAAACCCATTAGTCATCTTTAAACTCTTGTTCTTCTCTCAAGTATCTTGGTTGATTTATGCAAGGAATTGATAGGTTGGTCAAGAGACTTAGGTTTTCACTCTAAGGAATTAGGGTTTAAACATCTTTGTGAGTTGATGATAACATTTGGATAATGAGCTTGATTAGTGGCTTTTGTATGCATGGGTGAGTGGTTAACGAAGTCAAACCCCAACATCTCGTATTATTGTCGTCAACTCTCTATTTTCTGCATTTTACTTGCTTGAGAAAATTCCAAAAAATAGTTTCTAGTTGATTTAATTGTCAAGCTTAGATTTTTAGTGCTTTATTCCGACTTTAAATCCATTCCATTGCATATTTATTACTTATTTGTTGTTCTAGTAAGTGCCTTATGCAAATAGTCAAATATTGAACAAGTCTCTGTGGATACGATGCTTGGACTTACCAAGATATTACTTGCACGACTTGGTTCACTTGCCAAGGAGTTAACAAGTTTTTGGCGCCGTTGCCGGGGACTTGTGTCTCAATATTTGGCAATTGACATATAGATTACTTTCTAGACTTAACCATTTTATTTATTCTTTGTTTAGTTCAGTTTTCATTCCAATTTTTAGCTTGTGCTAATTCTCTTTTCTAGTGTCTTTTGCTTTGTTATATGCGAGGTAAGGTTCGGCAAGAAGAATTAGTTCCCTTAGATCAAGAAATTGAGAAGACTTGTCACAAGAACAACGCTCTCCGCAAGAAGCAAAAGCAACTAGAAAAGCGAGCTAGGCAAGAAGCTATCTCTTCACCTCCATCTTCTCCACCTCGAACACCATTATCTCTTTTACCTCCTATCATTGAGGAGCCCATTATGGCGGGAGAAGAAGCACAACCTTGCCGTACTCTTGAAGAATATGCTACAGTTGTTGGTCCAAGATTCTTTACTAGCATTGCTAGGTCGGAATTGGAAGTCGCCAATGTGTCTATGTCGTCTACTCTCATTACCTTGATCAAGTGCAATCAATTCCATGGTTTGCCTCAAGAAGATCCTTATGCTCACTTGGCCACCTTCATTGAGCTTTGCAATACAGTCAAGATTGACCAAGTGCCGGATGACTACATTCGCTTAAATATGTTCCTTTTCTCGCTTGCCGACAAAGCCAAGCTATGGCTCAACTCTCATAAAGAGCATAGCTTGCGCACTTGGGATGAAGTGGTGTCAAAGTTTTTGAACAAGTATTTCCCTCAATCCAAGACTACTCAAGGCAAGACGGAGATTTTCTCTTTCCATCAAGGTGTGGATGAATCTCTTAGTGAAGCATGGGATCGTTTCCAAGGCCTATTAAGAAAGACCCCCACACATGGATTTAGTGAACCTTTCCAACTCAACATGTTTATAGATGGATTGAGGCCACAAACTAAGCTTATGCTTGATGCCTCGGCGGGTGGGAAGATCAAATCGAAACCTCCGGATGATGCTATAGAGTTGATTGAGAACATGGCATCTAGTGATTATGAAGTTACTCATGATAGAGGCACAACTTCCAAGAAGGGAATTCTAGAGCTTTGTTCACAAGATGCCATCTTGGCACAAAATAAGCTCTTAACCCAACAAATAGATGCCCTCACAAAGCAAATTTCTACACTTCCACAACAACTCAAATTGCTAAACTCTAATCAAGGTCATTCTCAACAAGTGATGGGTTGTTCTTTATGTGGAGGAGGTCACGAGAATGGGTTATGCATGATTCAAGAAGGGGCACATGAGGAGTTGAACTACATGGCCAACCAAAATCGCCAAGGCAACTTTGGGAATTATGGTTATAACCAAGGCCAAGGCCACGGTCAAGGCCAAGGTTGGAAGACTTATCCGGGAAACAATTGGAAGCAAGATCAAGGAGGATCTTCTAATAGACCTTCTCACCAAGGTCCAAACATATATGAGAGGACTAGCAAGCTTGAAGATACTTTGACTCAATTCATGCAAGTGTCCATCTCAAATCAAAAGAGCACCGAAGCTTCCATCAAGAATCTTGAAGTTCAAGTTGGTCAACTTGCAAAGCAACTAGCGGAGCAAAAGAGTGGAAATTTCTCGGCCAACACTACCCCTAATCCCAAGGAGAATTGTAGTGCCGTTATTACAAGGAGTGGAAGAGGGGCTGGTTTGAAGGATGATGAAGTTGAGAAGAGTGAAAAAGTATTGAGGGAAAATGAGTGTGGAGAAAGAGTGAGGAAAAAGAGGAGGTAGAAAAAAATAAAGAAGAAGAAAAAAATGAAAAAGAGAGTGATGAAAATGAAAAAATAGATGAGGGAGTAAGTGCGCGGAAATGCAAAAATCAAATTGTGAGAGAAGGAAAGAAGATGATAAAGGAAGTGCCCGCTAAGGAGTTGCCATACCCTCTAGTTCCTAGCAAAAAGGACAAGGAGAGGTACTTTGCTCGTTTCATGGATATTTTCAATAAAATTGGAGATCAATATCCCCTTTGGAGAAGCTCTTCAACAAATGCCTCTTTATGCCAAGTTCATGAAAGATTTGTTGACCAAGAAAAGAAAATATGATGAAAATGTGACTATGAAATTAGGGGGAAATTGTAGTGCAATTATTCAAAAGACTCTTCCTCCAAAATTTAAAAATCCCGGAAGCTTCACCATCCCATGCACCATAGGAGAGCTATCAATTGGCAAAGCTCTCATTGATTTAGGGGCGAGCATCAATTTGATGCCCCTATCTATGCTCACAAGAATTGGCAACATGGAGGTGAAGCCAACAAGAATGACCTTGCAACTTGCGGACCGCTCTATCAAATGTCCCTATGGAGTAATTGAGGATGTTCTTGTCAAGGTGAAAGATTTCACTTTTCTGGTGGACTTTGTCATAATGGACATGGAGGAGGATAAAGAGGTTCCCATTATTTTGGAAGGCCTTTCATGATGACCGCCCAAGTAGTTGTGGACATGGGAGTTGGCCAACTTCAACTTAAGTTAGAAGACCAAGTGTTGACTTTTAATATCTTTGAAGCCATGCAACATCCTAGTGACCACCAAGATTGCTTTAGAGTGAATACTCTTGATGAAGTGGTGGTTAGTGCTACAAAGCAACTACATGTACATTCACCTCTTGAGAGGGCCTTGATTAAAGCTTTTGATCATCTTACCTTGCAAGAAGAGAAAGAAATTGAAGAAATTTTAATGCAACTTGAAGTCCTCAAGGAGATTCCACCGGGGCAAGAAGGATGAGGTGGTAGAGAAAACAAAGCTTGAATTGAAAGTTTTACCACCTCACCTAAAGTATGTGTTCTTAAAAGGCCATGATGAAAAACTGGTGATTATTAGCAACTCTTTGTCCAAGATGGAGGAAGACAAGCTTGTGAAGGTTCTTCAAGCAAACAAGGAGGCTATAGGGTGGTCTCTTTCCGACCTTAAGGGAATAAGTCCATCTTATTGCATGCACAAGATAATGCTTGAGAAAGATTACAAGCAAATTGTACAACCTCAAAGAAGATTGAATCCTACTATGAAGGAGGAAGTGAGAAAGGAAGTGCTAAAGTTGCTTGAAGCCGGAATGATCTATCCAATCTCGGATAGTGCATGGGTAAGCCCTGTGCAAGTGGTGCCTAAGAAAGGTGGGATGACCGTGGTGAAAAATGACAAAAATGAACTCATTCCCACAAGAACGGTGACCGGGTGGAGAATGTGCATCGATTATAGAAAGTTGAATGACGCCACTCGGAAGGATCATTTTCCTCTTCCATTTATGGACCAAATGTTGGAGAGGTTAGCGGGGCAAGCTTATTATTGTTTCTTGGATGGCTACTCCGGATACAATCAAATAGCTGTTAATCCGGAGGATCAAGAGAAAACAACCTTCACTTGTCCTTTTGGTATTTTTGCTTATCGGAGGATGCCATTTGGGTTCTGTAATGCCCCCGCGACCTTCCAACGATGCATGCTTGCCATATTCTCTGACATGGTGGAGAAGTGTATTGAAGTGTTCATGGATGACTTCTCCGTATTTGGTCCTTCATTTGACTTGTGCCTAGCAAATCTTGAGCTAGTGTTGAAAAGGTGCATTGAAACCAATCTTGTCTTGAATTGGGAAAAATGTCACTTCATGGTGCGTGAAGGCATAGTGCTAGGTCACAAGATCTCCTCTAGAGGGATAGAAGTTGACAAAGCCAAGGTGGATGTGATAGAGAAGTTGCCACCTCCAAGCAATGTGAAAGGAATCCGAAGTTTTCTTGGCCATGCGGGTTTTTATAGGCGGTTCATAAAAGATTTCTCAAAAATTGCAAAACCGCTATGCAACCTTCTCAACAAGGAGACTCCTTTCAACTTTGATGATGAGTGCTTGAAAGCATTCAATGTGCTAAAAGGGAAACTTGTGTCAGCCCCAGTGATTGTGGCCCCTAATTGGAAGCAAGACTTTGAATTGATGTGTGATGCAAATGACTATGCAGTAGGAGCTGTTTTGGGGCATCGGAAGGACAAAGTGTTTCATGCCATTTATTATGCAAGCAGGGTCCTCAATGATGCCCAATTGAATTATGCTACCACCGAGAAGGAGCTCCTAGCCATTGTCTATGCCTTAGAGAAATTTCGGCCTTACTTGATTGGTTCAAAAGTCACGGTGTATACCGACCATTCCGCCATCAAGTACCTTCTCACCAAGCCCGATTCAAAGCCTAGACTAATCCGATGGATCCTTTTGTTGCAAGAATTTGATTTGAAGATCAAGGATAAAAAGGGTAGTGAGAATTTGGTAGCCGACCATCTTTCAAGGCTTGTCAATGAAGAGGTGACTACACAAGAAAAAGATATTAGAGATGAGTTTCCCGATGAAGTTTTGCTTATGGTGAAGGAAAGACCATGGTTTGCCGACATGGCTAATTTCAAGGCCACCGGGGTAATTCCTGAAGATATGACATGGCAACAAAAGAAGAAGTTCTATCGGGATGCCAACTATTATGTGTGGGATGATCCATATTTATTCAAGATTGGGGTGGATAATTTGTTAAGAAGGTGTGTGTCTCATGAGGAAGCCAAGAATATCTTGTGGCATTGCCACAACTCTCCCTATGGAGGCCATTACAATGGGGAGAGGACAGTTGCAAAAGTCTTACAATCTGGCTTCTTTTGGCCCACTATATTCAAAGATGCCCATCACCATGCCCAAGCTTGTGACAAGTGTCAAAGGACGGGGAATATTTCCAAGCGCCATGAAATGCCACTTCAAAACATGTTGGAAGTGGAGGTTTTTGATTGTTGGGGTATAGACTTTGTTGGACCCCTACCATCTTCTTACTCCAATGAATACATCTTAGTGGCGGTGGATTATGTCTCCAAATGGGTTGAAGCAGTAGCTGCCCCTAAAAATGATGCTAAAACCGTCATTAAGTTTCTCAAGAAGAACATCTTTGCTCGGTTTGGAGTGCCAAGGGTACTCATAAGTGATGGAGGGTCACATTTTTGCAATGCTCAATTGAAAAAGGTGTTTGAGCATTATGATGTCCGTCACAAGGTAGCCTCACCCTACCATCCCCAAACAAATGGCCAAGCTGAGGTTTCCAACCGTGAGATCAAAGGAATCCTTGAGAAGACCGTAGCATCTTCAAGAAAGGATTGGGCTATGAAGTTGGATGACGCTCTATGGGCATATAGAACGGCATTCAAAACTCCTATTGGTCTCTCACCCTTCCAAATGGTGTATGGCAAAGCATGTCACTTACCGGTTGAGATGGAACATAAGGCCTATTGGGCCCTCAAGTTCCTCAATTTTGATCCATCTCAATCGGCGGAGAAGAGGAATTTGCAACTACATGAGCTTGAAGAGATGAGGCTCAATGCATATGAGTCCTCCAAGCACTACAAGGTGCGAGTGAACGCCTATCATGACAAGCACATAGTTAAAAAAGCCTTTCAACTGGGACAACAAGTTCTTCTTTTTAACTCCCGGTTGATGTTGTTTCCAGGCAAGCTCAAATCCAAGTGGTCGGGTCCATTCATCATCAAGGAAGTCAAACATCATGAAGCTATTGAAGTAGAGGATCCGACAACACAAAGACGTTGGGTGGTAAATGGCCAAAGACTCAAGCCATATTTGGGTGGTGATGTTGAAAGACTCACTACCATTGTGCTTTTCAATGACCCTTGAGGTCTTTGGCCCGTCAAGCTAGTGACGTTAAACAAGCGCTTACTGGGAGGCAACCCAACATTTCTCACCCTTTCTCTTTTTAATTTTTTGTCAATTGAGTTAGTTTAACTGTTACTTGGTTTATGTTGTTTGAATTTTCTGTTATGTTTTTGTTTTGGAGTGTTAATTGCTCATGATCACTTAGCATCTTTGGTGCACATGTTGAGTGAGTGCTAAACAAGCTTTTCCTTGGTAGTTCTTGCTCATTTTGTTAAAAGAGAATTCTGCAGGAAAAAAAATTATGCAGCTTAGTTATCATAGCTTGAACTAATTTGGAAAAGCTTGATTTGTCTCAACAAGTGACATCATTCATGCAAAGTGTTTAAGTGTTGATTTAGTAAGTTGCTAAAAAAAAAATTCTATCAATTTCAAGCTAAGTGTGGAATTATTTCATAATTGTTGCCATTTAGATACTTAGCTTTGTACATTCTCATGCCTAATGTGGCAAGTTCAAGTCCATGGAGCCATTCATTCAACCAAATTGGCAAATTAATTGCCTCATGGGCCAACCATTTGTCACATGTTAAGGTAAAGCTCAACGTGGCTATTGAATGGGAATGCAAGTCTGCACTTGCTCTTGGCAAATTGAGGCCCTGAGTCAATTTGAAGAGATTAAGTGTGGCAATTTAATTGGTTTAAGGACCAATCATGCGCTGCCAATATGGAGCCTTGAATCACATTCATTTAAGACAAATGAGCATTGCTTTTGAAGTGCAAATGTTGCACTTATTCCCTGCCACTTCGACGTGAAAAGGTTCATGTTCACCTTAGTTTCCTGTAGCAAATTAATTAGTCCCAAGGACCAATCATGCACTGCCATCATGAGCCAAGAATCACATGATTTATAAGCAAGTGGTGGCATTGTTTTGATGTGCAATTGCTGCACTTTTTCCTTCCCTGCAAAGTGATGCCATGCGTCATTTTTTCCTTAAGCTAGCTTGGAAATTAATTCGCTGCAAGCACTCAATTAATTTGCTGCAATTTTAATTGCCCCAGGGACCAATTCCTCTCGACCAAAATGAAGCCAGGCGTCAACTTTCCTAGGCCAGGCGTGGCCTCTTGAATTGAGTTGCAAATTGTGCAATTTTTGCACAATTCTCTCTGCCATTCTCACGCCCAGCGTCATTTCTTCCAAGCTAGGCGTGGGTTGCTCCCTTTTGCTCTTTTAATTTCGAAAATTACTTGTTTGCCTCGGGTAGTTTGACGCTGGGCCTAAATTTCCCCAAGCTGGGCGTGAGCTTTGGTTATTTAAGCACCTGACCCATTTCTTTTTACACTTCACTTCTTTCTCTCCAGCTTTTTTTTTCTCTCTCTTTCGAACCACACTCACAGCAGCACATTCTTCACGCCATTTTCTTCTTTTCTTTTTCATATCATTTCGAGCTTTGATTATTGTGAGTTCAGTTTTTCTTTCTCTATCATGTTTCTACTTTGTCTTTCTTAGTTCTTAACATGTTTTCCTTTCTTTATTTATTTAAATGTTGCTACTTGTTTCCCATAGTTTGAATGTTCATTACTTGCTTTTCTTAGTGTCTCTGGTTGATCTCTGCTATTGGGTTGTTCTCTTTCTTTGGTTTTCAAATTTGTGGTTTTACACATATTCAAGTTTTTCTTTTTCCTTCTAGTTTTAAGTGTGCCTTTTAAGTGTTTGGTGAAATGTCTGAGTTAAAATTTCTTGTGATTTCTCACTTGTTCTGTGATCCTTAGGCTTAACTTCACTTTCTCTTGACTTAGTGTGTTTAGGGTTAGTTTTATTTTGTTGAATCTTGTTGTGTTTTGCTACTTTATTTCTTAATTATGTTTTTCTTTCTTTATTTCATTTGTGTTCTTAGTTGTTTCCTTTTTCTGTAGTTACTTTTTCTTCTTTATTATTAGCTTGTGTTGATGTTAGAACTCGTTTCTTGTTGTTTAAATTAAGTTTGGGGTTTCTTATTTTTCAGTTGTTGAGTTTTCTTATTGTTATGTTCTTTTGTGTATTTGCTTTAGGATGGCTACTCCTCAAACCAAGGTTTACAAGAGCAAAAAATTCACTGAGACACAATGCTCCCACCCTCCTAGGCAAGCACTACCTCTGGATTTTGATGATGAAAATTTTGTTTCTAAAGCTCATGAAGATATCTATTTTGGTGGCTGCTGAATTGTCTACCCATGTAGCTTGGTCACAATATCCTGGGGACCAGGATAATCCCCAGGGAGGAGGAGGGTTTGCTGCTGCTGTTGATAGGGATGTTGATGCACACTTGGAAGAGGAAGGAGTGGAGGAAGGCTAAGCTCTTAGCCTGATGTTGAGGGAGTCATATTGTGTTTATGTTTTATGTCTTTTTTTTGTCTTATGTTTATGTTGTGTTTAGCTGTTATTGTTTAACTTGTGTGATGTGCTAGATTTTAATTTCCAGTTAATGTGTTTTTAGATTAAACATGTGTGAAGTGTGTGGTTTGAGATTTTGGCACAATTTCAGTTCATCCATTGCATGAGTTCTTGAGGATGTTAAATTCCATTGTGATATGATTGTATGCTTGTGGTTGTACTCTGATATGCATAGTTGGATGCAGTGTAGTAGTCCGCGCGGTTAATGAGTTTGGCATGATGTTGTTGAAAATCATTGAGTGCTTGTTTTAACCGTGTGAGTATTTGAGCTTCCATTGATTTATTTGATTGAGTGCCACCATTGGAATGTGTACAATTGGTTTTGCTTGAATCTCTGTTACCTTGAATTGCATTTGCTTGTTGAGAAGTGATCAAGGCATTTTATTCTTGTGAAAATTTTAGCCACTGGACCAAATAGCTAACCTAACAATTTGTTGTCCTTTGCATGACCCCCTTTGAGCCAAACACATTTTTTATTCTTGAATCCTTGAGCCTAAAAGAAAGACAATTGCTTCCCACACCTTAGGGATAGGAGAGCAAGTCATTTTTGATAGTGGATTGCAAGAGTTTAAGTTTGGGGTTTTCTGTGTGATTTACCAAAAAAGGATAGCAATGTTGGGAATCTTTATGTGGTTTCTTATTTTCAAGCCACCCTTGTGTCATGTTAAAAAAAATTAATTTAAAAAAAAAGAAGAAAAAGAAAAAAGTTTGAAAAGTAAGCAAAGTGGCTCAATAATTCTTGTTGTGATGTTGGTCAAGGTTATTTCAACATTGGGATACATTGAATGAAGGTTTTCATTGAACTTGAGAAGTTGGAATTGTTGGATGAATTGTGATCATAGAAGATGCTCTCCTATTCTCTTGTGGTGTAATTTTGCTTATACGAAAAAAACCAAAATTCTTTGTAGCCCAGCCAAGATTCAACCTAATAAAAGACCTTTGTGATCTTTGCATGCATGTGTGGTTTTATGGTTTCTTTTGAGATGAAAAGAAAAACTGAATTGTGTGGTTTCAATGTGTGTGATTGAGAGATACACTTGCCCGGATACACTTGTGTGCTTGAGAGAAACACCTTTTTTGTGAGGGAACAAGTGCTCTTTGGTTTTTCAATTTCAGTCATTGCCATGCTTGTTATTCTCTTAAGGAATTATTGCATTTGTATCTTGCCGTGAAATTTTGTGTGGGCACCACAGGGTATGGTTATTCATTTTGGAAATTCTTGCTCAAAAACTTAAGTTGAAAGCATGTGTGGATGGATGTGATGTGGTGGTTGATCTTCAAACCATGTTGTTTGTGCATAATTTCATGTTTATGTTGATGTTAAGTAGGTTATTTATGTTTAGTTGTGTATCTTAGTTTTATTTTGTTTGAGGACAAGCAAAGCTCTAAGTTTGGGGTGTTTGATAGATGCTTTATATGCTTACATATCTTAGCATTTATCTTACATTTTTCATGACTTAGAACTTTGTTTTAATCAATTTTAGGCTAATCTAACTATTATTTAGAAGTAGTGTTAATATTGCTAATCCTTTAGGAGTTTTACTAGCTTTTGATATTTTGTTGTAGGAATAGAAGAAGAATTAAAGAATTTGGAGCATGAGTCATTGGAAGTTCAAGCCAACATCTTTGGAAGCATATTTTGTAAGCCAAAAGCCAACATCTTCCTTTTATCTTGCTGAGGCCGGGCTTGAGAAACTTGAGGCTGGGCCTGAGAATGAAGAAATCTCCCTTTGCTTGCTGTCAACCTGAGGCTGGGCGTGAGAATGCTGAGGCTGGGCGTGAGGACCTTCAAGTTGCACCCTGATGCCTTTTTTGAAGCTGAGCGTGGGAAGACATGAGGCTGGGCGTGAGGGTGCTGATGTGGCTTAAGTGGTGCGAAAACAAAGATATTTATGAGGGAAAAGTGGTCATTTGGCATTCATTGACGTTGCAGACCCTCTCTTGGCTTGGAGTGACACTTGGAGAGCTTCCTTTGGGTTCCCATGGCTTCTACTTCAAGTTTCTTCCTTTCTTCTTCATTTTTGCTGCTGCACGTGTCTATGCGTAGCTAATTTCACCCTTGTTGGGGTTTGATGTAGTTAACCCAAAACTCATGTATACTTTCTAAGTTTTTAATCAAAGCTTATTATTCATGTTATGTGCTTTTTCTTTCTCTTAATGCTTGCTTTGGTTTGATCACCCTTTGCTTGATTTTGTGGTTTGAATCCAATTGGAAAAAATTTTTAAACCTAGAAATGGAGAAGAGCACCTAATGGGGTTTGTTGCTAGGAATAGAGCAAAACCCATTAGTCATCTTTAAACTCTTGTTCTTCTCTCAAGTATCTTGGTTGATTTATGCAAGGAATTGATAGGTTGGTCAAGAGACTTAGGTTTTCACTCTAAGGAATTAGGGTTTAAACATCTTTGTGAGTTGATGATAACATTTGGATAATGAACTTGATTAGTGGCTTTTGTATGCATGGGTGAGTGGTTAACGAAGTCAAACCCCAACATCTCGTATTATTGTCGTCAACTCTCTATTTTCTGCATTTTACTTGCTTGAGAAAATTCCAAAAAATAGTTTCTAGTTGATTTAATTGTCAAGCTTAGATTTTTAGTGCTTTATTCCGACTTTAAATCCATTCCATTGCATATTTATTACTTATTTGTTGTTCTAGTAAGTGCCTTATGCAAATAGTCAAATATTGAACAAGTCTCTGTGGATACGATACTTGGACTTACCAAGATATTACTTGCACGACTTGGTTCACTTGCCAAGGAGTTAACAAAGCCCCATCTACATGATGAAGTCAGTGCTTCCTCTAAAGACCTTTGAGTTAGCAAGTTGAAGAAAACATCAAGAATGTCTCATCTAAAGAAAGATCGGAGACTACACCATCAGAATGAAGCTGCAGAAGAAGAAGCATCGGAATGATGCTATCCAGAATCAAGATAGAGTGATTATGAGATGATGACATCATCATGATGTGTTGAAGGCTTGACCCTGATGACTTTTTACATCAGAATTGATTGAAGAACAACATCATGTCTTCCATATGTAGCCATAATCATAGAGTGCTCATCAGAAGATTGAGGTTGACATCAGAATGGAATGAAGTGTAACTTCATGTCTTCCATATGCAGTCACATACATAGAGGACTCATCATAAGACTAAGTTAACAACATTACATCTTCGATATGAACCACAATCAATGAGGGTTCATCAGAAGGTTAATGTTGATAGAAGTTAAAAAGGCAAGAGGTTGATAGCTGATATGTGTCCTTAAGAATCTGATATGAAACATCAGAATGAGGCTAAGAAGACTTTCCAGAAGGCTGCACCAAGGACAACATGTTTTCAACGCCAACAGCAACCTACACTTTCTATATGCTGAAGCAAGTTGTTTCAGAATGATCAGTGCTGTGAAGAGTTGATCATTGGGATGAAGATCTGCTCCTTACAAGCCTCATCATGAAGTCTTCATCAGAAGGAACCTACCTCATAATAGGTTCTTCCTCAACAAACATCAGAATGCATTTCTGATGTATCTTCAGAAGTTCATCAGAATCTGTCCATCTGAATGGTTTCCTCAGAACATATTCAAAATGATGACAGGTCACATACAGCTGACATATTTCAAATTTCTATCAGAGAACAGCTGTGTCAAGAGTCCAATGGCTACCTGGTTAAGCACTATAAAAGGGACCTCTTGGAAGCTTTTCAAAGCACCTTGAAGCAAGCAAGAAAGAGAGTTACTCGAGCCTTTCTTCCTAAGTGAGGATTTGTGTTTTTCCTGCTTCAAGCCTCTCAGTGAGAGTGACCCACTTCTATATTAGTCTTAGTGAGCTATTCCTTGTAAACAAAAGAGAAGTGTGATTGTATTTCCTAAGTGGAAATCCCCGATTAAGGAGAATATGTAGTTTGTGCAGTGATTCATAGATACCCTTTGTTGTATTGAGTGAAATCTCCAAGCCAAGACCAAGGTGTGGTGTTGTGGTGAAGGAGTGACTGTGTAACAGTGTGGTGACACTGTTGTTGTTGTGTAAAGAATTGGTGTGAGCTTTGTGGTATGGTGAACCTGTTGAGGTTGCTCTGTAAACCAATGGTGATTGGTTGTGGTGTTGATTTAGTGAAAATCTCACCTGAGTGTGAGGACTGGATGTAGTCCTGGGTTTGGGGGTGAACCAGTATAAAATTTTCTGTGTGATCATCCTCATACTCTTCCCTATACTGTTTAGATTGATTAAAGTCTATAACTCATGTTTTATATATTAACCTTCTATAAAACAGTGCTTCAAATAGAAATAGTATTTTTGGGAAAGATCTTTTGAACACATAGTGAACTTGGAGTTTCGTTCTGAGAAAACAATTTTTCTGGAAACTGCTGAATAACTCTTTAAGCTCAAAATGAATATTCATTCTGAACACTCTACATTCTGAGTTACTGCAGAATTTATAAAAAGTAATCAAAGTTTTTGAAAACACAATTCAACCCCACTTCTTGTGTTATTTTATTCACTTCACTCGAACTGGGAAGAGGAAATGCATTTCATTGCATGAATTTATTTCGTTTAGAATTCAAGATAGAGAAATTGAAAAAGGTATCATATTGAATAGTCGAAGGTTGTTCCAGTAATTTGTTGTTGATTCATATTCCATGATTGAATCACAAAGGTTGTCTTACATTCGAAATAATCAAGGCAACATTAGGAAAGAATTTTTATATGGTATACAAGAAGTTGTTGATTGGTTGATGCTGCTACAATTGGATCCAAGATTGTTTTACCTTCATCTTTTGTTGGTGGATATAAATATATGTTTAATAATTGCCAAGATGTGATGGCCATATGTGGGAGGTTTGGTTATCCTGATTTATTTCTTACTTTTACTTGCAATCCAAAATGGCCAGAGATTCAGATATATGTTGACAAAACAAATATGCAGCCTTATGATAGACCTGATATTTTTTGTCTGATATTTCATATTAAGATGCAACAAATGATGTCTGACTTTAAAGATGGAAATTTTTTCGGGAAGGCTATTGCAGGTATATCTAATGACATAATTAAAATCGTGAATTAATTACTTTAATTTGTTAATTTGTTATCCACTTATATTTTTTATTTTTTTTATAGGTATGTATACTATTGAGTTTCAAAAGAGGGGATTACCTCATGCACATATTCTATTGTGGCTATCTCATGGAGATAAAATTGTTAGTACTTCTATGATTGATTATATTATTAGTGCTGAATTTCCAGATCCTAAAAAATATCCAATTTTTTTTAAAATTGTGTCAATGTATATGGTTCATGGTCCAGTGGTGTTGATAGGCAAAGTTCACCCTGTATGAAAAATGGGAAATGCTCAAAGTTTTTCCCTAAGAAATTTGCCGATAATACAATACTAGATAGTGATGGCTATCCTATATATCAAAGAAGGGATACTAGAATATCAATTACAAGAAAAGGTGTTGATATTAAGCAATATTATGATTGTAGGTACTTGTCCCCTTGTGAATCTGTATGGCGTATTTTCGCATTTGATATTCATTTGAGATGGTCATCTATTCAAATGTTGAGTTATCATTTGCCTAAGGGTCAAATTGTTGTTTTCAAGGATAATGAAAGAATTCATAATGTTCTATCAAGGAACATAGAAAAAAACACTATTTCTAACATGGATGGATGCAAATGTGAAATATGTTGAAGGTCAAAATTTAACATTTGCTCAGTTTCCTGAGGCTTTTGTTTATGATTCTGATATGCAAGAGTGGCGTTCGAGGAAAAGAGGTTTTTCTATTAGAAGGTTAAGTTATTTTCCTCCTGGTTCTGGTGAGTTGTATTACATGAGGTTACTCCTTAATGTGCAAATTGGATGTGTCTCATATGATGATTTAAAGACAGTTAATGGTGTTACTTATCATAGCTTTCATGAGGCATGTAGTGCATTGGGTTTATTGGCAGATGACAAGGAGTTTATTGATGGTATAATCGAAGATGCTAAATTAGCATTTGGTTCATATCTTAGGACACTATTTATTACTTTACTCATGTCAAATTCAATGTCAAAACCCTCCAAGGTTTAGGAAGAAACATGGGAGTTGCTCTCAGATGGTATATTGTATAATATACGTAAACGACTAAAATCGCTAGGTATTTTCAATATAATTAATGTTCTTTTAACTATTTATTTTAGTTCAAATATTTTATTGGATTTGACTTTGAAATTTTTCAATATTGATTTTATAGATATGATTTTGGATCCTAACCATTTGAAGAGGCTATGTTTAATTGAGATTGATAATTTGTTGGTATTAAATGGCAAGTCCTTGCAAGATTATGAGTCAATGCCTCATGTTGAGCGCCATGACATTGATCATTTTGGTAATATACTCTTATTCAATGAGCTTAATTATGATATCAATGAAATGCAAGCTTTACATGATGAACATGTTTTAATGTTGAATGAAGATCAAAAAAGAATATATGATGAGGTTTGTCAAACATGTAATTCAGGTCATGGTGGTTTTTTTTTTTTTTTTTTTTTGTATATGGATATGATGGTACAGGCAAAACATTTTTTATGGAAGACATTGTTTTATAGATTGCGTTATGAGAAAAAATCATTTTGAATGTCACATTAAGTTGTATTGTTTCCCTTTTACTTCCTACTGGTAAAACAGCTCATTCTCAATTTGCTATTCCATTATTGTTGACTGAGGATTCATGTTGTTCTATTAAATAAGGAAGTTTATATGTTGAACTATTACAAAATGCTTCTTTGATTATTTGGGATAAAGCACCTATGGTTAATAGGTGAGCTTTTGAAGCTCTTGATCGTACTTTGAGGGATATTATGCGATTCAAGGATGATAATAGTTTAGATAAACCTTTTGGAGGAAAGGTGGTTGTTCTTGGTGGTGATTTTAGGCAAATTCTACCAGTAATACCAAATGCTAGTCGTGTTATAATTGTGACGTCTACTATTAATTCTTCAAGGTTGTGGAAATATTGTAAAGTGTTAAAATTAACAAAAAATATGCATTTGAGTTGTGGAGTCCATAGTCATATGGAGAAAGAATGCGAAGAATTCATGAACTGGATTATGAAATTGGGTGATGGGACTTTAGGTACGTGTAATGATGGTGAGAGTGATATTGAAATTCCTGAAAGTTTGTTTATTCTAGCTTCTGGAAATCCTATTCAGAATATTGTGTTGACAACTTATCTTAATCTTTGTGGTGATTATGGGAATGTTGAGTACTTTAAAGATAAGGCAATATTAGCTCATACTTTGGATGTTGTGAATTTTGTTAATGATTATGTGATGTCACTATTGCCTGGAAATGAAAGGGTTTATCTAAGTTCATATTCCCTTTTGAAAGTTGATGAGGATGTTGGTATTCGACCTGATTGGTTGACAGTTCAATTTTTGAATGATATAAAATGTTCTGGTCTTCCCAATCATCGATTAACTTTAAAGAAAGATGTTCTTATAATGCTCATGAGAAATATTGATTTGTCAGTTGGTTTATGCAATGGAACTAGATTGATTGTTGAAGACCTTGGTGTCAATATTATTTATGCAAATATTGGTTCCAAGGTTTGTATTCCTAGGATGAATTTGGTTCCATCTGATCGATTGACACCATTTACGTTTCAAAGACGACAGTTCCCTCTTATTGTGTGTTTTGCTATGACTATAAATAAAAGTCAAAGTCAAACTTTGTCAAATGTTGGTGTTTATTTACCGAAGCCAGTTTTTTCGCATGGTCAGTTATACGTTGCAGTTTCCAGAGTGAAGAATAAATCCGGATTGAAGTTACTAATCTATGATGAAGAAGGTCATAGGAAGTCACGTACTAAAAATATTGTTTATAGGGAAGTTTTTCAAACAATTTAATCAATTTTTTATGCAGTTGTTTTATCTTAATTTTATGTGTATATGTTATATTTTATAAATATGATAATTATTTATTAAGAGTATTCTATTTGAATTTATATTATATTTGTGTTTTCATTAGATAACCGAATAAAAGAAAAAAAATGAATTATGTCAAAATTAGAAATGATATTTTATAACTTTTTTTAGGCGAGATCCATGTATCATGTTCTTAAACAGTTAAACGTGCATTGAACGCACATTGAATATTAAATTGAAAAATAATAAATAAAATTACTTAATTTACCAATCAATTTTAATCATAAAAGAAGCGTGTAAAATATTAAAGATAATTTATATAATATAATTTTAAAATGTTCTCAGAACTTATTAGATTCAAAAAGTTAACATTATATAATAGTATTTGGAGGAGAAACAGAACCCCAAAGTGACCTTCACAATGTGTCTCTAGCGGCACCACTTTGTCTGTATCAGTGCCAAAATCTCTTTGTGTAATCTGCACCTCAGTTGAGCTTGAGCCATAATGTGAAGGTCTACCTAAAGTCACTGTCTTAATGTTTGTGAAGTCAAGGTTTTCATAATGAAATGATAGAGCTTGTGACAGATGCCCAGATTGAGTTCTCTTTGGTCCATCTTATAATGTGGTGTATGAATAAGTGTAAGGGATAAATAGATAGATTAATGTCCCGTGTGCTGAGAATATGTACAAGTTTCAACTTGCAAGTAACTCAAACGCGTACTCATAAAATTGTTTCGAAGAGATTCTTTGCTTTTATCTCAAGTATATTAGGATGACATTTTTTTCCCCTCAAATTATAATTATTATTTATTAATCTTTCATTAAGTCAATATTTTTTCTATTTGTAAAATATTTTGTGTTTTATTATTTTATTACTAAATGTAGTTTTAAATTTTCTTTTAATAATTTTGTGTTATTAAAAATTAGTTTGAAAAAGTCAATTTACTTACTCTAATTGTTATTTTTTGTATGCTCTCTTTGACAATACACGTGAGTGTTGTACATAGGGGTGAGCATCGGGCGGGTTCGGACTCAAAATGGCTCACCCGGCGAAATCCGATCAGTGCTTTTTCTAGACCGAAACCGACCGTTTGCTACTTCGGTTAGAGCGGGTTTCGGATTAGCGAGTTACGGGTTTCATCGGTTGGGTTTCAACGGGTTGAAGACACCAACAGATCAGTCCATGAGCAACGATGTCACGCCGTCACAGCGAAGAAAACAAGCCAACTTGTAACCTCTGTCAATTGCTGAACAAGACGAACAGTCGCGCTAATGGTGGTTTTGTGTGTGCGTTTTGGTCCTACTCCATTCTGTTAATGGCTAAGTTAGGGATGAAAGAAACAAATGCGGTCTTTAGATGGAATGACCTTTAGGTGAGTTACTAGATATTTGTGTAAAGGGGAAGGGGGAGATAATGAAGGGAAGGGATAGAAGGAAAGGGATGTGCAGGTGCGGGATGTGAAGGGAAGTGGGTGGGTGGAGAAGTGGAGTGAATAGTGAAGGGAAATAATTGCAGTGCAGTGACACAAGGCTCGATACCGAGTGAATCTGAATACCAGCTTTGTAAATTGTGCATACCCATTGTTTCCAAGTTTCGAAATGCATGGCTTGGATTAATCTCAGTAAAAAAATCTATAAAATCAACGGTCAAAACTGTGCAACTTTTTATGAGCATCTCTTATTCGGTCGGGTGCGGGTTCCGATGGATTTATTTTCTTCAACCCGCGCCCGCCTGACACAACCCATATAGAACTGATTTTTCATATATTTTAATCCGAAGCCCGAACCGATCCGCCCGCATAGCTTATTTTTACGTCGGTTTGTGCGGGTTGCGGTCGGGTGACTCATTTATGCTCACCCCTAGTTGTACATATATATTTAATGCATACCCAGCAATATGATGGTTTAGATATTAGCTTGACTACTGATGTAATCTTTGTAGACTAGATATCCTAGCTTCCTCAGTTTTAGTGCCTTATTGTACTTTTTGTTGAATATTTAGTACTGATCTACTATCTTTTTAATTTGTATTATTGTTTATTGTTCTGTCATGATTTATAAGTTAATATGAATAATTCTATTTATAGTGTGATGTCTTTTTTGGACATTTTATAAAATAATTTTAATTTAAAGATTGCAATTATTTTTCTTCATGACAAATATTTATGTTTCCTTTCTTTATTAATAATAAATGAAAATGATATAAAAATGGATATCTAAATAACATGATTTTTGTTAATTCATTAAACATTTTAAAATCCTGAATGGTCAATCCGTATAGTCAAATTTTGTTTCTAATTTTAAATATATGGTACTTGGTTTCCTAGGCTATACACATGTCTAATAGCATATAGCATATAGACTTAATTATATTTGTCCTGGTATGCTTTTACCCTATTTTGGAACTATTCTTTTCTTTTTACCTCATCTTATATGTTTCACTTATACTTATTGTTTTTCTTACTTTTCAGTGCTTCATTGAAAAACAAGTCTAAGTTCCTTTTTTGGTTTGTTTCTCATTTGGAGTTTTTCTCATTCCTTACAGCACACTCAAATGGCGTGCTTTGAAACTATTGAAGTTAAAGTGAAAGATTTGTCTCCCTTTTTACGATCATGGATCATCAAGTGTAAGGTTCTTCGAATGTGAAATGTTGGTACTAACCATTAGGTTTCTAATTCAGGATCTTTAGAATTGATCATTATTAATTATGAGGTATTTATTGTTATTCTGTATATTTTATTATTGTCTAAGGTTTTGGAAGTTAGTCTATAAATTTTAAATTAATTTTTTGTTATTTATCTATAATAGGGCTCAAGGATACATGCATCGGTTTCAAATAGTATATTGTTTTCCCTTGATGTTGCTTTCATTGAAGGAAGATAGTATAGTTTCAAAGATCTAAATGTGTTAATTAATGTTGGATTGGACAGACCTACTAACCATCCTTATAAGTTGGTTTTTCATAAAAGCTCTAAAGTTCAACAGATTTAACCAGACATTCTGATGCCCACGGGTTTCGTTCCAGTTTCTTCTAATGTTATTTCTGTTATGAAGGAAAATATAAACTATTTAATTGGTAAAAAAAATTGATCCACAAAGGTTTTGGTGTGCTTTCTCTTTTTTTAGTGTTCACAATGATATCCACTAATTTAATTGATGCATGTCAATTATTTTTTATTTTTTATTATTAAAGTTTTTGTAGGAGTTGTAACGTTGGTGTCACAAAGATTATGTGAAGAATGGAAGAGTGGTTAAGCATATTTACATCGAGTTAACTAATGAATGGTGTGTAACTTTGGCTTTCAATTTTTTTTAATTCTCATATTTATTTTTTGTATCTTTTCTAAAATGATTCAATTTTTATTTATATAAAAAAAATTGGTTTATATTTGTTATTAGTATATATAAATATGTGTGTGTGTGTGTGTTTAAGATAAAATTTTATTATAGTTATTATATATGTACAATATATGATTTGATATTTTCATGTTTTAATTTTTTTATAGTGGTAAGATTGAATGTATTCTTTCTGGTGATCATGTTGAAATTGTGAAGGAGTACTTCAATGAATATGGAAATGACATTCCAGTTTTGTTAGTTCAATTTGCAAAAGTTTCTCCATACTGAGCTGTTCTGTTTGGTTAGTTTTTTTCTTATACAATTTACCATTTTCATTGATTTTTTGATGTTTTTATTTTTGGTAAACTTATTATTCTATATAATGTTTTCAGGTGATGTTGTCATTGAAAATATGACAAACGTAACAAAGATTGTATTTAATCCAAAAAATCCTGAGATAATGATGATTAAAGATCGGTATTATATTTTATACACTAAAAATATCGTATGATATATAATTATACATGAATCGATTACATTATATATAGTTAATGGGTTTTTTTATTTATATTAACAGATTGATGGAGAAAGGTTTTAAGTTTGATGTAAATGTCAGGTCTGTTCCAATGGAAACTATTAATGTTGATTAGTTTATATATTTATTTATGAAAAATCTCTTGTTCGTCGCACGGGTGGAAAACTAGTTTATATATATAGATGATGATGTTAACAATAGTTCAGACCCTTCAATACTTCAAATTTATTTATCCATGGAAGATGATTCACAAATAGGAAACATATTGCCTGAAGCAAATTTAAATACTAGTATGTATAAATTATTTTATTTTGTAATTTTAAGTATATTAATTTTTTTTACTTTGTATCCTTAATAAAATTGTTTTGATAGGTGCGCGCGTGTGTGTGTAATATGGAAATAAAGTTCTTGTGTTAATTGTCAATTGAATTTATCATGCATAGAACCATTTCATATGAATATATGAAATTATTTGATTGCTTAAGTATTTCATGCTAATCGAGATTTCTCAGAATATTTTTTTTGTTTTAAGTAAACGTATCTCTTGTTTCCTTTGGACAAATGTTAATTGGAAAGTCCTTTTTTTTAGTCATATCCAAAATCATGTTGTTTCCTTTTTTTACAGACATTGTCAATTAAATTTATCATGCATATAACCATTTAATATGAATATATAAAATTATTTGATTATTTAAGCATTCATGCTAATCCAAATTTCTCAACAAAAAAAAATTATCAATTAAACACATCTCTTATTTCTTTTGGTCAAATGTTAATTGGAAAGTCCATTTTTTTAGTCATATCCAAATTCTTGCAGTTTCCTTTTTTACGGTCATCTCAATTTTTTACAGTCATATAGTATCTATCATTTTGAATAATTAATTTGAATACGTAAATTTTAAATATACACATTTTGGTTTATTAAAAATAATTTATTTATTTGATTGTTCTAGATTTTAAAGCAAATATAGAA
This sequence comes from Pueraria montana var. lobata, assembly GCA_026413185.1. NCBI lineage: Eukaryota > Viridiplantae > Streptophyta > Magnoliopsida > Fabales > Fabaceae > Pueraria > Pueraria montana. The sequence continues at coordinate 14,561,533 of CM048653.1, forward strand.
AAAATATATATATATTGCCAATGACACGACAAATTTAGAGTTTTCACAAGCACCCATGAAAAGAAAATTTTGTCTAATGTTGATAGAAGAGTCATTATGAGGCTCTATTGGAAAAGAGTGTTGAAGGAGAATTGAAAAGAGGGGTGCTTCAAATGATGGCATTACATTATTCAGTTTCCATACGTACTATTCTGCGTGTGTATATATATATATATATATATATATATATATATATATCAGCAAAGTAATATATAAATATATTATAAACGGGTATAAGTAATACCCAAAATTACAATAGTACATTGAGCCCATCAATACGCAAATAATGGTTAAGCTATATTTAAGTCAGCAACACTTAAATATTGTGTAACCACCACTGCTATATTAATGTTCCCCCATCTGCATTATAAATGCTTAACCTATGAATACACTGCATCCAGACTTTACCCCTCTGCCCCACTACCCGAGCACCTCATTTAAATATCTCACACTTCCATGCAGACCAGCCCAAACGGAGATTTCTTTTCGATATTCCATACAGCACAAAATCATGATTTTGTATTTCCAGCCTTCATCAGCACAATTAGTGAGTACATAAATTCAGTCAACATAGTGTTCCTCATCTTCACCGTTTGATCGTTGTCAATCCTTCAAAACAACCCAAACCGTTTCAATCATCACCCTATAATACATGCACCAGTACTGGACGTCCACTGCACAAAAGAAAAATTAAAATTATCCTCATAGTTCTTCAACCAGGACCAGCTGTGGAACACAACATCATTCATAATGGATTCCTTGTCAAAGGAGATACCCTGAAAGATAACTTTGTTCCTAGTATTCCAGTGCACCCACACAACAGCCGTCCACACATACTTCCATTTCCTGTTTGAGGTTGCACTCCCCTGTAGAATCTGGTGTTGCTCGAAGTGCATGCTAACATCCGCTGGAAGAACAGTATAAGTATTTACCCATGAATGACACAGTTTCCAGATTTCATCAACCTTTATGCACGAGAACATAATGTGGCTAATATTCTCATCTTGGCTAGAGCAAAATGGGCATGTCTGGTTGGGATTAGCAAAGATGATGTTTCTCTTACTCAGGTTGTCAGCTGTTGGCAATCGATTCCACGCCAGCCTCCACAGAAAGATATTAATTTTTGGTGGAATTTTCAAACTCCAGAACCTTGAAAAAATTCCCAAATTCTGGTAACCAAAGAGATGCTCTCCAATTGCTTCATAAGCTGACCTTACTGTGTATTTTCCCGAGTTGTCCATCAACCACAGCCATGTGTCTTGTGACTCTTTTACTAAGTTAACACCCCTCAAGACCTCTTGTAAGTTAATAACCAGCTGCCTCTCCCATTCAAAACATTCTCGTCTCCACTGCACATTCCATTGTTTTGCCAAAAACGAGCTAATATTATGATCCATTTGATGATACTTAAGCCCACTAATAATATGATTAATTTTTACGGGCTTTGGACACCTAATTCTGATCAGTGTGGGAAATAGTGTGGGCTGAACCACTAGGCCCATAATGGGAGGTGCCTAGGGTTAATAAATAAAGAGGCTAGGTTCCCTTTGCCGTCACTTCATTCAACTGCTTACTAGGGTTTGCCCCATTGAGAACTCTAGAACGTGGAGCGTGTGGTCAGGCAAAGGAAGATTTGGCTTTTGGATTTCTGAAGGTTGCGCAACGCACAGACAATTCTCATCACTCTTAATCATGTCTTCAACAAGTAAGTAAATTTCTGTCTATTTATCGGTGTTCTAAATTCATATAAATTGTGCCGTTCTTGGTAAAATATTTATCTTACATCTTTTACTAAGTTAACACCCCTCAAGACCTCTTGTAAGTTAATAACCAGCTGCCTCTCCCATTCAAAACATTCTCGTCTCCACTGCACATTCCATATCCACTCATTATCTTCCCATCTTCCCATATTTCCAATCACATCATCCTTTTGTGTGGAGTTTAGAAATAGCCTAGGGTAATTTATAAGACTTTCTTGGCCCACCCATTTATCATGCCAAAATTTTATTTTATCCCCCATCCCTACTTTCCACTCACACCTATTTTCAAACCAAACATTTTCATTGTTTCCCACACAAATCTTCCTAATATCCCTCCACCAAATAGATGACAAACTGGGCTCTTCCTCACTAACAAGCCCTCTCTAACCCCCGTATTTTGAAATTAGCACCTTCCCCCATAAAACTTCTTTAGAGAAAAACATATCCCACCTCCACTTAGATAGTAATGCATCATTGAAGATTTCAATATTTTTTATACCCAACCCTCCAATATTTTTTGGCTTACATACTTTTTCCCAACTTATCCATGCAATCTTCTTATTCTCCCCCACATTCCCCCACAAAAAATTCCTTTGGATTTTAGTAATTTCCTTCACCACACTTTTTGGCATTTTAAAGAAAGAAAGGTAAAAGATAGGTAAGGAGGACAATACCGAATTAATGAGGCAAACTCTACCCGCCATAGACAACACCCTATGTTTCCACTTTGACAATTTTTTTTCAAATTTATCTACCACAGGCTTCCAAGTTTGTTCCTTCATTGGGTTGGCACCAATGGGAATTCCTAAGTAGACAAAGGGTATTTGTAGCAATTTACAATTCAAAATAGTTGCATACCTTTCACCAACACCATTGCGAACACCAAAAGCTCCAAATCTACTCTTGTAAAAATTTACTTTCAATCCGGATGCCAATTCAAAACACCTAAGAACACTCTTGATAGTCACCACATTTTGCAAAGACGCTTCTCCCAAGAAAATAGTGTCATCCACGTATTGTAGGAGATTGACCCTTTCCTCATTGTTACCAACCAAGTAGCTATTGAAAAACTCTTTCGTAATTGCTTCCCTCATCAACCCACATAATCCTTCGGCTACCACATTAAACAGAAAATGAGCAAGTGGGTCTCCTTACCTCAATCCTTTTGATACCAAGAACTCACTAGTTGGACTTCCATTGACTAGGACCGATACTTTATTGCTCACCAAACAAGATTTCATCCACCCCACCCATTTTTCATTAAACCCCAACTTATGTAGCATATAAAGCAAAAAGTCCCAACTTACCGAGTCATAGGCCTTTTCATAATGTACTTTAAAGAGCAAACATTTCTTCTTTTTTCTTCTAGCCTCCACCATCTCATTTGCCACCAAGACACTATGAAGTAAATGTCTCCCACCAAGGAACGCACTTTGTCTATGGTCTATAACACCATTCAGCACCTTCTTAAGCCTATTTGAGAGAATTTTAGCCAATATTTTATACATGCTTCCCACCAAGAAAATTGGCCTAAAATCCCCCAAACCTTGTGGCTCCTCCACCTTTGGGATGAGAGTAATAAACGATGAATTACTTCCCCTAGGTAGAATTCCATGTTCATGAAATTCTTCAAGAAATCGCATCACATCATTCTTCATGACTCTCCAAAAAGTCTTGATAAATTTGAAGTTGTATCCATCCGGACCCAGGCTCTTTGTGTTACCACACTCCCACACCGCCTCTTTAACCTCCACTTCATCAAATTTGGCTATTAGCAAGAAGTTATCTTCACTTGATATTCTATTGAAATTCACTCCATCCAACCTTGGTCTAAGTTCCTCACGTTCTCTAAATCTCTCCTCAAAGAAGCTTCTCACCTCACCTTTTACTCTACAAGGCTTCTCCACCCATTCCCCTCCAATTTTTATGCCCCTCAACATATTCTTCTTCCTTCTCCAATTTACCACCATGTGGAAATACCTTGTGTTCCTATCGCCCTCACACACCCATTTTGCTCTTGCTTTTTGTCTTGCTAATGATTCATTATAAGTAGCTACCCTCCAATATTCTTCTTGTAATTCTTTTTTTCTTTTTTTCTCTTCCTCATTAAGACCACCACCTTGATCTTCCTTTTTCTCTATATCATTCATTTCATCTTCAATGAGACCTTGTTTTTTTTTTCTAATAAACCAAAATGTTCCACATTCCACACTTTTAGCTTTTTTTTTTTTTCCAATTCTTTCAACTTTTCCTTCAAAACATAAGCACCCCAACCTTCAATCTTCAACTCTCTCCATTCTTTTTCCACAAAGCTTTCAAACCGGTTATCCTTGAACCAACAATCAAGGACCTTAAAAGGTTTAGGCCCCCAATCTACAACCGTATTCTTAATCAAAATAGGACAATGGTCTGAAACATTTCGATCAAGAATGTATTGTGTACATCCATGCCAATAGTTAAGCCATTCTCTAGTCACCAACACACGATCAATCCTACTCCTTGCACTTCCATTTGGTCTGTACCAAGTGAATTTCCTTCCCACAATCGGTATATCTACTACCTCCAAATCTTCAATGAATTTATTGAATTCACACTTGTCACCAACACCTTCATCCACACCCCTTATACCCTCCCTTTCCGAAGAACACCGAATACTATTGAAGTCCCCCAAAACACACCAACATTCTATCCTGCTTCTTTCTTTTTTCTCTTTAATATCTTCCCAAAGCCTTCTCTTTTTCCCCTTGTCACATGGTGCATAGATATTAACAATCACCACTTCTTTCTCCAAATCCCTCCATATACCTTCCACCAAGACATATCCCATCCCCACAACATGATTTGTACGTTGGAAGCTTTTTGTGTCCCATAAACTCAGAATTCCTCCTGATGATCCTATTGCCGGTGAGGCGATCCAGTTCATGTCCCCATCTCCCCATAAAGTCACACATAAGCTATTCTCTATTAACTCCTTCTTTGTTTCTTGAATGCAAACAAACTTTACCTCCTCTTTTTGTATTATTTTCCGTATAAATGTCCCCTTTATTCTTCCTCCCAACCCCCTAACGTTGAATGTGAGCATCTTCATCAATCACTCTCTCTACTCCCCTCCATGTGCCTCCTATAGACATCTTTTAACCCATCTCTGTCCCTTTTCTCCATGTTTTTTAGCCTCTCCAGAATTTCTCTTTCATCACCTTCAAAATTTACTCCTATCTTCTTTCCCAGTTCCCATAGCTTGACAGCTTCAATTTCTTCATTTCTGATCCAGAAGAGTCTATTACAGTTTTGTATGCATCCGTCAGATAGTTGGTTGCTGAAATTGGTGTTTTGTTGTCCTTGTTCTTTTGATTTTTTCCTCTGACTCTGTTTCTTGCTCTCCCTCAGCTGGGTAGCAGAAGTCTCCCCTCGTGAATCACAGGTGTTCTCCCTCTCTTCTAAAATTGATGCTCCCCTGATCAATCCTCTTTCTGCGCGAACCACACATAGCCGAGAAGTATTTTCCTGTTTAGAATCACACTCATCTGATATAACTAATATTGTCTTTGTTTGTTCTACACTTTCTTCGTAAATACCCTGTCCAGACCCAACTTCCACGTGATCATCTTGAGACCCTTCCGCTATGGCATTTTCGTTCACGACCAGGCCCAAAGTCATAGACAACTGGGCCATTGTCTCCTGGCCCATCGCAATAACACCATCAGCCTCATATATTTGTGTCATATCCTTTTTTAAATTTTCCTCCTCTTCCGCCACATGTCTCTTTACCATTGGTTCATACTCTAGCAACAACTCTTTTCCTTTTTGATGTGCCATTTGTTCTTCAATCACTCCTTCCTCTTGTTGTACATCGAGCCCATACCTCTTTTCATATTCATTACCCCGAGAATCCTCTTTGCTTTGTACGTTTACAACTGTCTCATGACTCCCTTTTTGTTGACTGTCAGGTATTACGACTTCCTTCTGCTGGTTATTGTCCATTGGGTTTGCTTTTGAAATCTCCACCGTTTCTTCCAAAAGTAGTTCGTCGGCGTACCCATTTACTCCAGCCACCGCATCTGCATCTTCACCTCCACCCATGTATTCTTCTCCATCAAATTCTGAGGCTGAAGAAATTAGTTCCATACCCACATCACTACAAAGAGAATCTTCCTTAGCAGATTTTTCATGATTAGCCCACTTCCAGCATGAACATCGGGCCACCTGTTGTGTTATCTCCTCCACACACCTTATCACATAGACATGCCCATTAATTCTTATCTTTTAACTCAACACGATTGGTTCTGGCTTGGAGATCTATACTAAGACCCTTACAGCATCTAATTTCTCCATAGACTCAGTTGTTTTATCCATTGCTATGAACTTCTCGAATACTGACACCAGTTTTGAGAAGCATTCATCCCCCCATGTGTTCAATGGCATACCCGAGCATCTTACCCATCCAAGTCTGTTCCCCGTTGTGATTTCTGCACTCCATTTTTGGATTGAATGGAAGATACTTAGGAACCCCTCTTCTTCATTTTTTATTTTCTCCTCCATAAAATCTTCAGTTATCCCAGTCAATAGCACCATGTCGTCTCCAATATACTTCACAAAAACTTTCTCATGATCTTCATAGATTAACACTTCGTCCAGCCTATCAAACATCGCCAGATCCCTCAGTCTCCCAACCCAACTATTTTGTAACATTTGCTTATTCAACTTTGGCACCTTCATATCTCTTCCCCACCATCTTTCTTCTTTGTATGTATGAATCGTTGTTTTTTTCTCCACCGATTGCTCCTGCATATTTGGCCTTTGTATCGCTTGAGCATATGCTTTCCTTTCAATTAAACCCCCTTTGTTTCTCCTTGCATCTTCGTTATAGTTTGCCCATTTTCTGTTGTTTTCGATTTCTTTTCCTTTTCGTACCCCACCTCCTGGGATTTCAGCATATCCCCTCCACATGTTCCTCCTACCCTTCTCATATTTTGGAATATTCACGTACATTTTCATGTTTCCAATCTGTATAGTGTCGAGCTGCTTTTCCATGACGAACACGTTTTGAACACCAGTGAACCTAACAAATCCATATCTGTTACCTCTACCATCTCTCTTCTTAGCAACGAAAACATCACATACCCTTCCCCATCTTTGGAAAATTTTCCAAAGGTCCATACTGTTGAAATCATCCGGGAATCTCGAGACGTAAAAAGTTGAAATGCCACCAGTTTTGTTCTTCCCTCTCCTATCCGAACTCTCTCTCAGTGTTTCACTCTCTTTCTCTCGCAGTGTTTCTCTCCCTCGCAATGCCATTATTCTGCGTATATATGAAAACAAGAAAAAAAAATCATTGAGAACATGCAGATGTGTCTCACAAAATGGCAAAAAACTGTGGTTGCAAGAGAATTCAACTTGATGTTGTTCAAGTTCGTGAAATTCTTTTGCGTCAGAGGATAACTATTAGATCTCTTTCTTGTGAAATGGGTATGAGTAAGAGCAAATTACATAGATGCCTAAAGTTAGGAGTCATAAAGAGGCATTCAAATGCTATAAAGTTTTCTTTAAAGGAAGAGAACAAAAAAATTATATTGCAATTTTGTATATCAATGCTTCATGGCAGTACCGGATTTAGGACCCTATGTCAAGGGGGGCAAAATATACACATTCAAAATAAGATAAGAGATATGATAATGTTATCATATCTTATTGGCACAACAAACAACAAATTATAGTAGGAGAGAATAAATATCTTATCTTATCCTATTGAGTCAATTGGAAAAAAGACAAAATTAAACTTTTAAAATAAATACTTAAATAAAATAATACATACATGAAAGGAATAGAAAATTAGGGGCAAGGGGTTCAAATATATAAAATTAGGAGGGGTAAAATATACACATTTGAAATATTTATATGTAATTTTTTAAAAGTGACGGGTGCAAGTGCACCCCTTCAAATACATATACATCTACCACTGCTTGATGGTGCTAGCTTACCACATGATCCAACGTTCTTGGGGATGCATAACATCATTCATATTGATGAGAAGTGGTTTTATATGATAGATATGAGAATTACTACTTGCTACAAGACAAAGAAGATCCAATATGCACTTGCAAAAGTAAAAATTTCATCAAAAAAGTCACGTTCTTAGTTGCTCAAGCTCATCCAAGGTTTGATGCACAAGGAAATGAACTCTTTTATGGAAAAATTGGTGTATTTCCTTTTATCACTTAAGAGCCAGCTAAAAAGAATAGTATTAATAGTGTTACAGGAACACTAGAAACCAAACCAATAACTTCGAATAATAAAAAAGTAATAAGGACATACTTGCTTGAGAATGTCTTGCCTGCCATCAAGGAAAAATGGCCAAGAAAGAAAATTGGCTCTCCAATATTTATTCAGCAAGACAATGCAAGAACACACATTGCCAGTGATGATGAAGAATTATATCGATTAGCTTCACAAGATGGATTTAACATTTGTTTGATATGTCAATCGACAAACTCTTCAGATTTAAATGTTTTGGATCTTAGATTTTTCAGTGTTATTCAATATCCTTACAATATAAGGAGTCACCTACCTTCATTAATGATCTTGTGAAAGCAGTTGAGAGATCATTTGAAGCATTTTCAATGGTGAAGTCAAATCGTATTTTTTTTAATTTTGCAGTTATGTATGATTAAAATCATGAAAACAAGAGGTTCTCACAAGTATAAAATTCCACATTTGAAAAAAGCAAGGTTAGAAAGTTAAGAACAACTATCCATTCAATTGAAATGTGATCTTGCATTAGTGCTAGATGTTCTTCATTATTTAGAATAATTTCTTGAATCATTTGTGTTTTTGTTAAAGTGATTTGCCTATGCAATTGAATGAGATCATGCTTCTTTTTATGTTTTTATTTTATCTTAGTTACTTTGCTTATTGATTCATTTGTGTTTTTGTTAAAGTGTTTTGCCTATGCAATTGAGTGAGATCATTCAATATTATAAAAACTTAAGTAGAACTTTGCAATAGGGAAAATTACATATTGCAGGAAATAAAAAAAAAAAGGAAAGCATATACTTACGCAAGACATAAATAAGATTGTCATATTGATATATAGCTTTGCCAAAGAACTGATGTACATGGGAAAAAATGACATTAAGCTATTCATAATATAGAATTGAAACAATAAAAAAAATGTGTTTCAAACAAAATTCATCATTGTTCTTGGCACGTAGAAGAAACCAATCGAGGAAAGAAAAAATAAAAGACGTGCATAGCAATTTCAAGATTGATGTTAATACTAAACTTTTTGCGTAAAGCTAAATGGAAATAATTGAAATAGTTTAAGAATTATTTGTTCATTGAAAAGTTTTGGAATAATTGGTCTATTATGAGCAGAAAAGTGATTATCTTTTCATTTTTCTTTGCCATGGCAAGCATGTAATGAGCTGTTTGAAATCAAAAAGTGTTATAACTTTATTGTTATGCGCCAAAAGTGATTGGCTTTTCATTTTTCTTTTGCCACGAAGAAGCTTAAGTGAAATACATACAAGAGATCAAGTAAACAAAAAAAAATGGTGTGGTTCCATTGTAATATAAAAAATGAAAAGAAAATATGTTATTGTATTTTTTTTGAAGAAAATATGTTTATCTAATTTCTCTTTCTTCTGAAGCTTCATCTTCTTCATTAGGTACTTGTTTCTCTTTCTCGTAAAGCTTCATCTATTTCGTCATGTACTTATCTGATTTCTCTTTCTTCTATAGCTTCATCTTCTTCAACAAAAAATTTAATTCAAATCAAAATCATGATATGCAGGAACATTTAAATCTATATCTAATAGTGATTTCTTATTATCTTCCTTTATAACTCTATTAAAATCTAAAGGATCTTTTACTCTTTCTACTTCAAAGTCCTCATTATCTTCCTTTGTATCTCTCTCCAAATGTAGAGAGTCTTCTACTCTTTCTACTCCAAAGTCTTCATTATCTTCATCTATGTCTCTCTCCAAATCTAGGGAGTCTTCCACTCTTTCTACTTCATCATCTTCCTGTGTAACTAGATGGCATACTTACTTATCTTATGTGAAAAAAGAAAGAGAAAAAAGCATTTCAGAAATGCATATTCATATGAGAAAAAAATGCGTAGTACTTCTAATTTTTATTAAATATCACTTTTTTAAATTTTATTAATAAATTTAAAATATAGGGTCTTGCTAACCAGTTCCCTAAGGGTACTGGTTAAGGAATTAAAAGAAGAAAGTATTTATTGTAAAAATCATAGGAAAGAACAAAAAAATCATGGGCAACACAATTTTGTGCATCCCAATAAAAACATTTCTCATTTTAGTTCCTTAACCAATGCCCTAAGGACACTGGTTAGCATTTGCCTAAAATATATAATGTATAATATCATATTACATGAATTTAATTGATTACGTGGTCCATTGCATGCTTGACACATGGATACAATGAAGGATATAATTCTGGCATGCATTATCTTGCATAACATGATTGTTGAAGATGAACGAGATACATACAATAGAAGCAGTGATTTCCATTATGATCATACAAATAATGACATTTCAACAGGTGAAGTATCTCATGGTGCTCATCCTGATTTTGCTACATACGTAGAAAACAGACGCTATATGCACACAAGATGAATTCATCAACAACTTCAAGCAAACTTGGTGGAGCACATTTGAGAACGTCTCAGTTACGAGAATAATAAAATTTAATTTTTCTTTCTCAATCTCAATGTTATGTATTTTTTGTTAATCATCAATGTTATGTATTTCTCATCAATTTAATATTTAGTCATAAATAAAAAAATTAAATTATCAATATTTTTATATTTTTGTTTCATAATTAAAATTTATATAAATAATTATTTAAATTTACTTTTAAAAGTAATTTTAAATAAAACTATAAAGAATATGGGGTTCAATGTGGGACTTACAAAAAGTAAGTTAAGAACCAAAATCCATTAGAACAAAAAATGATATGAGTTCTTGCATCCTATGTAGCAGTGTGGGACCCACAAAAAGTGGTCTAAAAATCTAAAATGAGTTCTATCACTAAAGATGATCTAAGTGCTTTTAGAGAAATTTACCAAAAAAAAAAAAAGAATATTTGAGTTGGGAAACAAATTGACTATTTAAGTACAACAAGGCCATCTAAATCTCAGTCTTAATCTGTAGTGGGCTATTGGGCTTTTCGTATTGATGGGGCTCCAAAGAATGCGACAGTTTTGACGGGCTATTGTTATTTACACATCCCTTATTATTAATGCACTCCCTTTTTTCAGTTTTTGTAAAAAAAAAATTCACCCAAAATAGTTTATTTTTAGAAATTAATCTTCCCGCAATTGACTTTGCCACACGCACGTTCACCATCTTCAAAGTGAAGACACCTCATACGGTGATGGCTTTGCCTTCTACTTGGTCCCTAGATACCACATTTCACCAAACTCCTTTCAACCCAATTTTTCACTTCTCAAATTCCCCAATTACCAAATCCCATAGCACCCGCACCCCGTTGAGGAAAACAAAGTTGCTCACCACGTTTTGTTCCTTAGATGTTGCTAATGCTCCTCAACTTGATACCCTCATTGAATTAAGTATGCCTTTTGTTTCTCCCTTTTGATTCCTAATTGGTTCCTTTTTTTTTTCTTTTTCGAGAAGCAATAAGGCACATTTTGCAGGGTATTTTTCATTCCCAAACGTCATGGATATCAATCAAAATGATGAGATTTTGCCCCCACAAAGGGGCCAAATAAAAAGCGAAACCATTGTGTATGAGGTGCGTTCACTTTACTGATTGTGAATGTGAAGTCGTGAAGGGGAGTGTATCAAAGTCAGGATATTTTGAGGAAAAAATTACAAAAGCAACAGAGGAGTGTATCAAAGACGGGATATTTTGGGGAAAAAATTACAAAAACAGAAAAAAAAAGAGTGTATTAATAATAAATGAGATTGCAAATAGCAAAAGCCTTCTTGACTACGCATGGCCTGTTGGATTGATCCTTGTGCATAGGTATAGTTTTTAAAGATAACCACTTATTTAAATCACGTTCCATTTAGTAATTTCATTATTTGAATCTTTAGCAGCACTTTAACAGAACTTAGTAATTGCCTCTCATATTTAAATAATCACTATATTCCAGATTATAAGATTTCATCAAATTTTGTCTGATATTCTTTTTTTTTTTTTTAACTCTTACCCTAGTTTTTCCTCAATTGTTTGAAATAAATTATACTAACACCCCCATTTACATTACATCAAAACCCTATATTACCCAGTAAACACCTTACACTATTTACTCTTATAAGAGAGTTAGTATAAACGTTAAAAAAGAAAATCAGGTGTAATCTCAATAAACTTTGAGAGATGTTAGTGTAATTTGTTCGTACTAAAATTATTGTTCTTTTTTCATTATAAATTAAGAAATTAAATTAATATTGTCCACTATTTTTGCAATAATAAATTTAATATTTTTTTATGGTTGATCTACTTATTAATTTTATTTTCTATTATTAATATATCAAATTAATGTCAATTTCTCGAATGTAATACATACAAATTTCTCCAGAAAAGATAATATAATTTTTAAAGTAAAAATGAAGAACAATGTAATTTAAACTTCTTTCAAAATGAGAGTATAATTTACTTTATTATTATTTTTAGTAGATATTCCGTTAGCCTAACTTTGAGATTAACCTTCAAATTCAAATTATTAGCTAGGAAAAGTCTTCAAATTAATCAGCATTTTCAAAGTACATCGTAGATAAAATTTACTTGTACCATTGCTCACTTCAATTAATTGCAACCAAACCGATACTGAGTTAATTAACTGAATTGGTTTAAATGACAAAACTCCCTACTTAAAACCTTATTCTCATGAAATTGGAAAATGGTTATTCACAGTGTGAATTCACTTGATCCAAAGTATTGTTCTCATTTATCAAAAGAAAAAAGAAAACTTGTTCTAGACTAGATATGCATATCTTGGTAGTTGGTAGTGGTACTTTTGACCGATTGGGGTTGATAATCCCACTTCAGATCCCATTGACCCATAAAACTCACCTTTTCGCTCGAGCTGAGATTCATATATACTCAATTTCTTGATGTACATATTGTAAAATCATATGTACAATTCTTATATCGTTATGCATGATTAAAATCTGGCTAATTATTATGATTTAAGCATATGAAGAGACTTTCTTTAAGGCAGAGGGGTTGGCGCAGCGATGAAATGTGCGTTGCGTTCACATGTAGAGGAACAATCTATTTAGTGGAGAATCCATGTTCGATTTCCTCCGTGTGCAAAATTTTCTTTGGCCATTGGCAGAAATTCACTTGGACCAGCGACAGCCACGCACCGCGAGAAGAATTAGTTCACCCAATTGAGTTAGAGGATACCCGTAGTATCTGACTAAAAAAAAAAAAAAAAAGAGAGACTTTGTTTTAAACACTAGTCCATTACATAGGAAAGTCCTAAAGTATTCATATTGAGTTTGAGTTTCCTATTCATCTCATTATGAAACTCATAACATTAACCCAACTATACCCTCCACTCTTAGGTATGTTTATTTATAATTGCCCTCACTTTGCTCTTGCCAATAATGGGTCAAGCATAGCGTCGGTGTATATAGGCACTCACCTCACATTTTTACCACTTTTGAACATCACATGAAGGAGGGCATTATATCCTGCTGAGAAGAAGACTCCAAACTTCAATTTGGATTCCGACATAGTCAAATTAAAACTTGTTTGAACTGATCAGTGAAGGGAAATTAATAATTGGTATGGACATAAAAACATTAATTATGACAATATACAAGAAGACAAAAAAATATTTATATTAAGAAATCAAAAGAAAAACTATTAGAGACAAAAAAAAAAATTACAGTTTAAAAAAATGCAGAAAGACCAAAGGGTCTAACTCAATTAATTGAATATTGTGCGTGAATTATTGTAACCTCCTTAATTACTAGAGTTAAACTCCTTCCCGCTTTGAATAATAATAAATAAATAAAATGCACAACGAACTTTTAAATTCAAATGCGTTTTTAAATTTTCTAAAACTTGTAATAAATAGACCTTTTAATATATAACTTAAATAAAAATCATTCATTAATAACTTTTAATTGGATTGAAAGTTCTTTTTACATAAATTATAGGGTTAATTAAGTTTTTAATTCCTAAACTTTCTTAAAATTTGGTTTTTAGTCCTTAAACTTTAGTTTGATTGGTCAAGGTTCCTAAACTTTTTAAAAATTCGATTTTTAGTTCCTGAACAAAATTTTGACCAGTCAAAGTCCCTAAACTTTTTAAAAATTCGGTTTTTAGTCCCTAAAATTTTTAAAAATTCAGTTTTTAGTCCTTGAATTAATGAGATTTCAGGGATTAAAAACCGAATTTTTAAAAAGTTTAGGGACTAAAAATCGAGTTTTTAAAAAATTTAGGGACATTGACCAGTCAAACTAAAGTTTAAGGACTAAAAACCAAATTTTTAAAAAGTTTAGAGATCTTGACTAGTCAAATTAAAGTTTAGGGACTAAAAATTAAATTTTGAAAAAGTTTAGGGACTAAAAACTTAGTTAATCCTAAATTATATATTCAAAATTTTATATCAATATGAAATTATTTGATTTCTCATTTATATAAATCAAAATTCACATAATATAAACTTTTAAAAATATGCTAAAATATAAATAATTTGGTTATCTTTTATTATTGTTCAATTTTAATAAAATTTAACAAAAATAATCAAGGTAATATAAAGTAATTATAATTCAACAATTAGACCAATAAAATACACATTGTTCTTTTTAAAGTTGCAGATGGTGATGTAAGAGAGTTGGTAAGGATTATATCGGTGCAATTTGATTTTTCTTTTTTAATTCTACACTATCAAAAACACTTTTTTTTTTTTTTCTGTTTTTAACTCTGATGGTTAATTATTTGAAATCAAACCGTTAATGTTGGCTCTTTTCACTGGACTGCATGCCCTTCTTTAATGTTGACCTTTTCTCCTATTTGACCTTTTCATCTGAGTGATCGTGAGGTAGACGAAACTCGCATTCAGTAACAATAATATAAACATCATCAGCCTCCCACGGTTTTGCCAAATTCTGCTGGCAGACAAGGCACCGACATATGTATATATATAGTTTTATTTTAGTAAAGATTTATAACTAATGACAAGCAACAAAAGTGCAAAGCCAAGAGAATATTTTTATTTTAATTATAGATAATTCATACGTAGAACTGGCCAATATTTTAAAAAAGTGCTTGTGAAATTTAAAATTAGAGAAACCCTCTCTCCTGATCAAACTTTCGACATCTATATACTTAGTACCTACCCTTTTTCTATGGATCCTAAGAGACTAGAATATTGAAAGAAAATGAACAGAGAAAAAAAATTATTATGAAAAGAAAAGGAATATCAAAAGAAGAGAGAAAATATTTCAAACATTTATAAATGAAAAAGAAAAAAAAATAGAAATTAACAATTATTTCTTTTGTGCTTGTACAGAAAGTGTAAGAAAGTAAAATATAGTCAATTATATTCATAAAGTTATATCTGATTTGTAGTTTAATTTCTGTATTACATGTGGGTGTCTATGTGTGTGTGTGTGTGTGTGTGTTTTAGTTATATAAAAGCTATATAAAGTTTTTTTATTCATAAAAACTTATATTAAGTTTGATTTTACTATGAAATTTAAACTTAAAAAAGGAAAAAAAAATTACTAGATTCGATGAGTCTTTAATATGAAAATAATAATATTGGATTAGATAATATTCCGGCTGGCTGTTTGATTTGTATCGTGATTATAATTATAATACCGGATTGTATAGTTGGAAAAGCAATACCATGATTGCTTTCATCTTCAAATTAAAGTGGAAAAGACAATGAACCATTTTTATTTATGGTTTTAATAGAGACAAGGATGAAAAATCTGACGTACAAAAATTTAAGGACAATCCAGTACTATGAATCTTTTTTTTTTTTTTTTACACAGTACTATGAATCTATGATGTAAGAAAAAAAAATGCATTTTTATTACAGCACTCATGCATTTTTTTCACTTACTTTTCATTTTCCAATACTTCTCTATTTTTCAAAAATAAAATGATAAAAACAGATTCAATTCAAAACATTTCTCTTTCAATTATATAAAAATCTTAGACTTAAATATTTTTAGTCTCTCAAGAGTCTGATTTTTTTTCAAATTTAAAAGTGATTATTTTTGTCTCTCTATTGAGAAAATAATGCACTTTTAATTCTTATTAGAGTGACTAAAATGATCATAAAATAAATAACCTTTACGAACAAAAATGGGCTATTTTCAAATCAGGGAAAGAAAATTAATCATTTTGAATTTGGGAAACCAAAGGAAAATTAGAAGCAAATTTAAGAGAAAAAAATTAAGTCAAATTTATATTCATTATTACCTTTTTATTTAGTGACGTCGGATATAATTTTTTTTTATAAATAAAAAATTATATTAGAAAAAGAGAGACTCTTTGTAAGATTAGGAAAGACCATCAATCATAACAATAATATTATAGTAAAATATTTTACTTAGAAAGATGTAAAAATTGCCAAGTCACAACTAGAATAAACAGAAGAATCGACCAATGTGTCAACAGTTGATGATTTAATTTTCAGTGTTTCCTTTTAGAACTAGACCTATAATATAATTTTATTTCCCGCTGTCATAAACCTTATATTATAATTTTATTTCCCGCTGTCAGCATGCTGATCGTCGGTTGAATCAAGTTTTTATTTATTTACTTTTTAGTCCATAATTATATATTTTAATACGCATACTTTTTTTTTTTTTGTATAAACTTAATTCTTAAAAATGTTCAGGTCTCATTTCCATCATTTACTATGAGGCCAGTTACTGTTTTTTTTTTTTTTTTTGTTACATGCCAGTTACTGTTGTTTAAATCATTTTTTTTTAAAAAAAAAATATTTTTATGAATGACATTAATATTGTTGTTTAACAAATGCTAATCATTGCTTAAAAGACATTAAAGAATTAAAATTAAAATATTTTTCTTAAAAATTATCATTAATTAATATACTTTGTTGTGATTTTTAATAAAAGATATGCAGAGATATCAAATTATTCCAAGAATCTTCTCATACTTATCATTTATTTTCTTGAAATTTAATAGTTCCAAGTAACGGTTAACTAATTTTAATAGTTGGATTTTAAGAAAAATGAATGGTCAAGATGATGAATAATTTTTAGAATTATTCTTGGAGTAACTTTTTCTTTCCTAAAAAAATTATTATTGATTCTTTAAAGTATCCCTTTAAATTTAAATCACCCTTAAGTCATCAATAAGTCATAAAACAGGCCCTTTGTGGATTTGTGCCTTATAATAATGACACATTAGCAACAACGGGTTTGGGACAATCGGTCATAAAGATATATTCAATATAGTTTCTTTGGCGTATTGCCAAATACATACAAAAGGATAAAAGAATTAACAATGCTAGTAATAATTGTTTCTGAGCAAATTAAAAAATTTATCCTTGTTTATTAAATTCGACACCTTTAACATTTATTAATCACAAGTTTTAAACTATAAGCTATGATGATGGCATATGTTACTATCTGTCTGCACTGCTTTCCGTGTGAGAGCTGGATTTTGATTGGAGTCACATTATAGTTGGAATAATTTATGAATGAACGTTCAAACAAATTCCAAGCCTTGAAAAAAAAAACAATTAAAAGACGAATAAGTACGTAATACTAAAGTCAAATTGAGTTGTAAATCAATGAAGGAAAGACAATCAACCTCTTCGTCAGCAATGTATTTTTTTTTTTATGATTGAAAAGAAAATAAATGTCTTCTTATCTTGGAAAAAAAAAAAGTAAAGGGTTATAGTTTAGTTCAACCGAATATTTTTTTTTATCCGTAGAAATTGAAGACAGTACCAAAAAATTTACAACATTCACGCACCCTACTCAACCAATTAAACTAGACCTCTTTGATAGTTCAACCGAATATAAAGCAAAGATACTTAAGTTACCAACTACCCCACTCTCACACTGAAAAAAAGACTAATTTACTTAATATGACAATACTCACAACACAGCTATCATAGGGTTTGGTGATCAGCCATAATAACATATGGATACTGTCGACGAAATTTCAGGACAACACCCCCTGCAGTTAGGTGGAGATTTATCTCTACTTTCCTGGATACTACCCTGCAATTTTATTTTATATATTAAAAAAAGGAAAAAAAATTACTGATAGTAAAATAATTTTTCCTTTTCAGTTAACAAAACTTCAATATTTGCCAAGGTGTTGGAGACTTTGTTATACAAGTTTTAGCATTATACAAAATAAATACTTATTCTTATATAACTAAAATTTATAGATAGAGGTATAGATTGTTGTTATTTTTTTTTTTTTAAAAAAAAGTGAAAACGGAACCTCTTAAAAACTAGAGCAAATTATATTGATACCCTCTGAGATTTTTTTAGATTACACACGATATCCTTTTTTTTTTCTATCCATACACTAACCCCCTTAATTGTTTCAAAATCATTACATTGTGTATCTTATAAGGGAGGTTGATGTAAACATTAAAAAACAGGGGTATTGTGTGCAATATGAAAAAAATTTAAAGTAAACTCAAGGAGTGTCTGTTGAAACAAAATGTTTTAATGATGACGTTTAGCAAAATCGAAGTGACTGGACTTAGCTACTAATGGTTGCTTTAAGTGTTCTTATTAAGACATGACATATTCATAATCATAGCACATGTGTGAAGCATAAGCCTACAGTGGAAGCTTCTCCATGACATAGATTTTGTAATCAGAAGCAAGACTACATAAGGAGAGCTATTCAGAAGCTGGAAAGACAATAATGTTTTCTGGGTCAAAGTGCAAATATCAAAAGTTGTATATGATCAGAGGCATGATGCTGGGAATAACTTGAGTCAAGGGGTAGATATCAGAAGTTACACATGACTTGAGGATCATTAGAAGTTGCATTGCAATTGGAACGTGAAGACAGATGTGTCTCGCACTCCAGAAGCACACACCAGTAAGATATGCATTAGTACTTGGACAACACTGATCCTAATGTTGTTGATCTTTGTGATCCTTGATAATGTCCAAGTCGTAGGAACTCAAAGGAAATACTTGTCCTAGTTGAAAAAGAACCAACAACCAATGGTAGAAGAGAAATTGTTATAGCAGTAACAACACTTCTCCAGAAAACTTACTACAGAAACAATCTCCAGAAAACTTCCCGTGATTCAAAATTTGAATTCACGAGGAAGCCACTAAGATCACAGCTAGCACCAACGGATCTATCTTAACAAATCCTTGAACAAGTATGAGCTGCAAACTGACTGACAATGGAGCAAGAGCAGAGATGAAGAAGACAACTCATTAGAGTTGTATGGTAGAGGTTAAATCGGGCAAAATGGCTACTTGCAAGAACATGGACAACTCATGCAGCATTTGAATTCAACCTCCAACTACCACAAACGGCTAGCTCCTGATCAAGTCTATAAATTGATCAAATCCAAAGAAGCAAATCGCAAGGAAGATTGCCAAAGTAAAGGGTAAAATTCAGTTGACAAACCCCTATCTGAAGGGACTTCCTTAGCCAAAAACACTCCAGGTGAAAGCCATTAGTGCCTAAATCGAAAGTGTTTTTTCCACCTTTCCCTTGGTGTGAAGGGACCACAACAGGTTGTTGTGTGTTGTTAGTAGCAGTTGATACTAAAGAAAGCTTAGGAGAATAGTCGGGTGACTACTGCTTCTGAAGTTTTGGGAGCACAGTGCGTTACTGTGTGTAGCCAGTAGTAGTTGCTACTGAAGAAAGTTTAAGAGAGTAGTAGTTAAGTGACTATTGCTTCTGAAGTTTTGGGAGCACAGCGTGTTGTTGTGTGTGTCCAGTAGTAGTTGCTGCTGAAGAGAACTAAGGAGAGCAATCAAGTGACTATGGCTTCTTAGGTTCTGGGAACACAATGGGTTGTTGTGTGTGTCCAGTAGTAGTTTCTATTGAGGGTGAAGCTTGGAGAGGTTTTTTGAAAGAATACTTGAGTATGAGGTTGTGGAGGCTTCAGGAAAGAAAGAATACCATACGGTGCTTGGTCCTAGTGGAAATCCTATAGGTGTATGGATTAGACGTAGCCCGAGTTAGGTGAACCAGTATAAATCCTTTGTGTGTTTTTTCCTTTCTTCATGCCTCTCATTTTAATAGTTGATGTGTGCTTAAAGATAGTTTCTACAAAATTTTGTTTTGAAAAAAACTTAAACTTGATCCTTGATCAAGGGGTTTTTATAAAGCTATTTTATTATTCAGAAGCAACCCCTACTATGAGCTATTAAAGAAAAATTAGAAGTTATAGTTAATAGATTTTGTATTCTTTGTGAGTAGGTTCTAAAGTAGTAACCAACAAGTTTACTTGGTGATTTGTCATAGAACTTATCAGTTTATCCAAGTACTTGTAAGGAAACAGGTTACTCCTATTAGTCTTCTGATTCTCTTAGCAGAAAAGCTAGATAAGTAATTCAGAAGCTAGTGTGCTTGTGTGAAAATTAGCCAGATTAGAAAAGGGTCACTATTCAACCTTCCTTCTAGTGACTAACTGATTCACTTCAGTGTCAATGTAATTTATTCTAAAAACTAATAAATATAAGGCTTTTAGGGCATCTGTAATACAAGGGTGGACTTCGGCTCCCTTCCCTCATTTTTTTAAATTTATATATACAACTTTTGATTTTTAATATAAAAATATGCATTATTATATTTTACTAATTTAATTTTCAATTCCTACATATTAAATTTGACTCTATATTTTATTTTATTTTTAGTAATTTTTTCATCATATTCTCATAATATATTGTACACGACTTTTATTATGTCAAACATATTATATCGTAATCTTTATATTTTTCAAATGTCTACTTTTATATTATAAATTAAAATACACAATTTGGAGAGTGAGACTCCCACTCTTTCTTTTTTCTCAATTAAACATTATCAATATCCTCTTTCTTCTCTCCTACCTTTGTAACTAGTCCAATTTTTCTCTCAACTATCTCAAACTACCCTCCTTTTATCTTGGAGAGAAGAAGGAGGATAAAACACTACGGGTTAGACCCATGTCACTATGCATGATTCCCCTTTTCCCCTAAGCGACTGTGGAGTTGTGAAAAGAATAAAGGAAGGACGTGTGATGGTGACTTGCAAATTCAAATCATCTAGGTTTAAAAAGAGTAAATTCTGGATAAAGCCTTGCACTAGATCATAATGGTATGAACAACGTCAGTGATATTAACCTCATCCTTCTTCCCCACTAGTATTAAAAGAAAACATTATATCAAGCCAGGCTCACAGATTTCCTTTCCTATGTTAGAAGTATTTCAATTTACATGACACCTTTAGATGCATGTGTAAGGAAGTACTTTGCTTCAAGTGTAGAAAGGAAGGATACATTGTTCACAATTACAACAATCCAACATGGTCGAAGCCAAAAGTCAACAACACTAGAGTTATGAAATACACAACTGGTGGAAGAGTGTTCTTAATAAGTGGAACAAAAGTCTCCTAATCTGAAGATTCAACACAAGGGGAATGCATCACAACTGAAAATCTTTTGATTGTATTGTTCGATTCAAGTGCCATTTGTTCTTTCATATTTGATGATGGTGTGAGATACTTGGAATTTGTTTGTTGCCTTTTGTCATTTGCCTTGATTATTTTTGTTTTGTTGCTATGCTTATAGTTATTTCCTTTGTTTACACAAATTGCTCTCTTCCTAATAATAATCATGGTTTCCATGTTGATTTAGTTGTTTGTTGCCTCTTGTAATTTGATTTGGTTATTTCCCTTTCTATTGTTGTTGTTATCTCTTTTATTATCGCAAGTTATCCTCTTCCTGTTAGTGGTTGTGGTCTTGATATTAGTTTGACTTATCCACCCTCATCTTGTTAGATTGAACCAGTAAAACATTGATTTTCCTATAATTCAAAGATTTCACACAACGCTCACTACGAAACCTACATAATTCTACAGATTCCACCAAAGGGTAATAAATTTTTGTCTCTTTTCTCCCCCCACTTGGTTTGTGTGATCTTCTTCTTCTTCTTCCCATTTCCATCTTTGTTTCCAAAGCTTAATGCTTGATTCCAAATGGTAGGATATTAATTTGTCGCATTTTGAAGTTTTTAAAATTCTTGAATTTTGAAGGCTTAAGCAAACATTTTTCTTAGATTCTTTTTGTGGTAAGGGAGATGAAGGAACAAGTCCACGAAGGGTAGGACTTGTGTGCATTGTGTTGATTTAGTTCTTTGGTAAACCCTAATCAAGGGTTATACCTTTACGTGATTATTCCGGCTAAAATATGTGATTTTGTTGTACAAGCTTGTTTCTTTCTTAATATGAATCCTATTACATATTGGTATACTATTGTTATGTTGGGTTTATGATGGTTTATTATGTTTATGAATTGATTGAGTTTGAATCTTGATGGCTTATGGCCTGATTAATGATACATAATTGTTGTTTACCCAAAAGTTTGTGACTTGAAAATTGAGATTTGTCACAAAAAGATGACACCATAGAACCTATAAGATTTTTGTGCCATTGTATTTGGATTAATAATTCTCATAATGGTTAATCAAAGTGTTTAAAAGTGATTAAACACACTAACATATATTTAATGAAGACAAGTTGGAGATAAAGGCATAAAAGTTTTAGGCTTAATTGTAATTTTTACCCCCAACTTTTTACTTTTTGGCGAATTTTACTCCCAATAAATTAATTTAGCGCATTTTACCCCCAACTTTTTTAAAAAGTTGCAAATTTTATCTTTTAGTATTGTGCTGATGTGGCATGCTGACATAAACATAAAAAATGGGGGTAAAATTCACCAAAAAGTAAAAAGTTAAGGATAAAATTTGCCAAGAAATGAAAAAGTTAGAGGTAAAATTTGCCAAAAAGTAAAAAGTTGGGGATAGAAAGTACAATTATTTTAGCATGCCACGTCAGCAAAACTGTAGAAGGTAAAATTTGCAACTTTTTAAAAAAGTTAGGGGCAAAATGCGCCAAATTAATTTGTTGAGAGTAAAATTCGCTATAAAATAAAAAGTTGGGGTAAAAATTGCAATTAAGCCAAAATTTTATTTAATGAAGACAAGTTGGAGATTAAGGCCTAAAAGTTTTATAAAAAAAAAATATTTGAGCTAACAAATTAGGAATATCAATTTTTGTATCCCTAATTATAAAGAGATTAAACATTTAAAATTTATTAAAAGCCTTTTAAGTTAAAGTATTAATCTTTGAAAAATAGTTGGAACAAAAAGAATTGAATTTGGATTAGTATAATGACTAGAAATGAAAAATTAAAATTCTAAGGGCAAATTTGTATTTTCCAAAATTTTAATTTAAAATATGATATAAATATTAAAATTTAATTGAGTTTTAGGTTAAAGAAGATTAATTGTTTACACCTTAGATAGTAGGAATACTAGGAAATTAGTAATTTATTAAATATAAGGGTAAGATGGTAATTTTTACTTCAAAATAGTCACGATTCTAGAAAATTCAATATTCTATAATAATGTATTAATACTAGTGTTTTAGCCCATGTAATGTACGAGCTTATTCAAATTTTTACTATTTTATTTATATAGTCAATAGAAAGAAATTTGAAAAAAAAAAAACAAAGGATTATAGCACATCAAAAGAAATTTGAAAAAAGAGATAATTTATCCCTAACAAATTAGAGACTATTTTTTTTAAAAAAATAAAATAAATGATGATGGATAAGCTATACAAAATATAAAGGAAGAAGATAATGGGAGAGCTGTCAATATATATATATATATATATATATATATATATATATATATATATATATATAATTTTTTTATTAATATCAATAAATCATTTAACAATTATGAATTATTATAAAGTATCTGTCAATGATATTATGACTTTTTCTACAAAATTTATTATCAATAACAACTAATTTTGAATATCTAGTAATTAAGTATATTATTATAAAAAGTAAAATGAAGTTGTTTTTTAACAAAAGTAAAATGAAGTTTTAAATATCTTTAATATTAACTTTAAAATGTAAATTGAAATAAGAATTTTAAATTATTGATGAATGAAAGAAATCTTCAGAGCTAAAAGTAGTTACAAAAACTTATAAAAGAAATATTTGGAAAAAAAAAAAGATAGCATAAGATGAGGAAGTGGACGGAGGTGGTTACAGAAATATTAGAGGAAGAAGTGAGTGTGGGTAGTTACAGAAATTGATAAGAGAAATTTTAAGAAAAGTTGCAAACAAAGATGCATGTTTAGAGAGTGAAGTATAATGAGAACACATATAGACTTATAGGTTTATATATATAATGAGATTTTAGAGAAAAAAAAAGAATTACAATAAAATACTTAATAATGCATTGATAATAAAACTTTGAAGTTAAGAAATTGTATTTAATACAAAAATGAAATTAATGGTTGAGAAAATTTAATTTTTATTAAGTGTTAACTATTGACTAAGTTATCGTATTATCAAAATAAAGTTGTCAAAGTGGGCTAGAACTTGTGAGGCAACTCGACCTATCATGAGTTCGAGCTGAGTTAGGTTGGTAAAATTCAACCTACCTCAATTATAAAGAAAAACTGACTCAGCTCACTTAAAACCCAAGTTGGACCTATGGTGAGTCGAGTTGGCTTAGGGTTAGAGTTTTAAATGTTTACTAAGAAAAAATAATAACCCACTCACTTGTTACACACTACACACACATATCATAACACACAACTCTGAGTGGCGTTAGCGTAAAAAAACCCATTAAGGCCCATGGACCCTAAGGCCCATTAATATGTATATATAAAGGGTTAGATTCTCAAAGTAACACGTTATTAATTCTCATTATTAGTCTTATTTACTATATTAGAGTGATATTTGACTTAAGCGTCGGAGTGCCTCTACATGTACTTGCCCCCTTTGGCCTACAGTGGAGAACAATGGAAGACGGCAGAGACAGACGAGGAGAGCTCGACAACACAAGGAAAATTATCACCGTACCCTTTGATAGGTACATAACGAAAAGATAGGTTTAAAAGAGTATAAATACGAAAATACTGTTATCTAATATACATCTCATTTTTTTTATTTAGGATATATGGTTCATTTTATATTCATTTTTTTTCCTTCCCTTTCACTTTTTACACAACTAAACAACTTGCAAAATCATGTCATTTCTATTATTTTTTTCTTTCCTTTCTTTCATTACAATTTTTTTTCTTAAACCAAACATGCCCTTAAATTATACATAATGTAGTTTCTATTTGATTGATATATAGTGTAAAATTCTTATAAAACTATGTCACCTGATTTAAATAAATAATTTAATATAACATTTCTTTCTATCGTAATAAATTCTTACTCAATTTTTTTTCCTAATATCGAAATTTAAGTTATCGTATTTTTAATAATTAATAAAAAAAATGCTTACAAAAATCATGAAATGTTAATACCCAATAAAAACAACTTATAAATTAATCAAAATAAAACTAATAGTTTTAATGCATGTCTTGTTTTTTTATTGAGAAAATATCTTATATATTGACAGTATAAAACAATTTTATACCGTTATCTAATCATAATCTATAATGTATGATAAGTTTGTTGACTTTTATGATAACTATTTTAAAAGTCATATCAACAGTGATTTGTGATTGGATAATTGAGTGAAATTATTTTACACAATCTATTATATTATAAAAGTATATATATTTAATTAAATAAATTTGATCAAACAAAATAAATGCATAAAAATTCAAATAAATCTTGTAAATATTAAATATAAAGAATAATTGAAATTTGTGTCAAATTGTTGCAACATGACATTTCTCATGTGTTGAAATGAGAAATGAAATCCTCACTAAATACACATAATACATATCTATTGATGGTAAATCACCCTCATCATTTTTTTTTCCTGAACAGCCACCATCATCGATTTAACCCAAAACTTTTAAATTGGATGTGACTAATGATTATATATATATATATATATATATATATATATATATATATATATATATATATATATATATATATCAAATGTTTAATGTCAGTACACAAATTATTAATACCTATCCAACTCTCATTTTCCATTCGAGAATCTCCCATTTGGAAATTTCTTCTCGTGGGAAAAAGGATTCCGGATTATTCAAACTTCATTTCAAAGTCATATATTGTCGATTCCTCCATGAGTTTTGTTATCCCAAATAATTTCCAATTTTCATGCAAAAGTAGAGGACAACAATATTCCGTGCTACATCAACTTCAGTCTCCAATCTACAACCTGTCAAAATTTACGTGTCGTGCATCGAGGTATTTGGAGTTGTTGGGTCAGTTGTTGTGCCATGCAAAGCAATTAATTACACTACGACCAAAAAGTGCAATTTAATTGGACGCATACATTGACCGGAATTAAAGCAAATCATGCACGTTTGCACCAATCAGAATGCTACACCTGCAAATATCTCCGACTAAAACACTCATAAAGTTATTTAATTAGAGCATCATTAACGGTAGTTCGTTAGCAGTTTTATAATAAGGACAAATTCACCTTTTTTCAGTTTGTCCATTGGAACACAGGGGAAGTTCGCCATGTTAGAAGAACGATTTTTACTGAAAAATCACAAGAACCGTCATTTACACAAAAATAATTATTTTTAATGCCGTTATAATGAAAGAGAAGGTAGGAAAAGTGATGAAGAGTCCGTATATGTGAGAGAGAAAAAAATAGTAAAAAATAAATGAAAGAGAACCCACAAAAATTAAATAAAAACTCAGACTTAATTTGGCCGTTGAAATAAAAAGGAGAGAGGGTTCTTAAATTCTAGATGAAAATAAAGGATCCACAAAAACTGTAATAAGAATCCAAAATGAATTCTCCACTAATGATGTTCTTAGCTTCATCAAGTGTATTCGTCTACTACATATTCCAAATGCAAATGTGAAAGTATATAAAATATTATTTCATTACCGCACGCATTTCATGTACTTTTTTGCATATACAATCATGGGTCTTGAAATTTTTAATAGTAAAATTTGTATTGAAATTATGTTGAAATTTCATTAAAAATAACAATAGAGTTGT
Organism: Pueraria montana var. lobata; assembly: GCA_026413185.1. Taxonomy (NCBI): domain Eukaryota; kingdom Viridiplantae; phylum Streptophyta; class Magnoliopsida; order Fabales; family Fabaceae; genus Pueraria; species Pueraria montana. The sequence goes on from CM048653.1 coordinate 14,588,486, forward strand.
ATTAATAATATATATATTTGTTTATAATTATTGCTTCCATAAAGCAGTCACAGACCTATGTTGAAGTGAGGGTGTACAAAGATACTTTTTCACTTTGCGAAAATTATATATATACACCATTATTATTATTATTATTATTAAACAAATTACTTCCACTCAGACATGATCCTGGATTTGCCACAGCCGTAAAGTGTATACGGTTAGGGGCCCTCCTTCAGTGTTCATTAATTGATATGGTACATGATATGATACGTACCCTAATCTAAACTTACCATAAAAAAAATGATAAGTTCACACTCATGGCCATATGCACAAACATATATACACACACACACTAATATACGTGTATAAACACGTGCATGATAAGTTTTCTAAATTACAAAAAATCTTGCATTCTAAATATTGTTTAATGATAATCTAGAATCATTTAAATTTATTTCATACATATAAAATTTTATATCTACCAAGAGTATCTCTAACACTCGTTGTTTATTTTAAAATATCATTACTTAGTTTCTTTTTTTTTTTTCATTGAAGGAGATCTACATGTATTGGGTTGCTTAAAATTAAACTCGTTGCTTTTATAAGCAACGGTTGCTCATAATTAAAAAAATATTATCTTAATTAAAATAATTGAACTAAAATTTTAATTAAAACAAAAGTAAGTGTAAATAAAAAAGTATAAAAGTGTTGGTTATTTAAAAGTTGTTTAAAACTATATCACTTGAACAAAATGTATATGAGTTGCTTAAATATGATGTGACATTGTGGGAGCCAATTAATAAAAGATAAGGAGCTCAAAATGAATTGCTTAAATTACACCCATTAAAGATTATCTGAAAGTCTAAAATTTATTTTATGTCGCAGGTAGTCACATGTCATAAAATATATTATTTGCTAATTGAGATGAAAAACATTTTAATTTCATATTGCTAGTTCGATATTTAATTTAAATTAAGCATTTGACAATTAATTTCATGGAATTGTGTTAACAACAAATTACATATTACATATTATTTAATTTACCGAATATTATAATTGATTTGTTAATCTTATATATACATTAACTCATTAAGATTGTAAATTTAAAATTTAAATCATTTATATTTATTCAAAATGAAAACATCAATCCTGAAAAATGGAAATTGACCGTGATTAATATTATAAAAAACCAAATATTGGATTGAATACTAATAATTGTTTTCTTTTAAATCATTTTCATTGCTAATAAAAGACTTTCATTTATATACGTAATAATTATCAAAAAATTATTAATAAAAAATATTACATTAATAAATAATATTACTTTAATAAATTTACATATTTATTGATAATGTGACTATTTACATCTACGGTTAATTATATTTTTTAATTATATTTAACACTTAGAGAAAAAAAATTCAAAGTGATATACAATTGATTAATTAGAAATATGTATTTCCATTATCAAGTATGTTGTTTGCGTATGTGTGTGTCCTCTAATTATAAAAATTTTAAATTAAAGTTACAATTATTTTAAAAAAAAATAAAGGTACATAAATTTCGAAGAAAGTTACAATCATTATGAAGCTAGAAAAAATTAAAATACTCTTAAAGTTATAATAATTTTGATTTTATTCATTACAAAATAAAAAAAAGTTATTGTTTAAAAACAAACAGAAATTATTAAGTATCTTTGTTATAGTATAGTCTTTGTCAAAGGAAATTTTTATTTTCAATATAAACATAAAGGGGTCAGCACTAACAGTGTGATGTATTATATAATATTACTAAAAAGAAGTGATTGTTTTAAAATAATTTCTTACCCAATACATAAAATCCGTACTACTTTATAAAAGCATAGGTATAGAGGCATAATTTTTTGTGCGGAAAAGAAAAGTATATCCTCCTCAACCTGTTAAAGTGTAAATTTTGCGTTGGCTCAAAAATCAATGTAAATATATAGAAAGATGACTGGTATAAATAAATGAGTTAAATGATAATGTATTGATAGTTTAAAATTATTTTATACTATTAATGAATTATAAATTATTATTAATATAATTTTTAAGGTAATTATTATAAAAATTAATAAATTTATTATTAATACTTATCCAACTCTCATTTTCCATTCGAGAATCTCCCATTTGGAAATTTCTTCTCGTGGGAAAAAGGATTCCGGATTATTCAAACTTCATTTCAAAGTCATATATTGTCGATTCCTCCATGAGTTTTGTTATCCCAAATAATTTCCAATTTTCATGCAAAAGTAGAGGACAACAATATTCCGTGCTACATCAACTTCAGTCTCCAATCTACAACCTGTCAAAATTTACGTGTCGTGCATCGAGGTATTTGGAGTTGTTGGGTCAGTTGTTGTGCCATGCAAAGCAATTAATTACACTACGACCAAAAAGTGCAATTTAATTGGACGCATACATTGACCGGAATTAAAGCAAATCGTGCACGTTTGCACCAATCAGAATGCTACACCTGCAAATATCTCCGACTAAAACACTCATAAAGTTATTTAATTAGAACATCATTAGCGGTGGTTCGTCAACAGTTTGTAATAAGTACGAACCCTCCATTTTCCCGTTTGTCCATTGGAGCGCAAGGGGGGTTTATCACGTTAGAAGAACGGTTCTTACTGAAGAATCCACAAGAACCGTCCTTTACACAAAAAAAACATGTTTAATGTTATTGTAATGAAAGAGAAGGTAGGAAAAGTGAGGAAGAGTTCGTGTATGTGAGAGGAAAAAAAATAGTAAAAAATAAATGAAAGAGGACCCACAAAAATTAAATAAAAACTTAGACTTAATTTTATCGTTGAAATAAAAAGGAAAGAGGGTTCTTAAGCATCAGATCTTCACAAGGGAATTTGGTGCATTTTCATTATGCTACCCCCTTTTTCAATTATGCTACCCCTTTTTATTACAGTACCCAAAGGATTAATTTGAGAGAGTAAAATTAAGTTGAATAGTTGAAAGCATGAGTGAAATTTGAGAGTGCGTCACTAAGAGTGCATTTTTGAGATTGAATTTTTATTTTAAAAAAGGAAAAGTAATTTAAATAGAAAGGCATAGGTGAAATGACTACTGCTCAAACAATTTACCGTTTGCTATTTGTAGTTATAAATTGAACGTTTCCGGCATGAAAAAAATGCAAATTAAAATTTATTTTAAATATTTATTGTTATGTATTTTTCTTAATTTTAAATTTATTGCGAACCCAAAATTAATATAATGTACTTCTTTTATTTTTAATTTATTAATTTTCGAATAAACAAATTATGCTCCAAGAATATATATTTTTTGGCATATTTATTATTTCAAAATTAAATTACAAATCAATTATTATTTTAAAGTAAAAATATATAAATATAAAATTATAAAAATGTGGGGATAATATGTGGGACCCAATTTAAGTTCTTACCCTCCGTTTGGTTGCGATGAAAGAGAACTGAAAAGAAGTGAAATGAACAGTAAAATAAGGTGGGACCCATACTTTTACACTCTACTTTAATTCAAAACTTTCATCTCAATTCACTTTCATTCCTTTTCACACCTCTCTACCAAACACTAGCTTAATGAGTTCACCATTGGAATAAAAAGTTGGTCGAGTCTAGTAGGAATTTATGTGGGTATTAATAGTAAAGTTGGGACTGTTGAAGGGTCAAACGTATTCTTGTAATATGTTTTCGCACTACTTGTGCATGTTAATGAAATTATCATTGTTGACCAAAAAAAAAAAGTTGGTTGAGTTCTTAAAGGTAATGTAGCAACATGGGACCTACCAAAAGTAGCTTAAGAACCAATAAATAGGATTGCTATTTTGGATGCTCTAAATCCTAGGTAAAAATAAAGGATCCACAAAAACTGTAATAAGAACCCAAAATGAGTTCTCCACTAATGATGCTCTTAGCTTCATCAGGTGTATTTGTCTACTACATATTCCAAATGCAAAGGTACAATCATGGGTCTTGAAAATTTTAATAGTAAAATTTGTATTGAAATTATGTTGAAATTTCATTAAAATAATAATAGAGTTGTATTAATAATATATATATATATATATATATATTTGTTTATAATTATTGCTTCCATAAAGCAGTCACATACCTATGTTGAAGTGAGGGTGTACAAAGATACTTTTTCACTTTGCGAAAATTATATATATACACCATTATTATTATTATTATTATTATTTTCAAACAAATTACTTCCACTCAGACATCATCCTGGATTTGCCACAGCCCACAGCCGTAAAGTGTATACGGTTAGGGGCCCTCCTTCAGTGTTCATTAATTGATATGGTACATGATATGATACGTACCCGGCGCAGACTATAATGGGGGACCTTATAATGTCTCCCACCGTAGGAAACTAATATGCACAGTTAGATTTTGAGATCAATGTGGGACTATCGTACAACCGTCTATACTAGATTTTTTTTTTTAAAAAAAAGGGATTTTTTTTCTGTTTAAGTTTTTTTTTTAAAAAAAAACTACCATTCTTCTTCGTTGTTGCTTTTTTTTTTCTGCCTCTCTTCCCATTTTTTGTCCGTCATTTTATCTTGATTTTTATTTTTATTCCCTCATAATTTTTTTTATTATTTTTAGTCTTTCATAAATTGTTCTGTTCTGTTCTATTTTTAGTCCATCATAAATTGCTTTGTTCTATTTTAAGTCCCTAACATTAATTTCAACTGTTAAGTGATGACATAAATAGTGTGTGTGAAAATTTCCTAATTAAGTTTCTAGTGACTTTTAACCACTGCAAATTTTTTGGTGGTCATAAATGTTTATTTTTGTAACATTTTTTGTGATTTCAGAAAATCTAGTGTTCGAGATTTTGATTTTTGATTTTATTTTTTAACATTTCTAACAGTTTTAGTTTGCCAAAAAATTTGCGGTAGTTAAAAACCGCTAGAAACTTTAAACAGAAGAAGAAGGATCCCTTTTTTTAAAAAAAATATCTAGTGTAAACAGTTGTATGGTAGTCCCACATCAATAAGCAACAATGGAGAAGAATGGTTATTTTTTTTAAAAAAAAAAACTTAAATAGAAAAAAAAATCCATTTTTTAAAAATAAAAAAATCTAGTGTGGACGGTTGTACGGTAGTCCCACATTGATCTCAAAATCCAACGGTGCATATTAATTTCCCACGGTGGGGGACATTATAAGGTCTCCCATTATAGCCTGCGCCTACGTACCCTAATCTAAACTTACCATAAACAAAATGATACGTTCACACTCATGCCCATATGCACAAACATATATATACACACTAATATACGTGTATAAACACGTGCATGATAAGTTTTCTAAATTACGAAAAATCTTGCATTCTAAATATTGTTTAATGATAATCTAGAATCATTTAAATTTATGTCATACATATAAAATTTTATATCTACCAAGAGTATCTCCAACACTCGTTGCTTATTTTAAAGGCTAAAATATGTTTTTCGTCCCTGCAAAATTGAAAAAGTATGTTTTTCTTCCCTACAAAATTTTTTGTACGTTTTTCGTCCCTGCAAAATTAAAATGTGTCAAATTTTGGCTTGGAAGTAGGTTCGGATATATCCAAACCTACATTTTGCAATTTGTGACGATTTTTTTAAAATTTGTGGCGGTTGTATTTTTGGCATAAAAACCGCCACAAATTAAAGAAAACCGTCACAAGTTGTACAAAAACTGCCACAAATATCACAAAAACCGCCATAAAAATGTATTTTTATTTTTATATTTTTTTTTACAATTTATGACAATTTTTAGATAATTTGTGACGGTTTTTAACCGCCAAAAATCCAAGTGTAGATCCGAACCTAATTCTGAGCCAAAATTTTACTCATTTCGATTTTGCAGGGACGAAAAATGTACAAAAAATTTTGCAGGGACGAAAAATGTACTTTTCCAATTTTGTGAGGACGAAAAACATATTTTAACCTATTTTAAAATATCATTACTTAGTTTTTCTTTTTTTTATCATTGAAGCAGATCTACATGTATTGGGTTGCTTAAAATTAAACTCATTGCTTCTATAAGCAACGGTTGCTCATAATTAAAAAAAAAATATCTTAATTAAAATAATTGAACTAAAATTTTAATTAAAACAAAAGTAAGTGTAAATAAAAAAGTATAAAAGTGTGCATTATTTAAGAGTTGTTTAAAACTATATCACTTGAACAAAATGTGTATGAGTTGCTTAAATATGATGTGACATTGTGGGAGCCAATTAATAAAAGATAAGGAGCTCAAAATGAATTGCTTAAATTACACTCATTAAAGATGATCTGAAAGTCTAAAATTTATTTTATGTCGCACGTAGTCACATGTCATAAAATATATTATTTGCTAATTGAGATGAAAAACATTTTAATTTCATATTGCTATTTCGATATTTAATTTAAATTAAGCATTTGACAATTAATTTCATAGAATTGTGTTAACAACAAATTACATATTACATATTATTTAATTTACCGAATATTATAATTGATTTGTTAATCTTATATATACATTAACTCATTAAGATTGTAAATTTAAAATTTAAATCATTTATATTTATTCAAAATGAAAACATCAATCCTGAAAAATGGAAATTGTCCGTGATTAATATTATAAAAAAAACCAAATATTGGATTGAATACTAATAATTGTTTTCTTTTAAATCATTTTCATTGCTAATAAAAGACTTTCATTTATATACGTAATAATTATAAAAAAAATATTAATAAAAATGTTACATTAATAAATAATATTACTTTAATAAATTCACATATTTATTGATAATGTGACTATTTACATCTACGCTTAATTATATTTTTTAATTATATTTAACACTTAGAGGAAAAAAATTCAAAGTGATATACAATTGATTAATTAGAAATATGTATTTCCATTATCAAGGATGTTGTTTGCGTATGTGTGTGTCCTCTAATTATAAAAATTTTAAATTAAAGTTACAATTATTTTTAAAAAAATAAAGGTACATAAATTTCGAAGAAAGTTACAATCATTATGAAGCTAGAAAAAATTAAAATACTCTTAAAGTTATAATAATTTTGATTTTATTCATTACAAAATAAAAAAAAAAGTTATTGTTTAAAAACAAACAGAAATTATTAAGTATCTTTGTTTTTTTTTTTTTTTTGAGAAAAAGTATCTTTGTTATAGTATAGTCTTTTGTCAAAGGAAAATTTTATTTTCAATATAAACATAAAGGGGTCAGCACTAACAGTGTGATGTATTATATAATATTACTAAAAAGAAGTGATTGTTTTAAAATAATTTCTTACCCAATACAAAAAATCCGTACTACTTTATAAAAGCATAGGTATAGAGGTATAAGTTTTTGTGCGGAAAAGAAGCGTATATCCTCGTCAACCTGTTAAAAGGGTAAATTTTGCGTTGGCTCAAAAATCAATGTAAATATATAGAAAGATGACTGGTATAAATAAATGAGTTAAATGGTGATGTATTGACAATTTAAAATTATTTTATATTATTAATGAATCACAAATTATAATTGATATAATTTTTAAAATAATTATTGTAAAAGTAAACTAATTTATTATATATGTATACAGTGGATTGTGATTAAATGATAATGTAATTTTTTTTATAGTATATCACCTATTTTCTCTCAATATAATATTATATGAACAATGCCGTGTTGCCCATGAATTTTCTTTGAACACTAAAGTGTAAATGTTGGACTTGGACTGAATGGTCCAAAAGTAGTACACTGCACATAAATGTCATGAATTTAATGTTATGGACATATTTATTCATTTATAAGACTGGATAAGGTGTTAGGCAAGAATAGGGAAAAGTATTAAATAATGTATACCAATTAACGCAGGCCAAATAAATGTAAAGACAACTTCTTCTTTTTTCATTTTAATGATATTGAAAGAAAAAAAAATATTGAGTAGATTAAATTATATTATTACTTAGAAATCACATTCCATTTTGTAATTGCAAATTATTTTGAGTCAACATATCTATTTTTGATTTGATAGAGATAGATAATGCTAATCTATCTTCTTAATCATGGAAAATAAAACTAAAATTATTGTTCTGTTTAATTGTAAATTAAGGGATTAAATTGATGTTGCCTTCTATTTATGAAATAATTAATTTAATATTATATTTTTTTATGATTGAGCGACTATTAATTTTATCTTTCTATTACTAATAGATCACATTAATGCATGGCAATTTCTTTTTTTTTTTTTTTGAGAAATACATATAAATTTCTTAAGAGAAGATTATATAAGTTTTAGAGGACAGTATAATTTAAACTTCTTGCAAGTGATGTGAGTATAATTTACTGTAATTATTATTTTTGACCGGATATTATTCCTATTAGCATAACTTTGAGACTAACCTTTAAATTGACATCATCAGTTAGGAAAGTCTTCAAATTAATCAACATTTTCAAAGTTATAAACTCTTTACGTTTGTATATGATATTTACATGTAGAATTGCTCACTCCAATTGAATCCAACCAATGTTGGGTTAATTAAATTTAAATGATAAAACTGTTTACTCAACACTTCAATATTCTGACAATTAAAAGCCAACGCACTGACACTTAGGTTCCCACTTCGGATCCTGTACGTTGACATATAGAACTCACTTTTCGGGTCGAGTTGAGATCATACCAAGTTTCATGATATTGCAAAAATCCTATATATGATTATTAGGTCGTTAAGCATGTTCAAGATCTAGCTGGTTATTATGACTTAAGCACATAAAGATAGTCTATTTCAAAACATTATTAGTCTATCACATGAAAAGAGTTATTTGACTAAGGGCATGTTTGGTTAACTTATGTAAAAACACTTCTAGAAGAAAAAAATAAGAAGAAAAGAAAGAAACGAGTTTTTTCATAAATGAAAATTAGCTTTTACAAAAGCTAATTTGTAAAAAGTCCTACATCTTCTAGAAAAGTTATACGAGAGAGCTTCTACAAGTTAGCTTATGAAAGTCCCACATATTTTAATTTTAACTTATTGAGGAGTTCATTTCATGTTTTTCTTCTTATTTTTTCTTTTCATAGAATTAAGTTTAAAGATTCTTATTCCTACTCATCATGAAACTCGTAACATTAATCTTACCCAACTGTAGTACCCTTCATCCTTAGATATTTTCAATGATTTATAGACACCCTTGCTTTGCTCGTGCCAATAATAAGTCAAGCGTAGTGTAGATGTACATAATAGGTACTCACCTCACATTTTACCACTTTTGAACATCACATATGAAGGAGGTCATCATATACTGCTGAGAAGAAGAGTCCAAACTACAATTCGCACTCCGATATGTTGAAATTAAAACTTGTTTGATAGTGAAGGGAGATGATTGGTACGAACATAAAACCATTAATTACGGTGATATATACCAGAAGACAAAATAACATTTATATTGAGAAATCAAAATAAAAGCTATTATAAAGAGATAAAAATGCACACACTCTTTAAAATTTCCCTACTGAAAAACCCACAACGAACTTTTAATTCAAAAGCGCTCTTAAGTTTTCTAAAACTTGTAAATAGACCTTCCAAAATATAAAAATTAAATAATAACATTATGTGTGCGCGTGTGTGTACTACACTATTCAATAACTTTATATAGCATGTAAATTTGATTAATCCAATTGTTGAATTATAAATATATATTACCTTGGTTGTTTGTGTCAAATTTTATAAAAAGTGAACATCAATAAAAAAAGTGATCAAATGATTCATATTTTAGTATATTTAGAAAAATATATATTACGTCGATTTTAATCTATATGAATGAGGTATCAAATAATTTTTTATTAATATAAAATTTGGTAGATATGATCTACATGATATGAACTTTCAATTCAACGGTAGATTTTAATATAAAATTATTCAATAAAAGTTATGATTTAATAGTTGGTATAAGTTATATTGATGTCACTTGATACCCCATATATATATATATATATATATATATATATATATATATATATATATAAGTCTTTTCTTTCCATTTAGTTTTCTTTTAATTTATTTTATATCTTACATCTTAAAGAAATAAAAAATAAATATTGTACTGAGAACGTTCGAACACCTCTCAGACTTTCCTTTGTCTACTGAGAACTTCACGGTTGGACGAGAAGGTCTAGCCCCAAACAATGTAACAAAAAGATAAGATAATAACAATAATATTATCGTATCCTATCATATCAAAGATAAGACTCAAATATACAAAAAGATCAAGTAATCTTTTAGATCCCTTTCATAAATAAAGAACTAAGCCCAGTAATATAAAAAGGACCCCCCTTTAAGGTACACACATTACTCTAAATGTACTTTCCATTCTTCCTCTCATAGTTGTATTCTCAAGCCCCTCGTTGCTTGAGCGTCGGAGTGCCTTTGCAGGTACCCCCACTGTCACGGAGGAGAAGTAAGAAGCAACGTTGTAGTAGTAGGAGGAGAAAACTATAGCCAACCCCGTAGCAGATACAAATATAAAAGTTTACAATAGTTGTTTTTTTTGGAAAAATGATATATAATTTTAAATTTATGATGTTTGCTAATGTTGTGTTTGAGCTCACTTCAAGTTAACTATGACAAGGTTAAACTATTGTCGATCAAGCTCTAATTTATATGTGGACAATGGTCTTATTTTCTAGTGTTATTGCCATTGCTCCCTCTAGGTGAAACCCTACGCAACAGCAACACCTCTGCAACTCTTCCTCTGTTCCTTTCCCTTCCTCTCACACCGCTCCTTCTGCATCGCGACTTTTCACACCTCTACGATGCTTAGGGTTTTCGAAATCAAAGAAGGCGATGTCACGATGTCTATGTTAGGGTTCAACAAGGATTTGATGTTGAGTTTAGTGGTTCATGGAATGTGTTTGTGGTGGAGTGTGTTCATGACAGTAGGAGTGGTGGAGTCGTTGTTCGTAGCATTTCAGGCGAGTCTTGTCGCTGTCTCCTTGCTTTGTCTCTTTGGAGGTTCCTCTTCTTTGACCACTACTATGTCGCTCAAATTTCAGTCAATATCCTTGTTGAATCGAAAATTTTATTCTCTTTCAGTAGTTCTAATGTTCAATATTCTGTATGTGTTTCAAAGGTGAATACGTTGTTCTCCAGTACTGTTTGTAACCATTGTTTTTGCTTTGAGCACCCCTTTTTGTATGGACAAGGACTTTACTTTGTGAGGTTACATGTTTCCTTTTTAGTATACCGAATCTCGAGGCTTGAAGTGTTATAGGTTGGCTCGGATGGTGGTGTGCTTATGCATGATGAATCAATGGCTCAGAGAGTTCCCATGTTTAGGTATTCCATCTATCTCAATTCTTTGCATATTTTTGGATTCTGTTTGATGAGACATGTGGGGTTAGGGTTTGTTTTTGGGTCCTGCCTGTGGGGTTTGTTTGATGTTGTTGGAGTGAGCCCTAGTGGCCAATCTATTTTAGGCTATATTTGTATTACGACTTTGATTTATATATTTTTTAATAGATGAGGCATTTCAGTTATTATGTTATCTATGGTATGATATAGTAACATCCTTAGAATAGGTTGGCTATTCGATTATGTGAGATTCATTAAATAATAGAACGAGATTCTTAAAGTGTCTTTAGTCGAGTATCATTGTTAACCAAGACGATGATGATGCATCAAGACTATTGCGTAAGTAGCATGATGACCGCATCTTACAGGTCATGAATATGGGATATCAGGCTAGTACACAGTATAAATATTAGGAGTAATATTTATACTAGACAGACCCACTATGAGAAGGCTTCATAATAGTTATGTAAGTGTCATAAGCGCTTCTCATGGCAACCATAAGGTGATAGTAGTCCTTCGACTTGAAGTCACTACGATTCCTACATGTAGGAGTTGTATGCTTTAATGCTATCAAACGTCATTTGTAACAGGGTGATTATAAAGGTAGTACTTGGGCCTGTAATGAATCATGTTGAGGAATGTGAGTGACATAGATAGGATTCATCCCTCCTACATAACAGGAGTTATGTCTATAGGCCTTTTGATAGAGTGAGACGTACAATATGCTTGACCATGTGCAAATGGACTGATATGAGATATTGAGTCTGTTTGTAATTAAACTCTACTTGGGTATCGAGAAATAAATGATTGGACCTAACAAGGATGACACTCTTATGCCTCGTGTTCAATTGAGACATTCAGACGAAGGGACAAAGGCTACACGGTGGAAATGATTGTCGTAAAGGTTAAAATCAGATCACCGATTATCTCATAAGCTGGGTGGCAGCGATGCATTGCTAGATGTCAATCACTGTCTATAATATTATAGAGATAGTGTTATTGCTAGTTTAGTCGTAGCCTATATTGTCACACACATACAGTAATTAATTGGAGCAGCTGAATAAATTAAATGTGATTTAATTTAGTTCATGATTAATTAATAAAAATATGATTTAATTAATTAATCAACATGTTTAATTAAATGAGATTTAATTAAATAAGATGCAAAAGATAAGATAATTAATTAGATATGATTTAATTAATTATCTAAATCAAATGAGATTTGATAAGGTAATTATCTAATAAAATAAGATTTGATGAGATCTATATCTAATCAAATAAGATTTGATAAGATCAAATGAGATTTGATAAGATATTTTATAGGATTAAGATAGAGCTCATGTTTCTATATAAAGAGGTGCACACCTTACAACATGACGCATGAGAAAAACACATTTTTGTGATCTATCTCTAAATCCCCTACTCATCTACCATCGGCTAGCACCGAGACCTCGCTCCGATCGTTGCTCGCGTGGACTGAGTAAAGGCGTCGTACTCTTCAGCGCTTGGTGATCAAGAGGGCACTCTATTTGGGTTGAAAGCACACTACAAAGGTAACCCCTAAACCTTAGTTATTCATGGGTAATGCGTGGTTCATGGGATGGGGTTCTTCCGCTTAGGGTCCTATTAGAAAATTTTAAAATTATAGACCTTAAAATCCCAACAGATGTTTCAATGTTGTGCTTTTTTTTTTTATCCTATCTATTAAAATTAAATATATTGAAACATGTGAGGTTAGGGTTTCTTTTTGGGTCTTGCTTGTAGGATTTGTATGATGACATTCAATGTACTAAGAAAGAGAATGAGTTTATCATAAAGGAGATGGAAGTAAGAAATGCACTAAACGAAATGCAGCAGAAGAAACTTATTGAGGTGAAAGGACTAATTAATGATAAAAGAACTATAAGCATAACATATCCTTTCTCCTGAGTAAGCTACTTCTGTTGCATATTGTTTAGTACTCTGCTTACTTTCACCTCCTTTATGATAAGTTCATTCAAGAATCTTGATCCACCTTTAGAAGCCTAGGAAGAACTTTGAGGATAAGTGAAAACAACCTTGCAATGCGAGGAAGCCCTAAATGATACACAACACAAAAAACCAATTTCAGCTCTAAAATAGTCCACAAATCAATTTCAAGTCGTCATGCTCAACATGTTCACTGTATGCCATTTAGCCATCATGAGTTGGCCTTGCTCTAAGTGTTAATGGGGATGGGAATGCAGTCAAGATTGAGAATTCATTAAGTGATCGAAATGATGCTAGTGACATAATATATATATATATATATATATATATATATATATATATATATATATATATATATATGCATGTTTGCACTTTGACCAAGCACCAACATCTTCCTTATCTTTAATTGTCATTAACACCAATTTGAGTAACTTAATGAGTTCTTATTTTTTTTATTACATTCCCATTGTGCTTGACACTTGAGCAAGGCCAACTCATCATGGTTAAATGGCACATAATGAACATGTTGAGCATGATGAGATGAAATTGATTTTGGACTCTTTTAAAGATAAAATTGTTTTTTGGTGTTGCGTATCATTTAGTTAGTTTGCTTTGTACAGTAGGGACTTTAGCAAATTTACATCAGCAAACAGAGAGAGAAAAGAAGAAGAAAGCCATAATGCAATTCACATACCCATCAGATAAACAAAATTTTGAATTGCAACTAGAGATTCATGCACTGTTTGATTAGGCTAATTTTTGGATAGAACATTCAACATATGTGATTCTTGGCTTTCAATGGTTGAATCATTGTTTAAAGATTTGGAGAGGAAGAACACCTATTTGCAATATAAGCTTTATTTTTGGGGTTTTTTTTTATCTTCTTGTTTCTCATTTTATATGCTTTGTGTTTAGTTTGCTTTTGATCATTGTATGCATTGTTTGTGCACTTGTGAGAGACTCTTTTGTAACCTTTGTTGATAATAGTGGAGCTGTTTCTTTGGTCTGGGTAACCCATGGTTTTTACCCTTGCTTTGAGGGGTTTTCCATGTTAAAAATCTTTGTGTCTCTTATGAGTTTACGGTTTATACTTTTATTGATCATAATTTTGAATTTATATATTATGTGTATGAACCTAAAATAAACAACATAGGTAGAAACCTAAAATAGACAACATGTGTATGATCATATACAGGTTGAGATGAACCTAAAACAAAAAGAATATTAAAAAAAACCTCAATTTCTACATTGATTAAAGCATTAACCATTGTAGAAAGTGGTTTTCCACATTAGTATTGCTCTCGATGTAGAAAGGTCCCACTTTCTATATATTGAAATGAATCAATTAGTCACTAGAAGAGAGGTTGAATAGTGACCCTTTATTGATCTGGCTATTATTCGCACTAGCACGCTAGCTTCTAATTCTTCTATCAAGCTTCTCAGCTCTTAAGAAACAGAAGTCTAGTAGAAGTATCACGTTTTCTTACAAGTACTTGGTTGTTATGATATGTCCCTTGACAAATCACCAAATACTTATCTTATATCTACTTTAGATCTATTCACAAATGATATAGAATCTGTTGAAAACAGATTTCTAATTTTCACTTGGTTGCACTAAGTAGAGTTGCTTCTTATCAACAAAACAATTTTAAAAACCCCTTGATTAGAAATCAATTCTAAGTTATAAAATAGGATTTTTGTAAAACAAGTTAGTTTGTGAGCAACAATAATAAGCAGCAGCAAGAGGGAAACAACACACCAAGGATTTATACTAGTTCACCCAACCTGGGCTACGTCTAGTCCCTACAACTGTAGGCTTTCCACTAAGACCAACATCCTGTGATATTCTTTCTTTCCTAAAGCCTCTGTAGGCTCCTACAACTGGGTATCCTTTCTTTCTTGAAGCCTCCCCAGGCTTCTACAACCAGTATTCTCTAAGCCTCTGCAGGCTCACCCAAGTATTCTTTCAACAAACCTTTCCAGGCTTAACCCACAATAGCAACTGCAACTAGACACACATAGGTACCTAGGTGTTGCCTAGACCCTAAGAAGCAACAGTCCCCTGATTGTCCTTCTTAGTCCTCTTCAGCAGCACCTCTGTTGGAAACATCGAACTTCAGAAGCAGTAGTCACCTGACTACTCTTCTAAGCTCTCTTCAGTAGTGACTATTACTAGATACGCATAGTCACCTACTGTGGTCCCTTCACACCAAGGGAGTGGTGGACAAAACAATTTTAGTTTAGGCACAAATTGCTTTCACCTATAGTGTCTTGGGCTAAGGAAGTTCCTTCAGATAGGGGTTTGTCAACATTGCACTTAGCTCCTTCGCACTTGATCAATTTATAGACTTGATCAAGGAGCTAGCCGTTTGTGGCTGTTGGAGATTGAACACTAATACCATATGAGTTGTCCATGTTCATGCAGATGTCCATTTAAGCTTGGTTCAATCTCATCCACACAACTCATTGAGTTGTCCTCTTCATCTTTGCTTTTGCTCCACTATCGCCAGCTTTCATCTTGAATCTATTGAAGGATTTGCAAATGCTTAGCTGTGATGGCTTCCACGTGGTTTGAAAACTTGAAAACCATGGGAAGTTTTCTAGAGATTGTTTCTTTCAACAAGTCTTCTTAAGAAAAGTGGTTTATTGCTTTTTAACAATCTCTCTCTACTATTGGTTGCTGGTTCTTTCTTTAGACGAGAACAATTGTTTCGGTTGAGTTCTTATGACTTGGACTATGTAATGAGACTCTAGGAAAAACAACATCAGGATCAGTGTTGCCCAAGCATTGATGCATGTAACTGGTGTGTGCACGTCTGTCTACACGTTCCAATTGCAATGCAACTTCTGATGATCCTCAAGCCATGTGTAGCTTCTGATATCTAACCCTTGACTTAAGTGATCCCTATCATCATGCCTCTGATCATACACAACTTCTTATATCTGCAATTTGACTTGGAAAACATAACTATCTTACTAGCTTCTCAATAGCTCTCCTTCTGGTAGTCCTGCTTCTGATTGCAAAATCTATGTCATGGAGAAGCTTCCACTGTAGGCTTATGCTTCACACTTGTGCTATGCTCCTGAATCTGTCATGTCTTAAGAAGAGCACTTAAAGCAACCATTAGTAGCTAAGTTTGGTAACTTTCAGTTCTGCCTCATAGTGGTTTGTAATCATTAAAACATTTAGCTCTAGGAGACTTTGTCTCAACATATATGATGCCTACAATCTCCATCAGTTCTGGAACCGGTGTAGAATCCCCCCAAAACCGATGTAGATTCCCCCTGTAGCAATGGAAAACTAAGTAAATAAAGTCCTAATAGTTTAATAAAAAATTTAAGTATCTAAACTATTTATTAAAATGAGTATATATTATTTTCAAGTATGCTTTATTTCATCTCCATCCAAATTCTGTATGTCATAAATCTCAAAAGTGATGCAAAAAATTTACTTGTGTTTTCGTAATAACTAAAATAAATTAATAAATAAATAAGTATGAGTTGTGTTTAATGTCATAGCGTGTTACATTACCTCTTAAGGAATTGAGGATAAACTAAATTAGAGGAATTGAATATCAATTGCTTGATTAGAAGAGATTTAGGAGGAAACAGGATTATACATTAGGAGAGAATTGAGTGGATTATGATACTTATCCGTTTCTGTTTATCAATTTCCACTTAGCCTATGATACGTCTACTTGTTGTTAATATCAATTTAAATACAAAACCAAAATCAATCATTTGACTCTTGTTTACTTGATCAGAAATGTAGTTAATTAATTGTGTACTTATTAAATCTCAATCCTTATGAGAACAATACTTATTCTTTATTACTTGTATGACGAATATTTTTTTGGCTTAAATATATTTTTAGTCCCTTAATTTTGAGTCATTATTTTTTGTCCTCCAAATTTAAAGTTATTTTTTTAGTCTCTGAAATTCGTATAATGCTCTTTTTAACTCGTCTCCAAAGTGTGAGCCAAATGAAGAATAAGATATTTGCAATTTGTGACGACTTTTGACTGTCAGAAATTGATTTTCTATTTTATATATTAAAGTATGATTCTGGCGATTAAAAGTTGCAACAAATTGTGAATTTCTTATTCCATATTTGACTCACACTGTTTAGAGTGACTAAACAGAGTATTATGTGAATTCTAGGGACTAAAAAAAACAACTTTAAATTTAAAAGACAAAAAAAAAAACCTAAATTTGAGGCATGTTTAAGTCTATATTTTATATTTTTTTATGTCTCTAATAAGTTTAGAAACTAAAGAAAAGAGTTCCCAAAACAAATTTCTCTTCCGTGTGACTGGATGTGCCATCTTCACTTTTATAAGTTGTCATTCTGATTTGTTTTTATCCTTTGTATTGATCATCCATCCGTGTCTATTTTCTCATTTGTTCAACAACTTGCAACCGAAGTTTGACACACTCATATGATCAAAACACTTTTTACATGATAGAGCAAACAATAGCATATATCTTCAATGTAGTTTGTTAGAATAATCAAAATATAATATAAAACCTTTTATTCAAATGAAATAAAAGTATTATATATATTAATCTCTTAACGGAGAAAATTGTAATGTTCAAAATTAAAACGAAAGACATTGTATAATTTAAATATATCTCAAAGGTGCAAAATATAATTCTTAAATTCTTTAAAAAGTTCATAGATTAAAAAAATCTCTACTTTTCTTTTTCTTACAAAATCCTTCGTCTCATACAATTATCAAATATGTACATGCATGTTAAGAATAAATATAAATAAGATAAATTCCTACCTTTATTAAAGTACATGTGAACTAATTTCTCAACAGTAACCTGTCCATTTTACTTTTGATAAATTAACTAGGTTCATGATCTGTACATTCACCTGTCAACATTGATATGTTTACTGTTAAAATCGTAGTCTTGTTACGTTTTATAACTTCAGCTTCGACTCTTTCTTTTCTCCCTTCTTGTCTTGATCTTTGATTGTTTTATAAACTTACGCAACCTAATGACAACTAAAGCACTTTAAGTTCCAATAATCCAACTTAAAAACAACTTCCAAATTCATATTATATGTCATTCTTTTCTCAACTGAGTTGTCTATTCCGCAGGTAAAGTTATCATCCTAACGTACTAGTATTGTCGCCCCTATAGTTTAAAGATTAAACTTTTTCACAACCTTCTACTTTTTTGACGTGTGCTATATTGCCTTTGGGGCTTATTCCATCCGTGTTGATTCGGCACTACCTTCCAAAAGTTGGAATAGTTATGCTTGGATATTTTTAAGTCACCATGATATTGATACAAAGTATCAATCAGTTTTATTAATGGCTAATTTCTACGGCAACTTGACTGACCAATTTTAGTGAGATCTCCTTTTTCAACCACATTTTTTCCATCCATGAAACTCAAACTTGAAACCTTTAAATCGAGTTAAGTACCAGTCGAACGGCCAATTCTACGGTGGGAAACTTCACCAAATTTCCCACCGTGGGAAACAAAATATGATGCGTTAAATTATAATCAACGGTTAAAATCAGTGAAGTCTACCGTAAGAATAAATGCACCAGAATATTTTAAAAAAAATATTTTCATATTTTTCTTTTTTTCTTTTTTCTTTTTCTCCTCCCTGTTTCCGATGGCAAGGCTACTGTGCCGCCGTCGTCATCTCCTTCTTCCCATTTCCGGCAAGCCTTGTGAGATCCCGCCACGCAGCACCTGCGACGGCTACAAGTGCGGCGAGTGGCTTCGGAACCGTTGCGAGGTCCACCTGGAATCGTGTCGTGTCCGCGTCGTGTCGCGTCGGAACCGTTGCGAGGTCGTCGTGTCGCGCCGGAACCGCTTCGAGGTCCACCTGGAGGATCCGAACTCCGGCGAGCTCTTGCTCCTTCTTCGTCTTCATCATCATCATCATCTTCTTCCTCTCCTTTTTGCTCCTTCTCTTTCTGCGCGATTTTTCGAACCATCTGGAGATAGTCCTGCGCGATTCTCTTCCGCGCCTCCGCGCCGGTCTCTTCCTCCTGCTCCTCATCAGAGCCGCCGCCGTCGGCGAAGAAGCCGTCTTCATCAAAGTCGCTTTCTATCTCAGCGTCTTCTTCATCTTCGGTGAAGGCATGGTCGAAGTGAAGGAAGAGAGGCGGAGGAAATGGGTAGAGAGAGGAAGAGGTTGCAGTGGCAGTGGTGATGAGGGAAGGGTGTGGCAGAGAGGCGGAGAGGGAGGGGCGTTCAGAGTGTCTTTTCTTTTTTTTTTTTTAAAAAAATATTCTGGTGCATGTATACCTATTATAGTCTATACTTATTTTTTGATCTGATGGTTATTAAAACTTTCCTACGGTGGGAAACATGAGCAACTTTCCCACCGTAGAATTGCCCCCAGTCGAACCAATAACTTATTGATTTGTCAAACTTGGATACTTTAGAATTTAGGCGAACCTGTTACAAAATTCAACTCACTAGTATTGCTTATGCACTTTATTAATTGATACTGATAGAACATTGTTCATTAATATAACCTACATTTACAAAGTGACAATATGTAAAGTTTAACATTGTCACAAGTTTGCATATACTTGTCATATGTTGCTGGAATTCTATATTATAATAAAAGAAAAGTAAAAAATTAACTTAATATCATTATAAAGGTACAATAAACTTTTATAATATAGGACTAAAACTAAAATCAAGATAAATTATAGGGATCACAGATATATTTAAAATTTATCAATTATATATTATTCATGCACCAAACTCAAAAGTGTTGGGTGTGAGAAAGTATATTGATAACAACTCAAGTCTCACATCGGCAAATATAGTATCAAAATAGAGTATGTAAGTGGGGACATCCCTCGCCTTATAAGTCAATATTATAAGATTGAGTTGGACTCAAACTCATATTCTAAGATGGTATTAGAGTCTATCCTATATCCATTAAAGGATCATTGGAAAAAATCTAAATCTTACATCGGTTAGATATAGTACCAAGACAAAGTATATAAGTGGGGACATCTCTCACCGCCAATTTTGTGAGGTTGAGTTAACCTCAAACGCACGTTCTAAAATTATAAACCAAGTTAAAAAGATTAAATGTTCAATAAAAAATGGAACACAAGACAATTTTGGATTTTAGCCAAGATTCTGAAATTCATTTAGCCGACTCGAGTATATATAATATATAATTCATAAGGAAGCAACGCTCTGACTGCTTATTCTTTTCATTTTTGTTTTTTTAGGAAGCTTATTCTTCTGATTGAAAAGACTAAATTTGAGACATTTTTAAAGGCAATTGTGCTTCTTATTAATCGCTCCAATAAACATTAGTATAAATAGATAAGATTAGTTTGAAAGGACACCTATCATTCTTTGAGAAAAGTAAAATAAAACATTATTAACTCAAATAGAATAGCTAAAGTTTAATAGATAAGGATGGATCCAAAAATTATTCATATTCCTAAAATTTAAAAGGTTAATATATGCCAAAACTAATTAAAATTAAATACATTTTTAAATTGGGGTTTTGTATTGTATTTTATAAATGATATTTTCTCTACTTTTTTGTTAAGCTGGAACAACTCTACGTCAGTTAATTTACGCGCTTGGCAGTCCAAATGGCTTTCCCTACCTTATACAACTCACAATTTTTATTATTTTATCAATATCTTTTACAAATAATATTCATTTAAGTTTAGTTGGTCTTAACCTATCCATTTATTAATACTAACCGTTCTACATCTATAAATTTAAATGTTATAAAATCATATTAAAAATAATTCTCAATAAAATTATCTTTTTGTCTTTAAAAAATATTAAATAAAAATTAATTTATGTAATTTTTTAATAATTTACTCGTAATTTCTTTCTAATATCTTATTTCTTTAATTTAATTTCATATAAATAAAATAAATTTTTTATTGTTGACGAAAACACTGATATTATATTTTATTTCTTTTTAATATACGCAATTTTATGGCTGTACACTATTCAAGTAAACTATACACCTCTCTCTTAAATATACGCAATTTTTATTAGTTTCCTAAACATTTATATAAGATCGATTTGATTACTACTTAAATATTTACGATATATCAAATCAATTTTAAAATAGAAAAACAATTAGAGGCTTAAAAAAAGAAAAAAATTGCAATCAAAATATTAAACTTCACCCGCGGAGCAGTGGAGCAAAATGCATGTGCACAGAAATAATGCAGATGAATTGCACAGATTTATTATAATATAGAAGATAGATTATTGAGTGAATAAGAACATCTGCAATGCGTTAAGATACCCACTTTGATACTCACTTTGGGTATCTTATATTAAAACAATTTTAATGAATTTTACAATGTCATATCATACTTAAGTAATTCATGTATAGATTTGTTTTCGTGGTGAAAAATAAAATAACTCGCACATTTTTTATTTTTTTATTTTCACTTAATTTTATTTCAAATTAAAATATTAATTTGGGACTGAAATATTATATTTTTATCCTTAAGAAACCTTGAGGCTACGTATCTTATATATGATACTATCTTAATTTTAAGAAACTTTTCGTGTCATGTAGACATGCTCTAATGGAAAATAAAATAAAATTAAGCAACCATATCTTATAATAAGAAACTTAGTAAGCAGCTAGCGTTAAAGACGCTCTAATATATGCACTGACAATATAAACATATTCCACAGTCTTATCTAATAATAAATTGTCATGTATAGTAAGTTTATTAGTTTTTAGAGTAAATTACAACGATCCCCCATGAGGTTTTCCTTAATTACACCCGACACTCCTCTATTTTTTATCCTTATAAAAAAAAAACCTCTTAGTTGTTTAGGATATGTTATTCTATCACCCCCTATAACCTAAATAGCGTGCAAAACGTTAAAAAGGGAATCACATGTGAGTGGCACGTGATTTTAATGATTTTCCCCCCGAAAAGCCCTTTCTCCCTCACTTTCCTTGCCTTCTCTTTTCCTCTTCCCCCTTTGTCATCCTCACCCAAGACGACCTAAAGAAAATCGCCACCTACAAGGCCATCGAGTACATCGAATTCGGCATTATCCTCGGTAGGGGTGAGCATCGGGCGGGTTTGAGTGAAAAAGATCTAATCCATTCAAAACAAAATGATGAAAAATACAACCCATTACTGACCGCATAGTCATCGAATTTAGTCGGGTTCGAGTTGAGTCGGGGTACGGGCAAAGGCGGGTGGGTTGCTTTGGGTTGCATCGTTGTTATTGTGGAGGCACAAATGCGTCGTCGTTACTGGTGTAAGGTAGTGACCACCACCAAGTAGCAGCAGAGCATGGCAGATCTGGAACAACTCGACGACGAGGCAGAACACAATTGTCGTGGAAGAAGCTTTGTGCTAAGAAGAGCCTTGTGGGGTTAACTGAGTGTTGTGGTCCGCTACTACGTCACTGCCATGTCCAGCTTCGCTTGTTCCTTTTTTGTGATGGAAGATATAGACGAAAGCTTCCCTACTTCCATTAATTGTAAAACCATTTTAATTTTAATTTTTCAATTTCAAAATGTTTCATATAGTAATAACAACAAATTAATAATAATTAGTGAAGCATGTGAATGGACAATGCAGTCCAAATTTTAAATTTTTGTATTGTCATGATATGATGTTAGTCACGTCAGTCTATGTGTGTAAGTGCATTGTCACATTACATGTCAGTGGCATTTGTGCTCTACATTGTCACTCCAGTAGAAAACATCAGCCTTACTTATTATGAATTCAGTCGGGCTCGGTTCTTCGCGAAATGAATTTTAAAAATCAAACCCGTCTGTCTAACTCGTCGGATATTGTTTTATTGGCCCGTTTTTATCCGATTAACTACCCGTACTCGTCCGATAACCATTTTATTCCTTCGGTTTCCTGCTCAGCCCTAGTCCTCGGCCTCAGCACTGGCTCCACCGCCAAGCACGTCGTTGACCACATCAATGAGCTTCTCCGACCGGGCAAACTCAAAGGCATCATCAGAATCCCCACCTCCACCAAAACCCACGAACAGGCCTTCTCCCTTGGGATCCCCTTCTCCGATCTCAACACCCACCCCTTAGTCGATCTTATCATTGACAGTGCCGACGAGGTCAACCCCTTTCTCAACCTCTTCAAGGGTCACGATGGGTCCCTCTTGAGGGAAAAGATGGTGGAGGGCACGTGCAAGAAGTTCATCATCATTGTTTATGAGTCCAAGCTTGTGAACTTTGGAGGGTAGTGGGTTCACGGAGTTCGTGCTCCCCTTCATAGCGGCCTCCATGCTCGGCACTGTGGCCACCACCATCAACCCCTTTTACACCGTTGCCAAAATCTCCAAGCAAGTCGTCGCCAACCCCTATATTGTATACTTTGGTGATACATAAACATTAAAATTTTGATGTTTTGCATATCTATATTCACAAAGATTGTTTTTGAGGTCCCCAAACATGAGTTTCTGTACTGGATTTTTCTAGATCTGTTATATTTTTTCTGGATCTGTTCTTCAATTCTATTTCTTGAACATGTTCTTCCATTTTTATTTTTTTTGGAGTTTCATTTTGGGGTTCCATTTGACGGGTTTTGGAGGGTTTTGGTTGTTGCATTAATGGGTTCCTAGGGTTTTTGTTCATTCTTGATCATAGTCATTGCAATTTGTCAATGATAACTTGTGGCTTTGTTGGGGATTACCCCTATGGCTAAGATTTCTGTAAAGAATGGAGATGGTGTGGCAAAGAGTGGGTTTAGGGCAAAGGGAAAGGGAAAAATGGGTTTTTTTTTTTTACAAAAGAAAGAACATTTTTTGTTTGAAATTTATTTTTAATGGAAAACTTAACGCCATTAGTGCAGGGGGCTAAAAGTAATGAAATAAAAAATGAAGGAGTGTCGGGTGTAATTAAGGCAATCATCAGGGAAGGTCGTTGTAATTTACTCTAGTTTTATAATAACTAGTATTTTAGTATGTGCAATGCAAATGATAAATGCTTATTTTATACTCCCTCTGGTCCTTTTTATTAGGCACTTTGGACAAAAATTACACAAACCAATAAAAGTAATTAATTCAGTTGATTTTTACCCATGTATAAATTTTACCCTTATTAATAATCATTAATTTGTCATGTATGATGTGAAAACATTAAAGTCTAAGAGTATTATGCACTACTATTAATGAAAAATACAATACTTAGAATATTTAATAAGGACAACTAGTGGGAAAAAAAATTAAATGCTTCATAAGAATTATAAAATGCCTTATAAAAAGGACCGGAGGGAGTATAACTAAAACTTATAATAAATAAATGCTTTTGAGTATATATATATATATATATATATATATATATATATATATATATAATTAAAATTCAAAATAAATAAATATTTTTAATTATGGATATTTCTTTTAAGAATATTGAAATTTAATTTAGAAATGAAGATATAAAAATGATAAATTGAAAGAGGTAAAAGACTAATAAAATCTCCTAAAAACACTCTCATTAAAGAAAATATTTTCGTTGAATAATAACTTTCAATATGCTCTTCAAAATAGGGATTCAGATTTATAATATAAGAATAGATTATTTAAAATTTATATCAAAAAATGAATTCTAATTTGTTCATTATATAAAAGATTTTACATTAAAAATAATGTCGGTTATATTGTAGATTGTTTATAATAAAATTTGTTTACTTTTCAACCCTTTTCTTGTTTTCTTACATATTTTCTATATTCATTCCTGACCATGAAAGTATTATAAACGACACTTGGTAGCATTTTCTTAGAAGAAACGTCAAGTGAAACAACATGCAATAAAACATATTGGTGTTATCCATTGCCGTGAGGAACAGCTTGGTCCATAGTGAGCATTAAAAGAAGGCATATCCCACTGATTCTCATGATGAAGTTATCAATTTGCATAGCCAAAATCTGATGGGCAATCAAATTGTAAAGAAAACCTGTTTTTCAATGCCTTATTTCAAGGAAACAGCCATAAATATAGCACACAAGTTTATATATATTGAAACGTGTGATAAACTTTTCTTGCACTTCTCAGAATGGTTAGGTATTTTCATTTTTATTTTATTTTTTTGTTTCTATATGTAATTGGAACTATGTGAAGCCGACAATGACCTGGTTAAACGCCTATTTCAGCATTAAATGCAATCATTGACTCTCAGCCCAAACATGGTTGAGACTTGGAACAATTTTTAAATAAACAAAAAATAATTATATTTATTTGTTTGTGTTAAATATACGGTGATATGTTGGTGAGTATTAACCGTCCAATAGAAGAACCTATTTAAATTTGCTTTGACTTTTATTTATCTTTACCCGATGAACGTTCCCGGATGTTGACTCCAATCATTGCCAAATTTAAAATTTGTCTTGCTTAAATATTACTAGTACTAATCCAAGTGCTTTTTATCAGTATATTTTAGAAAGTAATACTTCAAAAAGGGGTTTCATTAATCAGTGTTTTCAGTGATTAAAGTTTTTTTTTTTTTTGGTATAGTCACTGATTAAAGATTTAATACTAAAAACTGATTGTTGAAAAATATATTAAGAATATATTGGGATTTATGGTGAAGATGTATTAATAATATAATACTTTTTAATTAAAACTTTCTACTTTTATTTCTTCATTAGTTTTTTTTGACAAATTAATTCTTAATTAGTAGTAGTATTATGAAAATGATAGTAATAAATAGTTTGCATTTATTGAGTTTTAAATCCTTAAATAATTCTTTCTACTTAATAAATGAAGAAAGAACTTAATGTACTATTTTATATTTTCAAAACATTGATTAAAAAATATAATCAATATTTTTATTTATATTAGAATTATTTTAAATTTTTAATATAATTTTGGTATTTTTTATTTATAAGAATTAAGGACAGACAATTAAGAATAAATATAAAAAATAATAATTAATATTACCTTATACTCTTGAAAGGATAAAGAAATAAGAGAAAATAGGCTATACACTGAAAGTATAAAGCAATTTTATACTATCATCCAATCACAACTTACAGTTTATGATAAATTTATTGACTTTTATGATAACTATTTTCAAAGTCATATCGACGATGATTTGTTATTGGATGACCATTAAACTTAAGAAATAAAGAGTAAAATTTTCATTTAGGTTATGTTTAATCAAATTATTTGGTAAAGTAGTTAAAAGCGGGAAAAATAATTTTTAATCTAATATTTCAATGAGACACACCTAAAATGTAACAGATTGGTGATTATGAATTTAATTGAAATTTTGCAATACATAAATATTTTCAAAAGAACTATATAAGTTTTAGTTCTTCATTTCACTAAGAAATATGTAGAAACAAATAACTATTCTTGCCAAACTAAAAAAATATTTTCATAATTTTTCTTTTATTTTCAAGCAATACTTTTAATTGGTAAATAAAAAATCATAATAATAAATAAATATTGTTAAAAGTATAAAAAAAATTCTCGTTTTCTTTTAATAGGTGAAATAAATATTTTTAAAATTATCATAATTTTACACAACTAATTAGACGCAACGCAATCATTTTTGGATTAATGTCATAAGAAGCCAACAGTTTTCTACGCATAATCGACACTTGAATAAAAAATCTGGTTTCGAAGAATATTTTCTTTTAAAAAATGTTTTTTTCAATATTTTTTCTAGAAATAAACAATGGTGTCTACATTTTTTCATAAAAAATATTTTCCGGTTCACTATCTCGTCGTGATTCAGCTACAAGTTATAAACTCATATGGTACTTCAAATATTATTCAAAAAAGATATTATAAATTTGTGAAATAAGTTCGTTTATCAAATATTTTTATTTTAATTAAATCAAGTTATAGACTAATCAAATGAACTAAGAACTAACTGAAATGAATTGTTAGACACGTTCTTAAACATAGATAAATAAAAAATAAATAAAAAGGTGCAAACGTAAAGGAAATACAAAATCTAACATCGAAACTGCAGAGTTCTTGAGCATTTGACGTTGGAGTGATCAAAACACTTGCACAATGTACACGGGAAACACACGATTGGGAATAAAAAATGGTGAGAAAAAAACCGCTCTTAAAATCTATAAAATAAAGATTTGTTTGTTTTATATTTTTTAAATATTTTCTTTAAAAGAGTAATTCAAAAAATTTATTCACCTAATAAATTTTGGATATTTACTCTGTTTAATATATTTTTTTATAATATGAATTTGACCTATCTAACAATTGAATCATGTAAAAAGATTAATTGAGGAGAGATGAGAGAGTAAACTAGAGAGAGAGAGCGGACGAGAGAAGGGGGTAACAATGTTCTTTGCAAATTTTTCGGAGGGGTTTGGTGAGGAAGAACTTTGGAGGATTTTCCAAAGATGGGAGAGGGTTTGGGAAATCTTTGTGGCACGCAAAAGAAATGGCTGGGGGCAGAGATTTGGATTCGTTAGATTCGTCGAGGTCGCCGATGAAAAAACCCTTGAATGTCAATTGGACCAAATTTTTATTGGAAATATGAAACTTCATGTGAACTTACCAAAATATGAGAAGGATACAAGAAGGGAGGGACAAAAAGAGGGAAATGTGAAGAACGGACCAGGAAATCATAACTCGCCACACACACATGACTCGAAGAAATATGCTCTGGGTGAGAATCAGCCACATATAAAGGGGACGAAGGAAGACAGTTTGCGTATTCCAGGGAAATCATATGCAGAAGCTATAAGTAACATGAGAAGGAGGAATACAACGATGTGGAAATCGGAGGCGCAGAAAAAATCAGGAAAGGAAGCATGGAAAGGCATAGATTTGAAAGTGGATAATAGAAACGAGGAGTGGCTATCGCATAGCCTAATTGCTACCTTAAAGGAACCACATAAAGCCCTCACTTTACAAGAATCCATACCGGTGGAAGGGTACAAATCCATTACAGTTAGATATATGAGGGACAATATGGTGTTGCTAACGGGAAACGAGACGGAGAGCTTATATGAGACCATAAAAGGTGAAGAAGAGTCCTAGCTGAGCAATACCTTTCAATCCTTCCAACAGTGGGAACCAACTATTATCCCTGGTAATAGATTGGTGTGGGTGAGAATTCGTGGCATTCCCCTGAATAACTGGAACTCACAGTGTTTTGGAAAGGTGGTTGTCACTATAAGATCTTTTATCTCACTGGCTGAAGAAACGTTGTTGCTGAGAAATGTTGAATGTGCGAGGGTTCTTATCAGTACCTCCTCTCTGAATCCCATTTCTTGTCACAAGTACATAAGGATTAACGATATTACTTGTGCGGTTAGAATGGTTGAGGAAGTGACGATAAAAGAAACTTCATCATGTTGTTGCGCGTGGAGAAAGGGAATAGAGTCAGGGGATGAAGGCTCGCTAGCAAGCTTTGAAGGCTTGGAGGTAGAATCTTTTATGTTTGAGTGTTTAGAAAAGGAGGACAGGCTAGGAACAGATTCAGAATCAATCCAGGGAGGATATCCTTCGCCGGAAAGAGTGCTGCCGAAATTTTCTCCAGTGGATTTAATAAGTTTGAATTTGGTTAACTTCCGCAATGGCACAGATGACAGGAATGCATTTAATGAAAAAGAGGAAGTGCAGAAGTCGAAGCTTATTTTGGGGGACTTTGGAGAGCAAGAAGTATAAAAAAAGGACAAAATATACCAAAAGGATATAAGAAGCGAAAGTTTGGAGATCAGAGGCGACCTTTTGCGTGTTGGGCAAGCAGGAGGGAATAGAAAAGACAAAGACAAAAGCAAAGCCTGCGATGTTCAGAAAAAGGAAAAACATGTTCAGAAGACTGTCAGGAATATTGAGAGGTGTAGCAGTGGAGGTGACTAGCTTGGAGTAAGGAAAGAAGGTGTTTTTTATATGGGCTCAATCGAGATGGAGGAGAGGCCCAATATGAAGGGGAAGCAACTACAAAACAACCTGGATTGTAGTGAGGCCCAAGCTAAAAGTTTTGCGAACAAACAATTGAGGCCTAAGACAAAACAAAAGTCATCTAGTCACCGCATAAGGGGTCCGAAAAGTGAAGTGGGCCTCAGAATTGGTAGCAAGCCAAAGACAAGGGGGTCAGGTATGAGTGGACGGGTAGGGTACTACAATAGAGACGTCTGAGGAAAGTTGCATTAGGGAAAGGGGGGTGGCGAAAAGAAAAATCAATCAACCACCTCAAAGAAAGAGATTGAGAATAATTCTGGAGGTTTGGGCTCGATGGGGAAGACGTTTAAGCGGATATGAGGACTAATAAGGGGAAAGAAAGCCACGTAGGGATGATAACAGCTTCGGTGGATGGGATCATCGATCAAAGGGGAAGAAAAGATCAAGAAGCAGAAATAGATATGGGGTCCTCTTCAAGGATGAACGAAGAACATAAGGTAGAAGAAAATAGAGCAGGGACACAGGATTTGCAACGTACAACCACAAAAGTGTTGGAAAAAAATTCTAAGGGGATGGAGGGTGTTGCTGAAAGGAATAATAAAGTTTGTCATCAAGGAGGTTCTCGTAGCGGTCGGACAAAGGAGGAGAAAGGAGTACACAACAAAAATGATATGTTTGGCATTCCTCTTTCTTCCACTGAACAATGTTTTTCAAAAGCTAGCGGCTCTCAGTGGTTAAAAGATGATACAAAAGAGGCAAGGTGTTTGTGGGAGATAGGGAAGAAGATGGGGGCAACGTGTCTTGGGGATGAAAACAAGGTGATTGATAGACTGATGGAATTGGAACAACAAGATGTATTGGAGTTGGAGAAGATCAATAGGGTGGTGGGTGAAGGAAACGGTGATGGGTGCCTATGAAGATAATGAGTCATAATGTGAGGGGAATTGGGAACAAAGGGAAGTGGAGAATGTTGAGAAATTTAATAAGGAAAGAATCTCCGGATCTTGTATGTTTACAGGAAACGAAATAACAAAATATTGAAGACATGGTGATTTATGCAATCTGGGGCGATAAGGAGGTAGAGTGGGTGGAAAATCTAGCTGAAAACTTATTAGGCTGAATTCTTTGTCTTTGGGAAAGAGGTAAGTTTAAACTTTCTCAACCTTTTATGGGTAAGGGTTACATTGTAGTTAGAGGCTGCTGGATGGATGAACAGGACCAAGTCTGGGTTGTGAATGTTTATTCTCCCTGTGGTTTATCTGAAAAAAGAGTCTTGTGGGAAGAGTTGAAACAACTGAGAAGTCAACATAGTGAGCAAAGATGGTGTCTAATTGGTGATTTTAATGCAACTAGGAGTCCGGAGGAAAGGAGTGGGGTGGCACAGTGGGAGATAAATTACAACAAGGAAATAGAAGGTTTTAATCTTTTTGTGAAGGATAAGCAGCTGCAGGAAACACCATTGATTGGTAGGAGATTCACTTGGTTCAAAAGTGGGGGGACGACCAAAAGAAGAATAGACAGGGCCTTGCTATCTCAGGAGTGGCTGAATTCTTAGGCTGGGGGTGCCCTATATGTGTTGGATAGGGAGTTATCAGATCATTGCCCCATTGTTTTGAAGTACTCCAACATTGGCTGGGACCCCAAACCCTTCAGGGTGTTGAACGCATGGTTTCAAGACCCAGGATTTTGAACTTTTGTTGAAAAATACCTACAAAAATATCAACATTCAAGGATGGGGTGCTTTTGTCTTCAAACAGAAACTTAAGCTATTGAAGGACTGAAATTGTGGAATAAAGAAGTTTTTGGTGATGCACGGTTGCAGTATAGTAGGTTGGTGGATCAAATCCGGGATCTGGACATGTCAGATGACATGGAGGGTTTGAATATAGAAGAAGCCAGACTACGGGATACCCTTTTCCAAGAGTTAA
Organism: Pueraria montana var. lobata; assembly: GCA_026413185.1. Classification (NCBI taxonomy): domain Eukaryota; kingdom Viridiplantae; phylum Streptophyta; class Magnoliopsida; order Fabales; family Fabaceae; genus Pueraria; species Pueraria montana. The sequence goes on from CM048653.1 coordinate 14,619,562, forward strand.
GGAAAGTATCTTTGAGATATGAATCCATCCTTCACCAAAAAGCAAGATCGAAGTGGATCCAACAAGGAGATTCTAACTCAAATTTTTTTCACTCTATACTTAATTGGAGGAGAAAATCAAACAATATTAGGGGGCTTCACATTAATGTGGCTTGGGTGGAAGATCCAACATCTGTGAAGGAGGAAATCAAATCTTTCATTTTGGACAGATTCAAGGAAGGTGTGGAAGACCAAGTGAAGCTTGATGGGGTCATCTTCAACTCTATTGGAGAAGAAGAAAATGCTTATCTTACAGGGAGTTTTCCAGAGGAAGAAATTAAAGCTGCTATTTAGGAGTGTGGGGGAGACAAATGCCCAGGTCCAGATGGGTATAACTTTAATTTCATAAAAAAAATTTGGAACCTACTTAAGGGGGACATCTATAGATTACTCTTTGAATTCCATGAAAATGTTGTAGTGCCTAAAGGATGTAACTCCTCTTTTTTAGCTATGATACTAGGGATGACAATGGGTAGGGTCTGGGTAGGGTACTATAGTACCCGTCCCCATACCCACATTTAAAACAAATCCCCGTCCCCGTCCCCATACCCACATTTAAAACAAATCCCCGTCCCCGTCCCCGTCCCCATACCCGTGTGGGTAGCAACTTTAATCCTCATCCCCATACTCGCTGGGTACCTATATACCCATACCCGTACCCGCTACCCGCACTTGACTTATGTATAAAGTTAATAAATTAATAAAAAATATTAATTAAAAAAATTACTATAAGTAAATTGAAAATTCACTCTTAAAAATATCCAAACATAACATTAAAAACAACTAAACATAACCTTGAGTCATTTATTTCCTTGTTGCTTATGTTTCAACTAGTTTTGTGCACACAACTTGTTGCTTTATTATTTAAAAATCATTATAATAAAGTCTTTAAATATCTTAATAAGTATATAATTTAAAGATATTACAATAAAATAATGATACAACAACAACAATAACAATATATTTATTTTTATATAAATAGACCCAACCATTTGTGCTAACTAGAATGAATATAAAACTTTCACATTTAACAAAATCTAGCATGATGAGATAAGTTCCGATGGAGTTAATTTTATATGTGAAATAACATGCAATAAAAAAGCTTCACAAAGAAACGCAAAACAGCCCCCTCAAGGAAATAAGTAATAATATTTGTTATTATATTCCTTTTCTATGTGAAATGAAATGATGAGGAACACACTGGTAGCAGGGCTGCAAAGGAAGAAGCTGTGAGCAAAAAGCAAAACAAAAGATGGTTTTCGGAACCGACAGTTGCGTAACTTGTGAGTTGTGAGTGAAGAAACGAAGGAATTAGGGATCCACTACTCTCTGTTACTATTAGTCATAAAATTAGGAATATATATATATATATATATATATATATATATATATATATATATATATATATATATATATATATACAGAAAAGTATATATATAATATAATTATTTACTTAAGTAAGATATTTTAATTACAGGTAAATACCCGTACCCGCCCCATTTGCGGATACTTTAGCGGGTACCCATAGGGTCTGGGTCCAGTTTGCCATCCCTATATGATACCCAAGGTTGCAAATCCACAAAATCTAGGCGAATACAAACCTATCTCTTTGATAGGTTGTATTTACAAGATTGTAGCCAAGGTGTTATCTAAGAGGTTGAAAGAGGTGATGTATAACGTGATCAATGAAGCACAATCAGCTTTTGTGGGTGGCCGAAATCTCTTAGACAACGTGGTCATTGCTAATGAAGTGGTGCATGAGATGAAATCCAAAAAATAACTGTCTTATTTTAAAGGCCGATTTCGAGAAGGCCTACGATTATGTTAGATGGGGGTTTTTATTCTATATGATAGCGAAGATGGGATTCACAAATAGATGGATCAACTGGATAAAATTCTGCTCGGAATCATCTGATGTTTCTGTTCTGGTAAATGGTTCACCCACTTTGGAATTCAAGGTCCAAAAGGGTCTTAGACAAGGGGATCCATTGGCCCATTTTCTCTTCCTTTTGGTGGCTGAAGGATTGGGGGGTCTGATGCGTGACGATGTAAGAAAGAATATTTTTTCGGGGGCGGTTGTCGGAAGGGATCAAATACATGTGCCAATTATGCAATTCGCAGATGACACTATCTTCTTTGCTCAACCGGAACTGTGTAATGTCTTGACCCTGAAAAGTATGCTTAGAATATTTTTCCTGGCATCAAGCTTAAAAGTGAATTTCTTTAAGAATAAACTTGCAGGTGTTTCAGTGGACAACAATGTGGTATCAAGGATGGCGATCCTTCTCCACTACAGAATGATGGAACTTCATTTTATCTACCTGGGTATACCTGTTGGCGCTATTCCTAACAATCCTGTAACATGGAACAGGGTGATACAAGTTCAAGAGTAAATTATCCGGCTAAAAAACAAAACAATAATTAAAAAAACAATTTACTAAACAAGTGTAGAAAAAAAAACTATTTACCTACAGGGGTTGTTTTTGCCATGTAGGTTAGGGGAGGCGCCATCTCAGTTGGCACCTCCTGATTTTTTTTTTGTCCACATGTAGGAGGTGCCATCCCACATACCTATACCATCAACTCTTTTTGTCCTTTCCTATCCATGAAGGAGGCGCCAACCCAGATGACTCCTTGGGTGGCGCCAACTCAATTGGTCTGTGTAATGCCAACTTAAAGAATATATTATGCTCACCGTTGAATTCTTGCGCACATTCCATTGAGCATGTTTTTTTAATTTAGTTTGTGTTTGTGTTTCCAACATGCTGATACCAGTTTTAATTCCACATTAAATTTATTATTACATTAAAATATGAATTTAAATTTATAATATAAAAGTTGATTTGGAGTATTTGTCAACGTTGTTTTGCATATCAGGTTCAAAATTATGATATAATGTTTTATTTCATTTTGCAACTTAGTTTTCCTGTATATTAGAGTTTAAGACTATGGATAATAAAATCCCTAAATTCATAATTTAGGCATAAATAATAAGTCGTTGTTCGGTGAGGGTAGTGAATTAGTATAGCTATAACTGATTCATAGATCACAAGGCTATAGGAAATGCATCAAATATCTTTTTAGCTTATTTCGTCACAAGGAGCGGCATCAAATGGCACCTCCTGCCACCTGAAAAGCAACTATGCCGCTTAACACTTATCCGATCATGGTGGAGTCAAGTAAAATGGCGTCTCCTACATGGAGACAAAAAAAAAATTAGGATGCGCCAATTAAGATGGTATTTCCCCTATCCTATGTGGCAAAAACAACCCCTGCAGATAAATAGTTTTTTTTTTCTACAATTGTTTAGTAAATTGTTTTTTTTTAATTATTGTTTTTTTTTAGCCAAATTATCCTGGTGGAAAAACAAAAAATTATCAATTGGAGGTAGGGTCTATCTCATTAATTCAGTACTTACAGCTATTCCGCTTTTCTTTTTGTATTTCTTTAAGATGCCAAAGGCTGTGGAAAAGACCATTATTAGTATCCAAAGGAATTTCCTTTGGGGTGCTAAGGATAATGAGAGAAAATTGGCATGGGTTAGCTGGAAAAGGGTATGTCTACCTAAGAAAGATAAGGGCCTTGGGATTAAAAATCTCCAGAATTTTAATAAGGCATTGTTGGGGAAATGGAAGTGGAGCCTGCTGAATGAAAAAGATGCGGTTTGGGTGAAAGTTATCAAATCAAAATATGAAGACTTCGGTACTTATTCCAAGGTGGGTAATCATCAAGTAGGCTCAAGGTGGTGGAGGGATCTTATGTTAGTTATGAAAAATAATGATGGGGGGACCGGTTTTATGAAAGAGTAAGGTGGGATATTGGGGATGGGGAAGATATCAAATTTTGGAGTGACATATGGGTGGGATAGGAGACTCTAAAAAATAAATTCCAGAGAATCTTCTTGAATTCTCAGCAAAGAGAGTGTGTTGTGAAATAGTTGGGTTTTTGGGATAGGGAAATATGGTGTTGGGAATTCTGTTGGAGGAGAAACTGGTTTTCATGGGAAATGGATTTGGTAGCGAAATTTCTCACTGGTATTCAAAGAGGTAATATGAAAAAAAATGGGTAAAGACTCTCGGGTTTGGATGGGCTCTAACACAAAGGAATTCTCTGTTAGAAATGTGTATTCTTTTCTGCAGGATGTGGAACAATGTCAAGTCTCACAATATTTTTTCCATCATCTCTGGTCCCTTCCTGCCCCATCCAAGATCCTTGTTTTTATCTGGAGATGTTCTCTAAACAGAGTGCAGACCAAGGATGAACTTTGTAAGAGATCTGCTTTGCCTATGAATGCTGATTATTCCTGCTCTTTTTGTAATCAACATGATGAAATCCTTGAGCATCTTTTCTTTTCCTGTGTTTTTTCTTATAATGTCTGGTTGAAATGCTACAATTGGTTTGGTTTTGAGGTGGTTCTCCCAAGGGATGTACAAACACATTTCTAGCAACATTTACTTGGCTTGCAAAGATGCGGTCCCTTTGGATGGCAAGAAATGACATATGCTTCAGTGGAGGTGATGGGAGTCCGGATCAGGTTCTAGACTTGATTAAGATTAGGTCATGGTTTTGGTTGCAAGGCAAACTGGTCAATTTTTCTTGTTCCTTTTATGAGTGGTCTTTTCAGCCTGTATTATGTCTTAAAATGTTGTAGGTGTCTTGACTATAAGAATTATGTTAAAGGCACATACTTCCAAGGGTGATCTTCTTTTGTCTATGTAGATGATTACCCCGTTGTGAAGGATTTCTGGTTTAAGGAGTTGCGTCTTTGTTGGATGGGTGTTTCTTCATCTTATGATCCATAGGGGAGCGTCCTTGGTAAGAATATTAATGATAATGAGGAGATTTCAAATAATTTTGGAGTAAAGCACATGGACTTCTTTGGATCGGGAATGATTCTTTTGCTTGGCACTAGGGACTTATTGTGACGTTGTGCTCTTGGGGGTAGTTATTATGTTGGGACATGAATGTGTATGGCTACGTTGTGTAAATGCATTGTAGCAGAGGGGTACTTTTTTGGAACCTTTTAGGTTAATTGGTATTTATTGCTTTTCCCAATGGTAAATAATCATTAACCTTAGGAGTATATTTGTATGTAACTTTTTTGGTACCACTGGTACCTTTAATATTATTATATATATCTTTGTCGATAAAAAAAAACGATTGAAGCATGTAATATCATCTTAATTTTTTTTGTTGGATTAAAAAAAAAGGTTCGAATACATTTTTAGTCCTTGCAATTTAGCGTTTTTTTTCTTTTCGTCCTTGTAAAAAAAATTGGTTTTAGACATTGCAAATTATGCTTGTTTTGTTTTTCGTCCTTAAAGCTGTTTAGATAACACTTTTTTCACTGTTCAAAGTGCTATCTAAACCGCTTTAAAGACGAAAAACAAAACAAACATAATTTGCAAGGACTAAAACCAAAGTTTTTTTTGTAAGGACAAAAAACAAAAAAATGCTAAATTGCAAGGAATAAAAAGGTAATTAAGCAAAAAAAAAGATGATATTACTTTAAATTTTAGATAAAATAAACATTAATAAATATATTATCTTATACATTTTGAGTTTTGAAAAACTCATTATACATTAAATTAAAGGCGATTTTTAAATTATCAAATAATTTTAATTTTTTTGTAAAAATTGGTGAATTTGATCTACATAATATGAATTATAAATTTATAAGTTAAATTAATGAAATTCAATATTTGTAAAAAGCTATTAAGTTAAGTTAGACAAAACATTAATGTTTTTAAAACTGAACTGATCATTGAACTAGTTAAGACATTGAATCCAAGTTTAATGATTTAATCGTAGTTGAACTGAGATTGAACCAATATTAATTAAATAATTATAATAATTAAATAATATATAAAATAACATTAAAGAAACGAAATATCATAACTTTATAATACTAAAAACTATAAATAAGACATAGTTTTATATGTTCTTAACATTTAAAGTACATACAAAAATTCAAATCAAATATATTATAATACCTAAGTCTAATTTCCAACATCAACATTTATTAATAATAAAAAGTTTACATTTAAAATGACAAATATTTTATATTGATTTTCATTTATTTAAGAAAAAAATCAAAATGATGATGTTTTAAGTATTTTTCATTGACCTGCTATAAATTGGTAATTTTTTTCTTTCCATTTTTGACCAGTATTTTAGCTTTTGACCGGCTTTCTAGTTCTATGAACGGTTTTTCTTCAAGCTGATTTTGTGATTTATTTGAATCGATCACTTAACCTTCATCAATTTTTTAGTTTGACACTTTGACTCACCAGTTCGTTCCAAATTTCTAAAAACAACAAAACATACTCCTAGAATAAGAGGATCAATTTTCATGTGTGTGTCTTGCTAATATATTCCTTTTTTTTAAAGGAGTATATTAATAATTTACAACTTTAGATTTTTTTTAAATTAGTTCTAAGGTTGTAACTTATTGAAATACCTCTTTAAAAATAAATGAGAATATACTATAAAACCTATTAGCATTGTTCTACACTAGGCTTGGGGTACACTTCGTATGGTCTACCTTTGTCCAAATGCTAGATCAACCCAAGTTTCAAGTGTTAACTAAAGCCATAAACCCATATACAAGGCTTATAAGTTATAATGTACGTTTGTGAATAGTAGAATGCACCTTGACTTGGAGCAAAGTTACCATGTCCTTACATCAAGAAAGAGTATTATTGCCCTCAAGAGTCATTGGGTTCCTTACCAGGAATTCAACTCATCTCAAACTCCTATAAATACCAATCGATGTCATTATACCAGGTAAGCATTTATCCATATTGTTACTCTGGTGGAATATTTACTAACTTGATCATCAGACTGCCTTTTGTAGGTATCCACTCATTTCTCACAGTGTCCCAACCTTACCAAAGAGCTTACAATCATCAAACTTTAACCTCAGTCCATTTAGAAGCATACTTGGTCAATGTTCATTAGAGTTTAGTTTTAGCCATCAATTCAGCTCGGACATTTCATCAAAGTCCTATTCGGATGCATCATCAATATTTTTTATAGGATTTCGATCAATCTAATTCCCACAAATCCCACCCACTATGGTCAAAACAAGGAGACAAACAACCAAAGCCATCCATAATGTCCACATAATGGTTAACTCACCATGAATTCAAAATCATATGATTTTAGGCATATTTGATGGGGGGTGGTAGCTTAGTAGAAGCTTAGACAATCTCTTAATATACATAGGAAAAGAAGGAACCCATCCTAGTAATTTCTTTCTCATATGTTGACTACGGGAACATCATTCCATGACATGATGATTTAATGGTTATTAAAATGATAAAAACAAATATCGATGTCGGGAGTGAAATGCAGGGAACACACTACAAGGGGGGTTGAATAGTGTGTTAGATATAACTTGAAAACTTTTTCGCAAAGATGGAGATTTCTTAATTCAAATTTTACAACGAACTTGTAAAATGCATAATCACAGAGACCTTCCAACGGTTCAAAATAACAGTTTAATGAAACTATGTTTTCAGAGTATCGTCCAATGATATGAAAAGCTTTTTGCAACTAGGTTTTTAAATAAAGACTTGAGTAACCAATGTGTAAGAAATAACACAAGAGATAACAAGTATGCAAAAAGCAATAGAGTAAAAACACTTGCTTTATACTAGTTCACTCAACCTGAGCTACGTCCACTTCTCCTTCAAAAATAACCTTTTGAAGGGTTCCACTAATCAAAACTTTGATTACAAACAAGTATTCTCTACCCTACCACTTATGGCTACAAGTATTCTCTAGGTCACTTCTGACACACCTTTAATCTCCCCCTGAGATTAAAGAACACCCAAGTATTCTTTGTCACTAAGTCACTCCTAGCTTTCCAAACAATAATTTGATTACAAATATCATATCAAATCTCACAGAGAGGATATTACAATATAAAACATGTTACATAGAATAACTTAGCAAAGCTAAAAAGTAAACTCTTTTTGCACAAGTGTTGGTCGTCCAGGTATTTTGGCAGCGTTTAATCTCTTTGAAAAGTTCGTTCGAGTTTCGTGTGTTCCTCAAGACCTTCACCCTCTATTTATAGGCCTCTAAGTAGAAGTATCCGTTGTGGGATGTGGGCCTTTGTGGAAGTCCGTTTTCTCACAATCATTTGACCGTTACCACGTGTCAACTTGGGATGGAGAGAGAAAGGGGACAGCAGGACAAGCAGCGCCTCCACTACTTGTACAAAAGTTCCTTTTTGCATAGAAGAACTTTTCTGTCTCCTGTGGTACACATTTTGAATATTCAAATGAAATCATCCTTGAAAAGCATAAGTGTATTTTCTGACATAGTGGATGCCTTATACAATTGATGATAGAAATAATTTGTGTAAGTTATATAAGCAATTGGACGCTTCCAAAAAGGACGCAGTGTTCACACACAGGTTTTCACAAAGCATTGGATGCTTGTTTATAACAGCGCGTTGGACACTAGTTTTACACTTAGAAAAAACAAGTTCCAGTTATGCTTAGACGCTATTTTCACATAACAATATATAGTTTGAGCTTAAGAGATACAATACCATAATGGCATTGGACGATGTAGGACCTGTAATACTCAAACATCAATCATTAGATACTTCAAAATTTAATCTAATTTGTTATCATCAAAACCAAAGTTTGAGGGGTTAGACATCGTCCAAAGTCTTAGACTCTAACAGGGAGAGTACTTGTAGATTAGGGGAGCCCAACTGATATATTATACCATTAGGCTTATTACTCCCTCCGTCCCAAAATGACTGATGTTTAAGGTTTTTATACACAGGTTAAGAAAAAAACATGTATTCCAAGAAAATAGTATTTATTAAAAGAAGGAACCCATCCTAGTAATTTCTTTCTCATATGCTGATTACAGGAACATTATTCCATGACATGATGAACTAATGGTTATTACAATGATAAAAGCAAATATCGATGTCGGGAGAGTACTTGTAGATTAGGGGAGCCCAACTGATATATTATACCATTAAGCTTATTACTCCCTCCATCCCAAGATAACTGATGTTTAAGGTTTTTATATACAGATTAAGAAAAAACATGTATTTCAAGAAAATAGTATTTATTAAAAGAAGGAACCCATCCTAGTAATTTCTTTCTCATATGTTGATTACGTGTACATCATTCCATGACATGATGATCTGATTGTTATTACAATGATAAAAGCAAATATTGATATCGGGAGAGTACTTGTAGATTAGGGGAGCCCAACTAATATACTATACCATTGGCTTATTACTTCCTTGTCTCAAAATGATTGATGTTTAAGGTTTTTATACACAGATTAAGAGAAAAAAACATGTATTCCAAGAAAATAGTATTTATTAGGGGATAATTTTACTAAACTATCCTTATTCTCTTTCTTAATTTCAATAAATGTATTATTAAATCTTTTAAGACAACAATATTTATTTATTAGATGGTAAAATTGGAATAAATGTTTAAATATCTCATTGAAAAGTGAGAACATCAATTAATTTGGAATATTTTAAAAAAATTATTCATTTTTTTTATAAAATTATTAATAATATAATAATAGATGAGAGTTATATAAAATACAATTTGATCCCTCTAAAAAAATATAAATCCTCGTGTATTTTAATCCATGTGCATTTTGGTCTTGTTATTTTCAAAACATGCAAAATTGTCTTTTTTAAACTTTTCAAGTTGTGCGCTTTAGTCCAATTTCATTATAATTGTTTAAAAAATGGATGAAAAATATCATGTGTCATAATCCCATAGCTGTGTCAAAATAACTAGATGGCGACGTTTACATCCATTTTTAACAGTTGTGACAAAATTGGAATAAAGTGCATAATTCGAAAATTTTAAGGACTATTTCACACATTTTAAAAGTAACAAGACGCAGACACACAAGTCAATGTATTTTGAGGATTTTAGAGTTTTCTCACACATACACATGTACAGAGAGATTGAATTACACTAATACAAGTTATACCAATTATTATATCGTTAATATATAAAATATATTTTTATTGATTAAATTGTTAAATTATAATTATATATTATATTGATTAATTGTGTTAATTTCTTGTCAAAATTGAAGAACAATTATAAATATATGATTAAAAAATTCTTATTTTATATATTTTAAAGTTATATACTAGATTAATTTTAAGTATTAAAACATTTTAGAATAATATAAGATTTTATAAATATAATCTATATGATAAGAACTTTTAATTTAATAGTAAATTTTGAGATAAAAGTATTTAATAAAAAATTATTAAATAATGTAATACTTAAGAAAATATCGAATTGTGCCTATTTAAAAATATATAAAAATAACAACTCATTGATACGTGTGTGTATGTGTGTGTACTCTCGTGTGTGTTAGTATTGATTTTTTTTTGTAAGGTTAGTTAGTATTTATTCTATTGAATAATACCGTACTTATTCAATAATTGATCTTCATATCGTATCATTTAAAAATTGCATTTATTTAAAGCTCGTAAGCTCAGCTGTATCTTACTGGTGGGTTGTCATCTGGTGTAGTAACATCTGCAACTTAACACAAATAATAATAATAATAATAATAATAATAATAATAATAATAATAATAATAATAATAATTCATGTATATAAATTAGAATAGTTATCTTGAATAAAATCATTTTTAGTAGTTATTCTTCAACAAGAGAGTTTAGAAAATTAATCTTAACTTCTTATTTCATTAAATATACATTTTTCATCTTTATTTTCTATTGAATTTCAATAAGTTTTTAAAATAAATTATCAATAATTTAAAATAATATTATACCATGATATAAATTATTTATCACAAGCTGATAAAAAAATATTGATCAAAGACATGAAATATAATTTATATGTTTAAAACCATTTATCTATTACAAAATTTTAATTATAATATAATTTATATATTAAAAATATTTATTTATTATAAATTTTAGTTATATAAAATAAATATTTATCTAATGCATTGCATAAGCTAAAATACTAGTAATAATAATGGTAAAATATGTTTTGTTTCTTCATAATATATCAAAATTCAATTTTAATCCCCGTACAAATTTAGTACGCTTTTAGTCTCTATATTTATCAAAGGTGATATAGTTTTAGTTCTTCATTAAGAACTAAAATTATGTATTTCTAATAATGTAGAAACTAAAAATACTTTAAATTTTAAAAATAACTAAAAACCAAATATTTTTAGGTATTTTGAAGAAACAAAAATATATTACCCTAATAATAAAATAATGGTTTCAATATATTTTTGGTTCCTAATTAAAAAAATTTGTTTGTTTTTGTCCCTAAATTTTTCTTTTTGGTTATTGGTGTTTGATAAATTTAAAATTTTGTTTTTGTCCCTAAAGCGCTATCTAAATCACTTTATTTTACTATTTAAAGTGTTATCTAATCCATAGGGTTAGTGCAGTAGTGTGTAAAGGTCTCGCTGTGTTTACATGTGGTGAAACGATATATTTAGTGAGATAATTCATATTCGATTTCTTTCGTGTGCAAAATTCCTTTGGACTAGCAACAACCATACACCGTAAGCGGAATTAGTTCCTGAACCAGTTGGTTAAAAACACCCGTGATATCTGACCCCAAAAAAAAAAAAAAAAAGCTATCTAAACAAATTTAGGGAGAAAAACAAGATTTTAAATTTATCAGCGACTAATAACGAAAAAAATTATTAAGGACCAATAACAAAATTCGAACATTTATCATAAACCAAAAATATGTTTAAACCTAAAATAATCATCTAAAACCACCGAATACATAAATTAACTGTTATTGAATATTTCAGTTTAATGAATGATCTCAAATTCGAGTCTCGCGTATTTAGAAAGAGAACTTTACACTTATAATAATCCTGCCGAATTCTAACAAGACTATCTTGAAATAAAAACACATGTAATCTTTACCAAAATAAGTGTATACAAGCAACAAACATTTTTTGAGGATGGAAGAATCACCAAACGACGGCGCCTCTTCAGAAAATATCGTATTATTCTTCGAAGACAGTGATTCTTGATTCATTTGACAATATAATTTTATATTATTGATGAAACAATATATAGCGACACTGGGATTAAAATTTTATTTTTTTAAAATAAAAATAATTATCATGATAATGTTAGTTTTACATTTTAATAATTTTAAAACTATAATGATTAAATTTAAAAATTAAAATTAAAAAAAAATATATATATATATATTATTTTTTACATCTCAATTATAAATAAAAAATATATAACATTCAATTTATTATTTTCCTATGAGTCGTTAGAGATCTTTTAATCGAGGGAATAAATTAATATTATTTAAAAAATCAAATTAATTTCATTTTTTATTAATAAAGATTAAAATTTGATGTACATTAAATTCTAAAAAATATTAGTCAATATTACTACATGTTTGACATCCTAAATTAATACATACTCTTTATCCTAACGAATTTGAATGTTTAAACTTGTTCAAGTATTAACAAATACTTGAACAAACTTAAATATTCAAATTCGTTCAAGTTTATCTCGGTTTTTGTTTTTGATAATTTTGAGACTGGTTTTTTATTTAACTCGTTCCTAGACAGCAACGACGTGAATCATTATTTGAAAAGAAACAATTATCATTGAAGGGCATTCGCATATGTCTAATAGGACAAAATTTTAACATTCTTTTTTATTATATAATGGCAATAGCGAGGTTTAAATCTAGGATTTCGTGTAAATTATCCAAATTTTCTTTCATTAGACCGTTTTTAGTGTGTAAAATTTTTAACAACATCAAGTTTATGTTTTTGGTAAATTTATATTTTTAATTGAGTACTACTTTCGTCCCTAAATATAAGACTCTTCTAACGAATTTACATTCTTTAAGAAAGTTGATTAATTTAATTAATAGCATTAAATTTTTTAGCTATTTGTAATATTTTTTCAAAATTACCCTTAAAATTATTGGGACTCATCATCTCTCTCTTTCTACTTAATTACTTTCTACCTAATTAATTAATGTGTAATAGTCTTCTTCTCCAATCCTTACAAGAGAGAAAATGCATTTATCTTTTTAATTCATAGCATTTATTGTAAAGTAATTAAGGGTATTTTTGTCAAAAAATAATTAATGCAAAAGACAACTTGAAAATAGTCTTATATTTAGGAACAAACAAATTTGGAAAAAGAATCTTATATTTAGGGACAAATGTAGTAATATTTTATTTTTATACAAATCTTCTTACTACTTTATAAAGAAAGTAATTTTTTTGGTATAGACCATATGTATTCTTCACTGGAGGCAATTATACTCGAATCAAGTAGGACCACTATAGACAGAAGAGTTCTTTCTTCGAATATTTAATGCAGCTACATACCTAGAACCTAAACTTGGGACCATTGGTTAAGCTAGAACAACCTCGTGGCAATTGATCTGAGCGTTTGGTGGTTATAAAGAAAGTATTAAATATCCAAAGAGAGTAGATGTCTTTAAAATATAAAATGTATTCAATACTTACCACACAAAGAGAGTATACACTCTTTGATATCACTCTTTGAGGATCATAATCTTCAAGAGGCTGATATCACTCTTTGAGGATCAAAGAGGATGAATACCCTTCCTTATTCAAAGAGAATATACAAACTTATGCATGCTTTCTTGTGAAACTTTATCTTTTGTCATCCTTTAGGGATTGAAGAAATTACTACTGTTCCCTTTCCAAAGGAGACTATTTTGATACACCAAAATAGTCCCACATCACTTAGGAATCGAGGTTAAGGGTATTATAAACACCTTCCTCCCTTAACTCACCAAGGCACCTTTTAAGGGCAAAACCATGAGGCTCAAACCAACGCCAAAGCAAACAATACCTTAGATGCGGTGACCCTAACGATATAGCGCATTTGAGGTCAAAATAGAGACCTTTCAACATCATGTTTCATTTATACATAAACATAAGTATCATTACTCATCATTTATGAATCAATACAACACAAGAGGGTCAAATATCAATAAGGATTATAGTTGGGATGTCAAGGGAATTCATAATAACATTTAGGTAACATTATCTTGAAGTTGGAGTAGTAACAATATGCTTTGGAGGGTCTCGCTCAATGCACAATGACACAAGTAATATCGTGCTTCATGGCAACATGACCATGCTTCCTGTATGCATGATCATGCTTCACAACGCAAAAAAATTTGAAACGGAGCAATGAAACCCAAGCATAACCATGCTTTATGTTGCATGGCCATGCCCAATGTTCTATATATCACATAGTGCAATTTTTCAATGGTGAAAGTCTCTCATGGCCTCCTTATCAATACGCGAAATTCAATGCATACATCAATTCATAACATATCCAACATCAAAAACCTCTATCCCAACCCCTCAATTATACCATAAACTTTCATTCATATAAAAACCCCCTTTTAAACCCTAACATGGCATATTCATACAAGATACCAAGAAGAAAGACAAACTAAGACAAAACATAGGGGAGTAGGGAATACATGCTAGTGGATGCACTCACCTCCTCAAGATGGGAGGTACACTAAGGATTCTTACGATGATTTGCTTCTCCTTTTTTCTATCTTTCTTCTTGTTCTTCCTTTTACCTTTTTTTTTTTCTCTCTTTCTCTCTTCAAATTCTTGTTGTGTTAAAAAATGGCTTTAGCGTTAGAATTTCAGCATTTAAAGAAAAGCAAGAAATTTTGAGTATAAATACAACCTCTGATCAAAAGCAAAACAAATGTCGAGGCATAGTACTAAGGGAGGAGACAAAAGAAGGAATGAGCAGAAAAACAACTCTACCTTTTAGAAGTTGACAGTACTTTTTTGGGAAAGAAAACAAGTCTTTCACAACAGACACTTCTTTCAACGAGCCTATATAAAGAAAACTTGAAGAGAAGAACAAAAGTTATGAACCTTGGACGAACAATTCTTTTGCTCTAAATATTTTCTAAGTCTTTCTTTAGACAAAACTTCTAAGCTTAAACAGTCCATCCTTTGCTTAGCAAAGTTACTTGTACTTGAGCTACGTTTTCATATCCTCATTTTGTGAGTTGATTAGCTTGTAATCTTTCAAACATTTATGTTTGTGAAAGCCTGGGGAGGCTTAGTGTTAAAGAATTCTTAGGATAACAATCTTGGGTTAAGATTGTTGGTTGGTTGTAGCAAGAAGTGACTTAAAGAATACTTGTTTTTTGTAACTAGTGTGGTTAGTGGAACCCTTTGTGTTGAAGGAGAACTGGATGTAGCTCAACTTGAGTGAACCAGTATAAAAACTCATGTTTTTTGTGTTTTCGCTCCCCCTCTCGCGTTTTTCCTTAGACGATAACCTTTATCTTGTTTGAAAATGTTGTTTGTTGAAAAGGTTTTACAAAACGCACATACACATTATTCAACCCTCTTCTAATGTGTTTCTTCTTATTTCACCTTCCTTTCGCAAGACACCTAATTCCCAATCCATCAATATGAAGCCCTTTGCTAAGTACCCATTCTCTATGAAGCCACACGTTGTAAGACTTGAAATTCTTCCTTAGCACACTCTCCACCTAAACAATTGAAAATAAATAATCAATTGAAAACCAAAATAAAGTAATTATTCGTCCAAACAATTAAACTAAATTAGATGAAAGTGAGAACGCATGAGTTTGAGCTCGTCATGGAAGATAGAATGAGTATCGAAATCGGAGTTAGAGAGGAGGTGTTGAACGACAAGTTTTATGTAATTCCAAGCTATGTAGAACACTCAATTAACTTCTATAAGCTTCACATTCACATCTAATAGGAGGACCGTGCATTTTCAAACGTAATTCACACTACCTCTACCCTTTGTTGTTTTAATTTTTTTGTGTTTAAGGAGATCTCATGACATCGGAACCCGTGACTGCCGCTCTCTATTCTCGACTTCTTCCTTCTTCAGCGCCATGCTCCATCGCACGTCTTTTCTTCGATGAATGTTTTGCCGCGTCGTTCTCTCCGATGTCGATTTCATGCTCTGCCACAAATCCTCTCTGATGTATGCATGTTCATCTTCTCTTTGTTGCCACTACCATTAAGAACGATGCCTCTTCGTTTTCCAAATCTGGTAATTGTGATTTGGATTCTAAATCTGGTTATTGTGGTTTGAGTTCCAAATTTGGTTTTGTGATTTTTTTTAATTTAATTTTTATTTTTGAGGTCTAATTTTGTACCTCCTTTTATTTTGTTCTTAACTTTGATTTTTTCTTCTTCTTATTTTGGTTATTTGATTCTCCTCCATCAACACATACATGCAGTTGATCTTTTTCTCTCCATAGAAACCGAGAAGCTTTGTAGATTTCGAATGTGTATGTGTGTTTAGAGGTTAGGGATTGAACTCCAGTTTACCTCAAGGTTGTATATTATATATTTTTTACTTAAAAAAAATGTAGTGACGATTAATCGCCACTATTCGTAAATGAAAATTGTCAATATACGCAGCCTAATAGTGTCAGTCTAAATTGGACAAAAAGAGCTACATGGAAACATTTTTTTTAATTAAGGAACTTGATTGAAGTTTTTAATATATAAGACCTAATTTTTTTTACAGAATAAATAAGACCTAATTGAACATTTAAAAAAAATAAAGGGACCAAATTAATAATTAACCCTATAAAAAAATTTGACACTTACAATAAATTGGTGGTGTCTCATTTACAATTTACTTTTCTCAATTTTTTTATTTTTTATTATCGACAAATATTAGTTGTTAATTGTTAGTTTTTGTTAGCGGGAATTCGAACCCACGACCTTTTTCCCCTTTCCTTTTCCCTTCATCACCAAGTCTACCTTATAACTCCTTACTTTTCTCAATCTAACTTTTCAAATTCTTTAAAGTAACATTTGATCGGAAGTAAATAACATCACATGCACCGTCAAATTTAGAGAAGATAAAACTTATGATAACCAAAACATATGTAATATTTGTGAAGAGAAAAAAATTCCACAATATACTATTTCCAAACAGGCAAACACAAACACATACAATCAAATTAAAAAAACCAAACAGGAAGCAAAAAGAAAAGAAAAAGAGAGAGGAAGAAAATGTTTAAATACCTTTTTAATCATTGTAATTTAGTGTTTTTTTTTCGTCATTACAAAATTACTTTTTTGATTTTAGTCATTATAAATTATGTTTGTTTTATTTTTCGTCCTTATAGTGATTTAGATAGTATTTTTTTTTACTATTTAAAATGTTATCTAAATCACTTTAAGAACGAAAAATAAAATAAACATAATTTTTAAAGACTAAAAAAAAAAATTATGAAGATAAAAAGTAAAAAAATATTAAATTATAAGGACTAAAAAAGTATTTAAACAAAAAAATTAAAATAAGTTTGGCAGAGCTGTCGATCCTTCCTGGCTTCCATTGGATGGCCCGAAAAGTGTAGAGTCTCAAGAAAAGGAAAGGAGACATTTTGGTGTTCTGACGTCCAATGCCGGGCAGCGAGCACCTTCTCCGTCTTTTGCGGGGAGAGATACCATTCAAAAATTGAGAGAGAGAGAGAGAAAAAACTAAGAAACTATAATAATTACTAATTGGTAGAAATTAATAATTACTCACTCACTCACTCCTCCTCTATGCCCCCACTTCATATATAAAAGTAAATATTTTATATCAACTTTATATCCTTGTTCCTCAACTTTTTAATAAAATAATGGCATTATATATGTTCTGTCAAAAAAATGACATTATATTATATATGTATGTATTCAAATTCTGTAATTTATTTATCAAGAAGGTTTATCTCGATTGGTTGAGCAGTGTGCGTGAGTTATTTTTATTTTTTTCTCGATACATGTCTTTGATTTCTACCGTTCAAAATAAATAAAAATTTTATTTACTGTTCACGAATGGAGTCTAGTTTAATTGGTTGAGCATGATACGTTAGTTGTTATAAATTCTTTGATACCTATGAATAATTTTTTTTTGTAACTTGTTTTTAATTGAGATTGTTAGAAAAATATTTATATATCATTTCTAATTTGAAAGTTTAATGATAATAAGATAAAAGAATTTAATATAAGTTTTGTTTATATAAAAGACTTGATGACGACTACTTTAATGGACTTGATTAAATATTTTTATATTTTTAATAAATTTAATTTTTCTTTTCAAAATTTTTTTATGGATTGTTAGTATAAATCAACATTGGTTGACACAAGTGGTAGCGGCTTGTGTCTCTTAACGAAGTAGTCTAGGGTTCGAATCCTGATGCTACTTTGGGTATGAAATAAATCATGTTGAGAAGGAAATATCCACCTTGGTGTGAGAGGGAATATCTACCTTGGTGTATGCTCACGGTCCATGGTCATCAAAAAAAAAAAGTATAAAAATTTTAGACAATCAATTAATAAAAAGTCATAGTTAATATAACTTCTAAAATAATTAATGCAGGAGTCAACATATTTATTATACATTATGATTTATGATTGAATAATATTATAAAAATCCTTTACATTATTAACATAT
The DNA here is from genome assembly GCA_026413185.1 of Pueraria montana var. lobata. Taxonomy (NCBI): domain Eukaryota; kingdom Viridiplantae; phylum Streptophyta; class Magnoliopsida; order Fabales; family Fabaceae; genus Pueraria; species Pueraria montana. Next base: position 14,638,114 of record CM048653.1, read on the forward strand.
AGACTATTTACTCCTTTTAATATTATAAATATTTTTACAGACTTTAATTTGAGTATAAATATTTTTTATACTACCATCTAGTCATAAATTGTTATATATGATCAAATTATTGACTTTTGTAATAATTTTATTTTTGTTGAAAGTCATGTTTAGAATAATTTTAATTAATTAATAATATAAAATTATAACAATATATAAAAATTAAACCTTTTTTTTTATATATTAGATAAGTTGTAAAGTCTATTCTTTCTTTTGGTATGAGATATCTTAAAATTTTGGTAACTAGAAAAGAAGATAAGATAGTAATAATAAATACATTTCTTCTGTTAAGAATTTTTTACTTTTGTTTATTTACGATAGCATTTGACATATCAAAATACTACTGCCATCAACTTTAAAAAAATAAAAATAAAAAATGAAAGGTCAAAACAGTGTTTCTCTTCTTTTTGGGGTCTATTTAATCCCATTGTAGTCCCATCCATTCTCTTCCCCCCTCTTTCCCTTCTCTCTCAGTCTTTCCCAGCTTTTCATTTACCAGACACACACACTACTTCCCTTTTCACACCCACCTCTCTCTTCTCAACTCCAACCCAATCAACCTACTTCATTAATCACTCCAATCACACCCCAGTTGTCCCACTTTGCCACATTGCTACTACAGTACTACTTCTCCTTTAAATCCTCTCCTTGTTTCCTAATGTAATTCCCAAAATCACAATCATTTTGCTTCAGGTTCCAGAGACATAATAAACCTTAACCAACACCCAAATTCAGTTCTTTCTGTTGTTTCCTGTGCCTGCCACTGCCACCACCACCACCACCCTTGATCTGAAAAATAAAAATAAAAATGGAAAACCAGTTCTTTCTGAATGGTGGGGTGTCACAAGCCCTTCACTTTGAACCTTCACCACCACCTCCTCCTCCTCCTCCTTCTTCATTGCCCTCTTGGCAATCAGTATCACCAAACATGGGAATTCAACCAGCAGTTCTGAATTGTGCCTCTGAGCAAACCCAAGATTGCTTTTACAACCCCAATTGGGACAAGTCAACAACAGATCATGGCCTTCATCGCTTTGATTCCTCAGCACTGAGTTCAATGGTTTCATCACCAGCAGCATCATCCAACCCCAACAACATGTCTAATGAGAATTTCATCATCAGGGAATTGGTGGGGAAATTGGGAGCTATTGGGAGCTCTGATGAGATCCCACAGCACTCTCCTTATCCTCTGGTTGTGGCATCTTCTTACATGAATAATGGCAATAACAGCACCAACACTTCATGCTACAGCACCCCTTTGAGCTCCCCTCCAAAGGTGAACATTGTCCACAGTCTGGTGAATGAGAGGTTGGCAAATTTGGGAGGAAAGTCAATGGCTTTGAATTCCAGTGTGGCTGAATTCTCAGCTGATCCTGGCTTTGCTGAGAGGGCTGCAAAGTTTTCTTGCTTTGGCAGCAGGAGTTTTAATGATAGGAGTGTCCAATTGGGGGTGAACAATGCTGAATTGGCTCAAAGATCTGCACCAGTAATGGAACATGGTGTGAAGTTACCTAGAGTCTCTAGTAGTCCATTGCTCAAAACACTTGGATCTCAAATGGGTGCCCAAGAGAACAAGAATTCAGCATTTCAGGAGCAGGAGAAAATGGAAGGGGCCAATTCTCAAGAGGAATCTACAATTTCTGAGCAAACCCCAAATGGGGAAATTGGGGTGAAAACTTCCCAAGATATGATGAATTCCAGGAAAAGAAAAGCTTCTTCCAAAGGAAAAGCCAAAGAAACTTCAAACTTTACTAATCCTACCAAGGTAAACAAAAGAAGAAAAAAGTACTTTTTTAAAGTCAAACTTCTATTTTGTTATGGATTTTGATTCTGCATAAGGCTTTAAATTATGGTAACTATCACGGTTTTGTCGCATTTCTTGACATTGTGAGAACTTGTGACCGATGTGGTCACAATTGCAGTCACAGATATCCCAAATCCTTAACTTTTGTGGCCCAAATCGCAGTCACAGACCGTTTTTTATAACTTTGATTCTGCAAGGCAATTTTGAAATCTCAAAAGTGTCCTTTTCAATTCAGGGTGAAGCTAGTGAGAATTCAAATTCAAAACGTACCAAGCCAAATGAGGGTGAGGGAAAAGAAAATGGCCCAGTGAAGGTTGAGGAAGAGTCCAAAGCAGCAGAAGAGAAACAGAACAAAAGTAACTCAAAACCTCCTGAGCCACCAAAAGATTACATTCATGTGAGAGCAAGAAGAGGCCAAGCCACTGACAGCCATAGTCTCGCAGAACGTGTAAGAATCATTAGTGCTTTTGGTTCCTATTAATGACACTTGCACCAAAACATGAGTACCTTTCATGTTGACGTTTTTATTAACCTTGAAATAGGTACGGAGGGAGAAAATCAGTGAGAGGATGAAGCTGCTCCAAGATCTTGTACCAGGTTGCAATAAGGTATGCTGCAGATAAGATAAAATCCAAAGATGATTCACTTGTGCCGTGTTGGTAAATGTAAAATTCAGTACTTTTACTAACTTGGGTATGAATTGTTTATTTATTCTTTATAGGTCACTGGCAAGGCACTTATGCTAGATGAAATTATAAATTATGTTCAGTCATTGCAGCGTCAAGTTGAGGTAACCAACCTTAGCAAATAAGCATCTCAATTCTCAAATGATTGTCATCATGTGTGTGTTTGTATTCTTGCTCACTAAGTTATGCTTTTTTTTTTTTTTTTTCTCTCTCTCTGATGGCAGTTCCTGTCTATGAAATTGGCTTCTGTTAACACAAGGATGGATCTTAGTATTGAGAGTCCTGTTTCAAAAGATGTAAGTTATTCCATGACATTAGACAATTCAATATACTATATGGTTTACCTTTTTCTCCACAACAAATTTGTTGCTTTTTAGTTTTTTTTTTTTAAGAAGATTCCTGAAATGGGGTTCATTTGGCTTTTGGTGATTTCAGGTATTTCAATCAAATAACTCTTTGGCAACACACCCAAATGCAATATTCCCATTAGATTCCTCAGCACAAGCCTTTTATGGACACCAGCCTCAGCAAAACAACCCAGTTATCCATAATAACATACCTAACAGAACGGTGACCCACTGCTCAGTGGACCCATTAGATACTTCTTTGTGCCAAAATCTTGCCATGCAGTTACCTCCCCTAAATGTGTTTAATGAAGGTGGCTCTCAGGTAATTATAAGCTTCTTCTACTTTTCTCTACAAATTAATAATGAAAGAAAAAAAGTCCATTACATTACTAGAATGTTCTTTTTTTATTTTTGAACATTTTTTTTTAAGATATAGTTAGTGTATGCAGAGATGATATAAAAAAAATTTATATCGTCATCCAATCACAAACTATCATGTATAATAAATTTGCTGACTTTTACAATAATTGTTTTAAAAGTTATACTGACGACTATTTCTTATTGATTGACAATACAAATTTTTTTAAAGTGTATTGAAATTAAACTTTTTTTTTTTCCTCTAACTCTTGTGTCTAATGATTTTGCAGTTTCCATTAACATTCTTAGAGGATGATCTCCACACCATTGTTCAGATGGGGTTTGGCCAAACTGCTAACAGGAAAATACCAATACAATCCCCGAGTTTCAACGGTAATAATAAAGCAGAAAAGTCACGCTTTATTGACACGTTAATGAAATATCATTTTCATTAGGCCCAACAAAATTGACATTATTATTATTATTATTCTTATTATTTTTCTTTCTTTTTTGGTATAAGCAGGTTCAAATAATGTACCCCAGATGAAAGTTGAGCTCTGATCAACCTTTCATTACGCCTGAATTGAAGCCCAGAAGATTAGGAAGACTGCTGTATACAACAACAAAAGATTTAATTCCAACAACCCCATGAATTATTATTAAGCCATTATTACCATATTAGATCTATTCAATAGAAGAACCCTTTTTTGTCTTTTTCTTTTCTCAATTTTTTTACCCCCCCTTCTCCCTTTCCATAATTTCAGTTTCTTATCTTCTGGGGCAGGTCTTCTTTAATTTTTTTTTTCCCCTTACAATTATTCACTGTAAAATCTTAGGACCGATTCTGTATTCTCTGGTGCAAATTCTTATTATTATTCTGGCACCAACTGTAAGATATATCGCTAATTAAACAAAGATTTTCTACCAGCTCTCATTGTCTCTCTTTACTCGCTTCCTATTAATATTCCTATTATTTTATTAATGATTGTCATTAAAATAAGTGTTAAATGGATTCTATATTTTATATCCACAATAGATAATAGATATTTCTTTTCTTTTTTCTAATAAAAAAATTATTTGTTTATCCTAAAACATTGGTTTGCGTATGCTCGTTAATTCGCACATCACATCAACCCACTACGAATTTTCGCGTGTATTCACTAAAATCTCGTTAAAGGTCATGTCAATTAACCTTGCTAAATCGCAAAATCTGGTGGATATGATTTCACTTGTGCTGTAACCAGCTGTATTAAAATGGGGTCTCCCTTTTGTCTCAAAAGTCTAATTAGAAATGATTAGGACATTTTTTGGTTAACTTGAGCCATGGTCAACCATAACTTCTCGCAATTTCTTGGGTTTTCCCTTTCTTTTAATTCACCAAAAAACAAAAAACAAAAAAACCAGAACCTTCTGTGCCTCTTGCAACATTTTTTTTGTAAGTCTTGTTTTTGTTTTTACTATACACAATAGAAAATTCTTAGAGGCAGAGAGGGTAGATAGAGGTTAGAAGAAGTTAGAACCGCCCCTTTTAAAAAAAACACAATTTTTTTTAACTAATTTATATGTGAGCATCAAAACAATCCCAGGTTGGCAGTGGTGAGATTCTGACTAGGCCCAATGAATCATAGAGCTTTATAATCTCACCAACTTTTGCTATTTACTTGTGAATAGGAAAAGGGGTTTGTAGTGGAGTTCAGGTTTGGAAAGATACACTTAAAATATTTGACTAATCTCTTTCAGTTAGGAAAAATCCAGTTTTTAGGGCTTAGCAAAAGATTTAGAGAAATTATATATATTTTTTACAATGATGGCAATGATGTTTGAATATTAAATTTCATGTAAATTATTTGAATTGCTTATTACTAGGCTGACTTTAGTGAGTTTAAAGAAATTGTATTTATATATAAAATGAAGTATCGAAAAGTATACATTAAAAAAGAAACAAAAAGAAAAAATATGAAATAAAATAAAAAATAATATAATTAAATTATTATAAGAAATTATTATATGAATAATATACCTAAATGGTTGCGGTCATAACCACCTTTTTTTTTATTGAAGAGTCTATTATTGGGCTGTGGATTAGTGTGATTTAATAATTAGAAAGATGCTTTGAATGTAGTACTGTGGACAGAACAGATGTGCATCATAATGTATTAAGATATTTTTATTGTATAATACAAAGTTTCTTATTTCTAAAGAAGATAAAGAAATGGAAATAGAAAAATGTTAGTCTGACAATGTTGTCTCCCAAAGCTACAAACGCCCAATCATATTACGACGTGTCTGGGGATTGATTCTTTTATTATTTTATTATCTTCCTCGTCTGTCCATGCTGTTTTATTCTTCTTTAGAGTACTAATTATATTTTAAATTTATGCCAATCATAATGGTAACTAATGAACGAAACATAACCTTCACAAGGAGCATCCAGAGTGGAGTTGTTAGCAGGTAGCAAAGTTTAATCCATTTCAATATTTTTAAATTTAGCCCTTTTGCAATTGAATTTTTCTATGTTAGATTAGTTTTAGTAGTCCTCTATAAATTACTCTATTTTTTTCAAAGATTTTTCAAATGTATTTATCTATAAAAGACAAGTCTACTTAAAGTACGATCCAAACTACAGCTTTTTTTTTTTTTTTTTCTAGCAAGAATTCAATTTGTAATTGGTCACATTGTTTACTTGTGCTAACTTCAATCTTTGCTGGTCATAAAATACTCTTTTTTTTTTTTTTTTATCTATAAAAGACAAGTCTACTTAAAGTACGATCCAAACTACAGCTATTTTTTTTTTCTGGCAAGAATTCAACTTGTAATTGGTCACTTTGTTTCCTTGTGCTAACTTCAATCTTTGCTGGTCATAAAATACTCTTTTTTTTTTTAATTGGAAAAACAAAACTTGGATATAATATCATAGGTAATGTTAGTGTTTTTTTTAATTAAAATTGGTATTTTATCTTGTTATAGTTATTGAGATGAAAATAATAATTACTAATTAAGATAAAATATAGATTTTGATTGGAGAAGAGTACAAACATTAATACTTATAATATTTTATCTAATTTTTGTCTTCAATTTAAGAGTGTCTTTTTTGTGTACAATGACAACAAGGTTTGAATCTAAAACCTTGTGCAAATTAGCTAAACTTCCAATTATTAGGCCGACACTAGTAAGTTAAAAGTGTTTATTGTTACTCTTATGTGTCTATTGCTATTTCTATTTAAGAAAAATTATTTAAAATGCCCTTATTATTAGATCTACAAAGATGATAAAAGTATTTTAAACAAAAAAAAAACTTATATAAGAATATAATGGATAAAGTGACAATAGACACTCTCTTAATTCAAACAGAGAACTTGGACTAACATAAGACTTTTGGTTAAATTTAAATTTCCCATGCTGATAATCAAATAATAGGTACAAAATGAGATTTTAGAAATAAATTAGATAAAATTGGGATACTCACTAAAAACAAAGAAGTTGGCCACTTGCTTTTGAAGTGGATCAGTTGGTCACTATAAGGGGGGTTGGATAGTAATGCTCCAATTGACAGTGGACTTTTCTGCACAAACAATTCTAGCTTCTGATATTTTTTATCCTCAAGCTTAAGCTTAGATATCAAAAGTTTTGTTAGGAGCAAGGATAAACTTCTTATATACTTGAATATAAAAAGAATAACAATAAAGAAAATCCATGTTTATACTATGAGAAGCTACTTCTCAAAATAGTTTTGCAAACTGTCAAATTTTGTTTGAAAACAAATTCTGATACTTGTCTTTTTCTATGAAAACCAGATGTTGCTTCTAATGATTAAACATGTTTGAAAATTCCTTTTAATGTATAGCTAAAGTTATGCTTATGAAGATAAGATTTTTCATAACTTAAAATATATATGCATCATGCATAAAAACATGATAAGCAATATAAGAAGGATACAACACAGAGAAATTTATACTAGTTCACCCCAACCTTAGACTACCTCCAATACCTACACCTATAGGATTTTTCAATAATACCAAGAACAAATACACAAGGTATTCTTTCTAACCAAGCCTCCTTAGGCTTTCTACATAACTAGTATTCTTTTCTAACCTCAGTAGGCTTCTTCTCATCCTAGTTTTCTAAATCTCTACAGGTTCCACTCAATATTCTCTAGCCTCTGCGGGACCATCACCTCAATATTCTCACCTCTACAAGTTACACTCAACCCAATTATTCTTTCACTAGCCTCTCCAAACTTCTCCCAAACAACATCCTTAACTCACATAACAACCTTGTTGTGCTAAAAAAACACACTCTAGAAGCAACATTCCTATAATTGCTCTTTTGAGTTTCCCACTCACTTGGGGATTTTGTTAGGACGAACTCTACTTCACCGCTTTAGATATCTTTTTCATTGAGGTTCCACAAAATAAAGGTGCTTACAAACAGTCTTTTAGAAGGATAAATGTTGGCTTTAATCCTATAGTGTTTTGGCTAAGGAAGACTCTATTTGAAAACTAGGGTAGCTCTCTTAAAAAGCTCAAATTTATGACCTTACCCTCTCTAAAAATGATTTTTCTTCCTTGCAATGAGTTCCATCAAATGATGATCTTTAAATAGACCTTGGAGCTAGCAGTTTATGGCTGTTAGAGGGATTTTCAAACAGTTTCAAATGCCATATGAGTTGTCCTTTTCATACAGTTGTGTTTGATTATTTTTCCTCAGTGTATTGCGGCTTCTGAACTTTTTATTGTTGCATTCTCTGCTCTCCTCTCTGCATACAACTAACATAATTTAAATTTTGAATTGTGCCAATTGGTGCTTATTGTTGTCTTAGGGGCTTCCTCATGACATATTCTAGTGCTTGTCATGGGTACTGCTTCTAAAGACTAGTTTTCTGCATAATACTCCTTATAATGCTTCTAGTAACTGCAGTTCTTATGTGATAGTTTTCTTAGCTTCTAATTGTTTTTTCTCATGTGGAATTGATGATTCATGCAAGTTTATACTTCTGAATACTTGTGTGTCTTCTTCTGAACTTGCAGCTTCTAAACTAGGTGCTTCTGGGCATTTTGCATATCTTCTGCTAATCTTGCTACTTTTGGTGTATGCTTTTGAACAATGAAGACATTTGTGTTCCATTCTTTATTCAGTTATGCATCTTCTGATGATACTCAAGTCATGTGTAGCTTCTGAACATCTACCTGCTTGATTAGAGATACCTTCTGGTCATGCTTCTAATCACATATAGCTTTTGATTTCTACCATATTTTGATCTTGGAAAACATGATCCGCCTTTCATTCTTCTGGTTAACTCTCCTTTTGGTAGTCTTGCTTCTGATGTAGCAGATCCTATGTTTGGAAGAAGTCTCATCTTATAAACACATTCTCAAAACAAATCATTAGTAGCTAACTTTAGATAACTTAGAATTTGCTTCTTAGAAGTTTGTTGTCATTAAAACATCAACTTTAGAAGGATTTCTACTTTAACATTCTCCCCCTTTCTGATGATGACAAACTTCAAGCAAATTTAAGTTTTTGACTTACGAGTAGAGATAAAAAAAAATATGATCATTCCCCCTTAACATATGCTTCTTTTCCTGTTAGGTTTTATGTTTTTACTCCCCCTTTATTTATGCCCCCCCCCCCCCCCTTTTTCTCATTTGTTTTCCCGAATTTATGTTCTATTACTATGATTGTTGTCATTTTATTAGAGGAAATGTACTGAAAAATATTAAAGACTTCATGAACTTTTATTGATCAAAATAGAACAAACATAATACTTTCATTGATCATAATAATAATTCATTACATATCATGTCATTAATCAAGATGTTAATCAAGACATCCCAATAATCAAAAGTATTACAATTCAACATAATTCAACATTAGTTCAACAATCCTATCTACTCCTAATCAATTCCTAATCTACTCCCGGTTTTGCTTCTAATATTTTCCCCTTTTTGTCATCACTCAAAAAGACAGGGAGTGGAGTGTTCTAATCAAGAGATGAGGAATTTTCAGAAAGATTTGAATCAGAAGGAGTTTGAAGTGGTTGAATTGGAAGTCTTGATAAGGGAAAGGCCTTGCTTGTGGAGCTAGATTGAAAATTTTGAACTACCAACCATGTATTTAAGTTGAAAAAGACCCGTTATGATTTAAAGCAATCCCCTAAAGCTTGGTTTTATAAGTTGGGTAAGTTTCTACTGGAAAAGAGATTTAATAAAGGTAAAGTTGATGTTATTCTTATTGAAGTTAAATCCCTCATGTGATGAAGTTTAAATGATAACAAATTGATAAAAAGCTACTTCTAAATCTTTTGAACTTAAGATCACTAATGAGTTGCTTTCAGAAGTGCTTATAAGAATAGAACTTGATGAAAACATCACAAAATGCATGAATCAAAATTAAGAAGCATCAATTTGATGTGTCCAAGCCTCCAGAAAAAAGAATTGCTCATAAGAAGCAAACATAATAGAAGGAAAGCTTATCATAAGCATACTAGACTAAACGTATTTTTAGAAAATCAAAGTGTAGTAAGATTGAAAGCTATGTATAATCAATAACATGTTCAAAAGATGAGTTTTAGATCAACGTGTGGTTAGATCAGTAGCTAAACATGATGTAGAAGGTTCATAAGATTCAAAAGCAACAATATCATAAGGAACATGCTCAAAACTAAACTGCTAAACGATTCAGAAGCAGGAATTTGTTTAAGCCATCAAGTATTGATGCAAATTGTAACACCTTTCTACCCTAAGACACATACACTTATAATATGTTTAAAATACGTTCGTTGCGAAATTAAATAAAAGGATACATAATTTTCAAAAGCCTTTCTAACGATAAAAGAATGTCATATGTCGTATTTCATAAACATTTAAAGTTAAACAACTCTGTAAGGAAACATAAACTAGTTCAAATAACTTTTGACACTCCAAAGGTCATACAAAATCATTTAAGAGTTTCATGGTGATGCACAACAGTGTAAAATAGTTTTACATTGTCACCCAATCGCAAATCACCGTTTGCATGACTTTTAAGGTAGTTTTGTAAAAGTCAACAAACTTACCATAAATAGTGGTTTGTGATCGGATGACAGTGTAAAATAGTTTTACACTATCAGTGCATAGCCTTTTTTCTCATCATTTAAAACAATTATAAAGAAACTAGAGTAAATTATAGTAACACCCCAAGAAGCTTTCACTAATTACACATGCACCCCCTCCATTTAAAACCATTTCTTTGGCATCCCCTCATGTAACAGTGTTAAGTTACTGTTGTTTTTAAAATTAATTTACATTAAAAAAAATTATGCTTTTTTTTATTAAAACCCGAAATTACCCTCAGTTAAGTTACACAAACAGAGGTCTAATCCCATCATCAATGGTCGTTCCTAGGTTATTTTTTGAAGCTTTGTGCGTGTTCGTTGCTCATCTCCGCCATCATCGATGCCATCTGCGACCACCTTGCGCACCTCGCCATCGCCTCCTTCGACTATGGTAGGGTTATCGGCGGTGCTCGTCGGAGGTACGTTGCACGGCGACGGTGGTGGTTGAACATCAAGAAATAGTTCATTTAGGTTGAAGCTCCCGCAAGCAAGGCTCGTGTCTCCGTGAAGGTCGCACTGGTGGTTTGAAAGTTGTTCCACCACTGCTTCGTCATCATCGGGTCCCCGGTGGTAGTTGAAGGTTGTGCCGCTGTTCGTCCCATCCTCATTTCATCTTCTTTGAAAACCACAATTTGAGTTGGCATTTCATCTTAAGAAGTAACTGATATGAAGATTATTTTGGTCTTTGATTTGTTATTTTGGCAAGGTACATAAGTGTTGGATATTGATTTTGTTACCAACATCAAAGTCTCTCTGCCTTGCGTTATAGAACTTGTGCTGCTAGAAGCATATCTCTTCAATTTTTTTAATTCATTATTCAAACACAATCAATTTTTTGACACCTTATAATCGATCAAATGAAATGAAAAAATCAATTATATTCTTTTTAAATCGATTATGTAGTTCACATGGCTGATGAGTTTGTTCACTAATTTGAAGGATAATATTATCATTTTATAACTATATTAAATTCTCTCTTCTCATTTCATTTATACCAAACAACTTTACAATATTATTTCCACTCTATTGCTCATCTATTTCTCTTAAACCAAACAACCTAACATTCTATTTTATTTCTACTATATTTCTCCTTTTTTAAATTATCTCTCTTCTATTTCCATCCACTATATGTCTCTCCTCTAAACCAAACACAGCATAAGAGAAACTCTTATAGAGAGTTTGGTTTTCAAAATCATAGAAGATCATGGGTCATGCTTAAAGTTCATATAAGATTCAAGTAAATGGGAGCTTCAAGTTGTCAATTTATCACATTTAGGTGATATCTTTTTAATTTGTGTTATGTAGATAGGATTCTACATAATTTCATGAAGATCTTTCTAAGAGTTTAGAAATCTTGGTTTAGTCTAGAGTTGACTGTTAATTTTGTGATTGATTTCTTATAAGGATTACAAGTTGATTAGTGAAGAATCCTAGCAGGTATTGTTGGAGACTAGACATAGAACATAGTGGTAGTGATCAAACCAGGATAAAATTATTGTCTCTATCTTTCCTTATATCTAAAGTCAATCTTGTTGCATTATTTGTATGATTCTTGAACTGTAATTTCTTGGCATCATATAAATGCATATAAAAAGCATTTTAGGTTGAATTGATCATTCTCATCACATCTTAATCCCTTACTCAATTGTATTTAAAAAGATTTATTAACAAGTTTTTGGTGAAATTTTAATTTGGGCCTAAGTGGGTAAATCCAAATTCTCCCTTCTTGGATCCCTATTTGTAAAGGCAAAAGTCACAAGAAGGGGGGTTGAATTGTGATTTATAAAAAATTTTGCAAACTTTTTATAAATAGCTTGTATCGTCTGTTGAACAAAAGATATAGTATTTGAAGAAAACCTTTTTACAGACGATACTGCACAAAAGAAAAACTATTTTTAAGAGAAACGGATATTAATCACAACACAAAGTCAGTTCAAGCAGTTACAAAAAATAGAAGAGCAGGAAAGACAACACAGAAAATTTATACTGGTTCATCTCACCCCGAGACTACGTCCAATTCTTGGCAAACCACCAAGTTCCACTAACTTTTTCAAGTTACAAGTATTCTTCACTGCCACTTCTGGCTCACCCAAGTAGTTTTTCACACTTAGTCTCTCCAGGCTAAAAAACCCAAGTATTCTTTACTACCAAGCCACTTCTGACTCTAAAACAAATCACAAGATTTGTTTGAGAAAAGGGCGCACAGACTTTTGGTTATCGTCTTACAGACAGATATACAAGATTAAGAGCTAAGTCTTTTTCTCTCATGATACACAAGGTGATTTAAGAGCTTTTACAATGAGAATTTTTACAAAAGAAAGAATGAAGGCTTGAAAGAATGCTTGAATTTTGAATTCAGTTCACTTGTTCTTCTCTATTCAGCACTTCAAATCTTTTTCTATATATAGACTTGCTGAGGAAGTAACCGTTGTCTCTAAACGATCTTCTTTCTTGCGTCTGACCATCGTCTGAAGGAGGGTGGTTGAGGGGCATTTAATGCGAGCATTAAATGCTTGTCACCAACTAGTCATTCTGAGCTGATAAAGCATTCTGCTTATCTTTCTTGAGATATACTCCAAAACCTTCTGCTGCAGTGATCACATCGCTTGCTCAGACAAGTACTTATGGCTAGCTGTAGTGCGTCTTTTGAGGCGAGGGAAGCTTCAGAAACTTTGACTCTTCTTTCTATTCCCTTTTATGCACTTCGACAGATCCTAGGAGGATGTTCTATGAACATTCCCTGCAAAACAGATAACAAATCGATAGTGCATTTACTATGCCTTTAAATGCTTCTTCAGACTAAAGCGTCTGTCTACGTATCATCTGTATCTTACATACGCAGATACAACATTTTCGTCTGTAGGCATTTATAAGACGCAATCTTTTTACTTAATATTTGTTTTGCATAAAATCAAAATAATTGAGGGTCCTGATTCGTCTTATGGCTCAACACTATCCTATTTGTCTAATAGTGAGGTGTTAGAGTTGTTAAGTTGTGGGTTTAAGCCTAGAGAGGCTTGTGAAATAATGCTTGGGATGTAAGAACCTATAGAGGTGAGAGTACTAGCTATAAGAACTTGAAAGGTGAGAATACTAGTTGTGTGAACCTATAGTGGTGAGAATACTGGTTGTGTGAACATGTAGAGGTAAGAATATTAGGTGTTTAAGCTTGGAGAGGCTTAAGAAAGAATACTTAGTGCTATGTACAACCTGTAGAGGCTAGAGAAGAATACTAGAAATGTTGTGCAACCTATAGAGGCTTAAGAAAAACTCTATTGTGCAGTCTACAAAGGCTTGAGAAGAATACTAGTTGTGTGCAGCTTGTAGGGGCTTTAGAAGAATACTATTTGTGAGCGGCCTGTAGAGACTTGAGAAGAACACTAATGAAAGCCTATGGAGGCTCAAGGAGAAAGAATATGTGTGCAATTGCTATGTTATCTTGTGAAATTCCTATAGGTGGTAGGGACTAGATGTAGTCCAAAGTTAACGGGTGAACTAGTATAAAAATCTTTATGTATAGTATCCCCTTACTTTTCACTTGTTTACATTTATGTTTGTTGCTTAAGATTTGCTTTTTGTTTTATGAAAATCCTAATTTGAATTGATTTTATTTTTCTATATTTTTAAACAAGTTCTAAACTACTCTATCAAGAGCAAAAGTAGTATTACAAACTACTACAACAAGAAAACTAGCTTTTGATATAACCATAAGCTAAAATTTTGCGCAAACAAATTTTAGCTAGCTTTTGAACACTTTGAAACACTCTAATTAGTTATATTATTTATTATTCAAGTGTGAGAAAGCATTTCATTTCTTCTAACCAACTTTTGATTCCCAAGAAGCTTAAGCATAAAAACTCAGAAGATATTTTAGACTTGTGCGAAAAAAGATATAATTGATGTGTTGCATTTTAAGTCACTAATAGGTGTCATTTTAGTTAGGATTATTTGCATTATTTGATGTTTAGGACTTAGTCTTTGTATGTTTATGTTGATTTTCATCTTTTGTCAAACCCCTTACACATTCGGTGTCTTTGTCTTACAAGGAAAGCATTTTTCCATGATTTGAGGTGCTCAAGGAGTGATTTGAATGCATTACAGACCTTAAGGATGGAAGTTTGGAGTATTGGAGGTCTTGTAGAAGAAAAAAAAAGGTTATTATAGGCCCAAGAAGCTATGCACGGCCAGGCAAGAGATTGGCATGCCTGTGCTAGCTTCAAATGTGCTAGTTAGAAAGTTGCGACAATTGCATGGTCGTGCAAGCAATTTGCACGCCCGTGCATGTTCACCTACGCACTGAACTTATGTTTTTCGCTTCTCTATTTTATTTGGGCTTGAACCCTTTTGGCCCACTTGTTTAAATAGACTTTCTAGACTCTGTTTTACTGTTCTAACTTTGGGATTAGGCGGTTGAGGAGTAGAGCAAAAAAACCTTGATTTTTTCCTTTTCTTCTTCTTTGGTTTATCCTTTCTCTTGGTTATTTTGCTGCATGTTTGATGGTTAATTGTGAGTATAGTTTCTTTTCTTTTGGGATTGCGCATAGCCCTATCACTTCTTAATGAATTAATTTCAATTTACCTTTCTGTGAGTCCTGTTCTCATTGATTTCTTCCTATTGTGTTTATCTTAGTGAATTTGGCCTGTGTTTGACATTATATTAGGGGTTTGGGGAGGTACTTAAAAGAGAGCCCAGTACACTGGAACTATAGGGAGAAACTTAGGTATAAAAGCACGACAATAGGTTAAACCTAAGAGGAAAAAATGAATTAACATAAAACATAAATGGTCTAATTAAACATAGCCACCACGAGAGTAGGGGTAAATTTAATTATGTTTTTAGTCCTTCAAATTAATGGATCTATTTTTTTAGTCCTCCAAATAAAAATTTTGCATTTTTTAGTCCCTTAAATTTGAAAAATGCTCTTTGGTAGAATTTGAGGAACTAAAAAAAATGCAATTTTATTTAAGGTGAGTGACTAAAAAGAACTTTTTTCAAATATGAAGGACTAAAAAAATGCAATTTTTTATTTGGAGGACTAAAAAAAATAGCCCCCTAATTTTTTGTGAACTCGGGTATCCCTCAGCCGACAGCTAAGGACTAATCCCTCGAGGTACTGAGATCCATTTAAGGGATTGATCTCTCCCAACATATGTTTTTTCATACGCATCGGCTAGGGATCGAACCTCTGACCACAATGTTAAGGAACAAAATTATCTACCAACCATGTCACACCATGTTGGTAACGGTCCCCTAATTTGAGGGACTAAAAACAAAATTAATCCAAAAAATAATATAATAATAATTTCTCCAACAGTGCAATTAAGAGAATACCTTTTTCTAAATATTTTCACTATAAAACTTATATTTAACTAGTTTCAATTCTAAAATTCTTAAAAATACCAAATATGAGTTTAAAGTTTATTTTTCCATGAAGTTAACTCACAAATAATATATAAAAATATTTTCCAAAATGATAAATTATGAAAATACCCTTCACTTAATTTATCTAAGATTTTTCTATTAAAACTAGTCTAAATTAACTAGATTTTAAACAATCTTTTTATAAAATCCTTTGAAAGTTCTATAAAATAATTCATAACTTTAAGCAAAACTCTTTTACTAGGTGAAACTTAAATGTTAAATCATTATTTAAATTTAAACTTAATTATAATTAAAGTTTTAGGATTCATAATTGTCAACTTGGTCATCTGAATTTTCAATTTTCAATTTTGCCTAAGTTCAGAGGTTATCTAACAACTCCACTACTCATGTCAAGGTATTTTATGCATTTTTAAGTGTTTTATGCTCCAAAAATTTCCTATAACCTAAATAATCATTATAAAACTAATGTGCAACAAAAATCACATCTCTAAGACATTCTACACAATGATATATTCATACAAACACCAAGAATTTTTTATGGCCCTTGAGGCTCTAAATCACAACCAAACAAATTTATTTTTCATATAACACATATATAGACAAAAGAGAATATTTTATTTTTCCATGGTTTAAAATGAAAAACAAAAATAAAGTATAACACTTTAGGAGATTCCAACATATATTGAAAAAATTGACCATTATTCAAGGCCTAAATCACCACCAAATCACCAAGAGCTCATACTCAAGCAACACAAAATAATGACAATACATTTTTAGAAGCATATATTCGATCAAAAAGCAGATAAACAAATATAAACTCTCTTACCCTTGTAGATCCCTAAGATAGAAGCTTTGGAGTAGTAGGAAAATGTCGTGTTCGAGGTGTGGATTGTTGTCTTGATCAATCTTTGATATAGCTTTGACTGAGGTACACCTTGCATTGTGTATAGATAGTGTACACTTCAATTGTTGGATGTTAAAGTGCACAAACAATGGCTTTCCTCTTCGACACGACTGAGTTGTGGTATATAGGGATTAGGTACCTGTAAAAGAGACTTCAACACTTAAAGTCAATAACAATTTCACCAAAGTGACAATGTAAATAAATGATATAACACTGTTTATGTTGGTTGTATTTATGAAAGTCTGAGATAAATAATTCCCTAACATGGGACCTAAGGCCTCTAAAAGGTAATATTAGCCTATCATGGAGTAGTGATAGAGTAATTTTACTCCAATTCGAGATATACTTTCCTATACCTAAGTGTATTATATCAATCTTATTCCCGGTGATGACATTGACTTCGGTCAACACTTAACATAGTAGATTACTCCATCCGATCTCGAATATAAGTAAAAAATTAAGCAACTAATTTATTGATTAAGAAAGTTAATTAGCATCATTTAATTACATCAATCTCATTTAAAATATAAACCATAGTCATTGAAAATAAAACTTTAATTAAATGAGTTCATTAAATAAGGTGAAATTAGTTGGAATTTTCTTATATTTAAGACTAACATCCATAAAATATTTTTTATTTATATTTGAGACAAAAAAGTTTAATTCTTTAGATCGAAGTGTCCTGTTATACAGATTGAATCTCAAACCCAATCCATAACAAAACATATCTCAGTCTCAGATTGAATCTCGAACCCAGTCCATAACAAAAACACATCTAAATCAAATAACAAATATCTCTATCGGTAGACAATTAAACCCTCAATAATATGGAAACTGATTAACCATGTTGCTAACGATTAGACAATGACTAGGCCAAAAAAAATTCTGACAGTTACTAAAATGATAATGTTCTACATCATTGATAACATTGACGCCTTTATCTTCTACTATAAAATAGCATGAAATTTACCAAGAGTTTAGCCATTAATAAATGCTCATAAAAGTAAAAAGTTTGGCAATTGATTGATATTTCAATTTTTATTGATAGACTTTTCACCATTGGTAATTTGAAATTTGCTATACTGACCCACCTTTGCTTCAGCGGAAAAACACCGCGTATTGACATTAAATTGCCCACAAGTCCATAACAACCATAAATAATAGTCCATGTCCTTTCATTTCATCACCATATATAACCTCACTTATTCTACGTCACCGTCACTTGTAAGAGTCAAGTCCAGCCACTCCACACAGGGACGGAGCTATTTGATAGCTTGGGGCCTTGGCACCCCCCTAATTTTTTTAAAAATTATAAAATATAATATATAACTTTTGGTTTATTGAATAACGAATTTCTATTTTCTTTTATGAAAACTTCGTTAAATATTGGTTAACTGTTGTGGACTGTGTGGCTCTTTCTTTGTTGACTTAATTATATTACAAAAATTAAGCAAAATTAAATCCTTATATTCTAGTACTCTTAATTTTCAATCTCATATACAAGTGAACAATATTTATAAGGCTTAAATGTAATTTTGGTCCCTCTATTTTACACAATCCGTAATTTTAGTCCATCTATTTTAAAATAGAGACATTTAACCCCTCTATTTTGTACAATCCGCAATTTTAGTCCCCCTATTTTAAAATATAGACATTTAGTCTCTCCATTTTGTACAATTCACAATTTTAGTCCCCATATGTTAAAATAAAGACATTTAATCTCTCAATTTTGTAAAATCTGTGATTTTTGTCCTTCCGCCAAATTAAAAGCATTGATCATTAAGAGATTAACATTGATTACGACGTGGTATGTGATTCAGTGACGTAGAATTTATTTAAAATAAATTATTAAGACTCGTGATTTTCTAGGACTTACGACTACTCTCGGCCATTAAAATAAATGGTTTTACCTTTTTTTAAAATATATTTTTCATCAATTATTCTACTCAATATTTAGAATAATTAAAAAATAAACAAATAATTTTGTATCACATCACTATATTTGGGCCACGTCAAGGCTGACGTTAATCTTTTAACGGTCAATGCTTTCAATTTGATAGAATGATCAAAATTACGGATTTTACAAAATTGGGGGACTAAATGTCTCTATTTTAAAATAGAGGGACCAAAGTTGCGGATTGTGCAAAATAGAGGGACTAAATGTCTTTATTTTAAAATAGGGGGACTAAAATTGTGGATTGTGCAAAATAGGGGAACCAAAATTGCATTTAAGCCTATTTATAAATCGTGAATGGCATTTGGTCCAAAATCAATTCTAGAAATGCTTTACATCGGCAAAGTGGCAAAGCAACAGCTGCAAGCCGTGGATCTATTTTTTTTATTAGTTTACATGTATATTAATTGAATATGGAAATACACTATATACTATTTAGTATATTATTAATTGAAAATGGTACGTATATTGCTTTATTATGGATTCTCAAAATAAGAGTTCTAGAGGTTATAATTTATGAATTGAAAATCCTTAAACAATAATAAATGTCGTGCATTTGGAAGAAAAAAAATTGGAGGTAGCTTGCTTTCATAATATAGAAGCACATACCACTCCAATTAACTTACGTGGAAGTTTCTTCTTTTCGTTTATTTTGCATTAGGCTTTTTTTTTTTCCTTTAATTATAGCATTTGATATGACATATAAGGAGAAAATCATTTAAACATGACCAAATCATAACATACCTAGATTCATTTTGTATTAGAAACTTTCATTTTTTGGCAATACTTTTATACAATCCTTTCTCAACTTCTTTATCTTTTATTTTTAATGAGAAAAAAAAAAGATAAAGGGGATAATGTTTCTTCGAACTCAAAGTGTACTTTAAAAAATTATATTTATTTCACTTTAAGAAGCATAATAGAAAGTCAAATGTTAATAAAGATTGGTTTAGTTGGTAAAGAATAGACTCATATCCCAAAAGGATATGTGTTCAATTCTTACTATCCATGTGAGGATCTTGTTAGTGAATAATGTGTAAGTACCTCTGTAAGTGCTCATTGAGCCTTGAGACTTGTCCTAACCTTGATGAGCCTCTGAAATCCAACTTACCTAAACTTTCGTTAAGAAAAAAAAATTAATAGAAACTCAAATTTACAACTTATGAGGTGTAAGGCTATACTCCAGTCCTATTTATAAGACCAAAATGAAAGTGATATTTGGTTCTTTTTATAAGACCCAATCCATAATAATTCTTGCATTAATAATTCTTAGACTAAAATATCCCTAATTAAAAGGAAGGTTGTAATGACAAATAATTAGAAGAGAGAGAAATGAATATTAATGACAATGGTAGTTTTGGAAGAAAAAAAATTATAAATTTAAAATATATTTATTGCTATCAACTAAATTAACTACTATTTTCCTTAATTTGATTAATTAGATAATTAACTACTGAATTATATTTATTTTTCTTAACATGTTTCAAATATAATTGTTTCTAAAAGAAGATATTTGTGGAAGATAGAGAGACTATATAGAGCTTGTTTGGGACAGCTGAAATCTTATGATTTCAGCTGTTTTGCTCCTAAAAAAGCTTTTTCCCAAAATAATCTACATGTTTGGGAACATAACTTAAATTTAGAAAAAGTTTTTTTTTTTTTTGAAAAATAAGCTATTTATTTTAATTTAAAAATTTGTAGCTTATGATTATTTTCCAACAGCTTATTTTTCATGTCAGCTATTTTTACACTCTTTTACTATATAAAAGCTATTTTTTTATTACATTCAAACGAAATTAATTATTTTCAACAAATTTATCCAAACAAAAATTGATTTTGATTATAATCGATTATAACAATAATCGATTATATATATAATCGATTATTGAATTAATTTAATTTTCATAACTATCCCAAACACACTCATAATATGACAAATTTCTTAAAATTGCTTTTTTAGCACGTTAACATGCAAGACGTGTTCACATTCAATCAAAGTGCTTGATCTGTTAAGAATTTTGACGAAAAGAAATAATGTTTTTTTATTGTGGAAAGACATGGGCCTAACTCAACTATTGCGTAGAAAAAATATTATTATATAGACAAAACAAAGAAAATATATAGACTGTCATTTAACGAAACCTCTATTCTTTCAGCCACATGCATTAAGATGCGGTCCATATATAACCTTTCTGTGAGACTTTTTGGTCAACATAAGCACAAACTTGTTTTCAATAACCTTTTTCTGGTTAAGTTGTTGCGTCCAAGTCTTACAATAAAAGCTGGATGATGGTAGAGAAGGAGAAAATGAAATAAGCCACGTCATGTATTTCTAAGATGGTTGTTAATTTTAGAATCCATGTACATGCATTTTAGAAATAAAGTTGTTAAACTCATTAGGGTTGGTCTAATAATAAGAGTTGAAGTAGTATATATAAGATTATAGTTTAAAATCTCAGTAATCATTGTATAAAATAAAAAATAAAAAAATCGAAGTTGTTAATTTTAGAAACTGCGTCCATGATGGAAGTTAATTTTGGAATCGAAGTCTAATGCATTTCGTCAAAGACAGACACGGTATCCCAAAATTCCCAACACTTTGTGTCTATTCATATGAGTTTATTTTGGAGTCAAAAATGTTTTTAATCAAAAGTTTCTAGAGAGGCTTTTGGAGGGAAAAAGATTTCTAGAAATTTATTTCCCAGCATATATGATTAACATAGATAAAAAAGAAGAAGTACTCCTGTTTTAAATAGTTTTTTTTTTCATTTTAAAAAAATTAAAAATATTGATTAATTTTTCAATTTTAACTTTATCTTTTTTCCTAAAAAAAACTTTATCTTTTGGCATCATCTCTAAGAATGTATTAATGGAGCGAAGACATAATTTAATTAAGAACAAAATTTATTTCATATATATTTTATTATCAAGTTCTCATATTGAACTATAATATATAAATAATTATTTAAAATTGTGTGACATATTCTTAATTAATAGATATTTTTTTTATCGACAAATGTTAGTTTTTTTTTACTGCATAAATATTAGTTATTAATCGTTAGTTATTTTAGTAGTATAAAAACAATCACGTATCATTAATCGTTAGTTATTTTAGTAGTATAAAAACAATCACGTATCAAATTTTTCTGTCTAAAATGTTTAGTATTCAAAAATTCACATTAGACCTTAACTAATCTCATGAATAGAGTAAAATGAATTCATTTGTAGGTAAAAGGATCTTTGGTATTTATTTTTTCCATTCACAAAATCTTAATATATCATATTTAAGAACCAAGTCATTATACCATTTGAAACCAACAGGCGTTGGTTAGGGATGATGACACCGGGGTTGCCGTTGGTGTTGTTGTCTTACTTGTTCGCTATGAGAATTTGATTTCAAGAATATAAATAATCTAAAGATATATTCTTTAAATGTAATAATTCTCTAAAATTAATAATATTTATTACTAATTTTATTACTTTTTAATGAAGTTTTGGATGATAATCGCACACAAATATTTGACTCTTTGTAGGTACCCTGGTACCATTTTCATTAATATATATATATATATATATATATATATATATATATATATATATATATATATATATATATATATATGCTTTGCTGATTTTAAAAAAAAAATTCACGTGTTACAAAGGACGGTGGCTTGGTTTCACATCGTTGGCAAGACTTTTTAAAAGGGACACCAAAACAAGTTTCTATAATCGGAAAAACCAAAAAGTAAGTGGAAATTCTTGGTTTGGCAAGGTTTTGTTAAACGTGTTTTCCAGGCAATTTCACGAGAATTTCATCGGTGCAACGAACATTATTACACCTCTAGCAGCCTGTAAATACTAGATATACTCATATACATAAGACGGTGTTTATATGAGAATATTATAATAATAATAATAATAATAATAATAGCAAAATGTAATTTTCATTGATTAATGATTAATTGGAATATATAAAGTGGGCGTGCGGGTCTACTTTGGCACAGGGGACATGTAGAATGAAAACATATTTTATTTTAATAATATGAGAATTATAGATGTGAATTATAAAATTATATATGGACAATGAAGATTAAATATTAATTAGTGGTTAGATATTACTTAAAAAGATTATATATGTTTTTATTTATTTTTAATTAAGCTTGACCATTTAAATATCACAAGAATTTTAAAATTTTACTACTAATTTTAGCTAGCAATAAAAATTCAGTCTAATATAATTAGAGTTATGGGCTATTGTGATAGGCATGTAGATTGCGTGGTCAAGAGGGTTCAAAAAGTGTATCATTGAATCTGATTCTAATACAGCTATCATCCTAGTTCAGAAGGGATGCTCTGAAGCGCATGTCTCCTATTCGCTCGTGGCTTTGATAAATGGTTTCATTAGCAAAAGTGGGCAGTTTACGTGGGGCCATATCTATAGAGAAGCCAATCAAGTGGCTTATGCTCTTGCAAAGTTTGGTTTTTCCATCCAGGGGGAGGGGAGAATTTTTGAGGTTCTGCCTCCTTTTCTTTCTAGTCTTGTTTTAGCTTATGTATTTGACATTTCTTACCCTCGTGGTTTTAAATAAATTTCTTTCTCTTGGGGTGCGTTAACCCCATGTTTGCCAACAAAAAAACAAAAAAACTTTATAGTTATTTCACAGCTAATTTGTACTTATTATTTATTAGAGATGACGGCGTCTAAGGTGGACCACTTTCATAAGTGGTCCACCATGCACCATTGTTTACAACCTTTAGATTAATCTAAGGTGTACAATATTATTATACACTTCCCACATCAAATATTTTTCTCTTTAGTCTTTAGTGTCCTTCCTCTTGCCCCTTCCAGCAACTTCTTCACTGCCTCCGACGACACCTCCGGTGATTGTCACCATCTCCGGCGACCACCACCATCTCCGGCGACCGCTTCAACCGCCGTCATTCTCACCTTCAACTTTTGTTTTTCATTTTACAGGTTAGGTTGTCCCTCTCTACACACGCATCTATAGTTTCTTTTTACACTCGCGTTTTTGGATCGTTTTGTCTATTTATTTGAATGCCGCGACTATGGTGTTCGGGTTTGAATCTTCGATTGCAATTGTTTGCTCGAATTGCTTTGATTTCTGGGTTGGTGTAGAGTGATTTGGATCTCCCGATTCAACAGCTTTCTTAAATCGTGAAGGCAGTGAAGTCGGTACTCCAGCTCGAGCTTGGCGTCGGTGGAAGTGGTCACCGAAGGTTTAGTATTTTGGTTTTTTTTTTCTAGTACAGGGAAGAGGGGTTATGATGGATGCTGAAACTAAGATTTAGGAACTTGTTAATTTGTACAATAAATCAAGTAACTATGGTGGAAATAAGAGTGACGACAGCTTCATTGGCAGAAGCAAAGTAAGGATTTTGTTTTGCAATAAAGATTCCAAGAGTTCTAAAGAGGTTTTTACTTTTTTTGAGAAGCTCTTACCAAAATTGAACCCCTTTTCCTTTCTTTTTTTGTGTGTTAATTATTGTTCTGATTGGGGGTAATATAATAACAACAGGAAAGATGATGAATTTTGGTTTGCTAGAATGATATGTGATGTGAGTTTTCTGGGTTCATTAAGGGATGATAAATCAGTTTTGGGAACAGTGGCGGTGTCGTCGGAGGAGGTGGAAGCGGTCGCTGGAGGCAGTGAAGGCGTTGCCGAAGGTGACGCCGGAGGAAGTGAAGGCATTGCCAGAGGCATCAAAGAAGAGGAACAATAAACTTGGAAAAAAAATTGATGTGGAAGGTGTATAATAATATTGTACACCTTATATCAATCCAAGAGCTATAAAAAATAGTGCATGGTGGATCACTTTCATAAGTGGTCCACCTTAGAAGCCGTCATTAGAGATTAGCTACTGATTAACTAATTATTTTTTAAATTAATTCTAGAATTTCTTGTAGTGAAATGATGGTCTATATTTTATAACTTTTATTTCTCAGAATAACATTTCTAATAATATTTTATTTAAATTTATCAATATAACAATTACATTAAAAGTTTTTTTTTTTTTATAAAATCAACTAATTCTATAAAATTCTTACAATTTTAAAACTAATTAATATTTCATCAAACTAGTTTATTTTAATTAATGTGTAAAATAATGTTTAAAATATAAATATTTAAATAGATAACATATTTATGAATGATTAATTTATTTAAAAGGTGATATACATGAGCGTAAGATAATATCACATAATTGGAATACATTATTAGACGGCCTCTAGGGTGGACCACTATCACAAGTGGTCCACCATGCACAATTATTAATGACCCTAGGACTAATCTGTGGAGCATCTTCTTATCATGTACTCTCTGCACTATATTCTTTCTCCATTCATATTCTTCTCCCTCTTACCCTATGAACCACCTCAGCTAAGAATGGCCGCTGTGCCACCAGAATTACTGTACCATGAATCAAAATCAAACTAAACACAGATTCAAAATGTAAAAATTAAAGAACAGAATTTCCTTATCAATTCATCAACAAATTTCAAACAATAAATCAAGCAATAAAAAATCAAATAACCCAACATATTGCGTACTGCGCGTAGGGACTATTAACTTGAAAAAATGGAGCACAAAACAAAAGTTGTGAATTGTATTACGTTGGGGGGAAAAATCAAACACATCATTCCTTGTAGCACCAAAGAATCTACTTTGTTGAATTAAAAAAAAAAAAAAAAAACTCAAAGAATCCACTTAACATATCAAAAGTTCCCAAAATACATATATGCAGATCAAGAAAATTAAAGATTCCTAAATCTTTAGTGAATTGATACAAACTAAAAATAAATAAAAAATCAACGTTGTAGCGACAAAGATGGAGATGAGGAACACTGATCAGATCCATAAACATGAGAGAACATCAAAATCAATGAATTTGTGCATGTGTGTGATGTCGTTCGTAGTGGCCTTAAGTGGATCTGGACCAAGCACCACCATTGTTCATAGTGGCCTTGTGTGGATGTGGATCGAGCACCACTGCCATTCGCCATGGCCTTGTATGGATGTGGATCGAGCACCACCGCCGTGCCCTTGTGCGGATCTGGATCGACCACCATTGCAGTTCATCGTGGCCTTGAGCGAATCTGGACCAACTACCAACGCCTTTCGCCGCGGTGGTGAAGAACCAAGGAGAGTGGTTTGTCGTGTCTGAGAAAAATGAAGAGAGAAAGAACAGAGTCAATCGTTAGGTGGGAAGAGAAAGGGGAAAGTGAAGGGTGGCCTCCGATTACCACTGCAAATAAGCGTTCGACGCCGAAATCAGAGATGAAACCATTAATTTGGACGAAAAAATCTGTAGATGGAAGAGGACGGGGGAGAGGAGTTCGGTTAGGATGGAGAGGGCATAGGATAAGAAAATGTTCCATAGATTAATCCTAGGGTCATTAATAATTGTGCATGGTTAGTGGTCCACCCTAGAGGCCGTCTATATTATTAGATGCTCAAAATTTCTTTCACAATAAAATTCTTCTCTCACTTCTACTAGAAATTTCTTTCTCTTGATTACGTCCTGCAATTAATAAATTGTCGTCTTCAAGTAATCATGTATCTTGATCAAAGGAATCTTCTTAGAGCATCTCCAATGCGGGTACTTATCGAGTTGCTTAAACTTAAGCAACATTGCTTAATAATTTTTTTCCATTGGAATAAATGACATGGCAGTGGGTTGCTTAAGTGAGTTGCTTATATAAGCAACTGTTGCTTAATTGATTCTTACCAAAAAAGAATCAATTTTTCAATCACAAATTTAATGTGGCTCAAGTTAAGCACTCACTCTAACAACTTTAGCATTGGAGTAAATTTTTGTATAAAGTTCTTAAATCTAGGTGGTCTTGTAGGGCTCACAAATTTATGATAAGCAACTCACCTAAGCAATCATGCATTGTAGATGCTCTTAGGTGATTTGTTATTACTTACACGTTGCTTAATCATTAGAGTGGATGGCAAGACGTTGCTTATATAAGTATAAACAATATTAGTTAATCAATTTTAAATAATAAAAAATATTTTTTGAACTCATTTAAATAGCTCATTTAATGTTTATAAATGAAAAAAATAATAAATTCTTAGGTTTGAAGTGAAGTGTAAGACTCAAACAACTCAATAAATAACTATATATCGTATATGTTCTTATTGGTGTGTTGTAGTTGTAAAAGTGGGAATGCTAGTGGATGGAGTATTATTAAAGAGATCAGAAGACTCATGACTCTCTTTGTTAGCCTTCGCATTTGTCATGTTTATTGAGAGGCCAATATGTGTGTTCAGGGATGGAACCAGAAATTTTTTTGAGAGGGGGGGGGGGGGGGGGGGGTTTAATTTAACATATGATCAAAAAAATTAACAATAATTCTTTTTTACTATTAATAATTGTTTAAAATTCAACTTAATAAAAAGTAAATATCATATATATTATGAAAGTAAATATAACAATAAATCAAAATTATTGACTTCTTTCTTCTTAAAAAAAAAAAAGAAAGAACTCTTTAAATTGTGATGCTTCAACTACATTATAAGAATTAATTTAGGATAAAGTATGTTATTAGTTCCCTCAAAATAATTTAGAATGCTAGTTTTAGTCTCTAAAAAAATTTAATATATTGCTAGTCCCTATATCTACTAAAAGGGATGTGATTTAGTACTTCACTATGGATTAAAAACACATGATTTTGAGTAAATTTAAGAACTGAAAACATATTAACTTTTTATAGGGATTAAAGCTAACATTATGAAATATTTTGAAGGACAAAAAATACTTTATTCATTAATTTATTTAGTTAAAATAAATTTATCTACCAAATTTTAAATATTATAAATTCTTAATTAACAATAAATAAAATTATTTATTAAACATATTAAGAGCAATTCAAAACAAAATTTTTGCCTAACATATATCTATAATGAGAAAAGGTAATTAAAAGCAAATAACTAGTCCAAATTCTATAATGTATATCTTTGAAAAGTAATTGAAAGAAATCCAAATTAAAAATAAAATTAATGTAGTA
Source organism: Pueraria montana var. lobata (assembly GCA_026413185.1). Lineage (NCBI taxonomy): Eukaryota > Viridiplantae > Streptophyta > Magnoliopsida > Fabales > Fabaceae > Pueraria > Pueraria montana. The sequence goes on from CM048653.1 coordinate 14,665,712, forward strand.
TTGCTTAAGATATATTCATAATGTTGTTATAAATAAAATTTATAAAATGAAATAAAAACAAAACTAAATTTTAATATAAAAAATAATATAATACAATATTTAAAAGATGAAGACTCGTAAACACTTGGTAAAAAAAAAATAGACTCATAAAAAACTCCGGTCAAGAAAAAGAAAATACTCGTAAAAATTAGAAGAAAAAAAAAACAAAAAAACATGGGTTAAATTGATTTGCTGAATTGGTTTCAGCTTCCTAATGTATTTGAAAAAAAAAAGGAAACGAATCAAAACTGAAGTAAAGGAAAAAAATGTAATATTTGATAATAACACCACTTAGATAACTTTCTACTTATGTCTAAATATATTTGATAACAGATAAAATTTATTATATATTTTATGTGGATTAAGTTTCGATTAGACATAAAATATATAAAAAGTGTACTGATAGTTTGATACTATTATCCGGTGTTTTAAGAACAGGAACGGACCGACCGGAATCCGGTGGCTTAACCGGTTCGGTTCGATAATAGGATCGGAAATGCATATGACCCGGTACGACCCGAGTTGAACCGGACGGTTTTTGAAAAAATCGGTGACCAGGCGGGTCTTTGGTTGAACTGGGTTGTGATGTAATTTTTTTTTGAAAAAAAAGTGCTGAAATGACGTGTTTCAATTTTTTTTTAATTTTTTTTTGTATGAAACTTATTTATGGACTTGTATTGTCATGACTATTGGTTGTTATTTCTTATTTGGAATATTAGGTATTTTATAATGACAATAATTTAAAATTTGAAGTGTTAAATGATTAAATTATGTTAGCTATATTATATTTTTTAATTTTTTAATATATATCGAGTCAAACCGGTCCGACCAGTGACCCACCGATCCGACCAATGACCCATTAACCCAGTACCTTGCCCAGTTCGATGGCCGGTTCGATTCTTAAAACACTGTTATTATCTATTGACAACTTTTTTGTAAACGTGAAGGAAGGGCTGCAGTAAAAAAAAAAAAAGAGGGGGAGTTGGGGGAGGGGGGGGGGGGGGGCGAAGATAGAAATTTCAAAGGAAAAAATATATTATATTAATATATTAGCATAGATGTTCGTTATGGTTCGAAAATTAGGGGGGGCGACTGCCCCTGTTTGGATATGCATAGTTCCGTCCCTGACACTATGTGTTGATGCGCTAGTTAATATGGCGTGAGTTGGATAGAGATTATTTGATGTATGAGCTACTACCTGCTTTTATGCAGCAATTGTTAATAGATGATGTTATGGGAGTTGCAACTCCTCATCTAATTGTGATGTAATTCTTTTTGGTCCCTTTGAATAAAAAAAAAAAACTCCTCCTTCATTAGTGGAAAGGAGGAAAGGATTTCAGATAGGGAAATTTTGGAGAGAAATATAAATATTAGTTTTCTTACATGGATTTTGGATTGTATGTATGAGAGAGATTGTGTGTGTGAGAGATAATGTTATTTCAAATAAAATTACCTTAAAAAAAAGAATTCATATAAGAAAAAAATATTTTATATAATAAACACCAAAATTATTGTTATTATAAATAAATTTGGGAATTATTATAAATAAATTTGAAAATTCATTCAAAGGTTCGAAATATATGTGGCTAATCAAGAGAAGTTTCAAGGTTTGGAGCTCGAGTATCTGTGTCAACTACATAGAAATTTGGATGACACATATCAACTACACAGAAGTTTGGATGACACGTGTTATAATATGATGCTTCGTAAATATTTAATATGGCTACATATCATATTTCTTTTCTATACGATTTCATCATTAATAGTGTAATTATTATAAAAAATTGAGAATTATTATTATAAATAAATTTGACAATCCATTTAGAAGTTCGGAATACACTGGCGAACCAAGATAAGCTTTCAAGGTTTGGAGTACAAGTGTCAACTACACAGAAGTTCAAATCACACGTGTCATGATATGATGCTTTATAAATATTTAGTCTGATTACAGACCATATTTCTTTTCGCACGATTTTGTCATTAATAGTATAATAAATGAAATAATCAATTAGTATTAACCATATGAGGAAATTATCAATCAACATTAACCAGAAATTGTTCCAAATCAATCAATTTTCAATAATTAATTTGGCAATTACACAATCACCATTTATGTATTTTGATTTTGATTAAAAAAAATATTTCGTTCAACATTTTGAATTAAAATAGATGTTTAAGTTGCACATCCAAAAGCATTCTTAGAGCATCTCCAATGATATTCATATAAACAACCTAATTTATGCCACCTCAATCTTAAGCAACCCAATTAATTTTCTCTCCAATGGGAGTTTTTATTAGCAAGTTGTTTAACTCACAAATATCTCCTTTCTCTCCTATATTTAATACAAAGATAAGCAACTCATGAGTAATAGTTGCTTATATAAGCAAGTAAGTAACTCTCTCCAATTTTAAGCAACTCAAAAATCACATGTGGCATACCAAAATAAGATTTTTTTGATAAGCAATCCATTAAGCAACTCCCATTATGGATGCTCTTATTTGCTTTAAGTGTGCATCCAGTTGCATCATTGATATTTTGACTTGAAATTGTTCATTTGAAATCCTTATGCTCTCAAATCTCCTCTGCAAGGTTAACACTATGACTTCCCTTATTCTTCTCATATTGTTTATCTAATGCTAATTCTTTTTCCTCATATTTTTTCTAATTTTTATTTATATGATATGATTTATTCATCTCTTTTAATTTTTTTGAGTTTTTGGATTTGCGCACTAATTTTTTTTCTAGGCTTAGCACTTACCATCATGAAGTTTCTATGGTTTAAGAGTGAGAGATATTATCTAATGGTGATTATTTTAGCTTATCTTATTTGTTTTTTTTTATATATTTAATATTTTTAATTATCTCTTCTAATTTTGATTTGTTTATGGGTTGTTCACTAATTGTTTTTTTATTGGCTTCACACTTTCTTACCCTCATTATGCACTTGCAATTTTATAAAGAGAGAGAGTCTTGCTTAATATGTCTGAGTTACCTTGCAGCAATGAATTTTTTTTTTTTTGTAAATAAGAAGGAAGTTCTTATAGCAACAGAAAGACGATGAATTTGGTGAGGGGTAGAAGGTTGAGATTGGGAACTAATGCACTGCATTGACATCACATAACAACTTATTACGTATATCACTACTTTTTGTCTTATTATTTCTTGTGTTCATTTTGTAAGTGTCTCCTTTGTACAGTTTTTCTTGTTTATCATTTTAGTCTTTTTAATTTTTTTAAATTTGGTTAAAAGTAGAATATTATTATTGTGAGCCATCAATAGGGAGGAGAAGGAGGAAAACATTGGGATTGTCTTAGAAAAATATTTTCTTTATAACCTAAAATATGGGTAAAATAGAGAACATTGTGTTTGTGAATATTAATTGATTTTGTTAAAGTAATTGAATGGCCATTAATTGATTTGAATATGTATCTTTATATTTAACGTTAATAAAAAAGAATTGAGTATTAATTAAAACAATCTAAAATAAAAGATCATTGATTGGATAATCAATAAAAAAATCTTAATATATTATTTTGCAGCAAAGTAATATGCAACAATTTAAAATCTTTTAATTAAATAATCAATTAAAAAACCTTAACAATAAAAGAAGGTTAGTTTTCAACAATTTTTCGGGTTTGAATTATAAGGGTAATGTAGTATAATTAATCAGTTTAATTAAATGGAATCATCTTTTAATCAATAATAGAATGATCATTAACTACTAATTCTAATATGTAATTTGCTATTTAATTATTTTGAGTACCAAAATAAATAAATGATATTTAATTCTATATATTAGAAAAAATACTTATATAACTTAAATAAATGTAATTTGCTAATTCTAATATGTAATTTGCTATTTAATTATTACTAGCTTGAAAGTTGAAATCACCCAAAAAAAGTAAAAAGTATTCATCTTTATTTTTTTTTTATTGTAATCTATAACTTCAAGTACTAACAATGTTTTTTTTTTTTTGTAATTAATGTTGATAATTTATTTTCCATGAAAGAAAAGGCTAACAATTAATTACAAAATATAATTTAAAATATTTTTCATTATTGATATCTATTATTAAAATCATGTATATATTTAAATTTAAATTATATACAAATATAAATATATTTATAAATGTAATATTTTAAAAACAATATTATATAAATTAAAATGATATAACACATGTGTGAATATAAAATTATCTGACTATATGTCGATAGTGATCATTTTTTATATGTTAGTTAAATATTTATATGCATATTTATTAACATATATTTTTATAAACTAAAAGAATTGTTAAAAAATACATTAAAACAATAATAATAATAATAATAATAATAATAATAATTATTATTATTATTATTATTATTATTATTATTATTAAAATGTGTAGATTGTAATCTGCACTGATTATTACATTAGTATATAATATGCATGTGTGGTATTATATGTTTTTTTCTTCTTTTATGTCTTTATTCTTGTTAGAGATCCCACATTGACTAGTGATATGACTAAGTTAGTGTATATAAGTGGGGGACAATCCTCACTTTACAAGACAGTTTTGTAGGATTGGGTTAGGCTCAAATCCACATTTCTAAGATGGTTTACGCTCGAGATGTCCAGATCTCGGCATGAGGGGAGTGTGTTGGAGATCCCACATTGACTAGTAATATGACCAAGTTAGTATATATAAGTGGGGGACAACCCTCACCTTACAAGCTGATTTTGTAAAATTGAGTTAGCCCAAACCCACATTTCTATGAGTCATGAGTGCTCTTACACCTCTTAGTAGTAGTTAATTAATATTAAGTGAGTATTTAAAAGATTAAATACATAGTTCAGCTTAAAAGTTTTAAAGTTAAAGTTATGGACATTTTTACCTATTATTCCTTTTTATATTATGATAATAGAAAATTAAATGTGAAAATATCAAATATAAAAAAATTAAGAAAATAAATTACAATAATATATCTTTATAAAGAGATTGAATTATAACTACTATTTTAGTTTGTACATTATATAGGATAAATGTCTATTTTTATATAATTAAAATTTATAATAAATAAATATTTTAAATATATAAATTATATTATAATTAAAATTTATAGTAAATAAATATCATTGAGATTTACAATGAATAATTTAAATTGTAATATAAATTTATTTTTAATAATTATTATTTTTAAATAATGATTGAAATTTAATTTAGAATTAGAGATAAAATATGACAAATTGAAACGAATAAGCAATTAAGAGAGAAATAAAATGAGAGTAGTTTGAAATAATTAAGAGAGAAATTTTTTTTACTACTACCTTTGTTCCTTAACTTTTGATGTTTAAGGTTAATACACACAGCTTAAGAAACGTTTAATACTACTCACAAACAATACATTTAGTCTAAAATATCCTAATTTAATATCTATTATGGAAGTAGTCGTGAAAATCTAGGCCATATTAAATAGGGGTGTATGTGAAAAAAAAATAATTAATGAGACTTGAAATTTGTAAAACATCAAGAGTTTTGAAACAAAAACAAAAAGTTAAAACATCAAGAGTTAAGGAACAAAGATAGTAGTTATGAAGGTTGTGTGTAAAATACATATCCAAATCCAAATGAGACAAGATAAAAAAAAATATAGGGATGTCTAATAGAATAAGTGGGTGTTTCCCACCTTTAAATTGTGTATTCTTTATATATATATATATATATATATATAATTCAAATTGTATATTTTAATTTATATATTTTCAAAATTTTTAAAACTTATAATAAAATATAATAAATTAGTTCAGAAAATAATAAAATAATATTATTCCTTTATGTAAATAATAATAAAATAACTCGAATGAAATATGTTATATCGATAGCAGTAAAGGTTATTAGTATGTCGTAGCAAGAAACCTTTTTCAATGGTTCAATAATATTTTAAAATATTATCTTATTTTTGTTACTTTTACTTTTAATATTATAATAGTATAATCTTTTTAAGATAGTATACTATTTTGACATTATGTTTGAATATTTGATTTTTATTATATTAATATTTTGATAAGGTTATTTAATGTTTTATTTATTTTATATCTTACAATATTTTAATGACATTATTTCGTATTAAGTATTATATTATATATATATATATATATATATATATATATATATATATATATATATATATATATATATATATATATATATATATATATATATATATATATATTGTGTGTACATATGAAATTGGGCAGAACGTAAGTGACGAAATAACTAATAATTATTGATTCATCAGTGTTTTCTGCATAGTCCATACTCCATACCAATTGCTACAATGACAATACAAATTTATTTTTATATAGATATACAGGTATATAGATGAGAAGAAATAACTCATTATAAGAAAAAGAACAAAGATGGGATTGGCTAGAATACTCTACATGGCTTTTAACAATTTAAAATATAAGTATACATAATGAGGATTTTAATTATGAATCTATTTAATGTCAAAATCTTAGCCGACAAGTAGTTTATGATAACACAATTCATAAACCGTAACCAATTAGTTTTTTTGTTTTATGGAAAAACATAGGCCCACTAAAACAAATAACTAAAGCCCACAATCCAAAACCAAGTAGCTTTATTTCTTCATGAGTAATATTGCCTACTAAAAGCTAGCTCCCAAAACAAATCAAGTTACAAGCTCAGTGTGTGTTTGGTTTAACGTTAAGTTGAACGGATGTACATTCCAATGCACATTTTGTGAGAAGTAGGAATTCGGAGCTTTTGGTCTAACGGCCGTTTGGGGGTCTCCTAACGGAAAACCAAACACACACTCAAAAGTCAATCTAATCCACCTTAAAACAAACACTTCAATGACAAAAAAAACTATTGGTGTGTGTGTGTGTGTGTATATATATAATTTTTTTTACTGATTAAAAAAAACTTTAATAACAAAAAATGAGAAAACAAGGACAAAAATGATAAAGATAATGAATTAGACCTTTTTTTTATATAGTCTTTTTTTTGTCCTAGATCAGAGATCACATATGTCCCCCAACTCACTGAGTTAGAAACTAATTCCGCTCGCGGTGCGTGATTGCTGCTGCCCAAGATTTTTTTTTTTTTTATAGTCTAATCCATAGATAGACCGTGAAACTAAGAAACCATATTAAAGAATCTACTTAAACAGGAAAGAGCTAAAACCCACGAGAGCTAAAGATAGGAGTAGAGGTGGGCAAACGGGTTAGCCCGCCTGTTTAGCCCGTAACCCATTTAGCCCGTTACCGTTTAGCCCGTCCGTTTAGCCCGCATTTTAAACGGTCTCGGATTTTTCAAGCCCGCGACCGTCCAGTTTAGCCCGCGGGCTAAACGGGCTGGCCCGCAAATAGAATTTTTTTTTTAAAAACTGAAAATTAATTTTTTTTAAACTAATTTTTTTTAAATCTTTCTTTTTTTAAAAAAAAAGGCCAAAAAAATTTATATACATATGTATTGGCACCTATCACAAAATCAACATCAAAGGTTTTGATATACACAAATCAATTAATACTCAAGCACTACTCAATCAATACTAAATCAAAATATTATATCACCAACCATATAAAAGTACTTAATTTGTCAAGTGTGTCAAGTCTAGATAAAAACAAGTCAAGTGCAAATTTTAAATGCACACAAATATAATATAAATAAATAGTTCATTGAATATTTAAATAACAACATCTTAAATTAAAAAAAAAGGCCCGCGGGCTACCTGTTTAGCCCACGGGTTAAACGGGCCGGGCTAAAAAGTCCTCATTTTAAACGGACTCGAAAAAACACAGTCCATATACCGTACGGGTTGTGGGTTAACGGGTTAGTCCACGGGCCCGGGCCCATTTGCCCACCTCTAGATAGGAGTATTTATAACCCATCTCATCTTATTAATTAAGTTTGGTCTAAAGTTAATTTTAACGGTTTCCGGTTTTAAAATTAGTCACTTGACGGATTTTGAAGAGTTTAGGTTATGTTTAAATTATACTAACTTAATCTAATATCCTATATACTATTTTTTTTAAGGAATCCTATATACTTTTAAAATGTATATTTTCTTAGAGAAAAAAGCTATGTACTGACAGTGTAAAAAAGTTTTACACCGTCATCCAATCACAACCCACCATGTATGGTAAGTTTGTTGACTTTTACAAAATTACTTTAAAAGTAATATCAACGGTGATTTATGATTGGATAACTGTGTAAAATAGTTTTACACCGTTAGTGTATCACCATTAAACTCATTTTCTTAAACATTTATATATTGATAATAGAGTTTAATTGTGATGCACTGATGGTGTAAAAAAGTTTTACACGGTCATCCAATCATAAATCACGTTGGTATGATTTTTAAGATAATTTTGTAAAAATCAACAAATTTATCATACATGGTGGATTGCATAATCTTTTTTCTCTTGATAATAAAACTTTTTGCCTTAATAGATAATATTTGTATAACATGATATTATATTTATATTGATATTATTTATCTTAATTATAGTTTTATACTTATTTAGTTTTACGATTTAACTATTCATAATGTTGAAATTGATATATTATGTCAACAAATTGATTTCAACCGATTTTGTCTCGTATACTGTCGGGTCTTAATCATATCAAGTTTATGTTTAAATAAATGACCCTATCACAATTTCATACAGATAGTGATAAAAACAAATTTGTCTTAACCCATCCCATAGGCACCCAAGCTAAAGATACACACTGCTGGCAAAACTTTGGAACTAAATCCCTTTCTATAGGTAAATTGGGTACCTCCTTAGGAAAAACTTTAGGAGAAAGCTCTCACTTCATGCTTATGCAGACTTCCTTTTTTGAATAAGACATTATGAGATTGGCGGACATATATAGTCCTAAGAAATTTCCCATCAGATAATATGGTAGGACTATCGGTGAAGGCTATGTAGGCTTGTCGGATTAATTCAATAAGACATGGTTGAAAGATAATTAGCCCTTTCCTAGAATAGTATCTACTTGTACCAAAGATATACAAATCAAATCATGTATAAAGTGTTTATTTTCTATAATAAAAGAACAATCTTGGTTAACATGAGAGGTCAAACTGGGTTGGTTTGCAGGAGTAACACTTAGGTCAAAGGACAAAGAATCAAAGCAGATTTAAAACATTGAAATGATGCCAAGGAATAAATGAATACATGCATTCTAAATCATGGATCATATTGAAAACTCTTCCACTTAAGAATCATTTACCTTCTATTAAAGCCAAAGGCCAAGTATCCTTTACCCCACTTGTGGTGAACATGCTACCTTGAGTTCAAGGTCTAGTTAAGGGAGAAGGAGGTGTTGGTCTCGTTGAAAGAGGAGGAGGCACTAAAGCAACTCTAACTTGAGTGCAACCCTTAGACAAGTGAAGCAAATACTATATGATAAGGCAATGTTGGGTTACATGACCTTTGCCATAAATATATCATCTTGAAGTTGGAACTAGTGGCTTGAATCCCCCTATAGTTTGGGGCTAATTTGGCCCAACTAATTGGGGTGTGGTAGATGTCCCCTTAAATGAAACCCAAACTATCCCTTCCATTTTTATAGGGAAATTAATTATTTTTCTTAAAGTTAGACGAGTCATATGAACCTAGATGTTATTTTGATAGTTGTTTCATTCCCATGGTCATCCTACATTTGTTGGATAGGAGTGAAAAGCTTCAAATGTTTAGAGACACAACGACTTTCTTGATCTCATTTCTCAATCTTGCTTTAAACCTAGAACACTTTCACCTTTCATTAGGGCCAGTTGATTCAACACACAAAACTTAAAATAGTTCTTCAAATTTGACCGCATATTATTAGTCTAAAGCCATGGTATATATTGCAACTAAAGGAACTCATCTTGGAAATTTTTCTCTAAAAAGTGGATCCTAAATGCCTCCCAGGTTTATTTCAATCTTGATATTGTACTATGATGCACTTTTTTGTCTATCCCAAATGATAAGGTGTCTATTCTAGTTTTTCTTTATTTTCCTCGTATAGTCAAGCCATTTAATTTAATTGACAAGAATAAATACTTCAAATACTTACTTGTAAGGACCTAACATTGCGGTGGTTTGTATTTCATTTATTTAGAATATGTTTGGCCCAGTTTATTTTTGACTCAAAAGTTACTTTTAAGTTAAAGTTAAAAATAAGAATTTGAAAAAAAAGTGAGAAGCTGTTTGTTAATCTTAATTTTTTTTAGCTTAAAAGCACCTTTTAATTTAAAAGTTGTTTGGTAATTTCTTTTAGAAATTTTAGTTTTTATTTAAAATTAGTTACTTCTAGTGATGAAAAATATATTAATAAAATTTAAAATATTATATAAAACTAAAAAAAGTATTATATAAAATTAATTTAATTTACATAAAATTAATAATGTGTTCATTGCTGTAAAAAAAAAAAAGAAAAAAAAAACAGTGAAAACGATGAATACGAAATTTAATAAAGTGTTTCATCTATTGTTTAATTTTTCTCACAAATTTCAAGCATTCAAAAAGATGAATACAAATTTATAAGCCTAAAAGAATTTTGAATTTAATAGATTTAGTTAAATTTGTTTTAGAAAAATAATGTTTCATCTATTGCATTGCTGCATACATCAACCGAGAAAGTAGAAACTAGATAGTTATAAAAATAATCTTTTAAAAAGCTAAAAATATATATTGGCACACAGGATTCAAAGAGGTGTTCTTTATACTAAAAACTCCGTACAAGCTATGCACATGCAAAATTAGCATTGTATGTAGCTACTTATTAAAATCCAAACAGGTTTGGGTAAGGCTCACTTCCTTATGTCCTTGATTAGTGGGGTAGTCACGTACAAGGCTACTTTTGCAAGTGGCATCACAACGGGTCCATATTCATTTAATGTTAAAGTTTTTTTTTTCCCCACTTTTTTGCTTTGGTCGGATTACAACGCTTAGTTCAAGCTTTAATGAACATTAAATCCCCAAAGATAACTATCTTAATGACAAAATAAAAACATCTTAAAAGCCATCCATTTAAAAAAAAAAAAACTGAATCACATCCTTTAATAAAGTTAGTTAGCATCATTTAATTTTGATAGTCTAAATAAAAAGATTAACTCATTTCCTAAAGTACCCCTTACATTTAATTGCATACGACAAAAAAAAGAAAAGATGGTTAAAAATAAAACTCTAATTAAATGAAAAGTATTTTAAAGATAGTATCATTAAATATGAGATAATTAGTTAAAATTTATTTATATTTTAATCCAACACACATGTAATTTTTTGTGTGCTTATATTTCAATAAGAAAAAAGTACAATACTGTGCATGGACATTAGGGGTATGCACTATGCAGGGGCGGACGTACGTTTACCTTTGGGGGTCCTTGGCCCCCCCCTGACTTTTGTAAACCAGTAATTTTATTATATAAATAATTATAAATTATAAATCAAATAACTAAAACACTGTTGATATGCGCTTGCAATTCGATCTACAAGACATTTAAGCTAGCTAGAAGCATAATTGTCCATGCTGTGACGTCAAACACATGGAAAAATAACTTTATATTTCATAGCAATCACTGTCAATATTACTTTATACTAGTAATATTTAAATTAAATAGGTATTATAAATTATAATTATTCTAAAAGTTGAAGGTAATCCAGCTATAATGAAAAATGGCCAGCCGCACAAGTAAAATCATCATTTTTTTTTTGTTTTTATATAAGTATTAAAGTGATGATTTAATTAGACTATTAGTTGAATTCTTAATTCATTAAGTTATTATGCATACATAAATTCTCAAACATATAGAACAAAGTTCAAAGCTAAAGCAATTTTGGTTAATATTTTAATTTTTTTTGGTAAGTCTTGTCAACAAATATCACAAATCTTCTTAATTATTTTTAATAAAAAAAAACTCATAATACATGTGTTTTCTTCATTGAATTATATTTGAAAGGATTTTGTAAAGTTTTTCTAATTTTGTTGTCATTTTTGTTTAATCCATAATTTTATGAAAATTTACTATATTTTTTTACCAGTTACTTCTATTGGAGACAGTGCTTACTCTTATTCATGTCTATTATTTATTAAATTTAATTATTCTAATTTTTTATATTGATAATTGCTTATTACAAATCAAAATAAGCTTTTGGAATTTGTTAACAAAAACATACTTTGTTAACAACAGCAAACTTGGTCCCCCCAATAAATTAACTCTGGCTCCGCCCCTGGGGGTATGTATGCATCAACCGTAGCACATTCTATTAACTTAAGCTGGTTTAGTCCGAGATTAATTTTTTATAAGTTTGGATTTTAAGAATTAGACTTGATATATTTTAAAAATAGATACAAATTATATTTCGGATTATCTCAATCTACTTTGACATTCTATATTTTAAAAAAATATTTTTTTAACAATTATGTATTAATAATATTTTTTATTTAATAGCTAGTATTTTATAAAATATGATATTATATTTTTTATTTAATATTTATATAAAAAATATTTTTTATTTAATTATATATAAAATATGATATTATATTTTTAATAATATTTTTTATTTAACATTCACTTTTTAAAAATATTTTTTTAACAATTATGTATTAATAATATTTATATTAATATTTTTTATTTTTAAAAATATTATAATATATTTTTTATTTAATTATATATAATAACAAAATTAATACATTATGTTAATAAATCGAATTGATTAATTTTATTTTATATTTTATTAAGTCATGATCTGATCCAATCAAATTTTGAATCAAACAAAACCAAAAGTAAATAAATCGCTCTCAGTCTATCCCTAGTTCACCTGCAATGATACTCCAACATCAATAATAATCAAGCAATCTAAATCAAATGACCAAATAACATATACTGACAGGGCAAGATAAAAAAAAAAAAATAAAGAAAAGCAAGTAAGCAAGAACAGTATATTAGAAAGTTAAATTAAATAGCGACACTAACGTGATTCCTTAATTGAAGTCACATGAATCACCCCTTTTTGTCTGCTAACATACAAGAACCAAATCCTCAAGCAATCTCTCTCACCACCACCTTCTGTGGACTTGTCTAGTCACGCATCTCACGGCCACCATCCTCCGCCCACACCTCAAATCATCACCCACAAGCAACAAAAAGAAGCGCGTGGACACTTCAAATCATACCATATAATGTATTATAAATTTATTAATTTTTATAAAATTATCTTAAAAGTCATATTAATAATGATTTATGATTGAATAATAGTATAAAATTATTTTACATTGTCAGTACATCACCATTAAACTCTAAATTAATATACACATTTAAAGAAAGTACTATCTCTTGTCCTAATTATAAGCAACATAGGACAAATAATCGATATTAAGAAAATTAGTTAATGCAACTTTTTTTAATTAATTATACTATAAATTTAATTTTTATTCCAAAAAATACCCTTTACTTTAAGTGGTTGATATATGAATAAGTAAATGTATAGGAAATAAAGTTAATAATAAAGTAAGAATATAAAAGAAATTTAACCTTGAGTAACTTCAAAAGTCAGTGATTGTTGCTTATAATTAGGACCAAAGAAAAAGTTAATTTATTGTTTATAATTAAAATTAGAGATAGTAACATATTATACAAATTCTACGATGAAATAATCTTATTTAATTAAAATATTCTTAATAATAATAATAATACTGTACAATTACAATTATATATCTACTGATGCATTTATTCCTTAAAGATATATTTCTTGAAGATTTATTATGGTTGAAAAGTGAATCCAATAAGTAACCAGGAAATTGAAAAATATAATTTCAAAATCTTTTTGAATTGCTCATGAGATTCATTTTTCACGTGATTTTCACTATATTTATGACCCTTTTTGGTTTGAAGTACATCAGTTGGATTTTATAGTTTTAATCTTTTTGAATTTAATAAGACAAGTTTCACGTGTCAAATTAGTAAAAAATAAGTTCAAAATCGTGTTCTAAAATCGAAAACAATTATTGCTTCGGAAAGACTATTTTAAAAACATACATAATTAAATTGAATTTAAAAAAAAAATGATCAAATTGAATATAATTGAAAACATAAAGGACTAATAAAAGTATACTTTTGCCTATTCTAAAATAACAAATAATTTAAGATAAAAAATATTCCAAAAATGATAAATAAATAATACATAAAATATTGAAATTCAAAAAGACATAAAAATGTTGAAATTCATGTAATATGAGTTGTATTTCTAAACATAAAAGACTCCTTTGAATATGAATCAATAGTAATAAAAAAAGAGTGTTAAGAATATACTTTTTAACACACTTTTTTTTTGACAGAATTTTAATACACTCTTTTTAATACTACAAACTAAAGAAACAGGTTCATTTTTAAGACCTAAAACTTATAAAATTTTGTGATTTCTAATAAATTTTAATCAATGAGAGAGAATGTGTTAAAAAAACGTGTTTCTAATATTTCTTTTGATAGAATACATGAATATGATTAAATTATGAATGATATTTTATTATTGAAATTCTTTTAGGAAAATATTAATGAATATTTCAGTGTTACTACATGATATTTTGAGAAAAAGAGTCAAGTATAAATATGATATGATGTAATAAAAAAATAAATGATGAATATTAGTGAAGTATTTAATTATATAAAGATATTCTCAAAAGAGTCAAGTATAAATATGATATGATGTAATAAAAAAATAAACGATGAATATTAGTGAAGTATTTGATTATATAAAGATATTATGCAGTAACACTGAAATATCCATTAATTATTTTCCTAAAAGATTTTCAATAATAAAAAAGAATGTATTAGGGGCATAGAGTTAAAAATAAAAAAAATAAGAAATTATAGAAGCAAGTTGAATCCTTGGCCCCTGAAACTGAAAAGGCACAAAAAACGAACCATCAGAAACACAGGCAGCTAAAAACTTGGTTCCACCTTAATTATAGCTCTAACTCCACCCCTCCGCCTTTGGATCAAGCACCTCCACACTCACCACTGAAACAAAAACACAATACCAAAAAAAAAAAAAACACAGAGAGAAGAAAGATGTATCTCTCTTATCTTTCTTCTTAGTTTCTTACATTCAAGTTCCATTCATTCAAATTCTTCTCTTCTTTTTCTCTTCTTCTCTTCCATGTCTCGCACTCCCAACTACGAGTTCCAGGAATGGTGGAACAAGCAGCGCGAAAAGAACAACAACCTCGACGACACCAACAAAAAACTCCTCGACCACGCCAACTCCTCCGCCGCCGCCCCGCCGCCGCCGCAGTTCACGGCGCTCGACGTGGACTCCTCCTCCTCCGCCACCGCCGCCGCGAACACCACCACCAACCACGACCACGGCCGCTCCGTCAACAAAAAAGAACGCTCCCGGAGCGCCCGGCAGCTCTCATGGGTCTGCCTGTTAAAATTCCAGCACTTCGCCGCGTCCCTCGGCTGGCTCTCCAACGGCCTCTTCCACCTCTTCCGCACCGCGCACCGCCGGATCGCCGACTCCGCGTCGTTCCGCGGCGACACGTCGCGCCTCTACCGCGCGATCCGCGTCTTCCTCGTCGTCGTCATCGTCCTCCTAGGGTTCGAGCTCGTCGCTTATTTCAAAGGGTGGCATTTCAGCCCTCCCGATCCCAGCGACGTGCTTGGGATCATCGGCGTCGTTTACGCCACGTGGCTCGACGTCCGCGCCGCGTACCTGTCCCCGCCGCTGCAGAGCCTCGCGAATCTCTGCACTGTTCTGTTCATCGTGCAGTCGGTGGACCGCGTCGTTTTGATCCTCGGCTGCTTCTGGATCAAGTTTCGGAGGCTCAAGCCCGTGGCGAGTGTGGACTACGACGGTCCGGGGCACAGCGTGGAGGATTTTCCGATGGTGCTGATTCAGATTCCCATGTGCAATGAGAGGGAGGTAAGGAGATGTAGGTTGCTTTGTCCTTTTGAAACAATGGAATCTGTGAATGCTGATTTTGATTTTTGATGACAGTGTCGTTTTTGTTATTTGTTTGTGATCTGGTTTGTAATATATAAATAAATGTTGTGAATATGTGATGTAAATGTTGGTGATGAGCATGTTTTTATGGGTAAAGTGTAAATGTTGTGGCTTGATTGGCCTGTATTATAAAGGGTCTTTGGATAAACTTCCCTGAAAGCACTTATAGGATAAGAAAAATTAAGAAGGTAAAATGAATTGAACGTCTTCTGTAAGTTAAAATCAACTTATGCACCTAACTTCTGTAGAGATTCTCTGGTCTAATTTCTTCAAAAGTTGAAGTGCATAAGTTAATTTTAGTTTATAGGAGAAGCTCAATTCATTTTACCTTCTTACTGAGTGCTTATGGAAAAATTTATCCAAACAGGACCTTAATTAAGGGCTTACTGAATAAGTGCTTATCATAAATAAGTACTTATGTATAAGTTGTTTCTACAAAGAAATTGGGTTAAGTGCTTTTCATATAAGTTGTAAGTTGTGTTTATAAGTTATCCTGAAGAGCTGATTGAAATAGGCTGAAAACAACTTATGGACATATCATCAGCTATTTTCATAAGTTTTCCCAAGCACTTGCACAAGTATTTATATATTATAAGTCTAAAAAAATTGTAAATAAATTCTTTTAGGGACATGTAGTGTGGGCAGTGTTTGGGTTTGGGTGATTGAAGTTAGAGCTTTTGTAGCTTGGTGATGGCGAAATGTGAGGGTGTGTCTTGGAGCTTGGAGACATGGGAGTTTGGATGTTTGCTGTGACATTTTTAGTGAGGTTGGCTTAGGTGTTGAGTTTTGAATTTTGATGCTCCGTTTTAAAGAGGGAATGGGGGAGAATTGTCTTGTGTGTTTAGGGGAAGAGATTTGTCTATGTGCCGCCATTAAATGCCGCGTACCTGAAACACTATTGATCATATACAACTACTACTAGATCCTTAAACTATGTATCAACAACTACAATAGTATATTTATTCTTTTCCTAATGCTGAACTTGGGGAAGCAAGTACAGAGGCAAACTGATAGAAGCAACTAGCATGCAGCTACTTAGACCAAAATAAGAAAAAGATAAAAGATAAAAAAATAGATTTGGCTAAAACTTTTCGAGTTAATAAGAATTCTCAACATGTGCTTATACTCAGAGTATAGGAAGTGTATTTGTAGGCAGAGAATAAATGTATAATCTGAGTAAGGAATTCTTTTATCAATGATAACAAGATATTAAGATAGGTAAACACATGACCTTCAAAATCTTGCTTCTTCGAATACAGTGAATGAGTGATATGCAACTAAATGAGGTCTATGTGTGCAGAAGGGTTTTTGATGGCTTGAGTGGCTTGTGCTACGAGTCTTTTTGGGGTATATGGCATGGGCCATGTGTGGTTGATTAAAGTTAGAGCTTTGTAACTTGCAGATGCCAAGAAGGGAGGGTGGTGTCTTGGAGCTTAGAGCCATGACAGAATGGATGTTTGCAGAGATATTGCGAGACTGAGACTGGGTTAGCTGTTGGGTTTTGATGCTCCATTTTAAAGAGGGAATGGTAGAGGGTTGTTGCGTGTATGTGGTTGTTTTAGGGGAAGAAATATTCATCTCCTAATGTTCCACTTAGGGAAGCAATTACAGAGGCAAGCTTATAGAAACAACTAGCATTTGGCTATGTAGACCAAAACAATAAAAGATCAAAGAAAAAGCAATAGATTTTTTTTAACATTCATATGCTTAATTAAGAATAATACCCGGTCTATGCTTAGATACATAATTATATAAAGTGTATCAATAGACAGAATAAGTGTGAGTGGAGCAAACCTTTTATATCAAAATGATAATAAGATATTAAGATAGGTGTATATTTTTCCAACTCACATCCTACAAAAGCTTGCTTGTTTAATTATTATGTCTTCAAATACAGTCTCCTCCCATTCTTTTCATATCATGTCACCTCACTAATTTTCCTCCTCTTTTCATGTTTCTCTCTTAATACTCATATAATGAGCATCATTTTAGTTGAAAGGAGGATGTACATCTTCTCATCACCAATGTCACTAGAAGTTTCTCAGTCTTCCAATCAGCACCTTCCCATTCCCTACTCCCTAGAACATAAAACTGGCAAAGGCATTCTTCTTTATGAGCTGATCAATTATTAAAAATCTGATATCTTAATTTTTTTATCACTGTACTCTCCTTTTTTGTGATCATTACTTAATTTTTATCTTGTTGGCCTGTAGGTTTACCAGCAATCCATTGGAGCAGTTTGTATCCTGGATTGGCCAAAGGAGAGAATGCTTGTACAGGTTCTTGATGATTCTGATGAAGTAGATACCCAGCAGCTTATCAAGGCAGAAGTGCATAAATGGCAACAAAGGGGTGTTCCGATAATATATAGACATCGACTTATACGTACAGGCTACAAGGCTGGGAATCTTAAATCAGCAATGGGCTGTGATTATGTTAAGGATTATGAGTTTGTGGCAATATTTGATGCTGATTTTCAGCCGACACCGGATTTCTTAAAGAAGACAGTGCCTTATTTCAAGGTAATTTTATGCCTATAAATTAGAAGTTAAAAATACTTTTGATTTGAGTAAATATGGCAGCATATGTTTGAGTATGAAAAAGAACAGTTATTGATGTTTCATGTTTGTTATTTAGACTTAAATAAAATGCTTATAATGATTTCATGTTTTAGATTGAACGCGTCCTTAAAATTAGTCTGTAAGTTGCAGAATCTGAAGGTGCTTTAGCTTTGAGTTTTAATTTGGAGATGTTATACATGCTTTTCACACTATAAAAATTGGGATTAGTGCACTTTTGGATCTATAGGCTCTTGCATACAATATTATAACATTACCTGTAATAATCTAATTGCTAATTTAAAATCAGATTAATCATTCAGAGCAAAGAGCGACCAGCTGTACGCATGTGCAGCTATCCACCATCCTTTCATTCAAAACTGAAGTTTTGAACCATCAGTGTTTTATTTTTAACTATATCAATTTTTGTAATTGGTATTCAAGTTACATAATTTACTAATGACTAAGAAAAATTCCCATATTTTGAGGAATTCATATTTTTTGACACCCGAGTTGTGCTTAATTCATCCAAGGGTCATTATGTGCAACATATAGTCTTGGTGGTTGAAAATTTCTTTTAAATATTATTGATATTTTGTTAGGAGTTAGGAGAGGGAAGGAGACGCTAGTCAGGACAGTTAGGATATTAATTAGTCAGTTAGAGGGGGTTTGTGACAGAAAGATGATGGTTGAAAGGAAGAGGTTCATTCTGTTCTATATGGTTTGCAAATTGAGCACTTGTTTTTTGTAAAAGGAGAAATCCTTTGTGAAGGGTAAACCTTGGAGGGAGTATTCTTTCTCCTAGTTTTTGTTCAATCAATAAATCTTTCTTTGGTAAATGGTAACAAATTGGTCCAACCTGCTGGATTCGAATTTCAAAGAGAAGGACGGAGATTATGGAGTCAGGATTCACAGCCATTGACTCTTCAGTGGAATATCTCAAGAAGGTGGCCAGCAAATGCTATTCTCAGCTCTCAGAAATCAAGATGATTGAGGGAGTCAAAGAGATCAAACAGATGTTGCAGCCGTTGATGAAGAAACAAGAACAACACAAGAACCAAATGAGTCATTAGGTTTTTGTGAAGGGGTTATCCAATTGTCGTGGATTGCAGTCTCATTCTTGCAAGGCCAGCATTTTAGAGCAGGAGCACATGCTACATAAACACATGCTGCTGAATGAAGAGTTTGATTCCCATTTAATTTAGCATACCAAGAAGAGCATGGAGGGAGTGTGTCAGAATTCAGTGAAGCAGAAGCCCTTTCTTGGACAAGAAAGGTGGAGTTACCCACCTTTCATGGCAGCACTAAACGGGAAGCTATACTAGCATGAAGGGTAGCGGTTTTGAGTATGACAGTGACTCATTGCAATCTTTGGGGCCAGAAAACTAAAGTCAAGAAGGTGATTCAATGATCTAGAACCAGACTCATTGAGGTGGAGAAGAAAATAAAACTGGTGAAGCAAAATTAGCAAGTGAAACAGAGATTGAAATAGTTATGGTGGAGGAAGAAGTTGATCCACAAATGAACAGGGAGAAACACCGAACACATAGGAGAATTTGGGTTGCAAAGACCCTTTTTAAGATAACCCAATACTATAGTAAAAGAGGTTGTGAAGGAAGTCAAACAGGGGAAGGCAGCAATGGCTCACAAACTTTGGATTTTGAGTAGTCTGCTGCTAGAACTGTAGAACCGTAATCTTCATGTGGTAGGCATGCAGGTCTGAGTTTCTTGCAAACTAGTTGACTCACCACTGCCTGAACCTCTGAACTCAGATTCACCCATGGAGGATAATGGGTCATCTATGAGCGAGCTCTGGGTCTCACGTATGCTGGTCAATCTTCCACTGCCTAAACTGCTGGATTCAAGTTAAGTCTGTCAATGGGTTGGTTGAAGATGTGATGGCAACAAGGACTTCTGCAATGAAATGCAGTGTGAATGAAGAGAAGAGGCACAAAATTGGAATTACACAAATCAATCTCATTTCATGACCTGATGGGCCAAGCCCAGGCCACAAGAGAGAAGCACTGTGATTTTGTAGAAGATTGCTTTTTAGGCTTAATGGGCCATGTGTTCACTAAGGCCAGGGAGGAGATCTTGCTCATTAGGCTGGGAAATATGGATCTAATTGAAGGAAGAAGATTTGCTTCAAGGGCACACTTTGGGGCATACTTTTGCCAAAACCTCGTCTCATTGCTGACGCTTTCATGCCCAACAATCTGCAAAGATCTCATTTTGTGTTACAAACAGCATGTTTAGCAAAAGCTAAACATCCCATGACCCCATTTTGTGCACCTAAAACAGAGCTCTAGAATTCCAGCCTTGAGGACAAGGTTGAATTTCAAGAGGGTGGTATTTTTGTTGCCAAAGAAAGATTTTATTAATTAAACAGAAAATAGGAGAAAGAATTCTCCTCCTCCAAGGATTTCTACTTCACAAAGGATTTTTCCTTTCGTAAAGAGCAAGTACTCAACTTACAAACAATAGAACATAGTAGAAAATGCTTATTTATTACTAAGTCCCTTTAAAAAATTCTTTTTGGGTCCTGTAGTAAGCATCTGTCTAACCGTTTTTCCTCTTGTTTTGCTCTAACTGAAGGGAAAGGATGATTTGGCATTAGTCCAGGCCAGATGGGCATTTGTAAACAAGGATGAGAACTTGCTTACAAGATTGCAGAACATCAATTTGTCTTTCCACTTTGAGGTCGAACAACAGGTGAATGGTATCTTCCTTAACTTCTTTGGTTTTAATGGAACTGCTGGTGTCTGGAGAATAAAGGCCCTTGAGGAGAGTGGTGGTTGGTTGGAGCGAACAACCGTTGAAGACATGGATATTGCTGTTCGTGCTCATCTCTGTGGATGGAAGTTTATATTTCTCAATGATGTTAAGGTGCACTATATTTCAAATTTTGGTGCCTCATCATAAATTATTTAGAGTTTAATATGACTATTTTTCTTCTTGCAGTGCCTTTGTGAACTTCCAGAGACCTATGAGGCATATAAGAAACAACAACACCGCTGGCATTCCGGCCCAATGCAATTGTTTCGCCTGTGTTTTCTTGATATACTTCGTTCAAAGGTATTGAATTCAGTGCATGTTTACTTTCCAGAGCAGTTGAATTCTTTTAAATCCTGGAAATTATCATTCTGTTATTGTTATATTGTTGTTGTTGTTGTTGTTGTTGTTGTTATTTCATCAGAATATAAATATAGTTTGATCCTTTTCAGTATTTTAACTTCTGAACTATGTTATCAAATTGTTTTTCAATGAGAATATCCAATTCTTGGTTGTGAAATTTGAATTGTTGTTGCATAAATTCACTTAGAAGCATACGCACATCATGAAGGTACCTGTTGTGGTTATTATTAGCATAGTTTAAAACATGAGAAGATAGATTAACATAAGAAGGAAAGTGCCTACTTGGTGAGTTGATGGTATGAAATATCAAATTTATGCTATTAGGCAACATAAATATTTTCTGCTGATTTGTTTCAATGACAATATGATTGTTAAGTAGTTTACTTACTAGTAAGCTGAGGAAGGAATAAGTAGTATTTGTTAATGTTCCCAATCAGTTACATGAATTATTGATCTCTTGTATGCTTCTATTATAATATGTAGTATGTGTTCATCTTTCTTGAGAAGACATGCAAGGGGTTAAAACTTAAAAGCTAGAATCCACCAATTGTCTGCTACAAGAATGTGAAGTCGACCTTGCTTCATGCCTTGGTCTGAGTAATAATGCTCATGATGTGCTTGTAGTAGGATAACATCTGGTCTGCCTTAAGGTCAGACAGAGCTCCTAGTGGCTCCAGTAATGTATTTTAGAACTGTTAAGTTCCTCCAGCCCCAATCTTCTACACACTCTTATCTTTTTTTTAATAATAATAATAATAATAATAAAAATTTGACTATCTCCTTCTGAAGTGATGACATTTGAAAGTATCTTGTAAAATCATTAGACATTTCTCATAAAGCTGTCAACTGTCTACTACTCACTCATTACCTTTCAGTCAAGCCTTTAGGAATTTAAAATCCAAATGGATATGGGACGGGATAAATGGTAGCCTGTGATGTGTGACACAAGTTCCACACTCGAGCTAAAATATAACTAGGTTCCTTAAATTATATTAGTATAAGAATCTAGGTCATTCTTCCAAGAACAGATTGAATTTCTAATCCAATTAAAAGGCAGTTACGTGTTGGAGGAGGAGGGTTGTGTTCAAATCAAGAAAACCAAGAAAATCAAGATAAAAATATAATTGTAGATCTCTGTTTCATCTTTGCTGGCATATAAAGAGCACCAATATCAAATCTACAACTCAAGTCATGGCTAAAACATTGAAGTAATGTCAATATACAAATGCTGAAAAATTGCTTCAAAGCCCAATTCATCCCAATAATTAAAATTAGCATTAAGATCACTTAATTAAAACCCACAACATTGTTATAGCATCTACATTAGGGTAGTGGAATAATGGAGTGCAGGCATATTAAACATTATTTTTCTCACAATTTTTTTTTCTTTACATTAGAAAATACTATTTAAATTCTGTACGAAACTTTTGTCTGTTGAAACACTCATATACTAAAGATATGCTTAAACAATTATTTGTACTGTTATTTGTCCACATGTTGCACTGTAGGGAATACTAACTCATTTTTGTCATCCATTTTATTCAAATAATTTGACTTCTATGATGTTAATTCCATTTGTACCAGGTTAGTTGGGTAAAGAAGGTCAATTTGATATTTCTTTTCTTCCTCCTGAGGAAGCTTATCCTGCCATTTTATTCATTCACCCTATTCTGCATCATTCTTCCTTTGACCATGTTCCTTCCCGAAGCTGAGCTCCCAGCCTGGGTTGTTTGTTACATTCCTGGAGTCATGTCCCTCCTAAGTGTTCTCCCAGCTCCACGGTCATTTCCATTTATAGTTCCTTACCTTCTATTTGAGAACACTATGTCAGTAACTAAATTTAATGCCATGATATCTGGATTATTTCGCTTTGGAAGTTCTTATGAGTGGGTGGTTACGAAAAAGTTGGGAAGATCGTCAGAGACAGATTTGGTTGCCTTCGAGAAAGAAGCTGAACCTCTAATGCGATCTACTAGTCTTCATAGATCATCCTCAGATTCAGGCATTGAGGAACTAAGCAAACTAGAACTGTCAAAGAAAACCGGGAAAACCAAGAGAAATCGTCTCTTCAGGAAAGAACTTTATCTTGCATTTATTTTGTTGACTGCCTCAGTTAGAAGCTTGTTATCTGCCCAAGGAATTCACTTCTACTTCCTATTATTTCAAGGGATAAGTTTTCTGGTTGTTGGTCTTGATTTGATTGGAGAGCAGGTTAGTTGAGGTCCAGATTTTTTGGATTTTTAGTGCATACAAAACCTCTCAGATCCTCATTGATAAAGGTCAGAATGACCAAACCTTAAATCCATCCCTGAACATATTGATTTGAGCCTAAGCTGTTCAGTGGTTTTTGGCTCCCAATTAAAGCAAATCAGTTGCTGCTTGACGCCAAACTTGCAGTTCTGTTTGTTTTTGGTGTAAAGACTTATGCCTCATTGTTGTTGCCAAGTCATATGCCTTAAGTTACATAAAAGTTGTTTCAGTTCCTAATGGCAAAACGTATCAACACTTTGTTAAAAAAAAGGGGGGTAAAACATTCCTGACCTATAATGCCATTATACAATTACTTGCCTGCCTGAACTGAAAAGGTGGAGATTGTTAGATTATAACATTTGTTATTCTTTTTTCAATATTGACAAAGTGTACAATCACATAGTTTCATTGTGTCGTTGCTCAATTTGTATTTGTTATCAGGCAGTGAGGTTTTTGACACACCTGTCAACAAGCATGTTTTCATCTTTTCCTTATTAATTTTATTGGTTGTCTTTATCATAGTGAATTTTGTACTTGATTATGATTGTGAAACTTTGAGCCTTGTCAATGGATAACCTCAAATGTTACCTTTTTGATAAAGTAAGCTCATCTATAAATAAGTTGTAAATGTATGGCCATAGTCAATATCAAAGTTGTGCTGGTTTTACAAGCATATGTGCAAGAGAGGATCTCTAGCAATCACAGATGTATCTTTTGATCGGTCAAGGTTATAAAATAATAGATTGGTGCTACTCAGCAAGAGTAAAAAATATAGAAATTTAACAAAATCCATCTAAATTCAAGGATGGTTATAGAATAAGAAAAAGTGCGGGTAAAAGAGTCAATAAGCATACCTATCATTTTTGTCTAAATTTTGTGGCCTGTTATGTATTTTCCGTAGTTAAAAATCCAAGATTTCTCCATTGACTTAATATTTCCTTTTGGTTCAACTGTTCAAGTAACGGAAGTGGCTTAAATCAATTTTCATCTATTAGGGGCATATGAAATACGTAACCTAAGCAAACAACTTATTTTTAATGGTATATAAAAGCTTAATAGAAAATACTGTACCAACGTGAATTCAATATATGTTTGCTCTTACTTTGTCAGCAAAGTTAGGATGGAATTTGGTTCATTTTTATGTCATGAATGAGTTACCATTTAGAGGTCCACGACAGGAAGTGTATACGAAGATACCTCTAGTTGGAGACGTTTTCAAGTTGAATTCGGATTACAGAAGATGATTCGAAAGATTTACTCTCTCTATATTAATATATTAATAGAATATATTAAAAAAATAGAGATAATTATTCTCCACTCAGGTTATGCTTTATTGTTGTCACAATAATAATACATCATTTAAGAAATTTTGACTTCTTAAAATTTGTAATATAACTTTCTACTAGGTGCTTGATGATCTACTATTATTCATAATATTTAAAACACATATTAGATGAATGGTTCAAATAAACTTGAACCAAATAACTTTCATAAGAACTTAATTTAATTTATTGAGATACAAATATTATCTACACATTCTTGCATATTTGTGATAGGCAAGTATAGATAGATTGAAAATAAAGAAAAATAAAATTAGAAATATCGAATTGAAGTACTTATCTTAATCAAACATCTAAATAATGCATATTTTAAATATCACTAAACTAAATTTACATGTACATTAAAACTCATGTAAAAAGATAATTATCTTTATTCTTTCTCTGCAACGTGGATATATCTCAATATCTACTTCTCTGTCACCATTGGCAAATGCCTCGAGGATCAACATTTGTTGCTGCTTCAACTAAAGAACAACCTCATATTCAAGCCTGAACATTCCAACAAACTGAAGTTGTGGAATCAAAGCATTGATTGCTGTAATTAGAGTGGTGAAACCTGAGTGGAGAATTCACCACTGGTGGATTTGATGATTCAAGTGTTGTTTTCACTTTTCAACATCTTCAAACCTTAAGAACAAGTAACACAGGCTTATCTGGAGACAACAAGTATAATACAATTAAATAAAATGTCACAAAATAAGATAAGACCACTTCAAATATGAAATCCCTCTACCAGCTATACAAAAAATACCTCTTAAATGTTTACAAATAGTATTTGTTTTATAAGGTTGAAAGCATCATAATTTTTACAAGATTCCAAAGAAGGATTGCCCTCATAAGGTGAGCAACTATAGACCTATATTTCTGATAGGGTGCATGTATAAGGTGTTGGCAAAATTTTTAGCCAGCAGACTGAGGGGAGTCCTGGAGCATGTGATAGATGATTCAGATTCGCAATCAGCTTTCATAAAGGGGAGGCAAATTTTGGATGGTGTGCCAATTGCAAATGAATTGGTGGATGATGCAAAACGAAGTAATACGAATATGGCCCTGTTTAAAGTTGATTTTGAAAAGACATGACTCAGTAGATTGAGAGTATCTTGATTGGGTGATGGGGAGGATGGGGTTTCCAAGGCAATGGAAACAATGGATAAGCAAATGTCTGTCTATTGTTTTAATCTCAGTATTGGTGAATGAAAGTCCCACAGTGGAGTTCATTGTTGGGAGGGGGTTGTGACAGGGTGATCCATTATCCCCCTTTCTCTTCTTAATTGTGGCAGAAGGTTTGAGTGTCATGATGCATAGGATGGTGGAGCATAAATTATTGTTGGGGATACAGGTTAGTGGTTGGATAAGCTAATTTCACATTTACAATTTGCAGATAATACACTCAAATTTTGTAAAGGGTGCAGGCAAAACATCTTGGCAATGAAAGCGGTGCTTCAACTTTATGAAATTTTCTCTGGCCATGAAGTCAATTTTCACAAAAGTCTCTTGGTGGGGGTTAATATGGAGGATAGTTGGTTGAGGGAGCGACTTTACTTTTGAATTGTAAGGTGGGACACTTGCCAATGAAGTACTTGGGATTGCCTATATATTGGGGCTAACCCAAGGAGAAGATCAACATGGGAACTAGTAGTGCTATCCATCAGGAAGAGGCTTTCATCTTGGACAAGCAAGAATTTGTCTTTTGGTGGTAGATTGGTCCTTCTTAGATCAGTGTTATCGACAGTTCTGGTATACTGCCTTTCCTTTTTCAGAGCTCCATCAGGCAGTGTTTTAAAAACCGGACCGGACCGGCCGGTCCGACCAGAACCCGGTGGTATAACCGGTTCGGTTCGATGATAGGATCGGATATGTATCTGATCCGGTACGACCCGGGTTGAACCGGCCGGTTTTTACAAAAAACCGGTGACCCGGCGGGTCTCTGGTTGAACCGGGTTGTAGTGTAATTTTTTTTTAAAAAAAAGTGCTAAAATGATGTGTTTTTATTTTTTTTATGTGTATGAAACTTATTTATGGACTTTTATTGTCATGATTATTGGTTGTTATTTCTTATTTGGAATATTAGGTACTTTATAATGACAATAATTTTAAATTTGGAGTGTTAAATTATTAAATTATGTTAGTTATATTATATTTTTAAATTTTTTTAATATATACCTAGTCAAACCGGTCCGACCAGTGATCTACCGATCCGACCAATGATCCATTAACCCAGTACCTCGGCCGGTTCGATGACCGGTCCGGTTCGGTTCTTAAAACATTGCCATCAGGTACCATTGCTTAAATTGAATCTATTTTTAAAAAAGCTAGAAAGGTACAAGTGGAGACTGTATGACACTTGTTTGTGGAATGTGATTGGGCATCACAAGTGTGGAGGGGCTATGTTAGTAGTCTCTGCGACGTTTCAAAATGATGTGGTGGGTCATTTCCAATAGTTTCAAGGCATAATTAGGAGTGTTGGGGGTGATACATATGGTGGACAGTCAATTTGGTTTGCAGTAGTATGGGCTCTATGGAATCACAGGAACAACATGATTTTTAAATCAAAGGATATGCGTCCTCAATAGGTGCTGGAGAAGGCCAAACTATCAGCATGGAGTTGATTGAAAGATAAGAAGAAAGGGTTTCTATACCTGATGTCTTGTTGTCTATCCAACCCAATGAGATGTTTATGAATGCAGTGTGAACTTATGGGTGGAGTGTAAATATTATAATAATAACGTTAAATATTATATTAATAATTATGTCCAAATTTATTTATTTTTAAATTAGTTATTTTAAAATATGTTTCATGAACAATAATAATTAAAATTAGTAATTTTATAAAAATGTAGTTAAATATAAGATGATTCATAATATTTTATTTTAATTAATAATTATAGATAAAAATTAAAAATAAATAAAAATTAAGTGATTAATCTGTAAGAAAAAAATTGAAAATTGAAATGACAATACAAAATATTAAAGTTTTTATTGATTAAATAACTTTGATAACCTTGATAACCACTTGTTTATATATTATTCCAAAGGCTTATACACTTTAATAATTTATGCACTAACAATATGAAAAGTTTTTTTTATACTATCATTTAATCATAAATTGTCATGTATAATAAATCTGTTGAGTCTTACAATAATAACTACCTTACAAGTCATACTTACCATGATTTATGATTTGTTGATAGTGTAAAGTTTTTAACACTAATTAACAATGTACAAAAACAAACTCTTACAAAATATAAAATAATGTATTATATGTTAGCAATATAATTTTTTTAATATTTTGTTTATCATGACACTGTATAAATTTAAGGTTAAATTATTATAAATTATTTATTTCATTCAATTATTTTGTTGTAATTAGAAATAAAAACAAATGATGAGAGGTACTATAGTGAATACCTCTCAAATATTGAATTGTTGAATACATTGTTAGTGTGAAGTGTACTAAATGTTTTGTTTATGAAAGATATTCTATAATGCAATTTCTCTACTTTTAATAACTTATTTTTGAAAAATAAAATTGTTTAATATTGTTTCTTCTCAATTTTATACAAAATTATATAAATTTAACTATGTTGTATAATCTTCTATATATATAAAAAAAACTATGTTGTATAATCTAAGTAGCATAACTTTAATTTTAAACCAAGTCAACATTTGTAATTCTATAATTTTTTAAAATTATTATTTATTGATTGAGTATATATTTTAATTTATTATTTTTCATATAAAAAACATCTATGGACAAAAAATGAAAAAGAAATGTTTGATCATGTTTTTTTTCCTTACATCATATTGATTATATGAGTGTGAAATCGCGTAAATGTGAAATCACTGGCAATATTATTATGATTATATATTATAAAGTTAGACCCATATCTTCATATCTGACTCAGTAGGTTGGGGGACACTTGTGGTTTCTAACCCAGGACAAAAAAAAAAAATCCTCATATCTTTAATGATTATAGAGTTAAGTTAATTATTTTATATTTTCTCTTTTTTAAATGTTAATAAATATGAAATATATAATTTATAAGAAAATATTTAATAAGTTACTTTAATAGATCATAGTATTTGATATATTTTATTTTATAATGATAACCTCATGAAAAAATAGACAATTAACATGCTTAATTTTAATAAAAATATACATAACATTTAAAAAAAATCATTTTCAATGAATTATTTATAATAAATTATAAACTGATATAATTTTTATTTTTTAACATATTTTTATATTTTTATACATCTAGTGAAATATTATATTAATAGTGATTCATAAATGTTGATTGAAAAACTACTAAAATGATTAAGGAAATTAAAAATCTTCTTTGATTTGATAAATAATTAAGAAGAAATAAACATTGATTTAATTTGATATAATATCTCATAAAACACATGCTAAAAAAAACAAACTAGATATTCCATGAATTAATGATGAAAATGAGACAATGTATCATTTTTATCTTAATTTCAATAATTAGGAGTCAGATGTATAATAATACGATACAATGATTATGAGTAAATTCAAGTCTTCATTAACATATGTTCTTCTAAATTACAATGTATTTATGTTCAAGAGAAAAATTCACAGTCTAATTGTATTGGTTTTCTTATTTTACTATCTAATCAACTTAGCTATATATAAATTCAATTTAATACGATTTCATCTAACTAGGCACCATTTAAATTTGATTTTTATTTATTTATTTTTAAAAAATACTTCATCCGATTTTTAATATAAGGCACTTTAGATATAATCACACAAACCAATAAAAATAATTAATTCAGTTGATTTTATTGATTTTTTTTTAAAAAAATGTTACTAATGTACCAATTTTACCCTTATTAATAATCATTAACTTGTTATGGGTGATGTGAAAACATTAAAATTAAAGTTTAAGGAGGCATTTATTTCATGTGGAAAAATTTATCCATCCTACCTTCAGCCAATGTTGAATCCCAACAAAGGGGTAAGGAAAATTTATTCCCATGGGATAGGAATTCGTCTTCATAAGTAAAAATCCAGATATACCCTTTTCCACACAAATTTCATTCATGCATCTTGTACCAATTTATTTAATTATGCAATTTCATTTACCGCCAATTTCATTCCCTCTCAATGCTACTTCGTGAGTAAATCTCATTCACGTTTTCATACTTGCATGTTTCCTTTCCTCCATTGCTCCTCTCTTTTAATAGGTAATTATTGCTCCTCTTTCAACAGGAATCACCGAATTAAGGAAGGGGGTATGATATTCTCTTTCAACAAGTATGCAATATGTGTATTCATATGTCTAAAAAATTAGAGTTAAAAATTCAATTTTTTTTCTGAGTCACAAATCATTTTCCATATGTTAACCCACCATATTGTTTCGTCTCTACACAGATAAATCGTTAAAAACTTGTTTAGCATTTATGCAGAGATAGAAATTGTGAGGTTTCTGCGCATGGGTTAAATTTGGTAAAAAAAAAAAAAATCTTTAACACAATTAGTATATTTTAGTAATTATAATATATATTCCCAGGAAAAAATATCTCAACCAAACACATGTTTTAATTATTCCTGGGAATATAAAAAAATTCTTAACCATTTTTAATAGATAACCAAATACATTTTTTAATAATACCCAGGAATAACATTCCTGTTGCAACCAGCGTCACGGCGGGATAGCGAAAAAATATAAGTTTAAAAATGAGGAGTTGCCACCATAGTTTAAGGAAAACAGAAAAACCTTATAATGATCTTCGAAACCAAAAACGGGCCCGGGGGTCAATTACGCATAGGGAAGATATTAACACTCTACGACATCGTCCTAAGGCGGTTACCTCTAATTAATTAAGCAAATTATTTACAACTTTTTAAAAATATTTATCTCATCCAAAACTAATTAAAAAGAAAAAATAATGACAAAGATTTATTTTATTTATTTTCATGAAGATTAATTTTATTATTATTATTATTATTATTAGGAAAAAAAGAGTTAATATTTGTTTTTATCTTTTTTAGCTCAACAGGAGTGGTCCCCTGCTCCTACGTATCTCCAGGTGCAATGGAGAATTCAGAGTTACGTAGTTCTTTTATAGAAAATATTTGTATGTTGGCATTTTTAATTTTGTGATTAGTTTTTATGTTTTTTTTTATTTCTGGATTTTTTTTATTTTTGTAGCAAATTAATTTGACTTAATAGTGCTAATTTAGAGAGAAGTTTTAAAACATCAAACCGTCATGGTTATGTCCCCCAAAACCTCAGGATTAAGAAGATATCACATCCAATTAATCTTTTCTCTAATAAATATTTTGTTATAATTCATAAACTATGTTGATTAAATTATAAAATACTTATATTTAGGATTGTATTATTATTATTAGAGATAAATTATGGTAAAAAAAAATATTAGAGAGAAATTTTAAAACATCAAGCCGTCATGGCTTAAGTCCCAAAACCTCAGGATTAAGAAGATGTCACATCTAATTAATCCTTTCTCTAATAAAGATTTTGTTATAATTCATAAACAATTTTGATTAAATTATAAAATACTTATATTTAGGATTTTATTATTATTATTAGAGAGAAATTTTAAAACATCAAGCCGTCAGGGTTTATGTCCCAAAACCTCATGATTAAGAAGATGATTATTTTGGTAAAACTAGTTGATAAGCTAGCTGGAAGCTTATAAGTTATAAGCTAGCTGGAAGCTTATAAGTTATAAGCTAGGAGCTGAAAAGCTGGAAACTTATAAGCTAGCTGATTTAATTGAAAGTGTTTGGTAAGATTAACTGATAAGCTAGCTGATAAATGTCAAATGACGTAAAAAGATATATTTATTATTTCTAATATTTGAACTTATCATCTTAAAAAGTAGGACACTAATTTTGTAATATAAAAGAATAGTAAAGATTAAGTGATTTTACTCATATTGTTTAAAATCAATTTTTCAATAAACTAATATTGTTTTAAATCAAAATTTTCCTTATTTTTTGAAAAAAGTAGAATTAAATTAAATAAACTTATATTGTTTAAAATCATTTTTTTAATATTTAATCTTTATTTATAGTATTATTTTAAAACAAAAACATAAAAATTGTTGTTTCTTTATAATTTTGTTTTTTTAATCAATTTTTGTATAGTGACAAAATATTTTAAATAAAAATGAAAAATAAATAATGTATTAATTCATTAAAATAAATAGTTTAACATTAAACAAAATAATAAAAAAAAGTAGAATTTCAAGTTTCATAATAACTAAGAAAATAAATGTCATCTAGTATTTTTAAGAATGTTAAAATAGGTAAAAGGGTTTTTAAATTGAATAAAAGGGTAAAAAAGAATTTCAAATAAATTAATGAGGATAAAATTGAGAAGAAAAAAATGCTAGTAGCTTATAAGCTAGCTTATTTCCATAAGCTACTCCAAGTAGCTTATGAAAATAAGCTACTTAAAGCAGCTTATGGAAAATAAGCTACTAAAATAAGCTCGTGTACCAAACAAGCTTATTTTGGTCAAAGTAGCTTATAAGCTGGTCAAAGAAGCTTATAAGCTCTTCAAAAGCCTTACCAAACACACTCGATGTCACATCCAATTAATCCTTTCTCTGATAAAGATTTTGTTATAATTCATAAACCATTTTGATTAAATTATAAAATACTTATATTTAGGATTTTATTATTATTATTAGAGAGAAATTTTAAAACATCAAGTGGTCAAGACTAGTGCCTCAAAACTTCAAGATTAAAAAGATGTCACATCCAATTAACCCTTTCTTAAAGATTTTGTTATATTTATGATTGAATTAATCAAGGGATAAACTTGAGTACACCAAGTTGTCACAACTTGTATCTTCAAAATTTCGGAAGGTAAAAAAGATGTCACATCTAATCAACCTCCTTTTTTAACTTGACAATTTCATTTATTTAAAATTATTTTTTAGTCAAATTGCAAATTATGAAAATTTTAAGACACATTTTGCTAGGATTTTATTAGTATTACCTTTAGGGGGCGTTTGGTACAAGGAAAATTTTTAGTTTCCTGGGAATCTTAAGTTGGAAATGTTTATTTTCCATGTTCGGTTTGTTTTTTAAAAAATAACATTCCAGTAAACAATGTTTCCTGGAAATATTTTTGGCTAAATTCCCCCCCAAAAAGATTTGCATGGGGAGGTGAGAATCTAACTTTTCTGAGTTAAAAAATAAGTTTTATTACGACAAATTTGTTTTGTTCCGTTACTCTTATTAAATCATTTAATGTGATAAATAATTAAAACTTGTGGTAAAAATACTTTGTTAGTCTTTTATTTCTAGAAAACTTAATATGACCAATCAAATAAATTTATTCATTTCTAGGAATCATGATTACCAGAAATAATGATTTCTGAGCATGAAAAAACTTTCCTTATATCAAACGTCCTCTTAAATCATTATAAGAGTAAAACCTGTACACTAAAGACATAATTTTTAAATAGTTTGAAACTTAAATTTTTTAAATGAAACATAATAGCAAGCAGATCCAGTTTAACATTTAACATAATAAAGTAATAAAAATATAATAAAAAAACAAATTGATAATAAATCACTCACGACACAACATTTACTATTATACATATCCAGCCTAAAACAAAATCGAAGTAAACATAAAAGGTTAAAGAAAAGATAGGAAGGAAAAGAAAAAGAAAAATAAACACGCAGGGACTTTAAAACACATGTAACAAAACTTAAAGAAAACAAAACAAATCATAATAACAAAACAAGACATAAGAAAATAAGCAACTGTGATAAAAACATTCAAACTCAAATGAAGCATGAAGCATCCAGTAAGGAAAAAGTGGACCTCGAAAGCATAAAGCATGAGAAAGTAGAGGAATGGTGCTGCGCAAGAGGTTCATGGTTGTTATTTAACTCAGGTGGTGGCATAGAGAGTTCAGAGTGGTGTGGTGCTTGGCTGGTTCTGTCATGATGTAGAGGCCATGGCCAGGTGCGGCCCTAAGGGCGGTCGAGGTGGACAACCGTCTAGGGGCCCATTTTTTTAGGGGCACCAAAATTTTTTATTTAATTTGTATAATATTAAAATAAAAATTTATATAATTAAAATTAAAATCATATAAAAATTAAAAAAACTCATTGGTCATTAGTCAATTAATTTTTTTTTATCCACAGGAATCGAAGACAGTACTAGAGGGTTTACAATACTCACATACCCTGGTCAACCAACTAAGCTATACCCACTTAGTCAATAGTCAACTGATTATTTATTAGTGATGTTTGCAACTAAAATTTACTCATAATTTTGGAAAAATCAACTAGTGATGGTGTAATTTATGCACAATAAATGTTGTACACAAAGAGGAAAGTGTGAATGTGAAAAACATTATTATTATTTTTTATTTCTCACAACGTGAATCTCTTTTACTCTCAATGTAACAAACACCTTGAACTTTATCTCTTTCTTTCTAATATTTTCATCTTTGATCTCTCTCTAATCAAACAAAAACAAATTATTAATGATTTTGAAAAAAAAAATACAAGAAGGACAATATTTAAACAAGGGCATCATTTTCTCGGTTTGCCCAGGACACAAAAATAAATCAGGACCGGCTCTGGCCATGGCATGGATGATGTTGTGAGAGTTGGTGTTATCTAACAATATGAGGTGTATTTTTTGTGAGGCAATTTGCAAATGGTCTGCTACGGAGGCTCAAAGGGAAGGGTTGCCATGGCTTCTGTGTTGTGCTAGTTAGAAAAGGAAGGGCTGAGTGTGAAAGAAAATGTGAGTGAATGAGAAGTGGTGAGTGTATGCACAAGAGGAAGTGAGTGGGAATGCTTGAGAAAAGAGAGCGGGTGGGTGTATGTTGAACTAAAAAGATGGAAGAAGATGGATGAGAAGTCCGAGAGAGTGTGTGTGAAGAAAAGAATGATAGTGAATATGAAGTTGTGAGTGAGGCTTGTGCGTATATATTTGAAGAGACGAGAATGTGTAAAGGCTTTTTGTGTGTGCTGTGTTATGTGAGTGGTTTGGGAGTGTGTGTAGCTTTTTGTTTGCATGTGGGGACAAAGCATGACATTCTCTGAAGAAGAGGTTGTTGTTTAGGGAGGAGAGTCGTTGCAATGTTTGGATTTAAATAGGCAAAGACAAGCCAAAAGAGTGCATGGCTCTAAACCAAAAACAAACATTGTGCTCAGCCTTTTTTGTTCTAGCTCTTTTTATCTTTTTATCTTTTATCTTGTTTTTTTTTTTAAATCTGACTTTCTCTCTTTTTTTTTTTTTACTATTTTATATTTTTGTATTTCCTTTTTTTTAAATCTATTTGAGTTGCAAATTGGAAATGGAAAAGAAATAAGACTAGATTTTGTGTCACAACAAAATTAAATGATTATTTTTTTCCTTTTTCTTTCTTTCTATTTTTCAATTTTCTCATTTTTTCAATTATTTTTGTTTGCCCAGACAAAATTGGGTATTCATAGTTGTTAAACATTTTGATTGATTTGTGCTTCTACCAAGTGGTTAAACTTTGAGGTATAGTTTCTGCTTGGTGGTTAAGCCTTTGCCTTATGCCTTTGATGATTTTAGCTTCTGCCTTGTGTGGTGGTTAAGCTTTGTTCATGTCATTTTCAGTGGTTGTATTTCCGGCATTTTTTCATTGTATTTTCTTTAGTTTTACATGCACTTGTATTGTCATCCAAAGCTGGAAGTGTTGTGTACACCTTCCAGTTTGCGGGGTGCTATTAGAGATATAGGATATTAGTACTATTAGTATTGGCTATATAAAACACAATGTACTCAAGTAAACTCGATTTTCTCATTTGAGTAAATCCACTTTTTAGCTTTATCACTTTTCTCTTTTTTTCTCCCTTCTAAACCATGAATTCTAACACACCCAACTGCAACGGAACCATCCCTTTCATCTAACAACCCAGTGGCTCCTTTGCTAATCCCTCGCAAAAGGTATTTGCGACGCATTTGCGAGGTATTAGCGAGGGAATGTTTCATCGCTAAATTCAATTCGCTAATTAGCGAGGGAAAACTTTTCTCGCTAATCCTTCACTATTTCCGTCACTATCCCTCGCAAATTGCCTCATTAATTACATGGACCAACATGGCCAATTCCCTCGCTAATTAGCGACTACGTTCCCTTGTTAATCCCTCACAATGTTTCTCTCGCAAATCCTTCGCAACTCCCTCACAAAAGTGTCGGTCGCAGTTCCGTCACCATTCCCTCGCTATTCCTTGCAAACATCCCTCGCTATACCTTCATAAATCCCTCGCAACATAGCCCCGCTAATCCCTCGCCAAACCCTTGCAAATTACCCTACTCTATTCCGTCGCCATTCCCTCGCTATGAGTTATCGAATGTCCCTCGCGAATCCCACGCTATTCCCACGCAAATTCCCTATTAAATTATTTTTTTAAAATTTAATTTGTTATTAAAATTTATATGATTACAAAATACAAAATATGCCTTTATATTCAAAATTTAACAAATAAATATCTTGTATCAAATAACATACATCAAATAAAAAATGTAACAATAATTGAATTTAAATAAGAGACATGATTTAATCAAACTAAAGTGAAATAGCATCATCATTTTTTATGTTCTCCAATCTTCTTAAGTTGGTTGAACGGTCAGTGTCTCTACGGCAGGCAATATCTCTGTTTGAATGAAATGCATCCACTCTTGCATCTCTGTTTGAATGAACTGCATCCACGCTTGCATCTGGGCCTGCATTTCTGTTGCACCTCATATGTGTTTGCAATAGAAGGAACATGTGAATTAATTACTTTTTGTTGAAATCTTTTTATTGCTTTCTCACAATGAATGGAACCTGCAATTGTGAACAGAGAAGGATAAGGATTTGTTACACACCCCTCTAATCTAAGGAAAATTGTTAACCAAAAACATTGACCTTGTGTACTCTTATAAGTTGTAGACCAAATTTCCAAAGAAAAATGGTAATTATAATGAGGATAAGCAGTTGCATACCAAATTCGTGTGACCATCCTATTATTAGCTTTTAAGAGTGTTGGAGAAAAAGTTAATGCAGTTAGCAAACATAGACAGACAAGCTCCTTGGGAAGTTATATAGATTTTGAATAATTTCAATAAGGATCTTTATCCTGTCAAAGTTTAAAAAGCATAACAAGTTATATAGATTTGGAATAATTTGAATAAGGATCCTAGTTCGTGTCAAAGTTATAATATCTAAAGTGGCAAATGCAAATAAGTATTTTATAATACCGATTAACAAAATAAAAATTATAAGATGTAAATATATCTAACTAATGTGATTAAGGCATTTCATTAACCGAAAACTTTTAAAATATAATTGATTGCACATGCAATGAGAACAAGATCTATCTAATCGGCTCCCCTTAATCTGTGAAGAACATGCTACTAACAAGATCTATCATAAGCTCATTACTTTTGCAACCAATTAGCCATGTTGAGTGGCAGATTATTGGTAACTAGGAGGGCCACATGTCCATATATGTGTGTGATAGTGAATGTGGTGGAGGTATATGGCTTCATATGTATAACTTACGTTATATATATCTAGAACCAAAAG
Organism: Pueraria montana var. lobata; assembly: GCA_026413185.1. Classification (NCBI taxonomy): domain Eukaryota; kingdom Viridiplantae; phylum Streptophyta; class Magnoliopsida; order Fabales; family Fabaceae; genus Pueraria; species Pueraria montana. The sequence goes on from CM048653.1 coordinate 14,703,609, forward strand.
TTTATATAAAAAAGTTATCTTTATTAGTAAAATAGTATAATAATAAAATTGTCTTTATAATAGTAAGATTTTCATGCATATACTGTAAAATTAATATGATAAAGTTCAAAAATGAAACTGTAAAAGAATTTATGACTTTTTAAGGAGGAAGCTAGTTATAAAAAAAAAAATACGCAATGTATATCACTGTCCAATAGAACCCAAGTTCAACTATCATGCAACTCAATTTCAATTGTGAAACAAAATCAAAGGAGTAACCAATGTTATTCATGACTTCCATGACTTATACTCTGGACCATAAAATAAAATTTTCGATCCCATCTGTCCATGACTTATTCATGTGAAACAATTTTGTTTTATTTTTAGAAAAGGCACATTGTAATGAATAAGGAACACAATAAGTTAATAGTAGTTTCTCACTTTCAAGTATTGGTGACATCCAATTTTTATCAAGATTTAAGAATTTGAAACACATATTGAAATAAAGGAAAACAATTGCATATTCTAACCATCATTCTCATAAATCAACGAATCTCATGATTATCAATGACTAAAAAGAATAACAGCCTACATAATGTCAATGAACATGAACATCTTAAATTAAGGATGAATGCTTAGCACCATGTATGACAAGAAGCCACAACAACAAAAAATTCTCAATCTCCAATTTTACTAGTCTTCATAATAATAGGTGCACAGTCAATGATAATGAATTATTTCAATCAAATTTAACCTTGAAAGAATATCCAACAGTACCAAGATACTTTTGGAAGGGGAAGTTCAAACCTGGGTAGAACCAGTGTCATGATTTTCTATAAAAGTAATAGCATGAGATGGCCACTGTACTACTCGGACTCAGCACTCCACCGAGTAGTCGAGCTGGTCGAGTAGAAACTTACTCGGACTCGGAAAATAATAACGAAAACAACAGTCTTTACCATATGATAAGATAGAGAAAGATCAGGTCATAAGATAAGGATAGAAAATAGAATTATCTCTATCTTCACCACGAGATTTGAGGAGATTTGATAGGAAAATAACCCTATCAAATCTATCTCTTTACACTCTATAAAAACAGAGCAACCCATTCCAATCAAGGTACGGAAAATCTAATCTCAATTGTGATACCTGTCTCATACCTCTACACCCCTAACTTGAGCGTCGGAGTGCCTTTGCAGGTACACCCCCACTAATCACGGAGGAGAGCCCGGAGGAGCTACCGCACCGGAAGACCTACCAAAATTTGGTAAGAACATTTGGCGCCCATCGTGGGGCCCGGTGAAACTATTCCCAGCCACACCAATAGAGACGGCATTATTCCAATGGCGACAACCCAGAGCAAAACAGCGAACCACGAGAAGCGACCACAAGGGGTGGAAACCCAAATCCTGGGTGTACCACCTCCAGGGGATACCCAGGGAGGTAACCCCAACAACGTGGCGCCCTTCTCGCGTCAGACGCTTGAGAATCACCCGTTGACCCAAGCCCTGCAAAGGGAAGTCAACATGCTGAAGCAGAACAACGCTAAGGAGATAGAAAACCTCCGCAAGGAGAACGCTACCCTCCGAGAGCAGTATCAAAAACTGCAAGAGGATCGGAATGGACTTTCGGCAACCCACGCCACTACCAACGGCCTCTTGGCAGCCCACGCCGCTACCAACGGACTATCGGCGGCTCACGCAACTGCCAATAGACATCCTGACCGAACGGAGCAGGAAGATACCACCTGGAGCGAGATAGGCCGAAGAAAAACTCATCTAGATTCCAGACCCGCCTCAGGATTGCAGGCGCCCCCAAGACGAAGCGCAATACCTGAGACAACAAGGCGACACCCGTTCGTAGATGGAATCATGGAGACTCCACTACCGGCCGGGTGGAAGCCCTTGTCCATGGACCGATACGACGGGCTGACCGACCCCGATGGGCACATTGACGCATTCGTCACGCAGGTGAACCTGTACACAAATGACGACGCCATCATGTGCCGGGTGTTCCCAACAACCTTGAAAGGGGTAGCGTTGAACTGGTACACACGACTCCCCCCCACTCGATTGACTCTTTTGCCACGTTAGTCGCTCGTTTTGGCGCTCAATACGCTACGAGTTGACCCCACCACCTGACGGCAGTAGCACTGGCCAACATCCGGTAAGAGGACAACGAGTCTCTCAGTGACTTCATGGAGAGATTTGCCGAGATCTCCGTCAAGATCCGAGACTTGAATCCACAGGTAGCACTGACCACCATGCTTATGGCGCTAAAGTCCGGACCTTTCTCGGACAGCCTCTGCAAGAAGCCACCACATGACATGGACGAGCTCAGAGCTAGAGCAGCAGGATACATTCAGATGGAAGAAATGACCAAATTCAGGGAACGAGTCAGGGGAGAATCCTATAAAAAATAGGAAGAACGAGAGAAACCAGGAACAAGCCGAGAGTGGAGTAACAAACCTAGAAGCGACAGATCGCCCCATGCAAGGTTTACCCATTATACCCCTCTAACAGATAGCAGAGCGCGGGTTCTGGAAGAAGCCTGCAGCGCCGAGCTGATAAGCCTGCCTACTCAGAACCGCTCCCCAGAGAAAGCAAATAGGTCTAAGTTTTGCAGATACCATCGAGTGCACGGACACACCACAGAGGAGTGCACCACCCTGAAGGATAAGATTGAAAAACTTATCCAACAGGGAAAATTACGACGCTTCGTCCGAGATGACAGCCAAAAGTCGGAGCGAGAATGAATCGGGACAAGGAAGACGATCGCGATAGAAAAACCAGACGCACGGAAGAGCCCTGCCAGGAGCAACAGACTAAACCTCCCGAAGCTCGACTCCGAGGTGTTATCAACACAATAGCAGGAGGATTCGCTGGAGGAGGAAGCTCGAGCTCGGCAAGGAAGAGACACCTACGCAACCTCCGATCAATCAACTCGGCTTCAACAAGCCCTAGAATACACAGGAAAATGCCCCCTATAACTTTCACAGACGCATATTTCGAAGGCATAGAATCCAATCATGATGACCCGGTGGTGGTCAAAGTTGAAGTTGCAAACTGGTTGGTGTGCAAAGTCTTAGTCGACCAAGGCAGCTCGGTGGATATCCTATACTGGTCCACTTTCCAACAGCTAGACATCTCCGAAAGTAAGATACAACCGTACACCAAGCAGTTAGTCAGTTTTGCAGGCGAAAAGGTCGATACCAGAGGCTACATTGACCTCTCACTACTTTTGGAGATGAGATGGGGTCCAAGACTATCACGGTTAGGTACCTCTTAGTCAACGTCCTCACTTCATACAACATTCTCATAGGTAGGCCGGCACTCAACAAACTAGGGGCAATAATCTCAACTCCACATCTAGCAATGAAATTCCCAAATTCAGAAGGGAAGATAGTGACAGTCAAAGCTGATCAGGAGGCAGCCCGCGAGTGCTACTTAGAAAGTCTAAAGATAGCCAGCGGCAAAAAAGTCCCAGAATTGACAGTAAAACACGTAGCATGCGCCTCACTCGCAACACCAATAGAGGAGGCTGATCTCGACCCCAGGGAGGCTGAGCCGAGAGCAGAACCTACAGAAGAGGTAAAATCCTTCCAAATAGGAAGAGAACCAAGGCAATGCATAAAACTCGGGACTCAGCTAGCAAACGAGACCGAAAAAGCAATTTCCAGAGTCCTGTTAGACAACACCGACTTGTTTGCATGGTCAGCCGCCGACATGCCCGGAATCGACCCGAGCTTCCATTGTCACAAGCTTTCCATCTATCCAAAGGCCAAGCCAATCTCCCAAAAGAAGAGAAAACTCGGGGCCGAAAGAGGAAAAGCAGTCAAAGAGAAAACTGAAAAGCTACTCAGCGTCGGCTTCATAAGGGAAGTACAATACACCACATGGCTTGCAAATGTGGTGATGGTAAAGAAGGCAAATGGAAAATGGAGGATGTGTACTGACTACACAGACCTTAACAAAGCATGTCCAAAAGACTCATACCCGCTGCCAAGCATAGACAAGTTAGTAGATGGAGCAGCCAACTATCCGATCCTGAGTTTTTTGAATGCATACTCAGGGTACAACCAGATACCAATGTACCCACCGGATGAGGAAAAGACGGCGTTCATAACTGACACAGCCAATTACTGTTACACAGTAATGCCATTCGGACTGAAGAATGCAGGAGCAACATACCAGCGTCTGATGGACAAGATTTTCGCAGACCAACTCGGCAGAAACCTGGAAGTCTACGTTGACAACATGGTGGTTAAAAGTAAATAACCAAAATCACATTCAAGAGACTTGGCCGAAATTTTTGGCGAGATCAGAAAACATAATATGAGGCTAAACCCTGAGAAATGTGTGTTCAGAGTGCATGGCAGAAAATTCTTAGGATTCATGCTCACCCACAGGGGCATAGAAGCCAATCCAGAGAAATGTGCAGCTATCATAGGCATGAGAAGTCCGAGTAACATAAAGGAAGTACAACGGCTAACTGGAAGACTGGCATCCCTGTCCCGTTTCTTGCTGAAAGCAGCAGAAGTAGCCAGACCCTTTTTTCAACTGCTCAAGAAACAACAGGTCTTCGGATGGAATGAAGAGTGTGAAGCAAACTTTCTAAAGATAAAAACACTACTCTCATAACGCGACCTGAGCCCGGCAAGGACTTAATACTATACCTAGCCGTCTTAGGAGACACAATCAGTTCGGTCATCATTCAAGAAGAAAATTAGACGCAAAATCCAGTCTACTACATAAGCCGAGTGTTGAAAGATGCAGAAACCAGATATCAAATGATAGAAAAGCTAGCACTAGCCCTGGTCACCTCAGCACGACGACTACGACCATACTTTCAAAGCCACCAAATAGTGGTACTAACAGACCACCCAATACGACAAATACTGAGGAAACCAGAACTAGCCGAAAGAATGATAGCATGGTCGGTTGAATTATCCGAGTTCGACATCAAGTATGAACCGAGAGGACCTATCAAAGCACAATGCCTAGCCGACTTTATTGCTGAGCTAGCACCAATAGAGGAGGCACCCTTCCCATGTTGGACCCTTTACGTGGATGGTTCCTCAAACGAAAAAGGCAGCGGAGCAGGAGTCATAATTGAAAGCCCTGAAGGGATTATCCTAGAACAATCACTCAGATTTGACTTTGATGCATCCAACAACCAAGCCGAGTATGAAGCCCTACTAGTAGGACTAAAACTCGCTAAGGAAGTGGGGGCGAAACACCTTAGATGCTGGAGCGATTCAAAATTAGTCACTGGGGAAATGAATGGATCCTATCAAACAAAGGAGCCCTAGATGACAAGATATTACCACTTGGCCTCCCAGTTGAAGAACGAGTTCATTAGCTTCGAACTCAACCACATTTTGAGAGAACAAAATGAAAGGGCTGACCTGCTATCAAAGTTGGCAAGTACAAAGAAGAAAGGTCAACACCGAACTGTCATACAGGAAACAATATCCGCTTCGAGTATTGACAAAATTGTCTCTAGTACTAACCCAACCGGCAGAGAATGGATGACCGAGATATGGAACTTTTTGAAGAAAGGAACCCTCCCAGAAAATCGAGAAGAAGCTAGAAAAATCAGAAGAAGGGTCAGTTACTATGTCATAGAGGGAGAAAACCTTTATAGGATAGGCTTCACTGCACCACTAATGAAATGTGTCACGAAGATTCAAGCCGAGTACGTGGTAAACGAGATGCATAAAGGAATATGCGGAATGCACTCAGGAGGAAAGGCCATGGCTACCCGAATCCTAAGAGCCAGATACTACTGGCCAACAATGCGCCACGACTGCGTTGAATACGTCAAGAAATGAGAAGAATGCCAAAAATATGGCCACATATCCCACCTACCAGCAGAAGAGTTGCACAATATCACAGCACCATGGCCCTTCGCCGTGTGGGGAGTAGACATATTAGGCCCTTTTCCACTTGCTAAAGGACAAGTCAAATTCCTCCTAGTCGGAATTGACTACTTTACGAAGTGGGTCGAAGCCGAACCCTTGGCCACCATCACCGCCCATAATGTGCAAAAATTCATATGGAAAATATCATATGCCGATTCGGCATCCCTCACTCGGTAATATCCGACAATGGTAGACAGTTCACCGAAAAGAACCTGGAAGAGTTTTTCAAAAACCTAGGGATTCGGCACCGAGTGACCTCAGTGGAACATCCGCAGACCAACGGACAAACTGAAGCCGCAAATAAAGTGATACTCGGAGAACTGAAGAAGTGAGTAGGCGACGCTAAAGGAAGTTGGGCCGAAGAACTTCCCGCAATCCTTTGGGCATATCGTTGCACACCACAATCAACAACGGGGGAAATCCCTTTCAGACTCTCATATGGATTAGACGCCATGATACCAGTAGAAGTCGGGGAACCCTCCCTACGAAGAACAAATTTTGTCCAGGTAAACAATGATCAATCACTAAAGCATGCACTCGACATGACCGAAGAGACCCTCAACGAGGTCCGAATCAGAATAGAGGCCTGTAAAAGAAGAGCCGAGAAGAGATATAACACCAAGGTCAAACCAAGAAACTTCGAAGTTGGAGATCTGGTTTGGAGAAAGTGCGGGGAAGCTAGAAAAGCTACAGGAGAGGGTAAATTGGCGGCCAACTGGGAAGGCCCCTTCAGAGTAATCGAGTCACTTGGAAATGGAGCCTACCGATTGGAGCACCCATCCGGAAAAACCATCCCCCGAACTTGGAACACGACACACCTAAAGTTTTACTACAATTAGAAAAATTGTAAATGGTGATGTATTCTTTTTCCTACTTTGACATTTTTTCCCAAGAGGTTTATTGTCAAAGAGGTTTTAATGAGGCACACCTAATTTCTCTTATTAATAAAACTCCTTTCTTCAAATTATCTATTTATATTTGACCGAGTAGACCAATCGGATACCGGAATTAAATACCAGAGCAATACTCGGTATTCCGAAAGGAGAATGACCAAACTACAATACGATAAACTAACCGCGTAGACCTTTACAAGGATACAAAAAGCGAGTTAGACTTAACCGCGTAGACCTTTATAAGGATACGAAAAGTGAGTTAGACTTAACCGCGTAGACCTTTATAAGGATACGCAAAGCAAGGATACAAAAACAGACCACAAACAAATAATGAAGAAAATTCATTAAAACACCCTGTTCGATAGGCCGCTACGAGCCTTACAAGAAAAAAGAAAATTCATTAAACACCCTATTCGGTAGGCCGGGTGCGAGCCTTGCAAGAAAAGAAAAAATCTAAGACTAAGTAGCAGGCTGAATAAGACCGCCTGGAGCATCTCCCCCCTCCTGAGTAGAACAGCAGGGAGCATCCTCACCATTAAGAGCAGACTCCTCCACCAACTACCCCTCTTTATTGATATCCTTATCAACATCAAAAAGAGAAGTGTCGGCATCCTTGAAGAAATAACGAACTTGACGAAGTGCCTTGCTGAACCCAGCCTCATGGGTCGTAACAATTTCATCTAATGCCTCGCCTAGATCGGCTTTAAGCTTAGCCTCAGACTTGGCAGCCTCAGTCTTTGCCTGAGCAAGCTCGAGAATAAGCCTATCCACCTCAGCCTGCAACTCCCGGGTTGAGTTCTCGGACGCAGCTAAGGAAAGCTTTAAATCTTCCTCACGGCCCTCAACTTCCCTTAACTTAGCCTCCACCCCCTCTTGGGACCTTCAAGACTCTTCAGCAGATTGAAGAAGAGTCTCGTTGGCCCGGGCAGTCTCCACCAGGGCCTGCTTGGCTTTAGCGGCAGCCTCTTTCACCATGGCTAGCTCCCGGTGGCCGCCCTCGAACTCCTCGATCCAATACTGAGTAATGGCCCATGAACGAGCCTGGAAGCCACAAACAGCCTCTATAGAGAGCAGCGGCCCAGCATCCCTCAACATATCCCGATCGGCTTGATCGAGATTGTCGGCGTAGATGAGAGCCCCGGGGTTGAAGTCTTTCCCCCAAAGCGAAGTCCGCCCATCTTTCATAGAAAGAAAAGTCGGATGTCTCTCAACAGCAGAACCCGCAGCTTGAGCACTGGGCGGACTCGGCTTCGATTTCTTGGAAGGGCCATTCCCCCCTGAACAACCTCTCGTTGATCCCTCTTCGGAGGAGGGGGAGGAGGAGGAGAAGGAATGGATGGAGCAACTCGAATAGCCTCAGCGGCAGGCTCCTTGCTCTTCAACTTCTCTAGCCTCTGCTTCTTGGTCGTCTTATAGTCAAATTTCCCCATCACAGCTGCAAAAGAAGCAAACATCAGTAAAAAACAAAGTAAAAGAAGAAAGACCGAATAAAAAGAAGATACTCACCGTCCCAGTCCTCTCTCGGAGTCTGAGAAGTAGGAATCCCCACAACCGTCTTACAAGATAGGAAACGCGCAGCTTGCACAGTGTAACCATGTCATCCTGATCCTCAGGAGACATGTCCACGACCTGCCAAGACAACCGTTTGTTTGGGGAACGAGTCCAATAAAGAGGGAACCTCGGCTTCCCACGTCTATCAAAAAATTCGACCTCCCCTTCCGGACCCGGTCGGACACGAAAGAAACCACTCTTGAAATATTTCCAAGAGGAGGTATAGGGACTAAGGATTGACCGACCGGGAATCCCAGTCAGGGAGACCCAGCCACCCTTCTGACTCTCTTTAACTTTGTAATGATACAAGAATTTAGGAGCAGTAGGAGTAATAAAAAATTTACTATAGAGCACCCGGAAAGCCTGTAGCGAAGCCTAGGAATTTGGATGCAAATGCGTTGGAGCGACATTCAATGCCCGAAGAACGTCAGCCTCGAACTGATCAAACGACACTGTGATGCCGAGAACCGAGAATAAAGCTTCATACACAAAAGTAAAATGAGGTTGGTGCAGGACAGCAGACATGAAGACTCGGTCATCAGGCCCACAGGGCTCGGCATGGACCATACCCGGCCTTTCTGAATGACACAAATCAATAGTTTCAAGAAGGGTAGACAAAGCCTCCTCGGTCTGATACCGAGAGGCATACGCACCCACCTCCCTAGCTACCCAAGAATAACCGGAAGCAGTAACAGGAGGATAAACCTTTTTGTTACCCCTAGGCTCTATAGGTTGGGGGTGAGTGGGAGGAAAGGGAAGTCGACTACGCCGAGTCTCAAGAGGACGAACCTCAGTAGCCTCGGAATCATCTAGAACCACCACCCCCCTTGCAGGAGTGACCAAAGGTACCTGTGCAGGGTCGACGGATGGACGAACCACCCCGACACCCACGACAACAACATTTGCCACCGACGCACCATCACTAATTCCAACAGAATCAGAGCGGTGCGAAGGAGAACCGCCATCGAAACCCTCTCCGATGAGATTAACCTTCGACGCAAGCATACGACCCCTGCCGGAACGCCCCGAATCCCCGAAAAAAGAAGACATTCTAGAATAACAGAAGAGAAATGGAAAGGAGAAGAGCGTACCTGAACAAGGAAAAAGAAAAACCTAGAAGAAGGAGGACAAAATGGCAGAAGGAAGAGAAATCTCGCCAGAAAAATAAAACACGCAGAAGAAAGTGAACACCGGTGTCAACAGTGCCCTTTATAAAGGGCCCTAAGCTTTTCGAATGCGAAAAGGCGAAACGGTCCGAACCGTTGGATCAAGACCCCTCACCAGGCCAATCAACGGATAGGAAGGCTTGAGACCTTTGGGAAGCCCTAGATCGTTTCAAAATTCAAAAACAATCATTGTCGCCGCCCTTGGGAATCGATATGACTTCAATAAGTCTGAAACGACATCATCACCAAATGACGTGACGCTTTGAGAACCAAACTCGGACCCATCCAAAGGGAACGAGTAAACTCGTCTCGGCCAAGTAAAATCCGAAATTGGTATAACCATACTTAAGCTCCTACATTACTTCAGAGCTTGGGGGGCATGTGTACTACTCGGACTCGGCACTCCACCGAGTAGTCGAGCTGGTCGAGTAGAAACTTACTCGGACTCGAAAAATAATAACGGAAAGAACAGTCTTTACCATATGATAAGATAGAGAAAGATCAGGTCATAAGATAAGGATAAAAAATAGAATTATCTCTATCTTCACCACGAGATTTGAGGAGATTTGATAGGAAAATAACCCTATCAAATCTATCTCTTTACACTCTATAAAAATAGAGCAACCCATTCCAATCAAGGTACGAAAAATCTAATCTTAATTGTGATACCTGTCTCCTACCTCTGCGCCTCTAACTTGAGCGTCGGAGTGCCTTTGCAGGTACACCCCCACCAGTCACGGAGGAGAGCCCGGCGGAGCCACCGCACCAGAAGACCTACCAAAATTTGGTAAGAACAGCCACCATCCAAGAACACCAGGGGGTTTCCCCTTCTGATCTGACAAGAGCCAACAATATTCTCATCTTTCCAAAGCCCATTCAAGACTCGAGAGCCACATCCAAACACAACAGATTTAAGGACAGGGAGGGACAAATAAAGGACGTACATCAGATCTAACGATGACCAGCCTTACCATCTAACAAAAACGAAGGAGTCGAAACTGGAAACGTTGTGGTACTTATCTGGCAGAGCAAACGTTAGGGTTCATTGTGCTTTGGGGCCATCTTGTCGTCCTCCCTGTTCGTAAACTCTCGCACATGCTTTCGACTTCAAAGCCTACCTGCTTGGCCGGATCTCCTCCGCCTGGCTGCTGCCAGCATAGTCGCACTTGCTGCCTCTTTCGAGGTTCTATTGTGCTTTGGGGCTGATTAGGTTTTGGCCTTTTTCAGGAAGCTAACAAATGAAAGCGTTTAATCTCCTTGCTCGTGTTTTAAGTTTTAACCATTCATTATTTAATAGAAAAAATTTTGAGAAGCTAACAAATGAAAGCTTTTAAAATAAAAAAATTATAATTATTTATATCATTATCATATATATATATATATATATATATTTATTATATATATATATATATAATAATAATAATAATAATAAAGATAAAATTTCTTTACAAAAAGATATTGATTTTATAATTTAAAAAATTAGGAGATAAAAATTGATTGAATAATAACTATAATTTGATAAAATATAATATTTAAATACTTTTTTTAAAAAAAAGATAAGATTGCTATTGATTTTATAGTTTAGAAAAAAAATAAAGAGATAAAAAAAATTATATAATAACTAACTAAAATTAATAAAATATAATCTTCAAATAAGATTTTTTTAAAAAATATATAAAATTACTATTGATTTTATAATTTTAAAAAGCTAGAAATAAAAATTGATTATATAGTAACTAAAATTTGGAAAAAAAGTCAAGGGTGGTCAAGGCCTCCCCCCAACTGTCCAACGTCAGTCCGCCCGTGGTCCTGATAAAGGCTTAACCCACAAAAAGCCAATAAACAACAAGCTTGCACTTCATTTAAGGTTCAAATTGAATATGTACTTTTTTGGCTTGACCTATTTTTGGTCGTGACTCACATAGAGCTCACGATCAAGATGACTTGAACCCACCCAATGAAATGTAACCTTTGCATGCCTCTGTTGACTTATGCCCCATAGAAATTGTTTACCTGAGACAGTCCTTCGGCCGTAGGTCCTGGCACAATGTTAGAATTTCTCAAATTATAATGTTACAATATATATATATATATATATATATATATATATATATATATATATATATATATATAATATTAATTATAATATTTTAACATTATAATTTTATATACGTAAATGTATATGAATACTATAAATTTATAATTTAAATATTATATTATTTTAATATTACAAATTTTTATAAAATTATAAGTTTATGTAATTTATTTTAATACTATGACATTTATAATAAATTGATCCCATAAATATAAAAAAAAAATTTAATAAATAAATTATATAATTTATTATTTAATATATTTTTATGATCACTTTTGTCTTTCATATCCTTTTTTTCATCCCTTTTTCTTCTAATTTTTTTTTATCACATCACAAATTCATATAATTTATTTTAAATATTATAACATTATAATTTTAGAAATTTATAAAATAATTATTATAATATTAAAATAAATTATATAAATTAGTGATGTGGGAAAAAATGAGAAAAATAGGATAAAAAAATATGGCAGCCAAAAGTAATTGTATGAAAATATATTAAATAATAAAGAATATAATTAAATATTTTTATTATTATATTTATTAGATAAATTTATTGTTTATAAAACATATTTAACATTAAATAAATATTTCAAAAAAGGAATTAACAAATATAGTAATTATATATAATATAATGTTTACAATATATCTCAAGTAAGTAGAATGGTTTAGTGGTTTAGGTGATGATAAAAAAAAATGAACTTGGGTTCTAATCCCATCTCTAACATTTTTACAATATCTTTCTAAATAAATATTAAGATACTTTTCCACATCAACTCAACGTATAGACGGTAACTGAGCTAGACTGCATTAAGGAATATTACATACTAAATCATTACTTCATGGTCGAAATATAATTTTTAAAACTAAAACTAATATTTTCAAAGTATAATATAAAATATTTGTAATTAATATTTTTTATTTAAATTGTGTATATATTTAAGTTATATTCAAATAATTATATATATATATATATAATTAAAATGATAAAAGATATATATGAATATTAAATTATTTAATTATATTAACAGTTATAATGATTTTAATATATTTTTTTAAATATTTACATTCATATATACTCATATATTCTTATATAAAATATAATAATTGAACAAATTATAAAAAATTGTAATAATATAAAAATTATAGATTAGAAAATCGACCTGTGCAAGGCATGAGTTATTACACTAGTTAATCACTAATAGATAGATATATACAAGGAATTGCCATATTAATTTACAATTAAATTTTAAAGCATATTTTAAAGCATATATGAAATTATATTTTTAAAAATTTTAATTGCCGAAAATATATATTATTCAAAGCATTTTTTATGCTATATATTTTTAGTTATTTTATATATTGCATTGATTTCATAAATTATGTTATCAAATATAGTTTAAATTAATTAAAATTTATTTATTATTAATTGGCGAGGGAACAATGCCCTCGCAAAATAAAATTTCTATTTCTAGATTTAATGAACCCGATTTGCGAGGGAATTGCGAGGGCATAGAACCCTCACTAATTTGCGTGGGAATTGCGAGGGAAATGTTCCCTCGGTAACTTTAATTTCTATTTTTTAAAATTTCGTGTACATATTTTATGAGTAATTTGCTAGGGTCTTTTCCCTTGCAAATTAGCGACGGAATTGCGAGGCACTTTTTCTCTCGCTATGGAAAATCCTAGATTTTCAAACTTTTAGTGAGTGTTTTGCGACGAAATTTTGCTCGCAAATCAATTTGGGAGGGATTTGCAACGACAGAATTTTCTTCTCTAATTCCTTGCTAATTAGCGAAACGTTTGCGGCAAAATTTATTTCATCACGTATCTGTCGCTAACTAGCGACGGATTTCTTTGAAAAGTTTTCCCTCGCTAATTTCCCTCACTAATCCGCGATTTTCTTGTAGTGGTATGAAGGATGGTGTGAACACGGGCAAGGAGCCACTGGATAAAGTAGGCGGGGTGGAACCACAGCCACCAATCTCCTTTCATGATAGGGTTATGGGCAACAAGGAAGTTCCTCCTATGAGGCCTCGGGTGGACCTCTTTAAAGAAAATTTGGCTAAGATTGCTTATGAGAATGATAATCCTCTCAAGCCTATGGTACATATTGCTGATTTTGTTTTTGAAGGGCTGTGTGCGCCATGGCAAGACGCTTTGGTAGTGAAATTAATTGGAAAATCCCTAGGGTTTCATGTAATGAAGGATCGCTTGACGAAGATTTGGAAGCTAAAGGCAGGGTTTGATATGGTTGATATTGGCAATCAATTTTACATGGTCAAATTTGATTATGGGGAAGATTGCCAAATGGTTATTGAGGGAGGGCCATGGATGATTTTTGACCATTATTTGATGGTTCAAATATGGTCACCGGAGTTTCTTTCTTCAGAAGGAAAGATTGAAAGAACCCTAGTTTGGATTCAGTTTCCTGGTTTGAATCTTATTTTTTATGATGAGAGTATACTGCTTGCACTGGCATCTGCAGTGGGACGCCCAGTGAAGGTTGATATGAATACTTTGGATGCTAGGAGGGGACGTTTTGCTCGGGTTTGTATTGAAGTAGATTTGACCAAACCAGTGATAGGTCGAGTGTGGTTAAAGGAACACTGGTACCAAGTCCAGTATGAGGGCTTGCATCAAATTTGTGGCCACTGTGGGTGCTATGGTCATCTCACTAGGGAATGCAAGGTTCAAAAGTAAGTCACTGTGGAGACACCAACAGCTGCAACAAATATTCCGCCGGATCAGCCGTCAATGGCCACAAACGCAACCGCCGGGGATGGTGGCTAACTAGTGCTAATGGAGCCATTAAAGGACAGTGCGGTAGTTGCGGGTGCTAATAATGAAGGAGATTAGGAGAATCCGTTACATGGTGAGTGGTTAGTTGTGCGGCAAAAATCTCGCAACAATGGGAAACAGAAAAATAAGGAAACCATGCAGGGTGTCAATCAACAGAAACCTAATCATGATAGGAGAGAGAAAGTTATTAATGTGGGGGTTACTCATCAGCATGATAGTGTGGGCCCAGTGATGAATCCTATGCCAGGAAATTCGTCCACTAAAGTCTTTTTGAAAAGCAAACGCCCTTGGAAGGACCAAACTACCCTAGTTCTTCCATTGATTCAGAATGCTAGGAAAAATAAAGAACCTGTGTCACAGGTTAAGACCTCTAAGCTGGGTCCAGTCTCTTTGTCATCAAAGTCCAAGGCTAATGGCCCCAGAATATTGGAACTACCAAATGGTGCGAAGACTACCATCAACCTTCAGCCTATTTCTAATATCCAATACGCCATGGTGCATGATATACAAGAAAATTGTAGTGATATGGAGGTGGTTCATGATATACCATCGTCCTCAGTCTCTCCACTTGTCAACCATGGAACGAGACCTCCAGATTGTTGAGATTGCTTGCTTCTTTTCTTCCCTTTATTGTTGTTATGGATAGTTTCCAAGATTTTTCTGTTCTCTCTTGAAATATCCGTGGTGCAGTGGGGCGGGGTAAGCTGCGACACATTCGACATTTGATGAAGAGTTGTCACCCTTCACTTGTGCTGTTATACGAGACTCATGCTCCTTTCTCTAAGGTGCAGAAATTCTGGGAGTCTCTTGGTTATCAACCTATTTTTCTGCAAGAAGCCACAAGTCATTCTGGTGGCATTTAGGCTTTATCTGACAGTAGGGATGTTACGTTCTCGCTGATTGATTCTATGAATCAAGCAATAACTTTTACTATTAAAAAAAAGGGATTCAGTGTGGACATGTACTGCTGTTTATGCTTCTACCACCTTCATGGCTCGGGAGGTCTTTTGGGGCTACCTAACTTGTCCGGGCCTGCGAATTTCAGGACCATGGTTAGCTATTGGTGACTTTAATGAAATCATAGCAGCTTCTGAAGATTTGGTGGGTCTTTTAATATGTCTCGGGCTATGAAATTTGCTTCTAAGATGGACAATACTGGGCTTTTGATTTGCATACTATGGGAGGTTTTTTTACCTGGCGAAAAAATGTGACTAATGGTGGTCATGTGAGGAAAAAGTTGGATAGGTCAATGGCAAATGCTAATTGGCGCCTAGCCTTTCCTCATGTGCTAGTGGAAATGGTTCCTCTGCACAGTTCGAACCATAACCCTTTGCTGCTCTCTTGTTCTAAGTATCAAAGTAAAAAGGTGCGTTATTTTCAGTTTCAAGCATCGTGGATAACCCACCTTGAGTATGATGATTTGGTTACTAATACTTGGGCAGGTACTTCTGGCAATGCTTTGTTTAAATTGAACACCATTCAGACTCAATATGAGAAGTTTAATAAGGAAGTTTTCGGGAATATATTTCGAAGGAAGAGACAACTAGAAGCTCAGATTAGAGGAGTTCATGCCCAGTTAGTTTCCTTTGTTTCCTTTGATTTGATAATACTGGAGAAAGAGCTTCAAGCTAGATACAATCAAGTACTGTTTCAGGTGGAGCTTTTATGGTTTCAGAAAAGTAGAGAAAACTGGGTTAAATATGGGAATCATAATACAAAGTTCTTCCATACTCAGGCTATCATTAGAAGGAGGAGGAACAAGGTAAATGCTTTGGAGATTGATGGTATATGGGTTTCAGATGAAAATGTTCTGAAGAGAGAGGCAAATTCGTTCTTTAAGAATTTGTTCCAATCAACTGAGCAATGTCATCCCCATGGTCTGAAGTTGAACAATATGCCTACCCTGGAGGAGGAAGTCCGCCAGAATCTTATGCAAAGTGTTTCTATGGAAGAGGTGAAACGAGCTATGTTTGATATGAACCCTCATAAGGCCCAGGGTTCTGATGGTTTTCATGCGTTGTTTTACCAAAAGTACTGGCACGTGGTTTCTCAGGAGGTGTGGGAGATGGTAGCCTTCTCTTTCAGTACTGGCCAAATCCCTCAAGGGCTTGCTGAAACTTTATTTGTTCCTATTGCCAAGGTGGATGTCCCCTCTAACCTCAAAGAGTTTCGACCAATAAGTCTTTGTAATGTTCTGTTCAAGTTGATTACGAAGGTTTTGGTCAATTGGATTAGGCCCCACTTGGACTCTATTATTGGACCGTTTCAGAGTAGCTTCATGCCGAAAAGGTGCACGACAGATAATGCCCTTATTGCTCAGGAGATAGTGCATTGTATGCATACCAAAAAGGGTAAGAAGGGCCTCTTAATGTTTAAAATCGACTTTGAGAAGGCCTATGATTGTGTGGATTGGAATTTTCTCCGCCTCACCCTTCTTGAGTTTGGATTTCCCATGCCAACTGTTGACCTGATCATGAATTGTACGACTTCCACAAATCTTGCTTTAAAGTGGAATAATGAGAAACTTGACAACTTCGCTCCGAATAGAGGTTTGAGACAAGGGGATCCTCTTTCCCCTTACCTATTTATTCTATGCATGGAGAAGCTTGTTTTGCTAATTCACGAGCTTGTGCAGAATGGATTGTGGGAACCTATTCGTATCTGCCCTCAAGGTCAACAGGTCTCTTATTTTTTTTCACAGATGATTGTCTGCTATTTACTAAGGCTTCAGTAACTCTGGTGCGGTTGGTTAACAAAATTCTCCAGGACTTTTGCCATGCGTCAGGCCTAAAGGTGAGTGTGCATAGATCTCAGTTCATGAGTTCTAGAAACATGCAAAATGATGATATAAACAGATTTACTGCAATAATGGGATTTCACCACACTAGGAATCCAGGGAAGTATCTCAGGTTCCCTTTGCTTTCTGGACAGGTGAAAAATAGTGATTTTTCATATATCATTGACAGTATGAATAGGAGACTTACAGGTTGGAAACAGAAGCTGCTAAACCGAGTTGGCCGCGTTACTTTGGCCAAATCAGTTTTAACTTCTATACCTATATATTCGATGCAAAATCTCTGGCTACCTGTAGGAGTTTGTGATATCATAGACAATTCTGTTAGAAGATTATCTGGAGGAAGCCTTTATGCCATTGGGTGGGTTGGGATATTATTTCCAAACCCAAGTTCAAAGGAGGGCTTAGTATTCGGAGAGCTAGAGAAACCAATGTTGCCCTAGTGGGAAAACATACATGGACCATGATTCATGAACCTGATAGATTATGAGTTTGACTCTTGAATACTAAGCATTTGGGGGAATCATCATATTCTTCATACTGATATGGTCCACGGATGTTCATACACTTGGGTGTCTATTGTCAAAGCTACTCAGATGCTTAAACCCAAATTTCTTATTCGCCTTGGAGAAGGGAATGTTTCTTTGTGGTATGACAAGTGGCTTCATGATGGGTGTCTTGGAGAGCTTGTTGATTTTGTAAACATCCAGGACACTCATCTATTGCTCAAAGATATCTTTGTTAATGGTTCTTGGCAATGGCAAATGCTGGCCACCCAAATCCCGTGTGATGTTCGCAATGAAATAGACAGCCTGTGGTTGAATGAAGGAGTTGATGACACAATTATTTGGCTTGCCTCCCAGAATGGTACATATACCACCAAGTCTACTTATTCTTGACTAACTTTGAGCCCACCATCCCTAATACCCATACTGAATGTTGGTCTTGGATCTGGAATTTGAGAGTGACAGAGAGTATTAAACACTTTGTGTGGCTATCCTTTAATGGGAAGCTACCCACAAATTCTTTTCGAGTGTATAGACATATTGCTACTAACCCTTTTTGTTGCAGGTGTGCTGATCATGAAGAAACGATTATGCATATTTTCTTCCACTTTTATAGAGCTAGGAGGATTTGGAATTTGCTTGGAATGGAATCTCAAGTCCAGCCCTCGGGCGGTGATATAATGCAGTGGCTTCGGCATCATACAACCAGTCTTCATGGCTTGCAGTTCACAGTTACAATTTGGACCTTGTGGAAGGCGCAGAATGCTGAGATCTTTGAGCAAAAAATATGGTCTGATTGGTTTATTTTAAGTCAAATTCAGTCCCTTATGACAATTTTTGCATCTCTTCTTGGAAAACATGAAGTTCACAAACCAACTATCCAAGTAGCTTGGTTGCCTCCTCAACCTCCCTTTGTGAAAGTCAATGTTGATGGTAGCTTGCTGGGGAATCCGGGTAGGTCAGGCTTTGGTGGAATAATCTGTAATTCCCATGGTCAATGGCTAATGGGTTTCTCGGGTTCTTGTGGTACTACTACCAATCTCAATGTCGAGCTCTATGCTCTTTATCATGGTCTACGTGTAGCTTGGGATCAAGGTTTCCGCCATATCATTTGTGAATTTGATTCACTCTTGGCCTTGGACCTTGTCAAGGCAACACCCCATCCGTGTCATCCCTATGCTGCTATTATTTCCAGTGTTCGGCAATTGGTCTCCTTGGACTGGCAGGTTCACCTACAACATACATTTAGAGAGGGGAATGCTTGTGCTGATTGGCTTGTGAAGCATGGATCTTCTTCTGCTAATGGTTTCATTGTTTGGGAGTCTTGTCCCATGCAGCTTAATGTCCAGCTATTTTCAGATTCCTTAGGAACTCTATATAGTAGAACGTAGTTCTTCTGTTTTTTTTGTTGGTTTCTTTTCCTACTCATAAAAAAAAAAGTTAAAGTTCACGTGGCATTTTTTCCATTAATTGTTATTGTAATATAATAGTTAAAATGTGTTAATTTTAACTATTATATTACAAAAAAAAGTGTTAATTAAAACTAATCTTTTACAATTTAATTCAAAAATAAAAATAAAAAACACTAGGAACATTAAAATAGGGTCAATTAGATGTGACATCTCTTTGATCCTTAAAATTTTAGGACACAAGTTGTGACAACTTGGTAGTCCTAAAACCTTTGAATGATAATTTATTTTATAACTATTAAAATGAAATTTTATGACTTAATAAAAAATAAAAATAGTAATTATTCTCAATTATAATCATTAAGTAAAATCAAGTCTTTGTGATTTAATCAAAATAATTAATCTTTAAATTAAAAGAGAAAAAGAGTTGATTAGATGTGACATCTCTTTGACTCTTAAAGTATTTGAGGACACAAAGTTGTGACAATTTGATGTGCTCAAATCTCTTTCCTAATTAATACTATTATTTTTATAAGTAATAATTTCCTTAATAAAATATTATTAATCACAACATAATATTTAATTAATTATTAATTATCAAGTATTTGTTATTCAATTCAATACTAGTAATAATAAAGATTATATCATCAATGGAGAATAAATTAATTGGATGTGACATCCTTTTAATCCTAAAGTTTTGGGACATAAGTTATGACGATTTGATGTCTCAATTTTTTTTAAATAAAAAAATTTAAATCAATGTTAACTTCCTTTAAAGAATTGACTTTGATGCGACAACCTATCTATTCTATTGTCTTTTAGGACGTACGAGTTGTGACAACTCGGAAATCCTAAATAAAAGTAGTAATAGTAAGATAAAATAAAAAACACGTAATAATAAAACAATACTATCAAGAGCTACATATATTCTGATTCTCCATTACGCAAGGAGATATGTAGGAGCAGGAGACCACCCTTGTTGAGCCCTATAAAATAAAACATAAAATTTCATCAAAATGTAAATAATAGAATAAATGAATTCTCATTTCCTGTTATAATTAAATCTTAATTGTGTTTTAGGGTGAGATAAATATTTTAAAAGTTATTAATAATTTGCTTAAGTTAATTAGAGGTGTCTTAGGACTAGGCCTAGGTATATGGACCGGTTCGGCCCGTTTAAGTCCCAGCCTGCGAAGCCCTTTTTTTGACGGGCCGGACTAGCCTGCGTTGCAATTTAAATGGACATAATTTTTCAGGTCCGTGTTTGGCCTATGAAGCCCATGGTTAAACGGGCCGGCCCGCGGACCCAATAACAATATTGAAATTTTCATTTTTTAAAAAAAACCATAAAATTGTTAAATAATGAGATTTTCTTTTTTCTTTTCCTTTCATTTTTTAAGCTAAGGAAAAGATATAGAAGATATATATATATATATATATATATATATATATATATATATATATATATATATATATATATGAGGAGGGATCAATTGACACCGTTGTAACTTACACCAATTGTTACACCATTCAATAACTTGATATAGAATGTGATTTTTGTCGATCCAACCGTTGAATTGTATCTACATATTACCAAGATTGTCTATGTCAAATTTTGTCAAAATAGAACAATAAGAAGGAGATCAAATGATCCGTATTTTAGTATATTTTGAAAAGTTTATATTACGTCGATTTTAATCTATATGAATGAGGTAGCAAATAATTTTGGATTAATATGAAATTTTGTATATATGATCAATGTGAAAAGAACTTTCAATCCAACGGTGGGTTTTAAGAAAATATCATCCAATTGAAAGTTATTGAATGGTGTAACAGTTGGTGTACGTTACACCGGTGTCATTTGATCCCTCTTATATATATATATATATATATATATATATATATATAGAGAGAGAGAGAGAGAGAGAGAGAGAGAGAGAGAGAGAGGGATCAAATTACACCAGTACTCTTTTTAATAACTTGATATAGAATGAAACTGAGCTTCTTGATTTCTTCCTTCTTGGTCACTTATTCTTGACTGCTTTCTTGAATCAAGATCGCAATCAAGAAAGCATCTTGATTGCGCCCATGGTTGTGACTGACCAAGGTAGAACTCAAGAAAGAACAAACAAGACAAGAAACGACCATGAAAGAAAGAAACAAAGAAAAAACATAGCTTGGAATCAATCAAGAAGGGATCTTGATTCCTTTCTTCATTTCCTCCTTGCTTTCTTGGTTTCTTGCTTGAAACATTGCTTTCTTGGTCAACAAGAAAGAAGTCAACTGAGCTTCTTGACTTCTTCCTTCTTGGTCGCTTGGTCATAGTCTAACTAAAACATCATAGTCTTAATGTCTTGAGAATTTCAAGTCCAAATAAAGCAATCAAATATCAAAGTCTTACTGTCTTGACAACAAAACATGAAAAATTCTTAAGTCCAAATACACCAAAAAAATTCTTAGTTAAAATGAAAAATAATTAATTGCAACATATAGGAAGGTAAAGTAATATTTACCTTGCACATCAAATCCTAACTTCTAATTTTTAGTCTTTGCGGGCTTCACGAGTAGTCCGCGGACTTCGCGGATTTAGCCTGCTAAGTTAGCAGTGTAACCCCCATTTCTTATAAAACATAATTTAACTATTTAATTTATTTTATATATTTATTTCAAAGTTCTGATACATTCTATTACAATTCAAAATATGTTTTGTAATTTACATCATTAAAATTTATATAAACACTGCTACAAAATAATTCTAACTACTACAACATTATTGTCTACCCAAAATAGTCCCCATCCTATAGCTCTGGACCATGTCTGCATCTGTAACTTCTAATTAATCTTCCAAATACCTGCAATCACACTCCCCTAAAATCTGGGGACAGCATTACCGGATCAGGCATTTAATTTCTCATACAATTAAAACAATTTCAAACAAATACATATCATAACAAATTAATTAGTTACACACATAATTAAATGCAGTATGATTTATGCAATGCAGTTTTTGACTCAAATTCATTTTGACCCTGCTCCATGGAGACTTCCCCTTTGAGTATTTAGTAAGTAACTGGCCTACCATTACGCACTGCAATTCAACTATCAGCCCCTACTAAACACGAATAAACTAAACAGAATTAGGAGATCAGGATATCCAGGAAGGCCACCACGACAGCAATCCCGTTCCGGATTACTGTCACATGTGGAATTGCCAATATCCCTCACCCCACAGGTTATATAATCACAGACCATACAACCCTGCCTAACTTATTCTGCTCACCCAAATATTCATTTCTCAATCATTTCCATTTCCACATGACTACCGTAGTCTCGGTTAGTCAACAATTCATTTCTCAATCATTTTCATTTCACATGACTACCACAATCCTGGCTAGTCAACAAAAGTCATTTCTCATAGATCAACTCAATTCTCATGACTACCGCAGTCCCGGTTAGTCAACATAATTCTTTCTCAATCATTTTCATTTCACATGACTACCGCAGTCCCGGTTAGTCAACATAATTCTTTCTTTTCTTTTCTTTTCTTTTCTTTCTTTTCTTTTCTTTTCTTTCTTTCTTTCTTTCTTTCTTTTCTTTTCTTTTCTTTCTTTTCATGGCTCCCGCAATCCCGGTTAGCCAACATCAATTATTTTTCACTTGAATCTTTATAAATCCCCCAAAAAGACTCATGCAATGAATTATGTTCATGATCACAATTAAATAAATAATTTGTACACATTAACATACAAGAATACAAAAAAATAAGCAATTTACCTTATAACATTAGTATTTTAATAATTTCCAAAAATGCCCTCAATCTTTTTCCAAAATACCCAATGTGTCCCTACATGTAAATTGACCATTTTGCCCTTGGTTTTACAAAAATTTCCACATAATATCCCTTGCATTTAGGGCTGGCCGAATGGTCTCACTACCATTCTCAACATATTTTCCAAAGCAACAAACTCCAATTCCAACCAAAATTCAACCAAATCTCAATTCAATTAAAAATCAAGCAACTCAAATTTCAACCATCACAACACATTAAAAATTCAATCACACATCATTCCAATCCATGAATTACAATCACAAGCATCAAAAACACAAAACCCCTAAATCAATTTCAAGTTTTCATGATTCTAGGTCACAAATTGAATCTAACCCTACAACATGTTTTCTTCTAATTCCAAGGGTTTTAATTGAAATTAAATGCCTAGATCCTTACCTTAAACTCTTTAATTGAAGAAAAAGCCTTGAATTCCTTTCTCCCTCACTCCTTGGTCTTGTAGGAATTTTTGAGTTTTCTTCCAATTCTTTCTCTACTAGCCGAATTAGCTTAGGGTTTTGGAAGTTTGGATGGTTTGGTTTCTTAATTTGGGATGAGATGATGAGTTTAAGATGTAAAGAAAATTGAAACTGCAGCTGCTGTGTTTTGGGAGACTCACGGTTCTGTTTTGCCAAGCTTTTCCTCTTTTGTGACTTTTTGCCTTTTACTTAAGTTAAATGCTTCTAAAAAATTTTATTAACCAAATTGGACTTTGCCTTCAAGTCCAACTGCTGCCTGCACGTCCAGCAGCTCAATTGGACCAAGGGAAGTCCACTTGCCAAGCCTTTCCAGCCCACTTGGACAGCCAAGGAGTTCCAAGTCACTTGCCTACCCCAAAAGTCAACATTTCAAGCACTTTGTAGAAAATTCTAGAAGGTAATTAGGGCTGCTAATTATTTTACAATGTGATTAGAATTTGAAGAAAATAACATCACCATTGGATTCCTCACTATCAAAAACCTTGGGGTAGTGTCTTACTTATCTCTTAATCCAAGCCTAATTAGCTTAATTTAGTGATCTTAGAAAAGCCTAAGTTGTCACTTTTTGATTGGTTAAGGTTCTAAATTAAAATTTTCTTGGTTAAACATTTTTAATAATTATTCTAAGTATATTACAATTATTAAATAATTTTATAGATACCCTACAAATTTTCACTTAATTTTCTGTCTTAGAATTTTACCGTAATATTTCCTCAAAGTTCTAACTTTCAGAAAATCCTAACAATTCTGAATAAGCATTTTAATTCTTTATCTGTATATATTTTTAATCTATATTCTATTACCTTTCTTTTAAGTTATAAATGAGTTCAAAATTCTACACTTGAAAATTTATCCTGGACAGCTGTCTGACATAGCAGTCCAGTCAACTATTAATTTCGGCAAAAACAAAGACATTTGGAAATTCAGAAAATTCTTCTGAGTAAAACTGTATTAATTTCATTAAGAGAATATGTACATAAGATTTCTATAAAATACAGTGCATAAATGTTAATAATATACATATATAAATGCGTACAATTAATAAAATGAGGATGTTACACGCAGACTTAATGGGCAGGGCTCAAAATCCATAACAATTAGACAATACAAAATTTTTTAGGCCCGTTATTGTGCGGTATGCGGGCTTAATGGACGAGTCCGCGGACCTAGGTCCATATACCCACCCCTACTTAGGACAAACGTCGTAGGGTGCTAATATCTTCCCTACGCGTAATTGACTTCCGAACCCAAATTTGGTTTTCGAAGACAATTTTTCTTTTAAATGGGTTTTCCATTAATGTTTTCCCAATAAAAATTATTGGTGGCGACTCTACTATTTTTCAAAACGTATTGTTTTTAATTTTCGCTGTCCTGCCGCGACCCCGGTTGTGACAGACTAGAATGAGACTTTTGAAGCTTAAAGGACCAAAATGAAAAAAACACTAAAACATAAAGGACCAAAACTGACATTTAGGGAAAAAAAAAAGTGTAATAGAAGTTTTCAAATATAACAGATTTTGTTCATTGCTTATGTTAAACGAAATAACTAGGCTTTTTGCTCCTTAATTTAAATAACAATTCATTACAAGAATCAGAAAATTTTGGTGGATAAAATCACATTATATTTGATAGATAAAATTGGATAAAATGAATCAAGAAGACAATTACGTTGGATAAAATCTAATAAAATCCCTCAAAATAAGATAAAATTATATTTCCTGTAAAATAAATTTAATGGACCAGCAAGTATAATGCAATTGGATAAAATCTCTCAAAGTAAGATAAAATCACTTCAAATTTGAATATTTCTTTATCAACTATACACAAACTACCTTTCAAATTGTTCGATATATATATGATTAAGAGTTTAATGGTGATACACTGACGGTGTAAAAAAGTTTTACACGGTCATCCAATCATAAATCACCATTGGTATGACTTTTAAGATAATTTTATAAAAGTCAACAAACTTACTATACATGGTGGGTTGTGATTGAATGATGGTGTAAAATTATTTTACATTGTCAGTGCATAATCCTTTTTCTCTATGATTAAAAGCATAATAATTGCGAGAAGATTCCAAAGGATTTGGGGAGAATATTTTCTCCATAGATCCTTACTAAAAGGGGAGATCAAAGAACAAATAACAAAAAGTAAAAAAAAACTATGATTAAAACATAAACATGAATTAATTAATTATGTTACCATGAAAACAGAAATATAGGATTATGTTCAAAACAAGAAATCAAAATAATAGTTAAAAAGAAAACTAAAATCCATAATAATACGATGGAAAAGATCTGCACAAATTGTAATTAAATTACCAATCATTGTTGTTAAAGTTGATTGTTCCAATCACATTAAATTTGATTTATTTTGATTCATATTTTCAGGCTAATGTTTCTTTCACAAAGTGTTCCTAATTTCCTAGAATTCCCGAAGATAACAATAGATTTGGTTCCTTAATTTAAATGACGTACCAGAAGTTTCCAAATTAATAAACAGGAAAATTTTGATCCTTCCTTAATTTTAAAAAGAATAAAAGTTCACCATGTTATTTTTAGTGGCTAAAATGGATCAGCAATTATAATGTAACAGTGTTAAATTTTATAACAAAAAAAAATGTTAAATTCCAAAAATAAATATATATGATAAAATCCCTCAAAATAAGATAAGTCATATGTCTTATCAAATACTTATATTACATAGGAATAGGAATATAAACTTTACACAAAAGTACAATTATATATTTTTTTTGTTACGTTATTTATTTATTTTCAAATGTTCAAATACATCAATATCAATTAAGAATATAATGATTTCATTAAAATTAAAATAAATTATATTCTTAATTGATTTTTTTTCATTTTTGAAGATTAGATTAGATTGAATTCTTCCATGCAATTGCAGGCTATAAATACAAGGTTTCTCTCTTCACGGCTATAAGTCACAAAGTAAAGCCTTTTTTTATATATAAAAAAAGTTCCCATCGCCATGGCCATCTCCAAGACTCTGCTTGCTTCAATCCTCATTACTCTAGTCATCGTGAATCTCGTGGAAGCAGATACAATGGTAAACCTACCATTTCCATGCCCTCAATTTTATTTTATTTTTTCCACTGTCAACCTTCAAAATGAATTGATGGTGTTTTGTTTTTTTTAATATCAGGGAAGCAGGAGCATGGTGGAAAAGATCGGTACAAATTTCATAGTGAACAGTCAAGTTCATATTTGATTGATATTGTATATACAAAATATTTTAGGTCCTATAAAAAAAATTATTTATTTTAATTTTTATTCCATTTTAAAAGAGTATAAAGTAAATGTTATTTTACAAAAATTATAAATTAACAAAATATTTTCAAAATATCAAGAAATGAAGTATTTGACTTATATAATCTCAATTCTCAAGGATTAATGTCAACAACAATATTTTTCTTGAACAATCAACT
This sequence comes from Pueraria montana var. lobata, assembly GCA_026413185.1. Lineage (NCBI taxonomy): Eukaryota > Viridiplantae > Streptophyta > Magnoliopsida > Fabales > Fabaceae > Pueraria > Pueraria montana. Next base: position 14,730,483 of record CM048653.1, read on the forward strand.
ATGTTTATTATTTTTAACTTGAAATGGGTGCATTAATTGTTTTGATGTAATGTAGATTGTGATGCTGAATGCAATCGAAGGTGTCAACTATCTTTAAGTCCACATTTGTGTAAAAGAGCATGTGGAACGTGTTGTGAGAGGTGCAATTGTGTACCTTCAGGAACCTCTGGTCACTACGAAGAGTGTCCATGCTATGCAAATATGAAAACCCATGGTGGAAAAAACAAATGCCCTTAATTTATTACATTTTGTTTTATGAATTCTAATTAACACATTATCAAATACTAGTTCCCTTGTTTTATGTATCCACCTTTGGTGGTGTCAGACTAATTATCAATAAAATTGAGATTCCTCACCTTGCTTTTTTTTTTTTTCTTAAGTAAGATTTTATTTTTTTAAAAAGGAAAGTGTTCTACGTATTTCATTTTTGTCTTGAAGGTCCAAAATGATGAGTGATATACTTTCTAAAGTTGTAAGTTTAGATTGCTGAATTGAGGTCTGTTTTTTTGGAAACAATTTAATTAAGGATTTATTAAATAAATGTTTATCGTATAATATGTATAAAGTTGTTTCTATAATTAAAGAGAAAATTGGGTTAAAATGTTTTCCTATAAAATATAAGTTGGTCCAAACTTAGAGGACGTTAAAATGACTTTTGAACATATCATGGATTAAGTCTAAAGAAAAGAGTTTCCTCATTAGCAAAATATAGTTCAACTAGGCCCCAAAAAATATACTACAACTTAATTGAATCAAATATTCGATTATAACTACGGCGAAGGCTACGGTGAAGAAATGATCCAAATGGTTCACTAGTGGTGAAGTAAAATGACCGGGTATAGTATGTAAAAACTATTTTATCGGATTAATTGAATTTTATTTAAAAATGTAAAATGACAAATAAATCCTTTCTTTTTTTTAGCTAACTCTGCTTCTTTTCTTGGGGTTCTGACTTCTCGTTTTAAGCCGTAGCCACTACCCCTTGAATGAATTAGAAGGTTGATGTTTAATGGATTGGATACGATTTAGACCATGTTTATGTAGCATAATTGTTATATTTACTTGTTGTTTAGCTTTTACAATCTCTATTGAAGTGTAGTCAGAGGATTGGTATTAGCAACTCATTTTTCAGATGGATTCATCGTTGAAAAAAATTGGCAAGAATGACAAACACAACTTTTGGATGCTACAATTAACTGAGAAAGAGTCTTGTTGGGTGGAGGATTTGATGCAAGCAAATTGTTGTTACTTTGGGAGATTTGAGCAGCAAATTGTAGAACAAAGTAAAAAAAAAAGGCAAAAAAAAGAAAAAAAGAAAAATAAAGCCGAACACAGATTCACCATTAGCGGAGGATACCACAACACACCAAATTAAATCTCTCTTTCCCTCTCTTTTTGTAGCTTATGCTCAACAGCTCTAACCATGAACTCTTAACCATCAATTTCGGGTTCAACCAAAACATTACCTTTTTATCTTCTTCCCTCTACTGATTCCAAAATGCAAAACCAACCATGTTTTCCCCCTTCAACCACGGTCATCACTCCCATCACCGTAGGGACGACGACGATGAACGACCCAACATTTACCCTCCTCCAGGAAACTCCTTTGACAACCCTCTCCAACCACCGCCAGTGACGGATCCAGAATTTTTCTTTAGTAGGGGCAAAAAAATAGTCTATAATATTTTCACTGATAAAAAAAATATTATAAGCTCCTATAAAAGACATAATTTCATGACATACAAAAAATAAAAATACTTAAATTTCTACAAATTAAAATTATAATCTACGCATTTTCATATTAGGTATTAGAGAAATTGGAAACAATTAAAATTAAAAAAGGTAAAGTGGGTAAAGTTAGAACCAATGTATTTTTTTGTGAGTAAAATTAGTGTCAATTTATTTTTTCTATGGGTAAAATTAGTATTAATTTATTTTGTCTTTTCTCTTTTATAATTTTTTACAACATTTTTTAAAATAATTATCTTATGGGGACAATACTTATTTTTTTATGGGGGCAAAAAAAAAAAAATCACTTGGCATATTAAGTAAAAAAAATTACTTTCTGTGGGCAATTACCCCCACTGCCCCCACTGTGGATCCGCCAGTGACCACCGCCACCTCAGCTTCAACCACCCTTCTACGACGTCCCTCAACTCAACCACTAATGAGACATATACAATGATAATTATGGAAAGAATGAAATATTAAATAAATAATAAATAAATGTTTAAAACAAAAGAACATAAATTATTTTTACCTTACATCAATATAATTTTTATGTTTTTTCTTTCTTTCTTTAAGTTTTTTCTTTCTTTTTTAATTGACATTTTTTTACTATCATTATATCTATCTATCTATATCTATTTATCTGTACATATAGTAAAGTTCACTTCAAGATTTTCTAGCCATTAGATCGACCATTCAACTTTATAATAGCCGTCGGATGTAATTGAATTTAATGCTCCAAATAGAGTTCTTTCAAAATTGTTAGTTGTAAGACATTGTGATTTTTATTCTTATAAGTTCAAACCACAAAGTAATAAATATTTATTACGTATAATAAATATAAAATAGTTGTAAAGCATGCAATAATAGTATATAGTTGCGTATGAAAAATAACATGTAATAATATTAAAAAAAGTCACACATGTCAATTTAATAAACGGAAAAAGAGCATTCAGCCCCCTAAACTTTACTCCTTTTACAAATAGACACCCTAAACTTTAATTTTGTCCAAATTGATCCTTAAACTTTATTTCTTTTACAAATAAACACCATAAACTTTAATTTTGTTTCAATCAATCCTTAAACTTTACCTCTTTTACATATAGACACCTAAATTTCAATTTCATCTCAATCAATTCTTAAAATTTACTAACTTCATAAATAATTTTTTATATTAAATTAGAGTTAAATTACTAATAAAAAAATCTCAACTGATTATTTGTTTAATCTTAACTATTTATTAGTTTTATTTTTTTAAATCACTTTTCCAAATATTTGTTTTATAAGCTAAATAATTCATTAATATAAGATTGCTTGTTATGAGCACAAGAGGTGTCCAAAATAAGACTCATTTCAAGAGCAAGTTACTGCATAAAAACATACAGTAAACTGAAGCTAACATTTACGTATTACAATACAATTTCACTCCTAAATTTCTATACTCATTGTATAGCTATTAAATCCTCATCAAACCGCAAACGTGTGCCTCAGACCTTTCTCTGATTACTTTTCCAAACATTAAAACATAATAAAATTAAAAATTAAAAATCAAATAAAAACTTTTTTTGATTAATGTTATTATTTCTCCTTTTTATATATCTTCTAAATTCATATTCTTTATTATATTTTAAATATTAAAAAATTAGTTGTAATAAAAAAATTAATAAATGATTAACATTTAAGATAAACAACTTGAAAAAAACTATTTGTAAAAAAGATAAATGTTAAAGATAAATTAAAATGCAATTAAAGTTTAAGGTGTCTATTTACAAAAAAGTTAAAATTAAAGTATCAATCATAATAAATTTAAAGTTCATGGTGTCTATTTGCAAAAGAGACAAAGTTTAAGGATTAATTGAGACAAAATTAAAGTTTAGGGTGTCTATTTGCAAAAGAAGTAAAGTTTAAGGGGGCTTAATGCTCTTTTCCCTTAATAAACACACAAAAAATAATAAAAAAATATCATTGCATTGATAGAGAGTGTTCAATTTAAGTCGTAATAAGGTTAATCAATTCAAAACTTCAATAATATCACATAATTAAAACATTATTAACTATAAACACAAAAAATTCAAGTACAATAACAAAAATGAATACTCAAATTTACCGAGGGGGTCTAGCTCAGTTGGTTGAGCAGGGTGTGTGAGTTGTTGTAAACCCCCCGGTACCTGTCTTCGATTCCTACATATAAAAAAAATGAATACTCAAATTTAAGTAATTATAAATTTATATTTATTATACATTTCATATATGTATTACAACACTATTATTATTTGAAAAAAGAACAAATCAAATTAAATTTCAACAAGCTTAATATTTTTTTTAAAACAACATTTTCTTAATTAAAAATATAATTAGTTATCTTCCTTAATTTTTAATACAATTATATTTAATATATTACTAAATAATTTAAAAATTAAGTTTATTAATATACATATATTTTTTTGAGTTTAATGGTGATGCACTGATAGTGTAAAATAATTTTATATTGTCATTCAATCAAAAATCACTGTTAACATGACTTTTAAGATAATTTTGTAAAAGTCAACAAACTTACTATACATGGTGGGTTGTGATTGGATAACAGTGTAAAACTATTTTACATTGCTAGTACATAACTCATTTTCTCTATTTTTTTTACATAAATACTAGATATAAATATAAAAAATATATATAATTTAATTGAACCCGTACATTGCACGGGTTTAAAATCGAGTTTTAAAATAGTTCTAATATAAAATATAACTAATCCTCTATTGGAAAACAATTCAAATTTGCAAATTCAAATCTCTAGGATTTTGTTTAGAATTAAAAAGATATTATCTTATCGTTAGGATATTAGTTATTGAAAGATATTATCAGTAATTTAGAGATCTGTTTTCTCATTTAAGATTAGGATGCTAGGTCTATAAAAAGAGGGTCTTGAGATAAGAAGAATCACCCAGTCTGAAGAGGGAGTCACCACCCAAAGTGAGAGAGGGGGTCATGTGAAGGGAGGGTTTACAAGTTTGTCTAGAAAACTTGTTGAGGATGTAGGGATGAGGGCCCGAACCACATTAAACAAAGTTGTGTCATGGATGTAGGGATAAGGGCCCGAACCACGTTAAACAAATTTGAGGTCGTGGATGTAGGGATGAGTGCCTGAACCACATTTACAAAATAAACTGTGTGGATGTAGGCATGAGGGGCCGAACCACATTAAATAAATTTGTGATGTTTCTTATTTTCTTTATGGTGTTTCTTTTTTTCTTTAGGTTGTGTTTTTCTTCAGTAATAAAGATGTGTGTGGTTTTTCCCCCAACAAGTGATATCAGAGCTAAATGATCATGTGGCCTGCTGACTAGAGAAGAGTATTGAAGCTTGAAGAAGAAGCTGTTGATGGTGGATCTGTGTGGGATTCTTGTGTCGAAAGTCTTCTTGAGGATGTCGTAGTCAAGTGGCGTGTTCCAATTGAGGTAGTTGGCGGTACAAGTCGACAAGTCGAGACCATCCAATACTGACGAAGCATATGTGGAAAACATACTAAATTTGCGGAGCGGAAGAATGAATTTGACGAGCATCCATGATGGCAAGAGTTGAAGATTTAAAATTTAAAATCTTAATTGAGGGAGGGATTGTTGGGAAACAATTCAAATTTGTAATTTCAAATCTCTAGGATTTTGTTCAGAATACAAAAGATATTATGTTATTGTTAGGATATTAGTTATATTGAAAGATATTATTTGTAATTTAGAGATTTGTTTCCACATTTAATATTAGGATGCTAGGTCTAGAAACAGAGGGTCTTGAGATGAGAAGAATCACCCAGCCTGAAGAGGGGGTCACCACCCTAAGTGAGAGAGGGAGGTCATGTGAAGGGAAGGTTTACAAGTTTGTCCAGAAAACTTGTTGTGGATGTAGGGATGAGGGCCCGAACCACATTAAACAAAATTGTGTCGGGGATGTAGGGATGAGGGCCCGAACCATGTTAAACAAATTTGAGGTCGTGGATGTAGGGATGAGGGCCTGAGCCACGTTTACAAAATAAACTGTGTGGATGTAGGCATGAGGGGCCGAACCACATTAAAAAAAATTGTGATCTTTTTTTTTCTTTATGGTGTTGTTTTTTTTTTTTCTTTAGGTTGTGTTTTTCTTCAATAATAAAGATATGTGTGTTTTTACCCCCAACAAGTGGTATTAGAGCTGATTGATCCTGCGGCCTGGTGACTAGAGAAGAGTATTGAAGCTTGAAGAAGAAGCTGTTGATGGTGGATCTGTGTGGGATCCTTGTGTTGAAAGTCTTCTTGTCGATGTCGTAGTCAGGCGGCGGTAGTTGGCGGTACAAGTTGACAAGTCGAGACCCTCCAATACTCACAGAGCATATGTGGAAAACATACTAAATTTGCGTAGCGGGAGAATGAATTTGACAAGCATCCATGATGGTTGGGGTTAAAGATTTAAAATTTAAAATATTTATTGATGGAGGGATTGTTGGGAAACAATTCAAATTTGTAATTTCAAATACCTAGGATTTTGTTCAGAATTAAAAAGATATTATCTTATCGTTAGGATATTAGTTATATTGAAAGATATTATATGTAATTTAGAGAATTGTTTGCTCATTTAAGATTAGGGTGTTAGGTCTATAAATAGAGGGTCTTGAGATGAGAAGAGTCACCCAACCTGAAGAGGGGGTCACCACCTTAAGTGAGAGAGGGGGGGGTCATGTGAAGGGAGGGTTTACAAGTTTGTCCAGAAAACTAGTTGTGGATGTAGGGATGAGGGCCCGAACCACATTAAACAAAGTTGTGTCGTGGATGTAGGGATGAGGGCCTGAACCACGTTAACAAAATAAACTGTGTGGATGTAGGCATGAAGAGCCGAACCACATTAAACAAATTTGTGATCTTTCTTATTTTCTTTATGGTGTTGTTTTTTTCTTTAGGTTTTGTTTTTCTTCAGTAATAAAGATGTGTGTGTTTTTCCCCCAACAAGTGGTATCAGAGCTGTTAATGGTGGATATGTGTGGGATCCTTGTGTCGAAAGTCTTTTTGTCGATGTCGTAGTCAAGCGGCGTGTTCCAATGGAGGTAGTTGGCGGTACAAGTCGACAAGTAGAGAAACGTTATCTAAACCACTATAAGGACGAAAAATAAAATAAACAAAATTTGTAGGGACTAAAACCAAAAAAATAATTTTACAAGGACGAAAAGTAAAAAAACGCTAAATTGCAAGGACTAAAAAAGTATTTAAACCATTTTTATATTATAAATAATACATATACTACTATATATGTGTCCATTTGTATGAAATTATTATTATATATTATATTAATATCGATACATATTATAGTAAATATATATTATTGTCCTTCCATTCTTTTAATATATACTAATATATATTATAATAATAAATACATATTACTATATCCGTAATCTATATAATACATATTTATATATACTATAAAAAATATATATTATAATATACAATAATTCGAAATGAGATTAATGCTTGGTATAGATGATGGAAATAGAGAGAATCGAAATAAGAGGAGAATATTGAATTAAAGTAGAGTATAAAAGGTGTGGGTCTCACACCAAAAAGGTGAATTTCTCTCCTCTCTTCTCTTCATTTCTCTCAAACCAAACATAGTCTAAAAGTTTAAAATTAGAGATGGGGGCAGTGTGCCCGTGCAGGAGCAGCACCCATCTGTCCTTTCATTTTTGAATTCTAAACATCAAAATTAAAACAAAAGATGAGTGAGAATTATGTTTAACTGTTTCTTCTTTCCTCACTTCGTTCGTGTCTTCTTTCTGTTTAGTTCTTTACACTATTGTTATCTTCTTCCCCTCTCTCAAACTTCCATTTTTTTCTCTTCGTTGCCAAGTTCCGAAACCCGTCGCGATTTCAGTGTCACAGGTGTGCGCGACTGCATGGTTTTCAAGAACTGGCATTGGCGCTGCCGGTGACGAAGGTTGCGCTGGTGAGGGAAGCTACTGCAGTGAGGTGAGGATTTCAAGTGAGAAAGGGTTCCGATAGTGTGAGGGATCCGCAATCCATGAGTGAGTGTTCAGGGTTCGTTTGGGAAGCTTTTGATTTTGGGATTTTTTTTTTAAAAATATGCGTGACCCAACTGAGTCACTATGACCTGGGTCACCGGTTCAATTAACAAACTCGCCGAGTCTGACCGGTTCTCACCGGATCAGATGCATGTCCGATGTAGCTTGGACCGGTTAGGTGTCCGATTCCCGGGTTAATGGGTCGTCCAGGCCGATCCGAACCGAGTTTGATAACACTAGTCTCAAATTAAGGCGGAAACATTAAGAAAGGTAATATTTCATGAGATATACAGAAAATGTACAATAATCTTAAATTCAAACACAAGATTGATTATTTCACAAACAAATTATTCAGTGTGGACACTGCCACCTTCTATTAATTAATTAAGAGACAGAAAAATGAGGAGAAACTCTTAGGTATGCCAATGTCGGTAACTCTAATAAGTTAGTCAAGTTTGGAATTGGACAGACGATAATATCTAGACCACAAGCGGTCGTCCAAACAGTTAAATTGAAAGAGAAGAAACAGAAGTATTGGGAAAACCCCCATTGAAGCCACTGCATAAGAAACCCACTTGGATGTGTGATCAAATATCAAAAATGAGGCTGCAGTAAAAGCCACAACCATAGCAACAACGGAGATAAAAAGTAACACAGGCCCAAAAGTCAAGCTGGGATGTAGTGATATCACAAATTCGCTTCCTGCGAATCTTGATGAAGTGAAAATTGACAAGAATGAGAGTAAAGATGCAGAAGAAGCGAATAATGCGACTGCATTTGTCAATATGAAGACAATAAACCACGTACTGGTCTTGTCACCTGGAACAGTGAGAGCAGCAGCAAATGCTACGGTAGCAACAAGTGTTGCCACAAGCATGCCAGAATCGGCTATTCCTTTGGCTGCAGCTTTAATTTCTTCAGATAACTTTCTGTGTTGATCATAAAATACATCAATTGGTGTCTTGCCCATGTTGTTTCTCATTGTCCTTAATTCAGGAGGAACAGACTTCTCGATTTCCTATATACGAGTTTGATAGTATCAATTAAGAGTAGGATCTTGCTAACCAATGTCCTTAAGGTACTGGTTAAGAAATTAAAAGGAGAAAGTATTTATTGTGGAATTTATAGGAGAGCGCAAAAAAAATCGTGGATAGCGTAATTTTTCATCTTCCAATAAAAATCTTTCTCCTTTTAATTTATTAATCAATACTCTAAGGACACTTGTTAGCATTTGCCTTAAGAGTATACGTTAATAATGGTGGTATATATATATCCAAATTATATGCGCATTGGTTGCCCATGTAGGCATGAAGTAATAACTATTACATGTTAAATTTGTAAGAAATACAATTTCAAAGTTAAGATGACATTAAAAATAAAAATAAAAAATCAGCTTAAATATATTTTTAGTTTTCCAAATATAGGAGTCTTCCTATTTTAGTCCTCCAAATTAAAAGTTTCTTTTTACAATCCTCCAAATTCATAAAATATTTTTTTTAGTCTCTCTCCATATATGTTATTAGTGTGTACTAAATAGAGAACAATTAATTTGCAATTTGTGATGACTTTTGACCGTTAAAATCAAATTCTGGCGGTCAAAAGTTGTCACAAATTGCAAATTCAATGTTCCCTCTTCGGCACTTCTAGGGAGAAGGGCTACAAAAAAACATTTCTCAAATTTGAGGACTATAAAAAGCATTTTTTAAATTTGAGGGACTAAAAAAAAGCAAATTTTAATTTGAGAGACTAAAAAAAATAGACCTTCAATTTGAGGAACTAAAAACATATTTAAACCTAAAAAATCTTAGAGGGTAATATTTACACTTTATTTGGTTTATGAGAGTAAGATAGAGAAAATAAAATGAGAAGAGAAAAAGAAATTAAAAATTATTTTTTTGTTGGTTGGTAAGAGAGAAAAAAAAAGATTGAGAAGAAAAAATTAATTAGATTTATAAAATAACATAAATATTCTTAAGTAAAATATATATATATATATATATAATAAAGATTATAAAAATATAAAAATAAATATTACATAAAAATTTAAAATATTTATTTTATCTATTAAATAAAATAAAACTAAAACATGTGAAAAAGATTTTATTTATTTATTTATTTATAGTGAATATCTATATTATATAATAAAAAGATAAAAATAAGTTATTAACCAAAGAAATAAAAAAAATCAATAAAATCTCAAGATAAATTGAAAGACGTTAACAAATTTTAAAATGGTTTATTTTTTCTTTAAAATAAAAATAATAATTTTTATAAAATAATAATTTTGTTTTTATTTGGTGTAATCATAAAAGGGTACAATATTATTTTTAGGCTTAAATATGTTTTTGGTTCTAATAAATAACTGATTTTTGTTTTGGGTCCTTAGTAAAAAAAGTTGTTGTATTGGATCTTGATATATCAAAACTTTTGTTTCGAGTCCCTATCGTCATTTAAGTGATGACGTGATACCTTGTGAACAGATCTTTCTAGTATATATCAACCGTTGAGATGGTGCTATCACTTGACTGACGACATGGACTCAAAACAAAAGTTTTGATATATCAGGATTCAATGCAACGAAATTTTTTATTAGAGACCTAAAATAAAAATCGGTCATTTATCATGGATCTAAAACATATTTAAGTCTTATTTTTATCATCTTCACTCACTTTATTGTTGTTTTCTTTCCTAAGTAGAGAAAAAGAATTTTGTTGTAATGTGGGACCCACATTATTTTTTTCTTCCTCTTTTGTTTTGTTACGGAGAAAAAAGTATATGCTTTTAGAGTGTAAAAATTGTGTTTTTCCTCTTGTTAAAAAAAAAATGTAGATCAATCGAAGTGATGATCCATAAATATAATTAATAAAGAGGTAGAAGGCAGAATGGATAAAGAATGATTGAATAAGATTAAGCAAATTCACCTTGAACCATGCGACCTCTCTTTGCATTTGAATGCTTGCTCTTAAACCGGTGAATGCTTCGAATTCAATTGGCAGATGCGCAGCAAAGTGTAGAACGTGGTTACCTTCATTGTCCACTGTTCGCAGTAGTATAAGTATTGTCTCCGGCCAGTCAAGTAATAAGAAAAAAATGGTACTTTGTCGATATAGAACAGCGAAGTGCAGTAGGTTCCGTCCATTATTGGGGTCGCTTA